>CM061131.1:120732895-121332895 GCA_030789695.1 Scilla litardierei | reverse complement strand
GATGTATACTAGGAAATATTAGGGAGTCGTATACTCATGTTGTTTGTGCACAGGTAGCTATCTATACGTAGAGCAATGATTGTATTTGCTAAGTGTGAGACTATCCTTATGTGAGTATCTGAACTATTGTTTTGTATTAGGTAAGTAGTAGTTATATGAGGGATGTACATATATGTATATGATTGAAATACATGTATGAAATTGACTGACTATAATAGGTATAAGTGTATGACATACGTGAATATATATATATATATATATACGTGTTGGTAGTGTTAATGTTTGACTACCTAGTGCATATATAAGCACTTGTAAGAGCTAAACATGGTTAAATTATAATGTGACATGATTGGGGTAGTTACTAGAGCGACTAGATATGCTAGAAAGTCCGAGGACGGACTTTACTCTAAGGTGGGGAGGATGTAACGACCACTTTTCGTTGTACGTTGTTTGTGCACGTGCTTTTGACCGTGCACGTGTTTATTTTAGACTTTGTTTGTTTGTGAACACTTTAGTGTGATATGCCGTTGTGAACGTCTCTGAGAGTATTAAATAGTGGCACTAATTTGGAACGACATTTCTCGAGTCGTTCTCCCACAATTTAATCTTATTCGAAGAGACGTTGTGATTTTCACTTTTGACTGGAGACGTTTCTATTTTTAGTTTCGTCATCCGACGTCAAAATTGAGATCTGTCTTCGTAGTCAGCTCATTTTCATCATCACGATCACCTCGATATTTATTTTATAATTTTTGGAGTTCATTTGACCACTTTTATATTTTTAGCAAGGTTTAAAATATTTTTAAAAGCTAGGTTTTAAATTAATTTCGGCCAAAGAAAATTTATTTGAGTTTAAAACGTTTTAAAGAATTTTTGAGCCAATTTCCAGCTCATTTGGGCCGCACCCAAGCCTTGGGTGAGTTGGAGATGGTGAGATTTGAATTTTAAATATTTTTAAACTCCTAATCCCATTAGGATTAGCCCTAGACCTAGTCAACCCATCTACACTATATAAACAACCTCTAGGAAGACCTATTTTCGCAAGAAAATAACCCTAGCCGCTCCCAAAACCCAAATTTCACGTTGCGACGAATCGTCGCAACATTGCTGCACCGTCGCCCGCACCGACCGAGGAAACAGCCCCCGTTTCCCAGCCCTGACTGACGCCCAAGCCGCACCAAGCCTCGCACAGCCGCTCCGCATCGCCCCGCTCGCATCCCCGTGTCCGATCGAGAGAATCTCTCGGTCAGACCGAGAGCTTTCCCCGCTCCGCTCCGCACCTGCACCGCTGCAAGTCCCCGCACCAAGCCCGCTTCGTTCCCCCGCTCAGCGTCGTGTCTGACCGGGCCGCATCTCTGCACCGATCGAAGCCCGCAACGTTGCAACGGTTGCAAGTTGCAGCGCCCAAACCCCCGCATCCGAGGCGCCTGACCGAGACTTTCTCCCGCTCCGACCGAGAGAACCAAGGCCGCACCGACCTGCTGCGCTGTGCAAGCCCGCCCCAGTGTCCAACCGAGCCAATCTCTGATCGTCCCAAAATGTAACCCAAGAGCACAACCAAAAACTTGGTCGGCCTCGAATATACACCCGGAGAACGATTGTAGTTTTACCGCAAGCGCACGGCAAAGTGGCGAGCGGGTATCGAACACGAGGAGGTGGTGTTGGCTCCAATCTATCCTAGGTTGGTTTGACTACGAATGTTTTATTGGTGGAGATGGCTATGGTATGATATAATGGAAATGGTGGTGGATGTCGGTGTCGATGATAAAGAAATCGGTCAAATATCGATTCAAATACAATATAATAAAAGAGGGAATTTGCCTTGCGGCGATCCTGTCACAATCGTCGGGCAAAGTATGGGGATGTAAAATCAAATAAAAACGTCTAGGGCTAGGGAATTCCCACTACGGATCGTCATACATCATCGTAAATAGTGAATCTCAATATTACTAGACTTGTGTTGAGGTGAACTAGTCGTAACTGAATAGAGAACCAAGCTCACGCTCTCGCGCTATTGTCGGTCTATAGCAACCTAGATTAGGGCCCAATCTCTTGCAAACCCTAACCTAAGCCGCTAGCATGAAGATTGACATCATCGTCCAATCGCTCCTCGAGCCCACTCTCGTGCAAACTCGAGTTACGATCTAGGTTGTGATAGTTCGTATTCGTCCAATCTCTTGCAAACGAATATGGGTATAGATTTACAATTAAAAATCCTAGCCTTGGCCTAATCTCTTGCAAACCAAATCTAGAGAAACCCAATTGTAAACCTAAATCGAATATCTAGGCCTTCCCATCGATTAAAATCCAATCTCTTGCAAATCCCAAATCGATGGAAATCCCTAGCTATCCGTAGTAAATCAATCACAACCTAACCTCCTAGAAATTCTAGCAATTTAGAATTCATTCTTCACAAATATGAAATTAAATCCATAGGGTTCATCCCCAAACCCTAGAACAACAAATCTATTCTAGCATAGCAATAAGGATATGAGAATCAATAAAAATCATTGCTTGCATACAAAAAGATAGAAAAACAAAGATTCAAATAATAAGAATAGAAATACTTAGCTTAGATGAAGAATTCCAATCCAAATACAAGCTTTTTGATCCAAGAGGGGGCCTAGGGCATGGCCTAACCTCTAAAAATAATCCTCCTAAAACATCTTGAGAACCCCCCTAATGGTGGCTACAAACCCCCTTAAATAGCCCCCAAAAAACCCTAGCAAAAAGCCCTAGAAATTCCCTCCAACTTACGCACGAAACGGAGTCCGCGTACAACTTCAATTCTGGGCAAGTTACGACTCGGCCGAGTGGGGAAAGCTCACTCGGCCGAGTGAGAATTCCAGCACTGCAGCGTCGACTTGCAGAAATTTCCCAGATTTCATCCGACCTCCGATTTGCTTGTTCTTGGCGGCGTTGGAATCGTCATGAAGTCTACTATCCATAAAAAATATGAGAAAAATAATTTGATGACTGGAATGATAGCAGATTTGAAAAGAGTGGGAGGATGTCTGAAAATCTGGGCGCCATGTGTCCTCGGCATCACTCGGTCGAGTGGCAAATGTCACTCAGCCGAGGGGCATTTGGTACTCGGGCGGACAGCTTTCGTCACTCGGTCGAGTCGGGCTTCTGGGGCAGACTGACGGATTACAGTAAGTTGGACATTTTGGCTTGCCGTCGTCTGGGTGCCACTCGGACGGACGGAGTATCCTCACTCGGCCGAGTCGGCGTGCGATGCTCAGCCGAGTGCACGCCGATACATCTCTGTTGCGTGTCCGATCTGGCCGGCCGAGCGGGGTCTCAATGCTCGGCCGAGTGACTCCTTCACTCGGCCGAGTGGCATGCTGAAAATGCCCAATCTTCATCTTTTCGCTCCCCCGTCGCTCCTACGACGTTCTTTCTTCTTCCACTCCTCTTCCATTGCAGAATAACCCTCAAAAGGGCCATGGTTGACACTCCGGAGTGGATGCAAATCCTCTTTATCTCACAATCGATCCAAATCGCTCCATATTTCCTGAAATATGACAAAAACAAGAAATAGTGAAAAGAATCGCAATATTGTCGAATAATCGTGAAAAGCGTGATATGGGCGATCAAAACGGTATGCAAATATGCAGAAAAAAGGTGTAAAATATGGAGTGATCAATCTCCCGCATTGGCTGTGTACGACCGAGAGCCAAACGTCGCAACCCCGCACCCATCGCACCACTTGCCAACGTGGGCCCCCCAAGTTCTCCAGAGGTATTGTGGGTCCCCCATTGGTCCCTAGGACTACTGTGGGCCCCACCTAGGAGCTTTCTCTTCGACGATTTTCTGCGTACGACGTTGCGACACGTCGTAGCCCGTCGTCGCACGTGCTAGCTTTGGAATCTGGACTCGTCGCTCCGGTTGATGCTCTGAACTTTCCAGCGAGGAATCTATATTGGAATCAGGACTTGGAGCGCGTTCTCTTATTCCCACCCCTGGCGTCGCTACCCGACGCCAGTGTAGCTTCCGCATCGTGTTGAGGTAACGCTTTGCACCCCTAGGACCCCCAACCCATTGCCTGCTAATCAAGACTAAAATTGATGTTTTTAAAATGTTTTAAATGTTTTAAATCCATTAATCAAGATTAATAAAATGGACTTTAGGCCGGTGGACTTGTGCACGTAGGATAATTATGATTTCGGACTCATTGGACGGTGTGCTCAGACGTTGTACTTGCAGGCAAGTGAAACTTGCCAACTCTTGTGTAGGGCCATGTTTTTAGGCCACTTCCTTGTTTTTAGCGTAAAAGAGACTAGTCAGTGAAATGATAGCTGGCTAGACGCCTACTTGATCTAGTTTGACAACGAAACTAGATCCGTCACCTAAATTGAACTAGCTTGACAACGAAGCTAGATGATCATGCATACTAAACTGTCATGTTTACTTTCCTTACATGTACGCTTTACTACTTGCCATGTCATGTCATCCATGCATTGAATGTCGCATTCGTAGCACACGCTACATACTTGTACTTGCTTGTCCCGGACTAGGTGCACCCCTATGCCATCATGAAATACACTTCCTGGCTCGTGATCCAGAAGCAAGCATTACCGTTCGGGGGTAAGGCCCTGGCTCGATACACGTGGGAGGGGTAAGAGTTAAGCGGCCAATCAGCTGGGAGTATGCCTGATCAGTAACTGCAGCTGTAAGGTGTAAACTCTGGGTTTGGGGCGGAGTTAAGCGGCCACTCAGTGTGAAAGAAATCCATTTCAGCTGTAAGGCGTAAACTCTGCACATGACATGAAAACGTGACTAGAGAAATCCTTGTAAATGTTAATAGTCTTGCCACTCTTGCCATGCCATGCTAGTTTACTTGCTGTTTTCCTTACCTGCTGCACTCATACTATAACTGCCATGTCATTGCATACTTTTAGAACTGCTAGGTTTTCTTGCTTTACTTTCAGTTTCCTTGCACAAGTCTCTTGTAGACTTGCTGACATGTGCCCCTTGCTCTTTTGGGTGTCACATGTTAGACCCTGAGCCAGAGACCGTTGCTGAGTACGTGGTGTTTTGCTGATGCTGAGCCTGAGTCCATGTCTGCCCAGGAGGATTTTGGTGGACACTGGTGACCTTTCTTGGTGACCTTGCTGAGCTCCCTTTTGTTTTAGGCCATCTGTTAGTTGTCGGTGCGTAGCACCTTTGTTTTGTATGTTGTACTTTTGTTGGCCATGTTTGGGCCTTTAGACTCTTTTTCTTTTAAGCCTGGTGGCTTTTTCTGTGATGTTGAAACTTATTTTATGGATATTCTGATATCTCTCTTTTGTCTCATTTCATTATTCTTATCTTTGTTTCGTTCGCGTTGCAAGGACCTGCAGTTTAAAATTGATTGACGCTTATCAGACTTGCAGCTTCGTAGCTTCAAGTCTGAGCGGACCTTCTCACGCTTCGCCTTCACGTTTTTGGGAAGCGGGGCGTGACACATACATTGTTCAATGTGCTTGAAATCCCTTTAGGCCTAAACATGTCTAGTGTTAACGGATGGGTTCCGACCAATAGTAATTAGGACTGAATTTGACTTCTCTGATGAGATGTTGTCTCGTCAGCTGCTGGGTGGGACCCACTATTGGAAGACCCGGGGTGGATGGAGTTGAAACTGTTGAGCTTCGAGCTACCAGGCAAGAGTTCGACCAATCTCAAGGTCGAAGATTACGAACCTTCGACCTTGCGGCTGAGTTGTGCGCGATCGACTACACCACAGAAGCTCAATTGGGGGGTCGAATATAAGTTCTGACCCAAATCCCCTCCGATGTTTAAGTTAGTATTGACTTAAGATGGCTCGGGCTCTCAAGATCGACCCAAGGTTGATCGACTTGAATTAATCACACCGAGCTTTTTGGAGGAAAAATGTAAAGGTGGAAAGATGAGTTTATGAGAGTCAGATTACCTAATAAGCAGTACCTCTAGAGTGTCCTCTCATACCGTTTGTCTTTCCTGTATTTATAAGCAGTGGCATTTCCTCAGTGTTGTTGGCATACAACGGCCACCCATTATAGCGGCACGATCGTTGCTAAAAGATAGGCATAACCGTTGTCCACTCCTCCTGCCATTTATGAGCCCATAATCAACCACTTCCTTAAGTTGCGGATAATCAACGGGCAGATTAGGTGTGGGCTTTGACCATGCTAGTGATTAACCCTTTCTACAAAATTTACGGGTTTGGTGGGCTGGGATATCCTTCCTTCGAGCTTTATGACCATAATGAGAAAGTAATCTCTCTCCCTCGAAGGCATGCCCAAGGACTCAACAATGGCCCCCATAACTTGGCTTCAAACATTTCGTCGGTTAAGGTCAAGTGATGATATGCCTCATTAATGGGGCACAACAGTCGAGGCATGTGTATTTGAGTTTAAGCGCCAAAACTATCCATTCTTTTGATTTGGTCGTTGCGTCAATTCAAGGGTAGAGATACGGACACGTATAAATCATTAACTCGTGCCCCTCGACAGAAATGATCAGTCAAGTTCATTGCTAGATTCCATAATAAGGAAGACAGAAAAGGGGAATTCAAGCATTTTTGGGCTTACCTAATAGAACTTTGTCTTCGAAAATTTCTGACATGGCTTCTTCTTCAGTGCCTCACACCTCTACTGGGACCTCGATCTCTATTCCTCAAAAAGGCAAGGAGAAAGTTGTTTTCCCTGATGCAGTCTCCAATCAAGCTTCTTGGGTAACATCAAACCAAATCCTTGATTTTCAGAAGAATTATACATGGGGCGACTATCAGATTCGATTACCACGGTAAGAGGATAGGATCTGATCCCCTGGTGATTACGAATTAGGGGTGTATGTCAAAGCCTTTCATTACAGGCTTCGATTCCCCATGCATCCCTTTATGCTCTCTGTGTTGAACACGTTGGGGGTTCCTCTCTGTCAGCTGGTACCAAATTCTGTGGGCATTTTGGCCGGCGTCATCGTATTGTGTATGTTGAATGGTGTTGACCCATCAATGGGATTTTTCAACTTCATCTGTAAAGTGTCGCCTTCCCTGGCCCCGGCTGATTCATGATCCCCACCCGATGAGATAGAAAATTATTCAGTGATCTTCCCAGTCCGAATCCGAAATGGAAGGAACAATTTGTATTTGTGGTATTCCCCAGCTGTTAAGGCCAAAAATAGCGTTAACTGTATCGAGGCTGACGTGGACTCTTCAGTCAAGGTGGAGCCTTGTCAGCTGATTGCATGGGACCCTGATTAGTAAAACCAGCGTCGTTGGTGTCAGGAATTAGTATATGATGATCATTCGACCCTCTGAGCAGGCCGAGTCTTAAATGACCGTTGATAGAGATATGACCCTCTTGTTGAATCACTCCACGAGCTTCCTGTATCGTAAAGGAACTTTAGGGGGGTCGGATCTGGGTCCCGACCCAAATCCCCTCCTATGCTTAAGTTGGTATGGGAACTTAAAGGGAGAGAGCTTAGAGCTGTCGAGGTCAACCCACGGAGGCTCGTCTCGAGTTAGGCGTCGCAAGGTATTTTGAGGAAGAAATATTAAGTTGAGTATAGAATTTCAGAGTGTTGAGGCTCGTACCTCCCATGTTCTGTTCATCTCTAGTGTATTTCTAGCCCTCTAAGGTCTCTTTGGTGACGCTGTGAGGATAACGGCCACCAATTATGGTGCCACGATTCTCCCCACTTAATAGGGATAACCGTCGCACATGTCCTCGCTATTTATGATTTTGCCTTCAATCCCACTTTCTATGGGTGGAAGTGCAACAGGTGAATGGAATGTGGGCTTTGACTGAGTTTGCTTCAGGCTTCTTTCATAGGCTTTGTGGGCTTTGATCACCCACTGAACGAATCCCTCGAGAGCCGGCCCAATAATGTAACAATAACCCCCGTCGCTCGAGCTCAGACAGTTTGTTTGTTGGGGTCAATCGACGTTACATCTCATTAATGGGGCACGACAGTCGAGGAACTAGTAAATGAGTTTTAGGCGCCAAAATACTTGGTTTTCTGATTTGGACGATGTGTGGTTCGAAATTCAAGATACTAGGATGCCCAGATCACCGACACATGTCCCAACACGATGAGGTCATCTTGTCTACGGTTCCGGAGGAAAAAACCGAAATCATCGTCTTTGGCATCCCTAACCCAGATTTCCTTATTTGGAGATGGCTTCTTCATCTGGTCATGCCTCTGGTTGGGGTTTAGATTCCATCGCTCAGAAAGGTAATGAGGAAGTCGTCGTGCCAAGTCTGATCGCCAACCAAGTCTCTAAATTAGGCACGAATCAAATTTCTGTGTTCAAATTGAAATATGTTCAACTTGATTACCAAATCTGGTTGCCTGAGAGGGACGAAAGGGTTTATCGCCCTAGCGATCGAGAGGTTGGAGTTTATGTCAAGGACTTTCATCGAATACTTCGATTTCCCATGCATCCTTTTACACGCTATTTGCTGAGTACGTTGAACATTTTCCTTTGCCAATTGATGTCGAACGCCATAGGGGTTTGGTCGGCTTCATTGCATTGTGCGTGAATGAAGAGGGTTGAACCGACAATGGATTTGATCAATTACTTATTCACGATTCCTCTCCTCAAGACCCCGGTTTGGTACATGATACCGCTCATCGAGTTAGGAAATTATGTGACGACCTCTCCTCATCAAATTCAAATTGGAAAGACGAATTTGTATTCGTGATATTTCAAGGTGAGGCAAGCTTCTGCGATGGGGTATGTTGATTTGGGCTCGATCGAAGACAAGCCCTTATCCAATGGGGGAAAGAAAATCGCCGATTTATTGTTGAAGCTGCAAGATGGGGCTAGGAAGACAAAATGGTTGTGGTCTGACTCGGTGTTGCGCAGCACCGTATGGACGAAAGGTTGATCCGACCTCGCCTATCACCCATTTGATCTTCGTCTTATTGAATTTTTCTTTTTCCTTGTAGGAATTGTTGGCCTAGAATATCAGGTGGACCCCGACTTGAGGGAAGAGGTCGAGGCTTCCATTAAAGAAGTTGAGGGGAATGTGTCATCTCCTTAAATACCTCCTCTGGAAGAAGGAGTGACAATGACCTTTGAGGATTTAACCATTGTTGTTCATAGGGCTCCTTAATTGGCTCTTCCTCAGTGGATGAAAAAGAAAAAGCTTCCCATCAAATTTGAGGTGGTTGCAGTTGAGGGAGTAAAGAAAAGAAGGCGGCAACTTCACCTTAGCGACTCGGAGTTGTCATGGTCGAATGACGTCGTGAGCTAGTTTGCCTCTTTGAATGCGAGTTAGTCGTGTGACGAGGCCCAACCTCATGAACAGGAACATGGGGCTCCTTCAGTGAAATATTTAGGAGGGTCCCCTCCTCTTCCGGAGTCCATTCTGCATCAGGATTCATGGCCTTGGGGGTCTGTTCCCTCTGGTGTCTCTAACCGAGGATATTCCTGAATAATTTAGATTGCTTTTGATGGTAAATCGATCCCCTTAGACCCCGTTTGATTGTCTCGTGTGGGAGCTCCTTCAGCCGAAGTTTCCAATCAAGAAGGATGACTCGGTGCTTTTGGATTGCAGGACCGCCTCTCAGATCGCCGAGAATGCGACCCTACCCTGGGATAAGGCCGTTCTGGAGAGGGTTGATTACGAGAGGATGTCTTCAATCGCTCTCCATGTGAACATTCAGGTAACTATTATGCTTGTCTTTATTATGGATGAAGTACGCATATATATTGACATCTTTTGCTTGTCTATAGACTCTTGTAGCTGACGCTGCGTTGCGCCGACGCGCAACGGTGGTGGCCAATCATGAAGTCACGGACTCATCTGTATTGACCTGAGCATGGGCTCGGGCTAGCCGAGTGCCACTCGGGCTAGCCTGAGCTTGACCTAGCACCGGGCCTGAGCCTGGCCCAAGCAGGGCGCTAGCCCAGGTCGCCCAAGAGGGTCAGTCACTGGGTCAGGCACCTGCACGACTCGGGTGCCTAGCACATTGGGCACGTCCCGAGGGCACACCCGACCTGGTATGGACAGTACCAGGTGGGGCCCACCACGGACTACACAGTCTGCGACTGTTTTGGGGAAATTTTGGGGACAACTTTGTGGGCTCATTTGAGTGGTCAAACGACCTCAGAATTGAGCGTTGTTTGTTTTTATGCAATCTCCGTTTGATGCTCTTCAAAATATACATTATTTTGATTCTTACGCTTAACGGAGAGGGAGAATACTCAAACTTTAGTCATTGAAAGAGAAAAAATTTGATTTAATTTGGATCTTGTTTTTTAGTACCACACAGGTTGTGCTGCTAGTCTGAACGCTCAGCTTTCCCTATAAAAACGGAGCTCATCTTCCTCCCAAAACTTATACCAAGCCTTAATCAAAGAAGCTCTTCTTAAATTATTTAAGCAAACTTTGATTAAAAGGCGACTAAATATTTCTCATCTTTTCCTCTTTATTCTCTTTTCATGTTCTAGCAAAGCTTGAGGGGAGTTCGGATCTGATCTGGAGCTTGAGGCGATTATTTAGCTATGGTAAAACATTATTGGAACAAGTGGTCGCCTCTCTTGACGAAACAATATTGGATCGCTTCGGAAAGTCGTCCTATGGAATAATTTTTGCGACTGCAAAAACTTAATGTATGAATTTTAAGCTTTATTTTAATAGCAGAATTATTTAGATCTATCTTTCCGAGATATGTTCGGCCTTCTCATTAGGTAGTAAAAGATCCTGCAAAAGGGTTTTAGTATTTTATTCCGCAAGGCGTTTTCGTAAAAAGTTTTTTTATGATTTCATTTTTTTTCTTCCGCCGCTTCCACGTCTGCAAAGTTTTGGGCTAGACAATGGAAAAGCCACGTGCAAGCTTGCTCAAAAACCCAATAGCATCAACAGCATACTGAATTCAAGTTTTACATTACGTATGTTTTACACATGAAGAAACCCGACTTGAGCGTCGAAAGAGCGAGTGTTGGTTAGAAGCCATCTCGACATCCCCTAACTATCATCTGTTATTGATGCGCAAAGTCTGGCTAGAGGAGAAATTTATCAAAGAATGAGGATGTGCGACTGTACGTCATCGACTAATGGAAGATTAGAGGTCCTTTATGCAAAGGAACCCGCTACTCACTCACACACCCGATAAATACATTGGTTGCTTTATATTTCTCACTCAATATTTCATGCCGCAACAACTATGGATAAAAACAATGGAGAAAAGGCAATTTTGATCGACCTTTTATTGGATGAACATGCAAAAGCCTAAATAGCTGTAGACATGTCGATTTATTGCGCAGAATCCAATTTTGTGGCTAGCTACATATGTGACGGCAACATACACAAATCTTGAAGATGAATCTCCTGCATTTCCCATCCTTGTAGCGATAAAACTTGCAGTTTTTCCTGCATCTCTCATCGGTGCAACCCAGCCCGGTCGCGCCCACCGTCATCCTTGCAGCCACTTCATTCTTGCATCCCTCGTCTGTGCAGCCCGGCGCGTTGGCACCCGCCATCATCTCTGCAAACACTTGATCACGAGTTCAGTCTAGAAGCAAGAATATTAAGCAAAAGCCCAGAACGTCTTTATGATTAATTATTCCTGAATAAGGTTATGTTCGAGCAATGAAGCCCAGAACTTTAGTGCATCATTCAATGGAAACTAGAAAGAAACATAGGAACATTATCATAATTTCATGGTGGTATGCACTTTATGAATCCGCTGGCAAATTGAAGTAAATCACCTGATCCTACAACGATCAGCACTAGGATTACTATGAGTATTAGGGAGCCATTCTTCATCATTTTGTTGGACTCACTTAGCTTGCGTAAATAAAATTAAGATCAACTGATAGATTCCTGAATTTGAGCTGATAGATCAACTCTCTTATTTATAGACAGGAAGGGCAAGCAATGTGGGGGCCTCTTCTGGGTTGCGACGTCCACGACATTTATTAATTTGTATTTGTTTGTTGTGCATGGTCAACTGTCCACCATCTTATCTTCTTTTTGAATGCTACGTCACATGTTTGTTTTATATTTTGACCTTTTAGAATGCATATCCACTTATCCGCCATTTTCAACGAGCCAACCATACTTTGTCCATAGGAGGTCGTGGGTTTGACCAATTGAATCTTAAAATCAACAGTGTTGGAGTGGATTTCAGACAAAATATGGTAGAAAGGCTAGCAAGATATGAATTGGGAGCTTCTTTCTCCCACTACGTTCGGATGTTCATTTGTTGCGTTTGGTAATTGGAATTAGGCTTGGTGTTGGGGAATGGAAGTGGATTTGAGGAACAGTGGTGATCAATGCTTTTCGTACTTGTAGGAATTAGATATTAAAGTACAGGTTTTGAGTTGAGATTACTAGGAATTTTCAAATTTACTGATGACAATATTGGTGAATGTAGATGATACTTCGACTGGGGCCCAACGTCAGTGGGACCCGGCTGAGCTGGATGGATGGGACCCATCGAAGTCACATGCGCGCCCACGAAGATCATGTGGCCTAAGCTTCAGGCATCAGCTTGTTGGATCTGTATCTAAGCCTAGAGTGTGTGTGAATATGCTAATAAAGATTCTTCGAGAACACATGCAATTATAAGTGCAATCAATCACACAGAGTAAATAAGTGCATATAAAAGCAATCGCAGAGTGCACAACAGATTTATCATTATTCGGTCGCCCCCAACGACCTACTCCATCCCCAAAGCAATTACTAGCATTAATATGTTACAAGGGTACAACCGAAGCGCTACGAGCACCTACTCTATGCTCACCAGCGCTACGAGCACCTACTCTACGCTCACCAGGTTCCGTACCGCACTCACCAAAGTGCTAAACACTATTAATCTAGTAAAATCTCTCTCTTGACTAACCCCGACTAGTCAAGACCCTCTTGCCTAGCACCGACTAGACAAGACCCCAAAAGAATGAATAAGTAACCTACAAAGATCAACACATCAATACACGAATATAAATATATATTGAGTTTAGAAAACTCAGTTCATGTAGATGTCGTCGTCTCTGTCGTTCAGCGATGGTCAGATCTCGTCTGACAAGATGTAGTCGTCTGTCTCTAATCATGGCACCCCCTAGATGTGGCAGCAATGTGTAGGACCACCTTGAAGCTTGCAGCAATGGATGAGAAGCCCTCCTTGATGACTTGCGGCCTTGAGAGAAGTTGAAGCTATTGCTTGGTTTTCAGAAATGGAGAAGATGGGTACTCCTTGTGTTGCAGCAATAGGAAGTGAGAAGTCCTCCTTAGCTTTGTGACTTGCGGCAATGAGAGGGGAAGAATCTCTTTTTCAAGTTGCGGCCTTGATGTGTTCCCCCTTCTATGTTGCAGCTTAGAGAGTAGCACCCTTGGAAGCTTAGTTGATGTTGCAGGAAAGGGTGAGGAGATCTTCTTGATGTCTTGCGGCAAAGGAGACTTGGCCTTTGTACTTGCAACAATGAAGGACTTGGGCTTTGTAGCTAGATTGCGGCAATGGAGGAAGGAGCAATGGATCTTGCGGCTATAGAAGTATGGAGATGAAGTATGACAATATGTCTTGCAGCAATGATATTGGGCAATGAAGCTTACGGAAAGGAGATGGGCAATGGAGCTTTGCAGCAAGGAGATTGTCACGCCCCGCTTCCCTAAAAAGGAGGCGAGACGTGAGAAGGTCCGCACAGACGTGGAGCCGTGAAGCCTCACGCCTGATAAGCGTCAATAAATTAAATGCAGGTCCATGTAACCACGAACAGAACAAAGATAATAACACAAGAGAGACAGAAATAAAATCTCACATCTCAGAATTGTCCAACATTAAAATTAAGTTCAACATCCAGAAAAGCCACCAGGCTAAAGGAAAGAGTCTAAAGGCCCAGAACAAGGCCAACAAAGACAAACATAAACAGAGTATTGGTGCTACACACCGACAACAAAAACATTCTAAAACGAAGGACACAAGCAGCCTCTACGACTGATCGCCCGTGTCCTCAAACTCCTCGATGAACTCGGGTTCTGACTCAGCGTCAGCGAACACACCGTCCTCAGCAGCACCCTCAGGCTCAGGATCTAACATGGGTTACCTAAAAGAGTAAAGGGGCACATGTCAGCAAGTCTAAAAGACTTGGGCAAGGAAACTGAAAGAAAGGTAAACTAGCATCCTAGCAGGTATAGTATGCATGACATGGCAGTTATGGTAAGAGTGCACAAGTAAGACATGTTGTAACAATAGGTGCAAGAGCACAATGTTGGATATTGGACTCCCCGGATTTGGTTATGGACGATGAACAAACATAAACATAACGTGAACTAACACTTTGTGAGCGCAGTTATGGAGATCGTCGCCAAATTCATATGAATATCAATTACGACGTCTCAAGACTTCTCAAAGCACGTGATCGTACGTCTAAAGCTTCGTTGAAGCCTATGGACCTATTTAGAAGTCATGAAGATTCGATTGAAGCTACAGAAGACGGTATCGTCAAGTTTTATTTATAGTCTTTAAGCTTCTTTCGTAGAATGTTAAGCCTTGAGTAGGTCTTACGTTTTAATTCTTCATAACGCTCATATCTTAGCTCTAGGATCTTAGTAGAAGTCCATACAATTCTTCCCGAAGCTTCGCGCTTCGATTCGGGACTTCTTGTGCATGTTAGTTGGTTCAAGAAGAAGAACTGACCGACTAGATGGTGATCTAGTCGGTCAGCCAAGCTTCTTGGACCGACTAGTTTCAGTCAGTTAATTCATAGCTCTTTACTGTTTACAGTTAGTCGGTCTAAGTTGACTCACCGACCGACTAGTTTGTGAACTAGTCGGTCAGTGATGCTTCTGTGACCGACTAGTTGAGCTTTCCCTGTACATGCACATTTGAACCTAAGCTATTGTTTATCATTAGTCGGTCTGTGTTCATTGATTGACCGACTAGTTGATGAACTAGTCGGTCAACTTTCCTTCTTAGACCGACTAGTTTAGTTTACTGTACATACCAAATTTTCACCATACTTACTGTTTATTGTTAGTCGGTCTATGTTCATTTGGTGACCGACTAGTTGGTGAATTAGTCGGTCAACATTTGTTCTTGGACCGACTAAGTCTATTTTAGCTCAGACTTCAGTTTTATCTGTTAGTCGGTCTACGTTGAGTAACCGACCGACTAGTTGTGAAACTAGTCGGTCAGCTACTCTTCTTAGACCGACTAGTTCCTTATGTCTGTACTTTGATCTTTTCTCAGTTCACTCATTAGTCGGTTTAAGTTAATTGACCGACCGACTAGTTGATGAACTAGTCGGTCGGTGGTTGTTCTTTGACCGACTAGTTGGGTTCAGAAAAGAGCCGTTGGAGCATTTAATGACTCGAATTTCTTTCTCTCTCTCCTCTATCCTATATATACTTGATGGACTGCATTCATTGCTGCCAAGGCTGATATTATTGCAAGTTTAGAGATCAAGAGAATTCATTCCAAGCTCATTCAAAGCTCATTCTTTCCATTCAATAATCTCTCCTAACTCTTACTTCCAAAGAGAGATTCATTGAGTGTGAAGCCTTCCAAGCCAAGTGCTTGTTTCTAGGTCACCAACATCCCCAAAGCTCTCCATCGCTGATCTACATCTTGGAGCTAGGGTTTGGTGCCACTTCTTCCTCAAAATCATCCTTGCCCTAATTCGTAAGCAATACTCAAGGCATAGGTATTTTGTTCGATAAGAAGTTTTCTTATTTCATTTCATATTTGATTTGTAAGTTTCACTCTCGGTTGTGAGAGTGTGGTTGTGATCCCGGGTTGTGGGAGTCACAAATTACATTTTGTATGATTTGACTTGTGGAGGTTTTTCACAAGTATTTCATAGTGGAAATCTTGAGTTAGGGTTTCTAACTCAAGTATCCGGAGGGGATCCGGGTGGTTGGGACGTAGGATCACCGGGAACAAGTCGGGGAGACTTGGGTGGATCCGAACCCAGTAACATCTCTTGTTAGCATTGTTAATTTTGTTGTTGTCTTCAATTTAAGCTTCCGCAAATTGATTTGGTAGTTGTTTGCATTATAATTAGGAATTATACTCCTTGTTATTTTTAAAGTACTATTCACCCCCCCTCTAGTACTTGTGCAGTAGCTTGTAGGGCATTACATTTGGTATCAGAGCCAGATACTTAGCTATGTCTGCCAACGACAACAAGACCGTGCGTCCACCTTCCGACTATGGCACCTTCAGGAACCGTGAAGGAGCGTCTTCGGTGATGGAAGGACATTCCTCAACAAGGCCTCCATTCTTCAACGGTACCAACTACGGGTACTGAAAATGCCGGATGGAAACCTTCCTCCGGAGTGCATCTCTATGGAGGACCACGATGAAGAAATACGTCGAGCCCGAAGAAGAAGACTTTGAGAAATGGACAATTGTGGAGGTCGCCGCGGAGGTAAGCAATGCCAAGGCAATGAACGCCTTGCAATGCGCGTTGGAGCCCGAGGACTTCAATAAGATATGCACATGTAAGAGTGCATATCAAATTTGGAACTCCCTCCTCATTCTACATGAAGGGACGAGTAGGTTAAGAGACTCTAAACTCGTAGTTGTCAACAAAGATTACGAAATGTTTCATATGCAACAGGACGAGAAGATGAAGGAGTATTACGCTCGCTTCGTCGACATCATAAACGAGTTAGAGGCTCTCGGCAAATCCTACACCCAAAAGGAGAAGTGTTCGAAGCTTATCGAAGGACTTCCTTCTTCTTGGGAAAGCGTACCTTCGCCATCGAGGAAGGTAATGATATGAATAAGTACACCGTAGTTCAACTAATGGGTACTTTAATGTCATACGAGGTACGCAAGGATAGCAAGCTAAAATTGCAGGAAAAGATGAAGTCCTATCTAAAGCAAGACGAGCCAAAGAAGAAGGCCATTGCTTTCAAGGCCGCTCCATCCACATCCACATCAACCGATGATGAAGACTCGGAAAACGAGTTGGACTTGGAGTCCATGGCACTCATGGCCAAGAAGTTCAACCGTTTCTTTCGAAAAGGTAACTATAAGAACAAAGCTAAATTTGGTTCTTCTAACGCCTCTTCCTCTCCTTTGTGTTTCAAGTGCAATAAGCCAGGACACATGAAAGCGAAGTGCCCTCTCAACAAGCAAAAGGAGAAGTGGAAGGCGCCTAAATTCGATAAGTCCAAGAAGTACAAGAAAGGAAACAAGAAGGGACTTGTCGGAGCAACATTCACCGACTCCGAGGATTCTTCAAGAGGAGAGTCGGACGATGAGCAAGTGGAGCAAACGCACATGTGCTTCATGGCAAGAGAGGAGCATGATCAAGGATCCTCCTCTTCCGATGATAGTGATGACGAAAGCGATGATGTAACTATGGATGACCTTAGGAATGCTAACTCTCAATTATGGTCTAAATACACTAAATTAGTAAATAGATATACTAAAGTAAAAGATGACCTAGCTAGCATTCAAACCTCGCCTAAGACTATCATCACCAACAACGACACCGTTGTTGAAGAGTTAAGAAATGAGATTGTTGATCTCAAATCTAAACTTGAACATGTTTGCATTGAAGATCTGGAGGAACATAAGATAGCGGATTTAACTTCTCAAAACTCGACTTTGAGTATTGAGAATGAGAATCTTAAATCTCGTGTTTATGTGCTCACATCGCAAGTATCGAACTTGGATACTTCTATGCGTTCTCTCAAAGAGAAATATGAGAACACATTAGGCCGAATTAATAGATTCAATAAGGGTAAGGACCATTTGGATAAAATCCTAAGTGACTTACTTCCGGCCAATCACCACATTGGCTTGGGGTATACGATGGGATGTCCATCCAAATCGGCCACTACTTTTGTTAGGCCAACTTTCGGTGACTCTACGAGTGGTAGCAAACACTCTATTGGTAGTTCATCTACCAATGGTGCTTCCACCTCGTCCACACCCTCTTTCGGAAAGAAACCCACTTTAGGTGGACCTCCAAAGAAGGGGCATGCTTATATGTACACAAATACCATGCCACGTAGGAACACACGTCCTACTCCACCGGCTCACACATATGATGATTTTTATGCAACACATTCTCGGGCACGTGCACACCATGTGAGACACCCTCACGCACGTGTTCCCACACATGCATATGTTCACCCACAACATCATATAAATAATTCTCATCGTGCACCATTCCATCATGTTCCTTATGCATATCCACAACATGCATCACGTAGAAATCAACGTCGCATGCATGCACCCAATAGGATGAGGGCTCCCAAGATTTTCACAATTTGGAGCCCAAAGGACACAAGCATGGATGAAAAACAAGTGTATATGAATGCTTATTTTTCGGATGTTGTGCATAGTAGGAATTATGTGGGGAAGTCTAAGTCCAATTGGACTTGGCTTCCAAAGGTCTAATCATTTGGACCCAATGACCTTGGGTACAATGATATGAAATTCTCTATCTTTAGGTACTCAAGGAAAAGAAAAAGAAAAGGAGCAACAAATTTAAATTTAGCTCCAAGGGGAATTGGATACTCGATAGCGGGTGTTCAAAACACATGACGGGTGACGCTCGATTGCTCTCCGGAGTGGTTCCCATCGCAAATGGAAACCGCGTCGTATGTGGAGGCAACGAGAGCGGAACCATCATAGGTGTTGGTAAAGTGGGTAACCCATCTAAACCCTTAATTAGTGATGTTTATCTTGTTAATGGCTTAAATCATAATCTTATTTCAATAAGCCAACTTTGTGACAAAGGTTACAAAGTTAGCTTTGCGAAAGGATTGTGTCATATTTTAAGAAAAGATAATGATAAATTATTATTTTCCGGCACTCGTCATAAAGATATTTATATTTTGGATCTTCCTAAGTCTTATGAACAATGTCTCGTTGCCAACACAAGTGAACAACACTTATGGCATCGACGCTTTGGACATGTGAACTTTGGAACACTTTATAAGCTTTCAAAATTAAATTCCATTAAAGGTTTTCCGAAGCTCGTTTTTGAAAAGAAAAGTTTTTGTGATTGTTGTCAACGTGGCAAGCTTCCTAAATCTTCATTTAAACCTAAGAAAAGCATTTCTACTAAACGGCCACTAGAGCTATTACATCTAGACTTATTTAGGCCAACTAGAGTTGCTTCCTTAGGAAATGCAAGATATGGACTTGTCATCGTAGATGATTATTCGAGATTTACATGGGTATTTTCATTATGTAATAAAAATGAAGCTTTTGAAAACTTCACAATTTTTGTTAAGAAAGTACAAAATCTCTTAGGAACCACCATTGTCACTATTCGTAGTGATCATGGAGGTGAATTTGAGAATGAGTCTTTTGAGACATTTTGTGATGAAGTTGGTATTACACACACCTTTTCATTCCCTCGTGCACCTCGTCAAAATGGTGTAGTTGAGAGAAAGAATAGGACGCTAGTGGAGTGTGCTCGCACTATGCTTGATGATAGCCAACTTGGCCATCAATTTTGGGCAGAAGCGGTACACACCGCTTGCTATGTGTTTAATAGAATACTTTTGAGGCCCGGCACTAAACAAACCTGTTATGAATTGTTGTTTGGTAGGTTGCCTCTAGTTAAACATTTTCGTGTTTTTGGTTCGAAATGTTTTATTAAGAACACGTATGGTAGTTTGGACAAATTCGATCCAAGATCCGATGAGGGGATTTTTGTTGGATATTCTTCGTGTAGCAAAGCCTACCGGATATTCAACAAACGAACCTCAACGATCGAGGAGTCGCTTCATGTCTCATTTAATGAAGGATTTGTTCCAACTAGAATTTCAAATGATAATGATTCAATGGATGTTTTATGTGATTCGTTTGATAATTCTAAGTCTAATGATTCTATTGATTCTATTGAGACTAACCCGTCTAATGAAGTTGTTGAGAATGTTCTTAGTGATCAAGGTATTCCCAAACGGTTTCATACCGTTCGTGACCATCCTCATGAGCAAGTCATTGGCAATATCTATGATAGTGTCAAGACGAGATCACAAGTGAACTACTTCGCTCATTGTGCCTTTGCCTCCTCGATAGAGCCAAAGAACATTAATGAGGCATGCAAAGATAGCGCTTGGATCTTAGCCATGGAGGAGGAGCTCATTCAATTCGAGAGGAATGAAGTTTGGGAGCTTGTTCCATTGCCATCGAAGAACCACACCGTCATAGGGACAAAGTGGATCTTCAAGAAAAAAACAGACGAAAACCAAGTCGTCGTCCGGAACAAAGCTCGGTTAGTTGCTCAAGGCTATCGTCAAGAGGAAGGTATTGATTTCGAAGAATCCTTCGCTCCGGTAGCTAGATTAGAATCAATTAGATTATTATTGTCTTTTGCATGCCATAAGGATTTTAAATTATTTCAAATGGATGTTAAAAGTGCATTTTTAAACGGAGATGTCGTTGAGGAAGTTTACGTTTCTCAACCTCCGGGTTTCATAAATGAAAAATTTCCAAATCATGTTTTTAAACTAAAGAAAGCGCTTTACAGTTTGAGACAAGCTCCTCGAGCTTGGTATGATCGCCTAAAGAATTTTCTTTTGGATTTGAATTTTAAAATGGGAGAAGCCGATTCTACACTTTTTGTTAAGCATTCGAATAATGATATAATTTTAGTTCAAATTTATGTTGATGATATCATTTTCGGTGCTACTAACTTTGCTCTTTGCGAAGAGTTTTCTAATGTTATGAAGGAACAATTTGAGATGAGCCATATGGGTGAGCTCAAATATTTCTTAGGTCTCCAAATTCGCCAAATGGACGATGCAATCTTCATCCACCAAACGAAGTATACGGTGGAGTTACTTAAGCGATTTGGAATGGAGAGTTCCTCCGGGAAAAAGACTCCAATGAGCACGACTACGCATCTTGATAAGGATACGGGCGGTAAGGATGTAGACATTCGTCTATATCGAGGTATGATAGGTAGTTTAATTTATCTTACCGCAAGTAGGCCCGATATTATGTTTACCGTATGCGTATGTGCTCGTTATCAGTCTCAACCTAAGGAGTCTCACTTAGTAGCGGTAAAACGTGTTTTCCGTTATCTAAGTTATACACTTGATTTTGGATTACTTTATCCAAAATCTAGCACGTATGAGTTAATCTCATATAGTGATGCCGATTATGCGGGATGCAAATCCGACAGGAAAAGTACTAGTGGCACTTGCCATTTTATAGGAAATTCCCTTGTCTCTTGGTTTTCCAAGAAGCAAAATTCTGTATCACTTTCAACCACCGAGGCGGAATACATTGCTGCCGGTGCCGCGTGTGCTCAAGTTCTTTGGATGAGACACACACTTAAAGACTTTGGTATAAATTGTGATACTTGCCATATCATGGTTGACAACCAAAGTGCAATATGTCTTTCCAAGAACCCGGTACACCATTCCCGCTCGAAACACATAGATGTCCGACACCACTTTTTAGATGATCATGTTGCTAAAAAGGACATCATTTTAGTGTACGTTGAAACTCAAAAGCAAATCGCCGATATTTTCACGAAACCCCTAAAGGAGGACTCCTTTGTGCGGTTGCGTCGAGAATTGGGGATTATGGGTGAATCCGAGATATAGGATTCATGTTTCATTCAATAATCTTGCATGCTATTTTATTTCGAAATATTTCGTTCATGCTAGACTTATTGGATTTTTCGGGAATTTATGTGATATTTTGAATTTTTGCTCGAATTCATGTTTTGAATGTCGTATTTAAGATTTCGCTGTTTAATGGGGTAGTTTAGATGATTATTGAGAGTTTTGCGATATGTCGTCCAAGCGTTTTGAGGAGATAACTTGATTATCAACTTTTGGACTCATTTAGTCGGTTTCAGTTCAACCACCAACCGACTAGATTCCCATCTAGTCGGTTGGTAGAAGAACTTAGACCGACTAACTCAAGCTTTTTGAGTTTCCTCTCCACTTTAACTCTTTAGTCGGTTCATGTTCAGTGACCGACCGACTAGATTGAGATCTAGTCGGTCAGTAAATGAACGCAGACCGACTAAATCTTGTCAGTAAATCTTGGATTCAGCCACTGTTTGCAACTAGTCGGTTCAAGCTCATTGACCGACCGGCTAGATCGTAATCTAGTCGGTCAGTGCTTGAACTGTGACCGACTAGTTGTGCCAGGGACTGTTTGGTCTTTTGAGCTCTCGACCGACTTAAACCAAGTTTAGTCGGTTTGTTTTCATTCTAATCGATCGAAACCTCTTCTCTCCCTCAGCAAAACCCCCGACCCTTCGAATTCCGATCGTCTTCCGGCCTATTTCCGACCTCCTCTGCCGTCACCGGCCGCCGTTCTTCCTCCTAGGGTAACCCTCTCTCCTCCCTCTCCTATCTAGGGTTCATTTCCTTGTTTAGGGTTAGGTTTTCAGCCTAGGGTTCTAGATCTTTTCGATTAGGGTTTCCTTATTCCGGCCAGTTAGGGTTTCTTTGTTTTTGATCTTCCTTGCGTCGTGTCGTGCCTCGATTATGGCCCGAACACGAATCCCGATCACTCCCTCTAGCCCCTCGCCGATGAACGTAGAACCAAACCCTACGGATACCGAGCATCCAACCCCTCCGAAACGCCGAGCTAAGACCATCCATCCTTCGTCGTCTTCGCCTCCTCTCAAGAAGAAGAGGACGACGACCGCCAAGCCTAGAGGTCAACCCAAGCCCAAGCCTAAGCCCAAGACCAAGGATCTTGCCTCTCGTTCTTCATTCCATACTCCTACCGATTCTGATACGGAGTATAACCCCGAGACAGAGACTCATAGGGAACCCACTCCTCCTACCCATCCCGAGTCTAGCACCCACCCTCGTACGTCTACCCGTAAGCCTAAGGGAAAGGCTCCGATGCCGGTGGGCGGTGTCGATATTTCGTTGTGTCGCGACGACCCGTTGTGTCTCGCGGCGTACAACCGTATCGAACACTGCCCGCTGCTTCTGGAGCATTTCGTCCAGTTCAGTGACTTCATAGGGTTAGCTGATCTTCTTTAGTCGTCAGGTCTTCTCGATTATCTTCGATATGACCCGAAGGCGAACCCTCACCCGTACCCTCGTTTAGTGAAGCTTTTCTATGCGAATAGGATCCGGGGTCAGTACGATGAGACCCACTCTGTTGAGACGACCGTTTTGGGGACCCCTATAGTCCTTACAGCGAAAATCTTAGGAGAGATTCTGGGTATCTCTTCGTCTGGCCTCCTCCCCTCTGATATCTCTGTTGACGATATTTCTTCCTTAGATCAGACCGTCCTCTCTGAGATTTTCCATCAGATTCCTCCTGCCATGATTGGCGTGCCATCAAAATCTTTCATACCGAATGCATGGGTCCTAAATCTGATTCTGAAGTCGTGCTTGCTTCCCAAGTACGGCTCCTCATCTCTCCCGTCCCAGCCCTTTCTGAAGCTGATCTATGCTATCTTCATGGGGAGCTCGATTAATTGGGCTCGCATTTTACTCGATAAGATTGATTCTTTCGAGTGTATTTGCAAGTCCTCTAAATCGGCTCATATCCCATTTCCTTGCTTGTTGACCCTCGTGTTTCGTCACTTCCGTGTCACGTTACCTCGTGACGATGAGCGTCCCCTTGGTCCTCCCCTGAACGCGACGGCCGTCAAGAAATCTCTTACGGCGCTTCGTCACGTTCAGAGGACGACTCCTTCAGCGTCTGCGTCTGCCTCTGCCTCTGCTGCTCCCTCTGCCACCCTGGATGATGTCGTACGGTTACTTCGTCGTCACGAGTCTCGCTTGGCTCGTACCGAGGAGATAGTTTGCCGTATGGCTCGTCTGATGGGTGTTGAGCTTCCTATTTCTGTGTCTGAGGATGAGGAGTTGGATGAGTTGGCTGAGGAGGACGTTGAGGAGCTTTGTCGTGCTTCGACTCGTGCCCCCGAGGGCACTTCTGCTGGTACTGCTGCTGCTGGTGCTTCCTCTTCCGGTGCTGCTGTTGCTGCTTCGTCTGCTGGTGCCCCCGAGAGCACACCTGTTGCCGCCACTCCTGTGGTGGATACTCCGACTGGTGCTCCCGAGGCCACTACGGTTGCTGCTCCAGAGATTGCCACGTCTACCGTCGCTCCTGCTGATCTTCCGGACGTTCCTGCTGATCCAGTCACCTCCTCTGCTCCTGCTGAGCCTGCAGTTGCTTCTGATCCTCCCGCTGCCTCTTGAGTTCCTTCGAGGCCTCTCCCGATACTCCTTGGATGATATATCTAGTTGTGAGAGATGTTGGGTAGGATAGTGTGGGTGGCTATGTATTTTGGGTCATTTTGATGTCTTTTTGATATTTTTGATGATGTGTTTGGATGTCTTTTGATGATGGTGTATTTTTTGTTGACACTCCGATATCTGTGATATGATGATGTATTTTTGTGCCCCGATCAGTCGATCGATGTTTTGTATGTCGGTGATGTACTCTGCTTCATTTATATATATATATATACATCGCAGGTGACATTTCATTCTATTGTGCAATTTATAATTATTTTTTATGTCTCTGATGTTTGAATTCGTCGCTCGACGACAATAACTTGGTTTAATAGAAATTTCTTCTATGGAAACATAGAATTTTTTTCCATGCACTAAATTAACCAAGAATGTTGATATTGGAGAGTATATTCCATAACTCAATCCGTAATATTGATTTGAGGTTTGATGATTTCGTCTTACGATTTTCGACTTTGGTATCATTGACACGCCTTGATTCTATTTATATTTTCTCTTTGGTGTCACTTGAACCGTCGTCGTATTCTACGACTCCAGTGCTTTTTATTTGAGGCCATTGTTGTTGTCGTTGTTATCCTCCTGCTCTTTTTGCTTATGCCAAAGGGGGAGAGATATAATAATAACGATGTGCTAAATGAAAATTTAAAGCAATTTTTCCAAGAATCTAACTTGATGTGTTAGATTCAGGGGGAGTTAAGATATATATATGGATTTTCAAATCCGATATTTCAATAACCTACGTTTGGTATTTCAATAATTCAATAATCGATTCTCATTTAATATACTTCACTCGTCTGCTTGATGCGTATTATTTTTGTTTAAATTGGAATTAACGTGTCATCAATGCA
The DNA here is from genome assembly GCA_030789695.1 of Scilla litardierei. Classification (NCBI taxonomy): domain Eukaryota; kingdom Viridiplantae; phylum Streptophyta; class Magnoliopsida; order Asparagales; family Asparagaceae; genus Scilla; species Scilla litardierei. Next base: position 121,307,916 of record CM061131.1, on the reverse strand, counting down.
GGGGGAGTAAGTAAATTTCATTTGAATTATTATTTTTGATTACTATTTATGTTGGTTTGTCATCACCAAAAAGGGGGAGAATGTTGGATATTGGACTCCCCGGATTTGGTTTTGGATGATGAACAAACATAAACATAACGTGAACTAACACTTTATGAGCGCAGTTATGGAGATCGTCGCCAAATTCATATGAATATCAATTACGATGTCTCAAGACTTCTCAAAGCACGTGATCGTACGTCTAAAGCTTCGTTGAAGCCTATGGACCTATTTAGAAGTCATGAAGATTCGATTGAAGCTATAGAAGACGGTATCGTCAAGTTTTATTTATAGTCTTTAAGCTTCTTTCGTAGAATGTTAAGCCTTGAGTAGGTCTTACGTTTTAATTCTTCATAACGCTCATATCTTAGCTCTAGGATCTTAGTAGAAGTCCATACAATTCTTCCCGAAGCTTCGCGCTTCGATTCGGGACTTCTTGTGCATGTTAGTTGGTTCAAGAAGAAGAACTGACCGACTAGATGGTGATCTAGTCGGTCAGCCAAGCTTCTTGGACCGACTAGTTTCAGTCAGTTAATTCATAGCTCTTTACTGTTTACAGTTAGTCGGTCTAAGTTGACTCACCGACTGACTAGTTTGTGAACTAGTCGGTCAGTGATGCTTCTGTGACCGACTAGTTGAGCTTTCCCTGTACATGCACATTTGAACCTAAGCTACTGTTTATCATTAGTCGGTCTGTGTTCATTGATCGACCGACTAGTTGATGAACTAGTCGGTCAACTTTCCTTCTTAGACCGACTAGTTTGGTTTACTGTACATACCAAATTTTCACCATACTTACTGTTTATTGTTAGTCGGACTATGTTCATTTGGTGACCGACTAGTTGGTGAATTAGTCGGTCAACATTTGTTCTTGGACCGACTAAGTCTATTTTAGCTCAGACTTCAGTTTTATTTGTTAGTCGGTCTACGTTGAGTAACCTACCGACTAGTTGTGAAACTAGTCGGTCAGCTACTCTTCTTAGACCGACTAGTTCCTTATGTCTGTACTTTGATCTTTTCTCAGTTCACTCATTAGTCGGTTTAAGTTAATTGACCGACCGACTAGTTGATGAACTAGTCGGTCGGTGGTTGTTCTTTGACCGACTAGTTGGGTTCAGAAAAGAGCCGTTGGAGCATTTAATGACTCGAATTTCTTTCTCTCTCTCCTCTATCCTATATATACTTGATGGACTGCATTCATTGCTGCCAAGGCTGATATTATTGCAAGTTTAGAGATCAAGAGAATTCATTCCAAGCTCATTCAAAGCTCATTCTTTCCATTCAATAATCTCTCCTAACTCTTACTTCCAAAGAGAGATTCATTGAGTGTGAAGCCTTCCAAGCCAAGTGCTTGTTTCTAGGTCACCAACATCCCCAAAGCTCTCCATCGCTGATCTACATCTTGGAGCTAGGGTTTGGTGCCACTTCTTCCTCAAAATCATCCTTGCCCTAATTCGTAAGCAATACTCAAGGCATAGGTATTTTGTTCGGTAAGAAGTTTTCTTATTTCATTTCATATTTGATTTGTAAGTTTCACTCTCGGTTGTGAGAGTGTGGTTGTGATCCCGGGTTATGGGAGTCACAAATTACATTTTGTATGATTTGACTTGTGGAGGTTTTTCACAAGTATTTCATAGTGGAAATCTTGAGTTAGGGTTTCTAACTCAAGTATCCGGAGGGGATCCGGGTGGTTGGGACGTAGGATCACCGGGAACAAGTCGGGGAGACTTGGGTGGATCCGAACCCAGTAACATCTCTTGTTAGCATTGTTAATTTTGTTGTTGTCTTCAATTTAAGCTTCCGCAAATTGATTTGGTAGTTGTTTGCATTATAATTAGGAATTATACTCCTTGTTATTTTTAAAGTACTATTCACCCCCCCTCTAGTACTTGTGCAGTAGCTTGTAGGGCATTACACACAATTATCATGGCATGTCAAGAGTAGCCAAGCTACTAACAATATCAATCTTTTCACTAGTCACGTTTCAAGTTATTTGTAGATGTTTACGCCTTACAGCTGAACTGTTTAACATTCACACCGAGTGGCCGCTTAACACTACCCCAGAACCCAGAGTTTACGCCTTACAACTGAAGTTGCTGATCGGGCAGACTTCCAGTTGATTGGCCGATTAACCCTTACCCCTCCCACACATAAACAAGCCAGGGTCCCTGCACACGATGCTTAGTAAATGAGCCAGGGTTGCCCCACACAAGAGCTTGTTTTCAGGTTCACAATTTGGCGTAGGGTTGTGCCCGCTAAGGGCAGGAGCCTAGCCTCAATCAATTCGCTAGGTGTAGCGGAGCTACGCAATCACGGGATCATTCAAAGAATGCAATGACATGACAAATAATTCGCGTACCGTTAATTGAAATGAAACATGACATGGTAGTAATGCAACATGATAAATGACGGATCTAGCTTCGTTGTCAAGCTAGATCCTGAAATTGCACCTACGCGAGTATCATTTCGTCGCCTAGTCTCTTTTACGCCTACAATAAGCAAATGGCCTAAGACATGGCCCAAAACCCTAAGTGGCAAGTTTCACTTGCCTAGCACCGAGGATGACGAGCAACGATGCACGTCACAAAATGTTAGCTACGGGAATGAGATCGCTGCCATGGCAAAACAATATTAGAACAACATCCAACCTAGTTTTATTAGGGTTTAACGAAAATCGCAAAGCGGGTGATGAAAATATTAAAGGTTCGAACACTACCGTAGGAAGCGGGAGATCGATGCCGAGCAAGCACAGCAATGGAAGAAACGATCCGGTGAACTAGGGTTCAGATCTGGAATGGATGGAGAAATCCAGAGAAATGGGGTTTTGAGGGTTTTCCGACGGCCTAGAGGAAGTGGCCGGCCTAAATGGAGAGGGAGAGAGGCTCTTGATGAAGGAGGAATGGCTAGAGGAAGGTTGGGGAAGATCAGAGGTCAAGGGGGAAAGGAAATGGCCAAGAGAAGAGAAAGAAAGAAAAGAAAACGTTTGGGGTATTTATAGAAAAAGCTGGCGGCGGCTGGCAAAACCTAGGGTTTCGACAGCGATTAGTCGGTCAAAGAAGGGTTGTTGACCGACTAGTTTAACAACTAGTCGGTCGGTCGACTAACTGTGACCGACTAGAATCAAACAGCGAAAGTAGGGGAAAATCTGGGAAATGAATTAGTCGGTCTGTGAAGGCCCGTCGACCGACTAGTTTGCAACCTAGTCGGTCGGTGAGTGTTCATAAACCGACTAACGATAAACAGTAACTCATGTAAAATAAATCAAAGGAACTAGTCGGTCTGAGAGCAAGTTCTGACCGACTAGTTTCACATCTAGTCGGTCGGTGGTTGTTCTTAGACCGACTAAGAGCAAACAGTAACTCCTGTACAGTTGATTCAATGAACTAGTCGGTTCCAGTAGAGTTCTTGACCGACTAGATCTCAATCTAGTCGGTTGGTCCCCCTACTTGAACCAACTAAAGTGCACTAAAAGTGCCGAATCGAAGCGCGAAGCTTCGGGAAGATTTCTACGGCTTCTACGATCACTCTAACTCTAAAATATGAGCGATTTGAAGTTCGTCATGAGTGACTTACTTCAAGATCAACGATTTAAGGAAGAAGCTAGAAAATCACGACGAAACGATCGAAAACGAAAGCTACGGAGACGAAAACCACACATAGGGAGAAAATCCGCCAAAACATATATATAATATATATATAATATAGTTAATCCAAGTACATGAAAAACCAGTCGTTACAGAGATGATAGGAGTTTTGCTTGGCTTGCTTGCGGCTAGGGATATTGGCAATAGTAGCTTGCGGCTATGGGCTTCTATACTTGATGATGATTTCGGCAATGCTTGGGTATTGAAGCTTTTGGAATTGTCTTTGTATTGACCTCATTCTTTGTGGTTGCCTCTTCAATTTTTCTCCTCTTTGGAGAGGGGTTTTATAAGGAGATGGAGGATCTTTGGCTCATTTAGAATCCCATAGAATATGGAGATAGATGGAATCCTAACTTGAATAGGATTTGAAATAATCATATGGAAGATCTTTTCCAATCACAATAGGATATGCAGTTTGAATTTGGATTGCAATAGGATTTGAATTTGAATGACAATGGGATTTGAATTGGATCTCATTTAATCATAAATTGATTTGCATGAGATTTGGTTCAATCACTTTGATATGAATGAAATCTCTCCATATCTCTCCATCTTTGACCAAGTCCAAATTGCAAATGAATTGCAATTTCTCCATCACTTTGACTAAGTCTTCTTTGCATATTTCTCCATCACTTTGACTAGGTCATCCTTTGAGTATTTACGAGCTTGCCACTCCTGAAAACACTTAGCACACACATCAAATCGTTCACACACATTTGTTATCATTAAACACGAAGTCATCGATCGTTGTATCCAACTACACGTTGCATCCAACAATCTCCCCCTTTTGATGATGACAAACCAATATAAGATTTGAGCAATAACGATCCAAATAATATCATCATGACATGTGTGTGTAAAGTGTTTTGATTGAGGAAATAATACAAATACAATGATATGCAATGATGTTCAACATGTATGAATTCTCCCCCTATATTTATGCTCCCCCTTTCTTCATGCTCCCCCTTGAACACATATTCATTAAGCACAATATTCACATATTCACAAAATTTATTTGGCACATTATGTTGGATCCTGCCAAAACAGAGTTAGGATCGATAATATGAAGTTGAGACTTACGCTTGCGTACACGGCACGGTAGTCTACGAACTTCGCCTTCGGATTCGCCACGACGGATCGAGTCTACTCACGAACGGAGTAAGGCTACTAAATCCACAATCTAAATCTCTACTTTAGATTAAGAACTTGGATAGAGGAAGAGAAAGGATTTCTGCAGAGCTTCGCTAGAATGAAGTTGCATGCATGAATTTCATGCAAAAGGTGTAAGAAATGGCTTACCCTTGGGTCTTATTTATAGCCCCCAAGGTAGTTATTTTAGGGTAAGTTGTTCCTTTGGAACAACTTAATTAAGGTGTACCATGATACATGGCACATTATAAGCTTAAGTTGTACCATATGCATGGTACAACATAAGCTTAAGATATTCCCCCTTTATTAGCCATATGTCGCATGCACTTATGCATATATAATGCGACTTTCCCACTCATCCAGAGATCCTCTCCGCAAGGGAACAGATTCCCTTTGCACACGACTTCGTGTACGCGACGTTCGAGGTCCGTATTTCCTCGTGCATCCCCCACAAGGGTGTACAAACGTCTTCCATATCCAACATCTCCCACTCACACTTGAGGGGATTGTAAGAGACCGTCTTTCTCTTAGTTCTTTCATCTATCATACCGAGAAATAGACCGTGCGACCGTCATGCGCGTAGAGTCTGTTGTTGTGCACTTGTTAGAGATACACAACGACCTCGAAGGTGCAAAGTTGAGTAGTTCAACGCATGCTTCACCCTAGATTATTTCTTCCCATTTCTTATACTTTATATTCAACAATTGAATCCCATCTGGATTACAATTGGCTGGCCAGCTTTGAATCATTAAAGTCTAAATGCGAATATGAAATCAATCTTCCTCTTCTTGCGAACCTTCTGATCTTGACTTGATTCGCTTTTCTAACGTGCCCCGCCGAGCCGAATTACCATAGCCCATTAGCAACACGCTAAGATAGCGATCATCTCGTCAAATCTAAAGGAACCAATTAGATTCCTTGAGGGTAAGAGTTAAGACCCGTATGGCCTTTGAGTCTCACATAATAGCAAACACTATTGCTACTAACTCAGTGGTCGAAATGCATACGTGGTATGAACACGTATTACAACATCACTCCTTTCCCAGGGAGAGTATGTCTTAATGATGTTGTACGGATGAAAGATCAGACACCACAGTGTCTATCTTTTGAGTCCCCTTACTACTCATGGAATATTCCCGGACTCTCATCCTGCATAAGACAGATAGGATTAAAAAATCCTATGAGATCTTTTTCAAATATCCTTGTGATACAGATCTCAGATCTTTTGTAAGCATCCATATGATGCAGATCTTTCATTCGACTATCTTGTTTAAGTCACGACTCTAATGATTTTGACTTTAAACTAGTCGCATCTCTATCTTATCCATCTGATAAGATAAGGCGGTTGCTTATGTGAGAAAGCCAACCTTAATCTGTCCGACATGCACACAAATAGCTGAGACTTAAACACAAATGTACATAAAATCATTTGTAAGAAACTTGTATGCAAATTAATCTTTGATCTTCTATAGACATGGGAAATATTATATGATACAGCTCAGCACCTACGCATTCCCATAGATGATAAGTGTTTGAAAAAACAAATCTCTGGGGATCGCCTTAGTAAGGGGATCCGCTATCATCTTATGTGTGGATATGTATCCTATGTCTACTTCCTTCCGTTTGTCATAGTTCTTCGCAAACTTGAATCGAATATCAATGCGTTTGGTCTTATAATGAAATTTTAGGATCTTTGACATAGGTAATCGAAGCTTGACTATCACTGTAAATAGGAACAGTGCTCGAGTCAGTGGCATTCGTCAGCCTGTCTAAGAATTTCTTAAGCCAAACAGCTTCTTGGACCGCCATGCCGAATGCTACAAATAGCATAATGCATAGTCCGCAGTCCCTATGAGGTACCTTAATATCCTCTTCACCGCTTTCCAGTGTGCATGTTCTGGGTTGGATTGGTAACGGCTTACCATACCAACAGCATAGCAAATGTCTGGTCTGGTACACATCATGGCGTACATCAGACTTCTGACAGCACTGGAGTATGGAACCTTTTCCATAGCTTTCTTTTGGATCTTTGGGACACATTTCCAAACATAGACCCTCGCCTTTGCTTATTGGAGGTAAAACGCACGACAGGAAAGGAAAAATCTCTTCGTAGTTTATTCCTTCCTGTTGCGTGAAACCTTTCGCAACAAGGCGAGCTTTATATTTCTTGATGGAGCCATTAGCCTTATGCTTGATTTTGAGAACCCACTTGTTCCCAATGGCTTTACGTCCCTTAGGTAAATCAACCAAGTCCCAGACTTGGTTTGTTTTCATGGATTGAAGTTCTTCTTCCATCGTCTCTTTCCATTTATCTTTAGCAGGGCATGTGACGGCCTGTTTGAAATTTGCAGGTTCGTCATCATCTTGTAGTAATGAATGTTTGAGGAAATTCATCCTCGAATCTGAGAGGGTGTTAGCCTCGTTCGATTACTACGTCTTGCTTGAGTTTGATCACTCCCACTTGGAATGATATCACTCCCACTTGGAATAACATCACTCCCACTCGGAATAGGATTGGTATCGTTCGTATCATTCATAGGTGAAGTTTGAAACGTATTTTCTTCTTCACCAAGAATTCTCCCACTCGAACGTTCTGATCCTTTTTGATCCCAAATCTCAAACAAGGATAAGTCTTGACTTATCTCACCCTGTCTTGGAAAACTCGTTTTCCAAGAAGACAACATCCCTCGATTCGAATTCTATAAGACCCACATTGTCCTCTTGACCGACGAAAACATATCCTTTGGAGTTTTCAGCGTATCGGATGAAGATACACTTCCTCCCACGTGGACCAAGTTTGCCATATTTGTGAGAGGATAAATGTGCATAAAAGGCACAACCCCAAGGTTTTAGAATGCTTAAGTCTGGAGTTCTATCGTTCCACAACTCATAAGGAGTAGAACTTACCGACTTCGAGGGTACACGGTTTAAGATGAACGCTGCCGTCAATAATGCATCACCCCAAAAGGTGATAGGCAAATTTGCCTGAGACATCATTGATCGGACCATTTCCATCAATGTCCTATTTCTTCTTTCCGCAACACTGTTTTGTTGTGGAGTATAAGGCATAGTTATTTGATGAACTATGCCTTTTTCATCACAGAGTTCCTTAAAACTTGTTGATTGATATTCTCCACCTCGATTGGTTCGCAAGACCTTTATCTTGCGATCTAGTTGATTTTCCACTAAACTCATATAGTTTTTGAAGCAAGTTTAAAGCTTCATGTTTGTGGGAAATCAAATAGATGTGACCGAAACGAGTGAAATCATCAATGAAGGTGATGAAATAGGACTTCCCGCGTCTTGTCTTAACATTCATTGGACCGCAAATGTCCGAATGGATAAGCTGTAATGGAACTTCGGCCCTTGTGCCAGTTCCAAACGGCTTGCGACAAGTTTTCCTACAAGACAATGTTTGCAAGTTGACATTTCAACTTTTGAAACATTAGATAGCAAGCCACTTTTGGCAAGTCTATCCATTCTAGTTGGTCCAATGTGACCAAGTCTTGCATGCCAACAAATGATCTCAGATTTAGAAGAAGCATTTGTCAAATGGAAAATTTCATAAATAGAAGAAGAATACATAGTGTTTAAAATAATCAATCCATTACAAACATTACCCGACCCAATTAAAAGAACTATTACAAACAAGGTCAACATATAGAACCTCCTTCATAACTTAAAGACATTAACATGACCACGGATACGATATTCCTTCGAATATCTGGAGCAAAGAGGAAGTCGTGCAATAGTAGAGTCCGGCCGTTGTCGAGAACAAGCTTGCATGTTCCGACGCCCTTGACTTCAACACGAGTGTTGTTGCCGACGTATATCCACTTTGTTCCTTGAGTTATCCTTTGATACTCTGCGAAGAACCTTTTGTCCTTCGCTACGTGGTCTGTGGCCCCTGAATCAATCAACCAAAAATAGTTAGATTCAGCAAGAAACATGGAACTAGAAACACATATGTAACTAGCCCTACAAGTTACCTTGTCACTTCCATCCGTACATGTACGGGCGAAGTGACCGTACTTGTTGCACTTAAAGCACTTGATCTTCTTCAAGTTTTTCTTCTTTGAGTGCACATTCTTTTGCCACTTAGTCTTCTTTGAGGTTTCCGGTTCTTGCTTTCGTTCGTTCACAAACCTTAAGCGTTTATTATTCCGCTTATTTCCTCCATGTGAGGAACTAGCGGCCATGTGCACTTCTGCACTAGGTTTTGCGGCTTGAATCCGCTCTTCCTCGAGTTCGAGGTGTTTCGATACATCGCTTAAAGTTTTAATGCACTCATTATGAGTGAGATGCATTTTCATGTTATCCCAGCTATCTGGGAGTGAACGAATGACTGCTTGGATCTGCTGTTCGTCAGACGGCGTAACACCCGCATCCTTTAATTCAGATATAAGATTCGCCATGTGCCGGAGATGCTTCTTCATAGAATGATCTTGCCGCATCTTGTACGAATCAAATTGAATATTCAAGGAGCGGAGTTTGGTAACCGAAGTTCCACCAAACTTTACTTCTAGCTCAGACCATATGTCTTTGGCTAGATCGAATTCCCGAAATAGACGCATTATGTCATTGTTCATCGCGGACAGTAACGTAATGCGTGCTATTTTGTTCTTTCGAGTCCAAGTATCATAAGCTTCCCGGTCCCTCTTGTGTTGGGCCGTATTGCCCAACTCAGGTTCTACCATTATGTTTTGGAGTGTTTCGAGCACATCTTGCTCCTCCAAAACATATTGGATCTTTATTGACCAAAGTTTATAATTGTCGCCGTTGAGCTTTTCACCTTTGTTAAGCTCTGCGACAATGTTCTTAGAAGCGGTAGACATATTCGATTCAAAAAACTGCAAAGAGAATGAAAAACACGATCAAAATTCTATGCATAAAGTTTCGATTCTTTAAACACTTGATAAGTTCCTTGGATGCGTTGAAATGTTACTCTAGAATCGAGAAGTTCACTACGTTCCCAACTACCATCTAGAAGTAACTTTCAAAGTATCCCTCTTACTTATCTTAAGTAAAAAGAAATCAGAAATAATACCCGTATGGTATTAGCAGCGGAAAATTACTTTGAAAAACATATCTTTCAAAATAGAATAGGTGAGAGTTTGCGCAAAGAATTTTAACGCAACAATTGCCAAGCCACGAGACCTGTTCTACACACCCATGGGTTAGATAACCATGGCCGGATCGTGGTAGGACTTGGAATTCTAAATTGCGCTATCCCGATTTAAGGACGGGACATAACCTATTTGAAAAACATCTTTTTCCAAAAAATTTTGAAAGCACGTTGGCTAATCTCCGTAGAGTAGAGCACAACGTCACAAGTACATTGGCTAATCTCCGTAGAGTAGAGCATAATGACATGGCTAATCTCGCATGAAGTAGAGCACTATGGCTAATCTTCAAGGAGTAGAGCCCAATGAAAAACTTCATTAAAACGTTAGTTCCGTATGAACTAGTCGGCACTGTGGTTAGCCCCGTATGGGCTAATCGGCACATTCGAGTTTGGCCAATGCCTTTTGTCACCCCGTATGGGTCAGTAGGCAAGTTTGCAGTCGACCCAGACCTTCTGCCAGATTGGTCGACCAAAACGACCAAATTGGTCGACCAATTTTCGAACTGCAGTTTCTTCCCGGCCAGGGCCTCTGCCCTGGCCGGGGCTTGGCCAATGGGCCGGCCAAGGCCTCTGCCCTGGCCGGCCAGGGGCCCTGGCCCCCTCGGCCAGGGTCGGCCAGGCCCTGGCCTCTGCCAGGGCCGGCTGGCCAGGCCACTGGCCGGGGCCAGGGCCCCTGCCCTGGCCTCGGCCAGGCCCTGGCCTGAGGCCAGGGCACTGCCCTGGCCTCTGCCAGGGCGGCCTGGCCGCAGGCCGGGGCCAGGGCTCCTGCCCTGGCCTTGGCCAGGCCCTGGCCTTGGCCAGGCCCTGGCCTGAGGCCAGGGCTCTGCCCTGGCCTCTGCCCGGGCGGCCTGGCCGCAGGCCGGGGCCAGGGCTCCTGCCCTGGCCTCGGCCAGGCCCTGGCCTGAGGCCAGGGCTCTGCCTTGGCCTCTGCCAGGGCGGCCAGGCCCCTGGCCGGGGCCAGGGCTTCTGCCCTGGCCTCGGCCAGGGCAGCCTGGCCCTGGCCGGGGGCCAGGGCCCCTGCCCTGGCCTGGCCAGGGCCCCTGGCCCGGCCAGGGCCCCTGGCCCGGCCAGGGCCCCTGGCCTGGCCCGGCCAGGGTGGCCTGGCCCTGGCCTGGCCGCGGCCAGGGCCTTCTGGCCTTGGGCATGGCCGGCCAGGGCCGGCCCTGGCCTGGCCTGGCCTGGCCACGGCCAGGGCTCCCTGGCCCTGGCCGTGGCCGGCCAGGGCCGACCGGCCATGGCCCGGCCATGGCCTATTGGCCTTGCCCGGCCATGGCCCTTTAGCCATGGCCGGTCTCCCCCCTCTCATGGGGTGGCCGCATGCACTCCACCCCCTTGATGGGGTGGTCGCCGGTGGTTATTGGCCGTAGCCAACCCCCTCCGCATGGGGAGAGGGGGTGCATGGCCTTCATAGCCCATTTGGCCATGGTGCACATGCACCAAATTTTCTCTTACCCGATGGAAATAACTACCATCAACTTCCTCGATGAAGCACCCGTTCGTCGAGAAATTAGTTATTTCCTAATGGCCGTGTGCCAAAAATGAAAAATTACATACTACGTGAACGGTCGGTTCTTCCCGTCATGGAGAGTTCCTACCATATCCGTAATGATAGGAGACCCTAACGTGAAAAGAACAACCGATGCGTTCTCTCCGTCACGAAGCGTTCCTACTATATCCGTAATAGTAGGAGACCCATTCGTGAAAAAGACAACGACTCGTTCATAGTTTCGACGGTGTGGCGGTTTGACCGGGGCAAACCCATATGGCTCTGATACCAATGTTGGATCCTGCCAAAACAGAGTTAGGATCGATAATATGAAGTTGAGACTTACGCTTGCGTACGTGGCACGGTAGTCTACGAACTTCGCCTTCGGATTCGCCACGACGGATCGAGTCTACTCACGAACGGAGTAAGGCTACTAAATCCACAATCTAAATCTCTACTTTAGATTAAGAACTTGGATAGAGGAAGAGAAAGGATTTCTGCAGAGCTTCGCTAGAATGAAGTTGCATGCATGAATTTCATGCAAAAGGTGTAAGAAATGGCTTACCCTTGGGTCTTATTTATAGCCCCTAAGGTAGTTATTTTAGGGTAAGTTGTTCCTTTGGAACAACTTAATTAAGGTGTACCATGATACATGGCACATTATAAGCTTAAGTTGTACCATATGCATGGTACAACATAAGCTTAAGATATTCCCCCTTTATTAGCCATATGTCGCATGCACTTATGCATATATAATGCGACTTTCCCACTCATCCAGAGATCCTCTCCGCAAGGGAACAGATTCCCTTTGCACACGACTTCGTGTACGCGACGTTCGAGGTCCGTATTTCCTCGTACATCCCCCACAAGGGTGTACAAACGTCTTCCATATCCAACACATTAAGCATTAAGCACATCATTCGACCCAATCTTCTTAATATTCTCCCCCTTTTGTTATCATCAAAAGTGTATAACGAAGTCAATGTCATATCACATGCAAAAAGAGATTATTATAAACCATAGCAAACACTTACATGTAGTCTTTCTTAGAATAAGCAAGTCAAATCCAATAAAAATTATAACAATGACTTCTACACCATCGTGTAAGTGTGATGATTATACATTGAAGCACATAAGGAGAACTTTCAAGAAATTCAACCAAAACCAATCCACTTTTCCATGTAACAATATATCATCTAGGATTGATTTTCCCCATCTCATTGAAAATGAGTTCAAGTTACCAACCCAAAACATAGCCTATGAGGACTCTTAGATGTGGGGTGACATTGCTTGACGAGTATAACACCAACACTAAAGTTTACTCTTAAAGCTTATGTTGGATACTCATGTGTAGTGTCATTACCATGGATCGTATTCATTTTTCATACGAAGCTCTTTTCTTTGAGCTCTATTTTTTATCCAAGGCAAGACACATCATTTTCCTTAGATTTTCAGCTATTTTTCATCCTACATTCACTTTTCAATATTTCATAAAAGATATATCCAAATGTACAACAACATCTATTACTTGTGGAAGTGAAAGTGTAGGTGTAGAAATCGAATTATTCTAATCATTGAACATGTCATGGTTATTTAGAAAATCAAACATGCACAAGTAGCTATAACAATAAAACATCAATTTCTACATGGATATGAATGTCATTCATTAATACCAATTTAATGATTCAAAAGAAAGATACGCATTAAGCACCATTTTTATAACTTTTTGTATTTTTCATTTTTTTGTGTTTATCAAGAACTAAAGCATACTAACAAATGAACTAGCACACAAACAAATGAACTAGCACACAAACAAAAACAAAATCAAGCACACAAAAAGCTTTGAAGGTATTCATTACGCTCAATCAAAAAAACATACCTTCGCGATGTCGTTTGACTAAGGAACTTTTTAATGAAATGCGCGTCCAATCCATAGTTCCTTGCCACTCCATCTTACCTACATGGAAGATGTTATGTGTGACCTTGGAATCCAACAAGGTCCACTCACGTTAGTCATCAAACTCTTAGGAACCCAAATTTGTTTAAACTTTATGTTTTTATTCCTATATTTGCAATAACGAGAAGTATGACCAACACAACTACATGTACAGCACTTTGCATGAATATTTCTAGCTTTTGTTGTCTCAATGTGAACTTTCCTATATTTTGACTTTTCAACATGTTTCAAATCATATCCAAGTCCACGCCTATTATTGCCATATATTTGGTTTCCAAGAATTATATCCAAAGATTGTTTCCCTACACCAAATTTCTTAATGGTCAATTCTAGGTTCGTGACTTTAGATTTCAAATAAGTATTTTCGTTCACAAGCAAAGTGCATTTACTAATGAAAGCCTTCTTGTTTTCCTCTTCATTCTTTTTTATGTTTTTAGCTTTCTTTTCAACCTCAATCATTTTAAATTTAAGCTCTTTGTTTTCATCACTTAGCATGCGCTCTTTGTTTCATCACTTAGCATGCACATCTTCTCATTAAGCTTTCTAATTTCAGTTTCTAGCTTAGTAACTCTATCTTTATGCATGCTATTTTCTTTTAATAAAGTGGAACAAATAAGACATTCAACTTTTTCATGCAAGCTAGATTTTTCCTTTTTCAACATGGTGATGGTAGAATTACTTGCAACAACTTTTTCTTTTAGATTATCAATTTCTTTAGACATGTCACAATTTTCTTGTTGCAATTCAAAGTTAGAATTCCTATAGCAATCTAAAGTAGATTCTAAATCATCAATTTGATCTTTCATGTCCTTACAAATATTCATAAGTTCTACTTTAGTGCAATGTTTTACCTCGTCATGTTCTCCCATTAAGCAGAGGGAGGAGTGTGCAGTTTTCTCCTCAGTTTCATCTTCTCTATCTATATCCCACGTTATTGCTAAAGATTTTCCTTTCTTTTCTGCTGAATTATTCCTCTCTTGTGGTCAATTCCTCATGAAGTGTCACTTTTTCCTGCATTTAAAACATTCAATTTTATTAGTAGTATTATGTTCAGAGGAATTTTTGGTAGGATTAAATTTGTTAGAGAGATTAAACATTTGCGCCATTTCAGCTCTTCCTTGGTCGGTCTTGATATATCTTCTGAAGCCTCTGACCATTAGTGCTTGATCCTTATCAAGATCTTCATCTTCATCTTCATTAGCTTGAAGTGCTAGTGGTTTGGGAGACTTAGTCTCTGGTTTCTCTCTTAATTCTATACTCTGCAGCTCAAGCTCATGGGACATTAAGTTTCCTATCAAGTCTTCAACTCTCATCTTTGATAGATCTTTGGCTTCCTGAATGGCTGTAACTTTAGGACGGAAGGAGCTCGACAACACCCTCAAAATCTTCCTTATTTGTTCCATTCTTAAGTATGGCTTTCCAAGAGAGCTAGATTTGTAGACGATGTCTGTGAACCTCACAAACATCTCCTTGATGGACTCTAATGGAAGCATGCGAAAGCTTTCATATTCTGTGCTAAGCCAGGCGAATCTGGATTCCTTCACCTGTGATGTTTCCTTATGCATCACCTCCAGCGTACGCCATATTTCCTGCGCAGTTAAATATTATACGATTAAATTCAACTTTATCCAACGAGTAAATATGTGCACTCATTCAATAAATAAAGTCTTTTATCAGCATTATCCATATTTATCTTTTGGTTTTAGAATTTCAGTGTCTTCAATTTTAATAGGGGAGTTTCATATCCTTTTTCAACAATGTCCCACACATCATAATCAACAGACACTAAATATATTCTCATCCTAGTTTTCCAATAAGCATAGTCTACACCATTAAACTTAGGGGGTCAAGAGATGGACTGACCTTCAGCAAACGCTGAATCAGAAATATTCATGGTTAATCTAGCCTAAATCCTCTAACCTGCTCTGATACCATTTGTTGGATTTGGATCTAAGCCTAGAGGGGAGTGAATATGCTAATAAAAATTCTTCGAGAACGCATGCAATTATAAGCACAATCAATCACACACAGAGTAAATAAGTGCAAGTAAAAGCAATCGCAGAGTGCACAGCAAATTTAAACTGGTTCGGTCACCTTAACGACCTACTCCAACCCCAAAGCAATTACTAGCATTAATATGTTACAAGGGTACAACCGAAGCGCTACGCGTACCTACTCTATGCTCACCAAGTTCCGTACCGCACTCACCAAAGTGCTAAACACTATTAATCTAATAAAAGCTCTCTCTTGACTAGCCCCAACTAGTCAAGACCCTCTTGCCTAGCACCGACTAGACAAGACCCCAAAAGAATGAATAAGTAACCTGCAAAGATCAACACACCAATACACGAATATAAATAAATATTGAGTTCAGAAAAGCTCAGTTCGTGTAGATGTCGTCGTCTCTGTCGTTCAGCGCTGGTCAGATCTCGTCTGACAAGATGTAGACGTCTGTCTTTGATCGTGGCACCCTCTAGATGTTGTGACAATGTGTAGGACCACCTTGAAGCTTACGGCAATGGATGAGAAGCCCTCCTTCATGACTTGCGGCCTTGAGAGAAGTTGAAGCTCTTACTTGGATTTCGGCAATAGAGAAGATGGGGACTCCTTGTATTGCAGCAATGGGAAGTGAGAAGTCCTCCTTAGCTTTGTGACTTGCCGCAATGAGAGGGGAAGAATCTCTTCTTCAAGTTGCGGCCTTGATGTGTTTCCCCCCTTCTATGTTGCGGCTTAGAGAGTAGCACCCTTGGAAGCTTGGTTGATGTTGCGGTAAAGGGTGAGGAGCTCTTCTTGATGTCTTGCGGTAATGGAGACTTGTCCTTTGTACTTGCGGCAAAGAAGGACTTGGGCTTTGTAGCTAGATTACGGCAATGGAGGAAGGAGCAATGGATCTTGCGGCTATAGAAGTATGGAGATGAAGTATGACAATATGGCTTGTGGCAATGATATTGGGCAATGAAGCTTACGGAAAGGAGATGGGCAATGGAGCTTTGTGGCAAGGAGATGATAGGAGTTTTGCTTGGCTTTCTTACGGTAGGGATATTGGCAATGGTAGCTTACGGCTATGGGCTTCTATACTTGATGATGATTTCGACAATGCTTGGGTATTGAAGCTTTTGGAATTGTCTTTGTATTGGCCACATTCTTTGTGGTTGCCTCTTCAATTTTCTCCTCTTTGGAGAGGGGTTATATAAGAAGAGTGAGAGGATCTTTGGCTCATGTAGAATCCCATAGAATATGAAGATAGGTTGGAATCCTAACTTGAATAGGATTTGAAATAATCATATGGAAGATCTCTTCCAATCACAATAGGATATGGAGTTTGAATTTGGATTGCAATAGGATTTGAATTTGAATGGCAATGGGATTTGAATTGGATCTCACTTAATCATAAATTGATTTGCATGAGATTTGGTTCAATCACTTTGATATGAATGAGATCTCTCCATATCTCTCCATCGTTGACCAAGTCCAAATTTCAAATGAATTGTAATTTCTCCACCAATTTGTCTACGTCTTCTTTGCATATTTATCCATCACTTTGACTCCTTTGAGTAGTTACGAGCTTACCACTACTGAAAACACTTAGCACACACATCAAATCGTTCATACACGTTTGTTATCATCAAACACGAAGTCATCGATCGTTGTATCCAATTACACGTTGTATCCAACAAGCCTGCACTGACCCCGACAAGCAACAGGGACGTCCTCCACAAGGTCAGCTCCCTCAATAGCACAGCTCGGCAGGGACGTCCTCCGCGAGGTCAGCTCCCTCAGCAGAATAGCTCGACAGGGACGATCTCCACAAGCTCATCCCCCATTAGTAACCCTCTATGAAGACGACCTTGGCATCTGGGTTGTCCCCTTCAACTGCATGGTCTGAGCATTCGCTCGAAGAATCCGCTCATGCAACCACAGCGAAACTATATCAGGCGATTGGGCCGCCCCCTCTACAGTTCGTTATCAACAGATCTGTCCACCATGTACGCGATGGTCATATTTGTCAAAGGGGTGTGTGTTCCGCTCTGTCCGGTGGGAGCTTGGCCAGCTTTATCAGGAGAGCATTTACGGTGGGCACGACCAATGACACGACAAAACCCTCTGACGGGTTTGTTACATGGGACGTGGAGAATCTTCTGACGTGGAATAACTACCCCCCTCCCCGAGCCTATAAAAACAAGGGAGCACCCCCTTCATCAAGTATGAGAGAAAACCCCTAGCATCTTTATCTCTATTCCACAACTCAAACCCTTGCGGCCGCTACACTCAGCCGACTCCCACTTCGTCCTCTGCTTGATACTAACTTAAGCATCATAGTCAAATCAGAGGACCACCCCCATACGTTTCCTCTAACATGCTTTCAATCTAATTCAGGCGATGTGGAAGGAACATCTCTCCCACAGCCAAGTGAAACCGTCCTATACGGGCTCTCTGTTGCGAGAATACTCGTTCCGACGGCCGCACCCGAGCTCCGTAAGATTTTAGGCATCAACAATTGGTGATAGAGGAAGGTCCTTGTGACAACATTCATCACGTAGGCTCTCGATCTAGCATCTTCGTCAGCATCCCGATCCAGCATCTCTACCAACTTCTTCTTCTTCATCTCTAAGAAGATCCAACATCTCGTTGAAAAGTTGCAGCCTTGAAATGCCTCCCACCGAGGGAGGCGTATAGTAGGCAATCTCCATTTAGGCGTCTAAGATAATGCACAAGCAGAAAATCCACATGAGTCCTTAGGGACTACCCTAGGTCTGCTCCTTAACGAGCTACGCTACATAAGAATGACCTTAGTGGTTATGCCTACAGATGACTCCTTAGATGGGCAACATTCTACGAGGGTGACCTCTTGGGTTACACCCACGATCAGCTCCCTAATAGCTACACTTCATAAGGATGACCTCCATGCAGGCTGTCTCCTTAACATCTACACTTCATGGGAATGACCTCAGCGGTTACACCCATGGTCGGCTCCTCAACGGACTACACCCTACAAAGATGATCCTAACATTTACACCTGAGGTCGTCTCCTTAGTAGCTATTCTCTACAAGGATGATCAAGTGGTCGACAACCGGGGATAGTTTTAGAGGACAGCCTAGGCAAGCTCCTATCAAAGCTCTTCCACATAGATCATTCTATCATTCAACTCCATAGATAACCACCCATGGCTCGGTCTAGGACCCCTGACAGTCTCTCCTCGGTGACCCGATGGAGCGAGCTACAGTTCATCACTTCGCTAGACAGTGCTGCCGCCCGCAAAGCCCCAGCTCACATTGGGGCCCCTGCTGATCTGACCTAAACGACATAGCGAGGAAACTAGCCCCAACACTTAGCATCTGGCTCTGGCCCTGCTAGGGCTTTTAACCCTCAACCAAAGCTGGGGTCAACACGATATCGAGACCCAAGGTCCCAGCGCTGACCTCTGGGATTCGACCTCACGTGGTCAAGCTACATCCTAAATCAGAACACATGTCATGCTAGGACCCAAGCTAGCACAGCCCATGGCTACCGCTCCGACCTTTGGCCAATACATTGTCGTGCTACATCCAAACTCAGCCGGCACAGCCCATGGATACAACACCAACCTCTTGCACTCGACTTCGATCTTGTCACATCTAAACCAGGCCACCAGTTATGCTGGGGCCTGAGCTGGCACAGCACATGGCCACAGCTTCGACCTTTGACTAACCAATGTTCACGCTACATCCAAACTCAGTTGACGCAGCCCATAGCTACGACACCAACCTCTGAAACTCAACTCTGAGCATGCCATGTAAACCCCCGTTCTGTCTCTACAGTTTATTATTTTGTGTGTCCCTATCCGTATGTATATTTTATGACATACCCGTAATTATCCTTATTTTTGAGAAATTTTTCTTAATTTAAAAAAAATTATAATAGAAAAACCATTCTAACTCATTTCTTAAATTCAAAATACTTCAAAATACTATAAGAATACATAGTATCTTTGTATGTATAAAAAAGGAAATACATGTATTTATCATTTTTCAAAAATTGGAAATTCTATTTTTGTGAAGCTGACACTTCATTTTACACTAAGCCATTTCATGCATGAATCATCATCTGAGATTAATTAGAATTGGACACCTAGCCTAACAAATGGCATGATCTCCTTAATTCTCTTTTAGAATGGAAAATGTAAAAGGAAACTGCAAGAGAAAAGTCAAAAGAAAATCCTCACTTCTCTCTCATCTTTCTCCATTATCTTTCTCTCTCTCCCTCTCCTCTTGGTATAGGCCAAACCTTGTCATTGGAGTTCATGGATGCCAAACACCCCATGGGCCAATCCACATTCACTCTGCACACTCTAATGCCATCCCTCTTCTATTTTGGGTACCATGGTGATTGATAGTAGGAGGAGGAGAATTTGAAGAAAGGAAGGAGATCAATAAGGAGAATGAGAGGATTTGAAAGCTAAAACTTGAAGGAGGAGGAATTGTAAGGTAGGATTTTTAATATCATTAGTTAGGTTCTAGTTCTAGGATTTGTGTTGTAGGAAATCAACTTCACTTAGTAGAACACTTACATGGCATAGCGTGCTATATCTTTTGAAGTTAGTTGAATTTCGTACAAAAATGTTGGCTGTTTTTGGAAGTCAGTTTCTGCTACAACTTCATCTATGCATAATTTTTATTCTAAAACGTCAAAAATCATGCAAAAATACAATTTGAAAAGCTAAACCAGTTAGCTCCAACTTTCATTTGTTAATCTTGGCCAAATTCTATTTATATTTCGACTGAACCATTAATCTATGCAGTAGTATCAGATTCTGCCAGAATCTGCACCATATTACCAAAAAGGGTAGAACTTCCATTGTAGAAATCCAATAAGGGTGATTTTAGTCAATTTGGAAAGATGGATTCAGTAGCTACACTTTTCGTGTTTTAGTCTCACTGAAATTATGACTATAATGTATCATAAATGACAGATATTTAGGGCTCACTGATGCTGTCTGAAAAACAGTTTTTGTACCCTGTGGGTTTTAGGCTATAACAATTAGCCTACTTGCTCAAATATCATGATATTTGATATATGAAAGTATAAATTGTTTATCTACAACTTCATTTACAAACTTTTAACAAATTCACAATGGAACTTGAGGTTAACAGCCTCTGTTTTATGACTCTTCATGTTTTCCTGCAATCTAGACTATGTCATTGGTGTTTAGGTCACGCCTTGTTGTCGATACTCACTTTCATTGATATAAGTTCTCCTTGCTATATGAAAGAGAGATAACTTATGTTATTGCCTTAACATGTTTCATATTCAAGGATATTGCTTCATGACACGAATATCCCAAGTTTTAATGGTAATAATGTTATGTTTCATATGAAGAATGACGGAATCATGTGTTAAATGTGTAATTGGAAACATGTGATGTTAGAAAGATTATTGATGTGATGCTCGTAGTTAGAAAACACAACATCGGTAAATTGATGAAAAGAAAGGAAATTGTGAAGCGGTAATTGAGACCGCTAAATGATAAGTGGATGTAATTGTGAAACTGAGAGTGAGGCAAAGTGATAAATATCTGGAATTCTCGATCCACTCGAAGATGGGTAAGATTCCAGATATGGGTTTGGAGGAAACCTGAGTAATGTGTGGCATGAGGACTGGACAGTGGGGATATGTATCTCCCTTGCACTCTCGTCAGGGGGAGTTAGGCAGAGGTAGAGAGGCACATGGGTGTACTCATGATGCACCATGAGGTAGTCTGCCTATGTGGCAAGTGATTCTCCATCCCGAAACAGGGGAGGTTCGAGAGGCCCCGTTAAAAATAATCAGTGCACGTGTACCACTGGCGGGGTAGTTTAAGAGTCACCGATCTGAGGTGAGGCCCAGTTCTTTATGTCCTACCATTTACCTGGGATTCCAAATAATAACCAAATGTCTAACATTTAGACTAATTTAATCTGTAATTGTGGTTATGTTCTTTCTGCTCCTCGGCTTTTACTTACAGCACTTATATGATATGCTTGTTTACTTTTATGCTTTACTCATGTGGACATTGTGTCACCGGTAGATGGACTATTAGTTAGGTGGACCGATTCTAGAACTGGATCCTACCTAGAGGTATTAGAATTTCTTACTGGGTCACGCGTTGACGTGTCTCATTTATGTTTTCTAGAAGTAGGATCAGAACAGGTAAAGCGAGACCAGACTCAAGAGGTCATTTCTAGTTCTGAGGTAGAGCTTGTGGGTGACTTTGTCCAGTTGGAACTCAGGGGTAGTCTAGGGAGTGAGTTGTACCAGCTGTGGACTTTTTGTTCTTTTTTTGTTGGTTTTCTGGGATATTTCTCCTTTGCTTCCCTTTGTACCCCGATACCGATGATGATGTATGATGTACTCTTTGTAATAATGTAATAAATAAATGATATTTTATGTGCTTTATTCTCTGGTGTTGTCTTTCTGAAGTGGAGCATTACGTGTACTCCTCAGCACGTGTGTAGTGGCCTGCTGGTTTCTTTTGCACTTCTCTTCCCTCTTCCTTCCCTTTCTTCTTCGCAATATCTCTTCGGGAATAACTGGGACGGATTCATACTTCCCAGGTATCCTGAGGAGTGGGACGTTACATGCCACATCTAAACTAAACCACCAGTTACGCTGGGGTCTGAGCTGGCATAGCACATGGCTATAACTTTGACCTCTGGCCGACCCATGGTTGTGCTATGTCCAAACTTAGTCGACGCAAGCCATGGTTACGGCACCGATGTAAGGACCCTAGCTATGGGGGGAACACTAGAATGTGGGTTGAATAGTGTTTATGCAATTTAAAAGATAGTTACACCAATTTAAATTCCTAACCAACAAAATAGTGCGGAATAGAAATAAACCCAAAATGAAACAAATGCAAACGCAAGAATATTTCAAGGGCTCGGATTACCCAAGTCACTTCCCGACTTGTTCCCGGTAATCCTACGTCCCTTCCACCCGGTTAACAACCGGATACTCAAGTTAGAACCCTAACTTGAGGTTTCCTTAAAACCCACTTGTAGCAACCCTACAAGTGAAATCGAAATACAATCGATTGATCTTGACTCCCACAACTTGGGAGCAAGCAAACCACTCTCACAACCCGAGAGTAAATTCAAATAACGAAAGTTATGAAATATGAAATTAAGCAACACTTACAATCACCTATGCCTTGAAGTAGAACTTGAAGGAGAAGTATGTTGTGTGTTGAAAAGACTCTCTTGGAAGAGAGGAAAGCCCTTTCTCTTGACTGCACCAAATGCCTAGAAGATATCTCTTTGATTCTAGGTTAGAGAGCAAGAGATTGAAGATTGGAATTCTAGGGCTTTAGGATTAGAGAGCTTTGATCTTGAGAGAATGAAAGCTTGAATCTTTTAGCAAGAGAGTTGTAGATCATTAGCCTCTCAATGGAACAGTAGAGGCTCCTTATATAGGTTTGTCAAATCCCTCAACCGAAAACAACAAAAACCCATTTGAAATCCGTGAGGAAAAACTCAACGGATAGAATCTGGGCCCGCGACAGTCGACTACTGCACAGTCAGAGAGGGTAGGTGAGAATTTCTAACGGTAACTTACCACGTGGACAGTCGACTGATGAGGTATAGACAATCGACTGTTGAACCAACAGGCGATTGTAAATCCTACTACAGGCGACTGGCCGTAAGTTGGGTAAGTTAGAGAAATCTGGAAAACGTCTGGAAGAATAGGACAAACGACTGATGAAGAGAAGACGGTCGACTGTTAATCTGAACAGGCGATTGTAATTCCTTATACAGACGACTGTCAAACCCCTGAGATTTTCCGGAGATTTGAGTCATCAAATATGCTCACAGACAGATGATTGTTGTAGCATGGACAGTCGACTGTTCAATTGGACAGTCGACTGTAAATCCAACAATAGTCGACTGGCCAGACTAAACAGAGAAATAGAATTTGGGCTATAGATAGACAGGCGACTGATTAACAAAACACAGTCGACTATCACTTGGACAGGCGCCTATGAATCATTCATAAGTCGCCTGTGAGAGTTAAAACAGAGAAGCCCAAAACTCGACTGTAAAAGTTTGTGCATAACAGGCGACTGTAGAACAAAACACAGTCGACTGTTTTTGAGACAGGCGGCTGTAAAACGTTCAGCAGTCGACTGTTATAGATATGACATGCACAATCTAGATTGAAATGAATTGGAGTCTAAGGAAGCTTGATCTAATGATATCCTAAGACTGAAATGAAGATGTGTGTGTGCTCCAACAAAGTTCTACTTCTAAGCTACATGCTAGAAGAGATACAAGAAGGTTACATTTGACGAACTCTCTCTTCTATCCAAAGCATGAGCTTGAAGTCTTCTAGGAGCTTCAATCACCATCTACGATCATCCAATCCATGTCATTTGCCTTCAATGATCTCTGAGTGTCATCCATTGCAAGTAGATCTTCATAATAAGCTTAGGCAATGGATTAACTACAAAATAGGGGATTAGTCACAAGTATTTATGTTTGCTCATCATTAACACCAAGTAGGGAGAAGTCCAATACTCAACATTTCCCCCCCTTTTTGATGATGATAAACAAACATAAACAAAAAGATAAATAATTGTGCTTAAAGAAAACTTACTCCCCCGACATAGATGCCAATCAAGTTAGTCAATACGTATTAGGGCATCTATATATCAATTGAAGCAAATGAGTAAAATATGCATGAGTGAAATGAATTTATGAAATCTAGGATTTAAAATCCATATTCATTGTATCTTACTCCCCCTGAATCTAAGGCAACTTCAATCTTAGATTCAGGTGTTATTAGCAAGTACTTAGCACAATCATTATGAATCTATATGTTTATTTCTCTCCTCCTATGGCATTATCCAAAAGGTGGGAGTAAAATAACAACAACAATCGTGCTAAATAAGAACTAGCAACAATTACAAGAGTTTAAAGATATATAAATCAAAAACTCAGAAAACCATATCATAAACTTAGGTGATCAGAGGAATGGAAGTCCAATATCAACATTTGAGATATACGAAGAAAACACATTGTCTCAAATAACATCACATGTAAAGTATAGCATATATGGAGACAATATCTCAAAATTCACACAGATATGATAAGCAATTACACAATGTGTGAAACAAACGAAGAAACTGCAACTACATATATGCTATACTTTACATACATACATATATATATATATATATATATATATATGTATATATATACATATATATATATACATATATATATATACACACACACATATATATATGTATATATATATATGTATATATATACATATATATATATATACATATATATATATATATATGTATGTATGTATATACACACACACATATATATATACATATATATATATACATACATATATATATATATACATACATATATATATATATACATACATATATATATATATACATATACAGACCACATGAGTACAAGTCATATGAACATCACCATGTCCATCAAAATGATCAAGAATACATCATGATAATCATATATCATCACCATACAAAATATCCATCATACATACACCACTCAAAAACAAAAAAAAAATCTACGAGTGACTGTCTCCAGATGCAGCAGCACAGGAAACTGTCTCTGGATCAACGGGGGTATCCTCTGGAGGAGGAACAGTAGCAGCAACACCCTGAGTAGCAGCTACGCCAGGGTGCAAGATCATCTCAGTGATGATAGGAGGAGGAGGCTGATGAGGCTGGGGTGGAACAAAACGTCTAAGATGCTCAGGGAAGGGCATACCTTGATACTGGAACGACAGGAATGCCAACTCATGTAGACCAGACACCATCTCAAAGAGAAAGTCATGAGAGGGTGGAGCAGGTGTAGATGGCTGGTCAGTAGAAGGAACCGTGGAGAGAGACGGAGCAGATGTGGATTTCCTCTTCTTAGATGCAGACTACAGAGCCGAAGAAGACTTCGACTTTGCAGAAGCATTGAGAAGAGGACCAAAAGGCACGGGCTTGTATGGAGTCAAATCAATCCCAAAATGACGAAAAACGAGTGTAAGAAGACCACCATAGGGGATGTGGGAGGAAGTAGTGGTAAACTCGACCTTATCCATCCTATCAAGGAGGACGCCGGCCCAGTTTACCGAAATGCCAGAAAAGATCGCATACATACACCTAAGAATCTCCTGGGAAGGCTGGTCAGACGATCCATACTTCGGCAGGATGTTGGACTTCACCACAAGGTGAATAGCCCAACCCCTCGTCGAGAATATGGATGACCGAACACCAGAAGAGAGAGCAGAGGGTATCTCACAGAACATGTCCCGGAGGATAGACTGATCAAGCTCATCAACATCTGAAATGGAAATATCAGCTGGAAGAGATCCAGTGGAGGGAATCCTAAGAATGGTCCCTAAGAGAGCAGGATCAATGCAAATGGGGGTCCCCTGGACAACAGTGTTAATAACTCCAGTGAAAGCATACTCACCACGAATGCGGTTAGCATAGAAAAGCTTAACCAAAAATGGATAAGCACGAGGAGATTCGCTCTGAGAGAAGCGAAAGAGGTCAGCCAAATAGCAGATATGATCTCATATAGTCTCTCAGCGGTGAAAGTGGGGAAGACAATAAATCGCTCTCTAAGAAGTTTGATCCCGAGGAGAGAGTGAAATTTTGCCAAGCACAAATCATCTCGGCAAATGGGAATGAGGGGGATCAGCAGGTGGCACGATAGGGGTTTCTTATTTGGAGCTTGACACAGAGGGTGAAGGAGGAGCCTCAGCACGAGGCTTATTGATGCTAACACCAACAGGCTTGCGCTAACGCTTGACAAGGGGCTCAGCTTCAGATGAAGAAGACCCAGAAGAAGGAGAATAACCCCGCAAAGAGGAGCAAGAGGGAGAATCGGTTTTCTTGGTTCGGGCCTTATAAGGTTGTTTGTTTTTTGCAGTGGTAGGCTTGGGAACCCTATGGCGCTTAGAAACAATAGTCTTTCCCTTGTTCTTGGTCTTGGGAGCCATTGCACAATCAAACGACGATTTTGAAAGAAAACGCACGAGAGAAACAATCGAGAGAAAATCAAACCTAGTCGAAAGGCATGAAGAGACAAACGAGGTCCGAGCGACGCAATCGACAGACAAGACGACAAAAAATCACTGGAGGAGCGATCAACAAAGGGTTTGAGTCGGGGAGACGAAGCGGTTTCAATCGGAGGAGAGAGAGTCAGACGACTAAAATGAACTCTCTCGATGAAATATCGAAGGGGCAAATGAATCTGGGCCGTTGGATCAAAGAATCAACGGCTCAGATCAAATGATCGAACCGCCACAATAGAAGACAGTCGACTGATGAACATTATTCAGTCGACTGATTGAATTGATAAGAGATAAGCTTAGGTTGACAGACAGTCGACTGTTTGGTAACTTACAGTCGCATGTCCGTTAGACAGTCGACTGTATTATTCACATCAGTCGACTGACTGAGAATCAATAAAATTGATGAAAAAGACAGAGACTACTGACGAATTAGACAGGCACCTGATGACTAAAATGCAGTCGCATGTTGATCCAACAGTCAACTGTAGATTTTTCATCATTCGCCTGGGTGAAAGATACAGTCTGCTGACAGAGAAGAAAGAGTAGGGCAGTCGACTGTCGAAGGAAAGACAGTCGTCTGTCCTGGTCCAAAAATACACAGTGAGGTTAAAATCCAGAGGATATGCACAACTCACCCTAGGACCTATACTCTAACATAAACTAATCATAAAATCAATATCAAACGATAAATCATTTATAACATAAATCTCTTAAAACAATCTGAAAACTCATGTAATCAGAGAAATTTCAATAGGCTTTCTGAGAACAAATATATGATATATCAAATGAAGAGAGGCAACATAATCATTTGAGTTCAAAAGAAGTTATAACAAGTAAATTGAACTCCTAAATTTCATATTCACCCATAATTCCTAATTCTCCACGCAACCTCATAAATGAATCTTCTTTAAGAGGTTTTGTGAAGATGTCAGTAATTTGTTTTTGGGTTTCAATGTACTCTAAGATGATGTCCTTCTTAGCTACATGATCATTGATAAAATGGTGTCTCACATCTATGTGTTTGGTACGGGAGTGATGTATCGGATTCTTGGAAAGACATATAGCACTTTGGTTATCAACTATGATAGGGCAAGTATCACAATTGACACCATAGTCCTTTAGTGTGTGTCTCATCCAAAGAACTTGTGCACATGCAAGACCCGCGGCAATATATTCTGCTTCAGTCGTGGACAATGATACCGAGTTCTGTTTCTTGGAGAACTACGAGACTAAGGAATTTCCTAGGAAATGGCAAGTGCCACTAGTACTTTTCCTATCGGATTTGCATCCGGGAAAGTCGGCATCACTATATGAGATTAACTCATATGTGCTAGATTTAGGGTAAAGTAACCCATAATCTAGTGAATGATTGAGATAACGAAATATTCGTTTAACCGCAATCAAGTGTGACTCTTTAGGTCTAGCTTGATATCTAGCACACAAGCATACAGAAAACATGATATCGGGCCTACTAGCAGTTAAATAAAGTAAGCTACCGATCATACCTCGATATAGACGAACGTCTACATCTTTTCCATTCTCATCCTTGTGTAGATGGGTTGTCGTACTCATGGGAGTCCTTTTGCTTGAAGATGATTCCATCTCGAATCGCTTGATAAGCTCCCCTGTGTACTTGGTTTGATGTATGAAAGTCACATCCTTCATTTGTCGAATTTGCAATCCAAGGAAATAGTTGAGCTCACCCATGTGGCTCATCTCGAACTCATCCTTCATGGACTTAGAAAATTCTTGACAAAGATTAAAGTTAGTAGAACCAAATATTATATCGTCTACATAAACTTGAATCAATAGGATGTCATTTTCATAATCTTTAATGAAAAGTTGAATCAACTTCTCCCATTTTAAAACCTAAATCCAAAAGAAACGACTTGAGTCGATCATACCAAGCTCTAGGAGCTTGTCTCAACCCATACAACGCTTTCTTAAGTTTGAAAACATGGTTTGGAAATTTTTCATGAATGAAACCGGGAGGTTGAGAAACATACACTTCTTCATTGATAATCCCATTTAAAAATGCACTTTTAACATCCATTTGAAATAATTTGAAATTCTTATGAGATGCAAAAGATAAAAGTAATCTAATAACTTCTAATCTAGCTAACGGGGCAAAGGATTCTTCGAAATCGATACTTTCCTCTTACCGGTAGCCTTGAGCTACTAACCTTGCTTTGTTCCTTGTGATGACCACGTTCTCATTGGTCTTGTTCTTGAAGATCCATTTGGTCCCAATAACTTGATGACCACTTGGAAGAGGAACGAGCTCCCAAACTTCATTTCTCTCGAATTGCATGAGTTCTTCCATTGCCACTATCCAAGAGCTATCCTGACAAGCTTCTTGGATGTTCTTTGGCTCAATGGTAGATACAAATACGCAATGAGAGAATTCTTCAATTCTAGACCTCATTCGAACACCCACACAAATATCTCCAATAATTTGGTCATGTGGATGGTTGCGAACGGTTGGGTAAGCTTTGGGTATTCCTGCATCACTTGGAACATCTTCAACAATCTCATTACTAGTGTTGGTCTCAATAATCGAATCATTAATCTTGACATGACTAAGAGAATCATATATAGCATCTACACTATCATCAATAACATGAGAAAAATCAAAATCTTCATAAAATGATACGTGTAGTGATTCCTCGATCGTTGAAGAGGTTTTGTTGTATATCCGGTAGGCTTTGCTACGTGTGGAATATCCAACAAAAATTCCTTCATCGGATCTTGGCTCAAATTTATCTAAATTACCAAAGGTGTTCTTGATAAAACATTTTGAACCAAAAACTCGAAAATATTTAACTTGAGGCTTTTTGTCATAAAATAACTCAAAACAAGTTTTGTTCGTTCGGGGTCTCACTAGGATCCTATTGAGCACATAACATGTCGTGTGCACCGCTTCTGCCCAAAATTGTAGTCCAAGATGACTATCATGGAGCATAGTACGAGCACACTCAATAAGAGTCATATTCTTTTTCTCTACAACACCATTTTGTGGTGGTGCCCGAGGAAAAGAAAAATTGTGAGTTATCCCGGTGTCATCACAAAACTTTGTAAAAGACTCATTCTCAAATTCTCCTCCATGATCACTACGGATAGTGATAATGGTGGATCCTTAGAGATTCTGAATCTTCTTTGCAAATATGGTAAACTCTTCAAAAGCTTCATTCTTATTAGTTAAGAATGAAACCCAAGTAAATCTAGAGAAGTCGTCAACGACAACTAATCCATAATGATCATTGCCTAAAGAAGCGGTTCTAGTTGGCCCAAACAAATCTAGATGAAGAAGTTTTAGGGGCCTCTTAGAAGTAATGCCTTCTTTAAGCTTAAAAGATGATTTGCTAAGTTTACCTCTTTGACATGAATCACAAAAGTTTTTCTTAATAAAAGCAATTTTTGGAAAACCTTTGACTAGATCATGCTTAGTTAACTTATATAAGTGCTTGAAATGAATATGACCAAAACGGCGATGTCATAATAGTTGTTCATTTGTATTAGCAATTAAGAAATATTCTACGGTTTTAGGCAAGCTCAAATAATAAATATTTTTACGCCTAACACCGGTAAATAAAACATGTGAATTAGAATCAAAAATTTTACACATACCCTCTCCAAAGTTAAGCTTGTAACCTTTGTCACAAAGTTGACTAATGGAGATAAGGTTGTGACATAAACCACTAACTAGAAATACATTAGTAATTAAAGGTTTGGAGGGGTTTCCGACTATACCTACTCCAATGATGGTTCCCTTTTGGTTACCTCCAAAAGTGACCGTTGCACCGTTCTTGATGCGAATCACTTCGGAGAGTAATGAAGGATCTCCCATCATGTGTTTGGAGCAACCACTGTCGAGAATCCATCCTTTCCTTTTAGAGCTAGTTTGACCGTTATGGCTCTTTTTCTTCCTCTTGGGTACCTATATGGTATACCATAAGCTCATGGTACCCAATTTTTGTTGGGTCCAAGGGGATTAGCCCTTTGGAAGCCAAGTCCAAGTGGACTTCCGCTTCCCAATATAATTACCATTATTAATAACATCATGAAAATAGGAATCAACATATGCATTCCTATCATTTAAGCTAGTGTTCTTAGGACCCCAAATGGTGTATGTTTTGGGAGTCCTTTTCCTAGTTGCATGCATAGTTGTTAGATTTCTATGTGGTGCATGCTTCTTAGGAACATGGTTTCTAGCATAAAAATGAGGTGGTAGATATGCATTGAACATACGAGGATTATATGTATGCTTGGGAATATGCATGTTGTATGAAACATATGGATCATGCATGACATGTGGAGGATGTGAATACATGTGAGAATGATGGGTATGAGCATATGTGTGTACAGGAGCACGTACATGAGTATTTCTCATGTGTGTATTTGTACGTGTCCGTGGGTGTGGAGCATAGAAAGTGTCATGAGTATCCACTTGTGAAGTAGGAGATTTCCTATGTGGATGAAGGTTTGTGTACATGTAAGCATGGCTTCTCTTTTGGTTTCCACCCTTAGTGGGTTTCTTGCCAAAAAGAGACGGTGAAGTGGTGACTTTCTTGGTAGGTTTGCTACTTATAGTGTCTTTGACACCACTTGTGGATGCACCGGAGGATGTCCTTACAAAGTCTATAGTAACACCACTATAGGATGTGCGAGCATTGGATGCATTTGTGTTCACAAAACCAAGACAACCCGATGTGTGGCCGGAAATTGGTTTGCTAGCAAATCGTCTAATTGTCCTTTTCCCTTATTAAATCTCACAAAACAGGAGGACATGAGCTCATATTTCTCCTTAAGAGAAGAAATGTATGTATCCAAGGTGGACACACGTGCTTTGAGCTCGTGCACTTGAGTTTTAAGAGAATCATTCTCTAAACCCAATTGTGGTGTCGTGAAACTAGATCACTATTATCCTTAGGATGTGTTTGATCTAGTTGAGATTTGAGGGTATTCACCTCATTTCTCAAAGTGACATTTTGAGAAACTAAATTCGCTTTCTCAAGAGTTAAAGTATCAACAATGCTGTCATTGTTGATATTGCATGGAATGGATGGATTGCTAACATTCAATTTATTTAAACTAGTATATTTAAGCATTAAAGATTGATACTTAGCAAATAATTCTTTATTAGCAATACGTAATTCATCCATAGTTACCTCGGTATCATCCATGTCGGAATCACTTTCATCGAAGAGTGAATCTTCTCGGGCCATGAAGCACATGTGGGCACTGTCACCCTTCTCATCATCGGATTCGCTTGATGAGTCTTCACTTGAATCATCGAATGTACCTACTAGTCCTTTCTTCTTGTCTTTCTTATTCTTATCGGACTTGTGGTACTTCAGAGCCTTCCACTTCTCTTTGTTTCGTAGCATTGGGCAATCCTTCTTGATGTGTCCTAGCTTATTACACTTAAAGCAAAGAGAGGAAAAGTGATTAGTAGAATCAAATCTATTCTTTGAGGAAAATTTACATTTTCGAAAGAAGCGTTGGAACTTCTTTGCCATTTGAGCCATTTCATCCAAGTCCATCTCATTTTCTGATTCTTTACTATCGGAGGATGAGAAATTGGCGTTAAATGCCAAGGCTTTCTTCTTGGCCTTCAAAGGGTTCATCATAGCTCGAATCTTTAATCGTTTCTTCCGTCTTACTTCATAAGACATGAGAGTCCCGATAAGATTCATAACTGTGTAAGTCTTCAAGTCGTTGACCTCTTCGATGGCGATAGCTCTTCTTTCCCATTTGGAGGTCATTCCCATTATGATCTTCCTTACCTTATCTTGTTGAGAATATACTTGTCCAAGAGCTTCCAATTCATTGGTGATATCGGTAAAACGTACGTACATCGATGCTATGCTTTCATTTTCCTGCATATGAAACATATCGAAGTTTTGCACTGTAACATAGAGTTTAGAAAGTTTTACCTTGTTCGTTCCCTCATGGGTAACGACGAGGTGGTTTCAAATTTGATATGCACTCTTACATGTGCATATCTTGTTGAACTCATCTGGATCCAACGCATAATGAAGAGCGTTCATTGCCTTTGCGTTATTGACTTCGGCGGATTTCTCGGTAGCCGTCCATTTTTCGAAATTCTCTTTGGTGGGCTCGACGTATTCCTTGTGGAGGGTTCTCCAAAGAGAAGCACTCCTTAGAAACGTCTCCATCTAGCATTTCCAATAGCCAAAATTCGTGCCATTGAAACGCGGAGGACGCACCATTTATTGTCCTTTGAAAACTGTGGACGCTCCATCACAATCGTGATTATTGTACGAGATCAGTGGAGGAACGTTGTTGTTGTTGGATGCCGTAGCATAAACTTGCGCTCTGATACCAATTGTAAGGACCCTGGCTATGTGGAAAACACTAGAAGGGGGGTTGAATAGTGTTTATGCAATTTAAAAAGATAGTTACACCAATTTAAATTCCTAACCAACAAAATATTGCGGAATAGCAATAAACCCAAAATGAAACAAATGCAAACGCAAGGATGTTTCAAGGGTTCGGATTACCCAAGTCACTTCACGACTTGTTCCCGGTAATCCTATGTCCCTTCCACCCGGTTAACAACCGGATACTCAAGTTAGAACCCTAACTTGAGGTTTCCTTAAAACCCACTTGTAGCAACCCTACAAGTGAAATCGAAATACAATCGATTGACCTTGACTCCCACAACTTGGGAGCAAGCAAACCACTCTCACAACCCGAGAGTAAATTCAAATAACGAAAGTTATGAAATATGAAATTAAGCAACGCTTACAATCACATATGCCT
Source organism: Scilla litardierei (assembly GCA_030789695.1). Lineage (NCBI taxonomy): Eukaryota > Viridiplantae > Streptophyta > Magnoliopsida > Asparagales > Asparagaceae > Scilla > Scilla litardierei. The sequence goes on along the minus strand of CM061131.1, from coordinate 121,274,655 downwards.
TGAAGTAGAACTTGAAGGAGAAGTGTGTTGTGTGTTGAAAAGACTCTCTTAGAAGAGAGGAAAGCCCTTTCTATTGACTACACCAAATGTCTAGAAGATATCTCTTTGATTCTAGGTTGGATAGCAAGAGATTGAAGATTGGAATTCTAGGGCTTTAGGATTTGAGAGCTTTGATCTTTAGAGAATGAAAGCTTGAATCTTTTAGCAAGAGAGTTGGTAGATCATTAGCCTCTCAATGGAACAGTAGAGGCTCCTTATATAGGTTTCTCAAATCCCTCAACCAAAAACAGCAAAAACCCCTTTGAAATCTGTGAGGAAAAACTCAACGGATAGAATCTGGGTCCGCGACAGTCGACTGTTGAGGAATTCACAGTCGACTGCTGCACAGTCAGAGAGGGTAGATGAGAATTTATAACGGTAACTTAACATGTGGACAGTTGACTGATGAGGCATAGACGGTTGACTGTTGAACCAACAGGCGACTGTAAATCCTACTACCGACGAGTGGCCGTAAGTTGGGTAAGTTGAAGAAATCTCGAAAACGTCTGGGTGAACAGGACAGACGACTGATGAAGAGTAGACAATCGACTGTTAATCTGAACAGTCGACTGTAATTCCTTATACAGACGACTGTCAAACCCCTGAGATTTTCCAGAGAGTTGAGTCATCAAATAGGCTCACAGACAGACGACTGGTGTAGCGTAGACAGTCGACTGTTCAATTGGACAGTCAACTGTAAATCCAACAATAGTCGACTAGCAAGACTAAACAGAGAAATAGAATTTGGGCTATTGATAGACAGGCGACTGATTAACAAAACATAGTCGACTGTCACTTGGACAGGCGCCTATGAATCATTCATAAGTCACCTGTGAGAGTTAAAACAAAGAAGCCCAAAACTAGACTGTAAAAGTTTGTACATAACAGGCGACTGTAGAACAAAACACAGTCGACTGTTTTTTGAGACAGGCGACTGTAAAACGTTTAGCAATCGACTGTTATAGACATGACCTGCACAATCTAGATTGAAATGAATTGGAGTATAAGGAAGCTTGATCTAATGATATCCTAAGACTGAAATGAAGATGTGTGTGTGCTCCAACAAAGTTCTAATTCTAAGCTACATACTAGAAGAGATACAAGAAGGTTACATTTGACGAACTCTCTCTTCTATCCCAAGCATGAGCTTGAAGTCTTCTAGGAGCTTCAATCACCATCTACGATCATCCAATCCATTTTATTTGCCTTCAATGATCTTTGAGTGTCATCCATTGCAAGTAGATCTTCATAATAAGGTTAGGCAATGGATTAACTACAAAATAGGGGATTAGTCACAAGTATTTATGTTTGCTCATCATTAACACCAAGTAGCGAGAAGTCCAATACTCAACAACCGACTATTGGATACAACGTGTAGTTGGATACAATGATCGATGACTTCGTGTTTGATGATAACAAGCGTATGTGAACAATTTGATGTGTGTGCTAAGTGTTTTTCAGGAATGGCACTCTTGCAAATACTCAAAGAGAGACTAAGTAAAAGTGATGGGGAATTTGCCATGCATTAGCAAAGTGGACTTGGTCAAAGATGAAGATAATGGTTACAAATATTGGACTAAGTCAAAGATGGAGAGATAAGGAGGAAATCAATTCAAATCCATATTTGAATTGATTCAAATCAATTGGTGCATGAATCAAATCCTAAAGCCATGCAAATTGAAGACTTGGTCAAAGATGGAGATATATGGAGAATCTCATGCAAATCAATATAAGAGATTAAACGAGATCTTAAATGAAATCCTATAGCTAATCAAATTCAAATCCTATAGCCATCCATATTCAAACTCCATATCCATGGTGATTCATTCAAATCCTATTCAAGTTCGGATTCCTTCCAATCAACATCAATTATGGGATTCTATTTGATGCTAATTGATCGCATCCTCTCCTATATAAACCCATATTCAAGGAGAGAAAAGAGAGAGTGTAAACACATAGAAGAATTCGGCCAAACATCATCCCTCCCCTTTGGTACGCAAGTTGCAAGGATCCAAGCCATCTCCATTACGCAAATTAGCTTCTACCCTCCTCCTCCTTGCGCAAGAGCTCCATTTCCAAAAATATACATAGGCCGCAAGCATCCCCTTCCTCACAAGCCCAAAGTCTATTGCCACATATTCAAGCAAAGCCTCTCCTCCATCTTCATTGCGCAACATAGCAATGGATCTTATTCATCTCTTTCAACATCCAAAGAAGCAAGCTTCATCCAAGTGGCGTAACTTGCCAAGGGAAGGAACACATCTACATTGCGCAACTTCACAAGGAAGCATCCTCATCACCTTTGCGCAAGTATCCAAGAGAAGAGCTTCATCATTGCCGCAAGTTTGCAAGCACACCCTCTCTTATATTGCGCAACACAAAGGGAGACTCATCCATCATATTGCGCAACATCTCTTGGGGTTCAACCACATAGGCCACAAGTTTCAAGGAACCAAGACATCCTAGGCCGTAAGTTTGATCAAGGGGGCAAGCCGTAAGTTTGATCAAGGGGACAAGCCGCAACTTGAGTTGCCATGATTAGAGACTACTTCATCGCCAGACTTGATCTGACCTGAGCTGATTGACAGAGACGACTACCGCTACACAAACTGAGATTTTCTAAACTTTTTATTATTATATTTGTGTAGTAGTGTAGCGATCTTTGTAGGGGAACTTTAGCATACTTGTTTTGGGGTCTTATCTAGTTTCGTACTAGACAAGAGGGACTTGACTAGTTGGGGCTAGTCAATAGAAAGCTTATACTAGGATTAGTTTTGTTTAGCACCGGTGGAGTGCAAGTACTAAGAGTCAGGTGAGTGTAGAGAGGTGGGTGCTCTAGCTACAGGTTGTACCAGTAACATTATTAATATAGTATTTGTTTTGGGGGCTGGACGTAGGTTGTGGGGATGATCGAACCAGGGTAAATCTGCTGCATACTATGTGATTGCTTATTATTTACTCTGCATCTGCTATAACTGTTTGTGATTGCTCGTGGGTTGCACGAGAATTTTTATTAGCATATTCATCCCCTTCTAGGCTTAGATCCAGATCCAACACCGACCTCTGGCACTTGACTTCGGTCGTGCCATTTCCTAACTTGTCCACCAATTATGTTAGGGCCTGAGCTGGTGCAGCCCATGGTCACAGCTCTGACCTCTAGCCTACCCATAGTCATGCTACGTCAAAACTCAGTCGATGTATCCTATGTCTTTGGCACCAACCTCTAGCCATCGACTCCAGTCATGTTGTATCTAAACTAGGCCACCAGTTATACAAGGGCCGAAGCTGACATAGCCCATGGTCACAGCTCTGACATCTGGCCGACCCATGGACGTGCAACGTCCAAACTCAGCTGATACAGCCCATGGATATGGAGTCGACCTTTGGCACTCAACTTCAGGCGTGCCACATCCAAACTAGGCCACCGGCTATGCTGGGGCTCGAGTTGGCACATCACATGGCCATAGCTCTAACCTCTGGACGACACATGGTTGCACTATGTCCAAACTCAGCCAGCGCAATCCATGGCTACGTTACCGATCTCTGGCACATGACTCCGGTTGTGCCACACCAAAACTAGGCCACCAATTACATTGAGGCCCGAGCTGGTGCAGCCAATGGTTACAGGTCAGACCTCTAGCCGACCCTTAGCCGTGCTACGTCCAAACTTAGCCGGTGTATCACATGGTTGTGGCACCAACCTCTGGCACTCGACGCTGGTCATACACGTCTAAATCAAATGCCTTGCCCAATCCGGGGCACCTGCTGGTGAGACCCCTTCGAGGGAACCATCACTTGACCTAGGCCGTGCCACCTCCAAGCTAAGCCCCCAGCCAAGGCTATGGCCCCTGCTAGTTCGACATCAACATCCTAGTAGGGAAAACAAACACTAGAGTAGTACTTCGCTAAACTGTGCTTCCTTCAATAGAACCCCAAGTCCAGTCTCGACCCCCCACTTCTACGACTCCAAACTCAGCATTCAATTCTGATCATTCCGAGTGAGCACATCGATCTAACCTCATGGTATTTAGCAAATATCACGGGTGTACAAGTTTAGAGTTTCAGACTCTTCTTCAAGAGAGTAAGGGACCAAACCAACATACACTCAGCAACGCACGCTCAGTAGGTGGTGCCCAAAGATATATGATTTCGTTGTTAGTCTCTTGAGTTCGAGTTTGAGTACGCCAGCAAATACATCAAATCATCCATTAAACATAACAAAAATGAAGGGAAGATAGAAGAAAAGAATAATGAAGATTGGATAAGAGGAGTGAGGTAGGATAAAAAATTTTAAATTTTTTCCAAACTACCCACCTAGCCTAACTATAGAGTCTGGAACCAAGTCTATCACTCAGCGAAGGGGTTCAGAGCAGTAAACCTCTCACTTAGCAAACTAAGGGGCCTAGTACTAATACATTGTGTACAAGGCAGCCGGCTCTGGACTTAGTCGACTGAGCTCGAGTCTCGCACACGAGACAAAACACAACAACAAGGTAATGTCAAACAATCGGGACAAGTTCAATATGTAGGATCTGAAACTATAGGGAGAAATATTAGATGGGGTTGAATAGTGTTTTATAATGATAATAAGGAAATTACGCCAAATTATAAAACCAATATGCAACCTTAGTGCGGAATTGTAAAGAGAAGTCAACAACACAAAGAATGCAAATGTAAACACAAGAATTACCCTGGTTCGGATTCACCCAGTCTCCCCGACTCTCTTGAATCCTACTTCAGTAACCCACTAGCCAACTTGCTAGTGATTAGTGTTCCACTAATACCCACTTGCCAAAAACTGGCAAGTTTAAAACTGGTACACCTTCTTCTTCCACTTTCCACAACCGGGAATGGATCACTCTAACAACCTGAGAGTATATCTCAAATATCAAAGATAAAAGAGAACCGAAATATTCAATATGAAACAATTAACACAACCCATGCCTTAAATAATACCTTGAAGAATGAGGCAAGAAGGTGTGTGTGATGTGCTCTAAATGATGAGAGAATGAGCACTTTCTACTTGTCTCAAGATGCTTAGCAATGAATGCTAGAAGCTTGGTCTTGAAAGCTTTGGAGACAAGTTGAAACTTAGATCTTGAGATTGAATGGCTTTGAATGCTCTTGAATGCTCTTGAATGCTCTTAAGAAGAATAAATGACTTGCAAATACTTGAGAGTGTATTCAATGGTGTCTTAAGAATCTTTAAATCAAGACATTAAAGCCCTATTTATAAGCCAATGAAATCTGTCCAAAACCATAGAAAGATCTCAAGCATTTAATGCTAGAAATGGCTATTAACGGGCAGAAATCATAGTAACCAGGCACCTGAAGTAGACATACCAGACGCCTGTTGTACTATTATGACTGGTTCATTACTGTAGTCTAACAGACACTTGGCAGATGTCTGAAGAAGACTTCCCAGACACCTGGTCCACTACCTAGACGTCTGGATCAAAGGCATCAGGTGCCTGATCATACTGACAGTGAAAAACTAAGTTACTGGAATTTTTGGTCCGAATAACCAGATGTCTGATCATATATATAGACATCTGGTAACATAACTTCAGACGCCTGATCAAGACTGACTGCAAAGATTTAGTTACTGGAAATTTGCCCATAGATTACCATGCGTCTGATGTATATCATTCAAGCGCCTGCCACACTATGCAGACATCTAATAACATAACTTCAGATGCCTGATTCAGTTAGACTGCAGAGGCTGAGTTATAGGAAGATCAGCTTGAATTTTCCAGATGTCTGGAGTTCATCATCCATGCGTCTGACATACTTATGCAGATGTCTGGGATGAGAACTTCAGGCATCTGTACTAGGTAGGGTTTTGATAACTGACTATGCATGAACATCAATCATCTGGAAAACAATCACCAGGCGCCTGGGTAGGCTGAAAGACTTTACTTCAAGCTTATGCAAGTTCTAACCCTATTAGACTTAATAATAAACGATCTAAAGTGTTGTGAGTGTGATGAAGGTAATTCTATCAAGTCTATTCAAGGCTTAACATGCTAGATCAATAATGAAGTAAAGAATGAGAAATATTTACACATTTAATCCCCTTAACTTCTATTGAAATCCTTGAAGACTTCCATTTGACTTGTTGAGTCCAATATTTGATTTCCTTGCGTTCATTCCTTGGTTTCCATACTTCATTGATTGATGTCCTTAATTTAATGATCCAACTCATTGTCTTCATTTGATATGACCTTATCTATATTGACGACACTTTCATTAACTACAAAATATGGGGATTAGTCACAATTAATTGTGTTTGCTTATCATCAAGACCACATTAGAGGATCAAATATTCAACATTCTCTCACCTTTTGATGATGAAAAATAAACATAACCAGTAATAATAATTGTGCTTGAATTTAAAATACTTACTCCCCGTGCATTGATGCCAAACACGTTAGTCCAAATAATCATATGAAAAATGAATCATCAATGCACGTTAATGATATGTGTATCACATGAATTGTGTATTATATATATATATATATATATATATATATATATATATATATATACACACACTAGGCATGAGATATATGGTGATACACAAGGAGAAAGGTGAAGCATGAATATGGAGATCAAGTCAATCAAATTTATTGAAACCAATTTAAATTGGAATGTGTGAATCAATACTTCTCCTGAATCATACAACAGTGTTTCAAAACAAGATTTTTGAAATGATATGATTCATGAAATTGTTATAAATTTGTAAATTGCAATTCCTATTCATATATCAATACTCTCCCTAAATCATACAATAGTTTCAAAAAAAATTTTGAAAAGATATAATTCATGGAAACAAGATTTTTAAATTTGTAAATTAGCACATGAATCACATGAATTATCACCACAATGGTTATTTCTCTCCCCCTTCAGTATAATCTAAAAAGAGTGGAAGGAAGAGAACAATAACAATTAGTGCTAAAACAAATACGAATCATAGGAGTCAATAATGAAGGTGATACCAAACGTAAAATGAAATAAATCAAGATGTATCACATCCAACTATTTATCAATCATCAAAAACACATATATGAAGGGAATAGCTTTCAACATTCATATTGGAAGTCCAAATAGAATATTTTAGAGCCAAAATGGCATATTTCCAATAAAAGTTAAGATTCGTGGGGGAGGGTCCAAATACATATGTATACATACATATATACATATGTATGTATATGTATATATGTATGTATATGTATATATGTATGTTACAGGGGGGTTTTGAGTTTAATAGTAGAGAGTGACGGCACTTGTGCCCTATCCTCTCTCTATTATGCGCAATCCCCCTCTAGCTATCAGTTGTACTCTTTGTACATTTTTGCCAAATAAATAAAGAATCACACTAACTTTCCAAAAAAATGTATATATGTATGTTTATATATGTATGTATATACTCTTGTACAAATTCTCTTATCCAAATTCTCTTGTCCAATTTCTCTTATCCAATTTCTCTTGATAACATCCCTATTTTATAGAATAGATGTCACGGTCGGTTTTCGATCGTACGCTTTTCGTGCACGTAGTCTTGTTCGTGCACGTATTTATTTTAGACCTTGTTTGTATCCGAACCTTATAGTGTGATATGCCGTCGTGACCCTCTCAAAGAGTATTAAATTGTGGAATTATTTTGGAACGTTATTTCACGGGTCGTTCCCCCACAATTTGACTTTGTTTGCAGAGGCGTCGCAATTTTCACTTTTGTCGTGAGACCTTTTTATTTTTAATTTTGTCTCTCGTCATCAAACTCGTGATCAGTCTTCTTAGATTTGTTTCTCTCGTTGGCACGGTCACCCCAGTATTTATTTCATAATTTTCGAGACCCGTTTGTCCCACTTTCACTATTTTTCCAATCTATCATGTTTTTAACCCTAAGTTTTATATGAGTCTAACCCACTAATTATTATTTATAATAATTTCCTTATTAGTAATAATCTAAATCCTAGCTTTTTCTGCCTAGGCCGAAACCATAACTCACGCACCCAGCACGACATTCACGCACGCACCAACCTTGTAACCACACACTCACTTAAAGATTTATAATGTTAAACTAGCATAGGTACTCTTGCAACAGACCTTAGACAAGATAATAATAAAGCTAAAACATAATAACTTAGGCCCTAGCCCTTCTTATGTTGTCAAACACAACTCCCCACACAGCAATGGGAATTTAAATAATTATATTATTTTTTAAAAGCTCTTGAACCTTAACCTTATTCAAGTACTGGGCTCAGACCTATACATTTCTTTGAACCTACTTAACCTATAGCCTATGCCATCACATGCTGCTCAAACCCCAGGCTATCAAGTCAGCACATCACCCTACTTCAAAGAAACCCTAGGCCTTTTGTTTCACAGCATGGAGCCTAGGTCAATTGCAACTCGCGCAACTTCTCTCCCAAGCGCCGTCATCACACAACTTCACCTCCGAGCGCGCGCGACACCCCCATCTCCCTCCGACTTCCAACGCCGGCCTACCCCACGCTGTATCCAGCCTCTCCCCACCGTATTCCACCGGATCCCCGCCCCGAGCCGCTGTTCTCCTCTAAGCGCCGGTGCACAGCAGCTGCGGCGCCGCCCTGCGCAGCAGCGCCACCCTACTTCGCGCTTTCCCTTCCCGTCGACCTAATCTCCGGTCTGTGCTCCGCCTCGTCGTGTGGTAGCGCCTTCTTGGCACTGTCATCGGCTGCTGGCAGTTCTTGGCATCAGCGGCAGCCTCCTTAGGCCGCAACGACGCACGGCAAGCCCCCGACGCGTTGAGGACATGACAGCGACTTCCATCGTAGTTGCAGGCTGCTGCTATTCGGCAGCGACGTTCTCTCATGCTGCATGATTCCCCCCTCTAACAGTTGATGACTCGCAACGCCCTCCCGGTTGCCGTTAAGGATCTCCCTACACATCGGTTAGTAATCGTTTGCTACAATATTTTAATTCCAGTTGTTTTATTGTTGGACAGTGATGATGAACAGCTAACAGATCTAATAATCTGAAGTTGGCATTCTAAATTGATGAGTAGAACCTGTTTTCATGATGTTAATTATAACGTATCACTAAGTTAGATATTAATGATGTTAGGCTGAATTTGTAATATCGCTATGATCATTAACGAGTGAATCGGAAACACATCAGCTATTAACAACTTGGTGCCATTTGTATTGTGATGTGAGCGGTATATCGACTTAGTTAACAAGTTAGAATCATTAATAATGTGTTAACGAACAGCGGTAACTTAGTAAGATGATGTTGGCATGTTGTGAAATTAATGTTGATGTGAACCCCGTATCAAATTGGAAAAATTAATTTAAATTGGGTCACTAGATGTTTTAGGACATGTCTAATTATTCTAGCCGTCGTCACAAACTTATTTGTGCACGTATTTTATTGACAGAGAAACCGTCGTTCCGTACCGTTCACGAAACCGGAATTCAACCCCTGACGTCGCTACCCGATGTCAGTGTAGCTCTCGCGTCGTGTTAAGGTATATTTCTAACCGTAGGAATCCCAACCATCGCATGTTAATTCAAGATTAAAAACGATTATTTTTACTGCTTTGTAACTCACTAATCCAACTTAATAATACGGGACTGTAGGCTGATTGTTGGACTGAGCGTGGGAGCTCTGGGCTTTGTGAATCTGTGATTGGACTTCGAAAATTGTGATACCAGCACGTAATTCAGGCAAGTGAAACTTGCCAACCTGTGTTTAGGCCATGTTTTAGTCCATCCCTCGTTTTTAGCGTAAAAGAGACTAGGCGACGAAATGATAAATCTCCTAGACGTAACTTCAAGATCTAGCTTGACAACGAAGCTAGATCTGACACTCTGCCATGCCATTCATGCATTCTGCCTGTCACGTTTAAATTCCATTTCTGTATGCTCTTTAATTATACTCTGCCATGACTGTCATGTTTAAATTCCTTATCTGTACGCACATTATTTGTACCCTTGACATGCCATGCATCATAACATGTCATTCCATGCTTGAATGTTGCATTCGTAGCACATGCTACTTGTACTTCCTTGTTGAGGCTAGGCACCTACGTTGCAGGCATAACCCTATGCCAAATACACTTCCTGGCTCGTGAACCAGAAGCGGACTACGTGTGTTGGTCAAAAGCCAATGCGCGATTACACGTGGAGGGGTAGGGTTAAGCGATCACTTGAGCTTAGGAGTTGGCACGTACAGCCACTCCAGCCAAAAGACGTAAACTCTGTGCACGACATGTTTACTTGACTTGTAAATCCATGTGAATGTTTTAGTAGCTTTACTACCATTGCCATGTCATACTTATTGCACTTTCTTACTTGTTGCATCCATACCTTAAACTGCCATGTCGTCGCATATTTAGAACTACTAGGCTGTTTCTCTTTCTTTTAGTTTCCTTGCACAAGTCTCTTGTAGACTAGCTGACATGCACCCTCGTCTCTTTTGGGTGTCGCATGTTAGTTACTGAGCCAGAGCCCGTTGCTGAGGACGAGGTGTTTGTTGACGTTGAGTCTGGTTCCACTGTTGACGTGGAGTTCGAGGACACCGGCGACAAGTCGTAGAGATTTCTTTATGCTGCTTAGCTCCTATTAGGTTGTTGGTGCGTAGCGCCTTTCCTTTTTGTACGTTGTTTTTTTCTGTTGGCCATGCTTGGGGCCCTTTTTAGACTCTTTTAAGCCTGGTGGCTTTTCTGTGATGTTGAACTCTATTTGTGGACAATTCTGAGATTTGGAATAACTTTATCTATCTCTCATTTATTATTAATTTTGTTCTGTTCGCAATTGCAAGGACCTATACTTGGTTATACCAGACGCTTTACAGACTGGAGCCTCACAGCTTCAAGTCTGAGTGGACTTTTCACGCCTCGCCTTCCGTTTATGGGAAGCGGGTCGTGAAAATAGATGTATATGTATGTATGTATATATACGTATGTATATGTATATATGTATGTATATATATGTATATGTATACTCTTGTCCAAATTCTCTTATCCAATTTCTCTTGTCCAATTTCTCTTATCCAATTTCTCTTGATAACATCCCTATTGTATAGAATAGATGTATATGTATGTATGTACATATATATATGTACATTTACATGTACATATATATACATATATGTACATGTACATACATATATGTACATGTGTATGTACATTTTTTTGACAGGTAATTGTGTAATATATTAAAAACTGAGAAAGATACATATTTACAAACTAGATTCCTCTCACGGGAAAATAAGAAGAGAGGGGATAGGGCACAAGCGCCGTCACCCTCTACTAACTATATTCCAATAAGAGAAGATCCAGTCAAGAGATCATAAAAACAAGATTACAAATATCCATTATCCATTATCAAGAAACCCCCAAAAAGTATACGGATTATCAGGAGAGGAGAAGGATCTTTCCACATTACGAAGAATAATCTGCACATCTGAAGTTATGTCCTCAAATAGAGCAACTCTCCCCACCTCTTTTCCATCAAAGATCCTCATATTCCGTTGTTTCCAAAGATGCCAGACAATAGTTGCAAGAGCCGTTTTGGCAAGCATCCCCACACAATCCTTAGATTGATATGATGAAAGAAACAAATCCCCAACCTCCTCAAGGGTATTTGGCACCACTCCCCGGAATCCCAATTTGAGCAAACCCCTACATAGAATGTATTTGCTATAATCACATTCAAAGAATAGATGTTTGGAACTTTCAGGCGCAGATTTGCATAGAACACAAGTACCATCCACCGATTGATCCCACCTCGATAGTACTTCCTTAGTTGGCAATTTGTTGCGGAAAGCGTGAAGTAGTGTCAATGCCATCTTAGGAACATGAAGCCCGTGCCAAATCAGCTTGTAATATGGAAAAATTGAACCTGGATTGCGAGCTCCCTCCCAGCATTTGCAGAAGCTATAACCCGCACCATCCGCCCAAAGCCAGTGATCCGGTCATGTATGTACATGTACATATATGTATGTACATGTACATATATGTATGTACATGTACATGTGTATGTATATCTATGTACATGTGTATGTACATATATGTACATGTGTATGTACATATATGTACATGTGTATGTACATATATGTACATGTACTGTATACATATATGTACATGTACATATATGTATACAGTACATGTACATATATGTACATACACATGTACATATATATACATACATCTATGCTATAAAATAGGGATGTTATCAAGAGAAATTGGATAAGAGAAATTAGACAAGAGAAATTGGATAAGAGAATTTGGACAAGAGTATATACAGCTATTCTATAAAATAGGGATGTTATCAAGAGAAATTGGATAAGAGAAATTGGACAAAAGAAATTGGATAAGAGAATTTAGACAAGAGTATATATAACTATTCTATAAAATAGGGATGTTATCAAGAGAAATTGGATAAGAGAAATTGAACAAGAGAATTTGGATAAGAGAATTTGGACAAGAGTATATACATTTATTCTATAAAATAGGGATGGTATCAAGAGAAATTGGATAAGAGAATTTAGGGATGGTATCAAGAGAAATTGGATAAGAGAAATTGAACAAGAGAAATTGGATAAGAGAATTTAGACAAGAGTATACATATACATATATACATATACATACATACATATACATACATACATATCTATTCTATAAAATAGGGATGTATCAAGAGAAATTGGATAAGAGAAATTGGACAAGAGAAATTAGATAAGAGAATTTGGACAAGAGAAATTGGATAAGTGATGAGATTTTGAGAGATAAGTGAAGAGGTGGGGAATTTTGTGATATACATATACATATATACATATGCATACATACATACATACATACATACATATCTATTCAATAAAATATGGAGGTTATCTAGAGAAATTGAATAAGAGAATTTGGACAAGATAAATTGGATAAGAGATGAGATTTTGAGGAATAAGAGAGGAGGTGGAGAATTTTGCACATACAACCCTGGGTTTTACATTTTTTACCCTGGACCCTCCCCCCACGCACACCCGCACTTTTTATTCTTCCCCCCTTTCCGACCATTTTTCCCAGTCCACGTGCACGTGTGCACGGGTTATTTGCTAGTACATATTTATATACACTAGTCATAATTCGTCCCCGCGGGCACGGTTCATTTAAGATTTCCCCCCACGAAATCTTTGTTCCCCAAAAAATTATTTCCACGGCTAAAATTGTGTGGAACAACAAATTAACGTAAAAATATTTAGAGGTACGGGTGCCTTCGGTGTGGAACAACAAATTCGACGCTGGCACCTTCGACACGGAACAAAAAATTAGCGTAAAAAATCAGAATAGAACAACAAATTCGGCGTAGAATAACAAATTCGACGCGGGCGCCTTTTGCACGGAACAACAAATTAGCGTAAAAAAATTGTGCAGGCACCTTTGGCGCGAGAAATTATTCTCATCTTATTGTCCCATGTGTCAAAGAAACGGTGGGCCCCGCGTTGAGGGAGAGATCATTCGATCTGCAGCATTAAGTGCAAGTTAAAGTTTGTTTTCCAAATGCATTAATTGCGTGCATTCTGTTATTCCCCAGAAATTTTCATTTCCCATAAAGTTTCATTTTCCTAGAAACTTTCATTTCCCTAGAAATATTTTTCCCTCCAAAACTTTCCACAAAATCTTATCTCAATCCTTCATTCCTCAAGATTAAATCCAAGCCGTCTTTCTATCAACCTGTTTTTCCTAGTCAGCATGTCCTAGTCAGCCCTAAAATTCAAAAACAGTTGTGTTTTAATATAAAGATATATAAGTGAGTGTGTATATAAATATAAACAGGAGACTACATCAGGACAAGCACCAATAAGTAGAGCAGATAAGGGAGAGGCTAGAAAGCAATCACCTTACACCAGAACTACCAAGCACAAACCACGAAAAGAAAACTATACTGGGGAGGCGCACAAAAAACGGCCTAAGAGAGCCCCCAGTTCCCAAAAAAGAACGATCTACAGAATCAACATCCTCAAGGTCACAAGAACCATGGCATCGAAAACATCAGAGGAGATCATTGCAAGAAGGATATCCTTGGGGGACGCCCGGGAAAGGAAGATCGGGTTGTTCCTCTCCTTCCAGATCGGCCAAACGGCCGTACAAAAGACCAGTATGGAGAGCTTACCCCTAGGAGTGGTATTCCCTCATGCTCCAAACCTTCGTCTTAGCATGTGAGCATCCACGGTAATGGATTTGGAGCAGGAGGGAAGGCCAAGCCTGAGCTTGCAAACAACCCAGATAAAAGCACTGTAAACACAGCAGAAGAAGATGTCACGAGCCGTCTCAGGGTGAGAGCCACATGGAGCACCAGGAGTCTGCCCCAAGATACCAAGCCTGGCAAGCTGATGAGAGGTGGGAAATCGATCAGAGAGGGAGAGCAATAAAGTAAGGGAGAACTTGGGAGTATGGCCAGGGAACCAAATCAAGGACGCAAGACGGGCAGGGGGAGCAGCGACGAGTGATAGACCAAGCCAACCGGAGAGAACAACCACCATCTGATGCCCATTCCCAGGAATCCGAACCACCCGAAACAGAAGCAGAGGCAAAGTGAGGCAGCAAGTGAGCAATGCAGTCAGGAAGGAGCCAGGCTTCGCCATCCCAGAAGTCAACGACACAATGGTTTCTCAAGGAGTAGGGGTGCATAGCTTGGCCAGGGGACCACAAGGTAGCCAGGGATCGAACCAAAAGGACAAGGAATGACCGTCACCCATAACCCTGCGAAAACAGGAAGCAGCAGAATCCCAGCACCGAAGAACATGTTTCTAAGAACCCGAGTCCATAACCGAGGCCTCACACTAAAAGAGACGTATATGCTTCAAGTAAGCATTACGCATATAGGAGGCCCAGGGAGAAGGAGAATGAAGTAACCTCTAAAGAAGATTGGCACCCGCTGCCACTCCCACCTCACGCAAAGAGCGCAGCCCAATCCACACTCACTCTTGGGGAGACACATATCCTCCCACCTCCAAAGCTGGAGCTTAGAACCCCAAATGAATTCGCGACACATACGGTCGATCGCCGCCAAAATGGAAGAGGGAATGCGAAAGGACTGAATCTAGTAAGACACACGCCCATGGATAACTGTATGGACAATCTCAATGCGTCCAAAAGTGGAGAGAAGCCTAGAGGACCAACCAGCAATCTTAGCCTTGCACTTATCCACAAGACCAGAAAAGAGTTTCGCCACAGGATACATGGTCGAGAGAGGAAGCCCAAGATACTTGACCAGGGCGATGGCAATAGGAATGCCAAGAAGAAGGGAGAGCGATGTTATAAATATCTATATTACATTTGACAACTTTTTTTGAATCCAAGAGCTGACAGGACAAACAGATTGATAGAAAGACGGATTGGATTTAATCTTGAGGAATGAATGGTTGAGATGAGATTTTGTAGAAAGTTTTGAAGGGAGAAATATTTCTAGGGAAATGCAAGTATCTGGGGAAACGAAAATTTTTGGGGAATGAAAGTTTCTGGGGAATAGCAGAGTTCACGCAATTAATGCATTTTGGTAAAAAACTTTAACTTGCACTTAATGCTGCAGATCAAATGATCTCTCCCTCAACGCGGGGCCCACCGTCTCTTCGACGCATGGGGCAACAAGATGAGAATAATTTACCGCGCCGAAGGCATCCGCTAAATTTTTTACGATAATTTGTTGTTCCGCGCTGAATTTTTTGTTCTATGCTGAATTTGTTGTTCCGCGCCGAAGCGCCAGCTAAACTTTTTTACGCTAATTTGTTGTTCCGCATCGAAGGCGCCCGCTAAATGTTTTTACGGCGCCCTAAATTTTTTTACACTAATTTGTTGTTCAACGCAATTTTGACTCTGGAAATAATTTTTTGGATGAAAAAATATTTCGCATGGGAAAATCTTAAATGAACCGTGCCCGCGGGCACGGTTCATGACTAGTATATATATATATATATATATATATGATGACATCGATGTAACAAAATACAACTTCATCGCTCATTGGGAAAAGGTCGCCATTGGTCACGTGAAGAAAAATGACATGCGACACTACCAAAAAGTATACATATATGTTACATACAAGAAAATGTGACACCATTCACAAGTAATAGTCACAAAAACGATGATGTGACAACTGTATACTTAAGATGTATACCAACCATGATTCAAACACCCTTATAAACTAATCAAACCCAAAAAGAACAAAATATATCCTCACAGGCACTCTTCTCAACCAAAGTACAAAAATACATTTCAAGGATGGAGAGAGCCTTATGGTAGACCTGAACAATATCAAACAGCAGGTGGAGGTGGTGACCGAGGTACATTGGGTCCTGGTGGGGTGCAAGCTGGAACATCACTGCGAGTGGGCAAAAGAATGTCTAGTTTCTCCTAGATATTTAGAAACAAAGTGAACAGATGCTGGGACTGAAGAGTTTGAGTCCTGGTGTTGGAGTTGATAGACTTAACCATCCCTTTGACAAAAGTAAGATCGTCGCGGAGCATACAAATGTTGTTCCAGATAGCAGAGAGACTAAACTCATAATCTCCCAAACGTTTTTGTAAGATCGTCACAGAGCATACAAACGTTGTTTCAGAAAGTGGAGAGACTAAACTCATAATCTCCCAAACGTTTTTGTAAGATCATCACAGAGCATATAAACGTTGTTCCAAATAGCAGAGAGACTAAACTCATAATCTCCCAAACATCCTCAAGCAGTTGAGTGGAAGATGACAGGTTAGAGGGAACCCTCAGACTATCCTTGAGATGCATAAGGGAGGAAAGTATGTGCTCATGATCTTGGTCAAGACTTAGGACAAACTCTTCAATTCTTTGAAGGTCGACACCAAAAGATATCTATGCCTATCATTCAGATGAGTATTTCTGTTGACAAGAAGGGAAATTGTGGATTTGATCTCCTCACATTGGTCTTCAAAGACAGGAGAGTCAAAAAACACATGGACTTCCTTATGAGCTGGTGGCAGCTCAGACGAAGATGGGTTGGCAGTAAGTGTCGGTGAAGAGACAGAAGTAAACTGAGTGGTAGGCAAACTAAGTTGATGCCATGGGGAAAGAGAGACTCCTCAACTCCTTAACAGCATAAAAGCCTTAGCAATAGAGATTGGTGACTTATGAGAACGTTTCGTCCGTGGTATTTTGAAACCCTAGAAATTTTTTGCCAAAAGTTGAGAGCTTAAACGAAAACCTAGGTGCCGAGATGATCAGAGTAGAGAAATGAGTTTCGGTGTACCTAAGTTCAGACAAGAGACTGTCGGAAGTTGGTCAAAGATTGACAAACTGTAGCGACGGATGAAGGGGCAGACGAATGAAATAGATTTCTTAAGCCCTAATCATGCAAATCGGGGTTTATATCGATTGGACGAGAAATCTCAACCATTGGATCAAAGATTGATCTAACTAAAAGATCCTTCGACTGGCATCCGGAGTGTAGTGTCCTGGCGTCTGGAGAATTAAAGAGACGTATGAGATTACTTTGAGCCAGGCGTATGGATCAAGATCATCAAACATATGGTCCGAAGAATATAGTAGATGTAAATCATAAGTTATGATGAGCAGGCGTCTATAGCGGACCAATACGGTGCCTGACGCACTATTCAGGTGCCTGGTAAGTCAGCATCAGACGTCTGATTTTGTGAAGTCAGAAGATGATTGCTCTCAAAAAAAATTGACAGCCTGACATTCCAATTACCGGTCATCTAGAGTTCAATATCCAGGCATCTGAGCAACTGTTCAGCTGTCTGGTAAGACATCATCAGACGTTTGGTCAGATGAAAAAATCTGGGAGACAGATATATCTAAAACATTAGACGTCTGGTTCGACTACACTAGGCGGCTGACCTATATCAAAAAGCTTGGAATGAACCTAAAAGAAAATCTATAAGAGCTCTCAAGCTAATCGATAAATGCAAATATCTTAACTAAGCATTTAGTAATGCTAATTACATATACAATCATCACATATGATATCCATTAAAATCAAATACATAACGCTCAAGAGAAACATAAGAGTCTTATATATCTCATTAGGAAAATACTCAGATATGAAGGTGTGATATATAACCTAAAAACAATTCGATTAAAACATGAGCATTTCATAGCATGAGATGAAATATACTTGACATAAGAAAAATGATCTTCTAGAGTTCAGATTCACCCATAATACCTAATTCTCTCCTAAGCCTCACAAAGGAATCTTCCTTGAGTGGTTTGGTGAAAATATCAGCAATTTGGTTTTGGGTATCGATGTACTATAGACAAACATCCTTCTTGAAGACATGATCATTAATGAAATGATGTCTAATATCAATGTGTTTGGTACGGGAGTGTTGTACCGGGTTCTTGGAGAGACATATAGAACTTTGGTTATCAACCATGATTGGGCATGTACCACAATCAATACCATAGTCCTTAAGTGTTTGTCTCATCCATAAGACTTGTGCACAACCTAATCTCGTAGCAATGTATTCTGCTTCGGTCGTAGAGAGAGATACCGAATTTTGTTTTTAGAGAACCAAGACACGAGGAAATTTCCTAAGAAATGACAAGTGCCACTAGTACTTTTCCTATTGGATTTACATCCCGCAAAATCGGCATCACTATATGAAACTAGCTCATAAGTGCATGACTTAAGATAAAATAATCTATAGTCAAGTGATTAGTTAAAAAACAAAAAAATCCATTTGACCGCAATCAAATGTGATTGTTTTGGTCGTGATTGATATCCTGCACATAAGCATACCAAAAACATGATATCTGGCCTACTTGCGGTAAAATAGACTAAGCTACCTATCATACCTCGATATTGACGAATGTCAACATCCGTTCCACATTCATCTTTATGAAGATGTGTTGTTGTGCTCATTGGAGTACGCTTGGATGAAGAGGATCTTATCCCAAAGCGCTTGATCAATTCCACAGTGTACTTTGTTTGGTGGATGAAGATCCCTTGCTCTAATTGACGGATTTGAAGTCCTAGAAAGTAGGTGAGCTCTTCCATGTGGCTCATCTCAAATTCGTCCTACATGGACTTAGCAAAATCTTGACCAACTGAAGAGTTAATAGAACCAAATATATGTCATCAACATATACTTGAATTATCAATATGTCATGATCAAAATACTTAGTGAAACGTGTTGAATCAACTTCACCCATTTTGAAGCCCAAATCCAAAAGAAAAATTTTTAGTCGATCATACCATACTCTAGGAACTTGTCTCAAACCATAAAGAGCTTTCTTGAGTCTAAAAACATGATTTGGTGATTTTTCATTTATAAAACTGGGTGGTTGTGAAACATAAACTTCCTCATTAACATGTCCAATTAAAAATGCACTTTTCACATTCATTTGAAAGAGTTTAAAATTCTTGAATGATGAAAATGACAAAAATATCCTAATAGATTCTAATCTAGCTACTGGGGCAAAAGATTCTTCAAAATCTATACCTTCTTCTTGCTGATAACCTTGTGCTACTAACATCGCCTTGTTCCGGATGACAACTTCATTCTCATCCGTCTTGTTTTTGATGATCCACTTTGTTCCAATGACATTGTGGTTTTCTGGAGGAGGAACTAATTCCCAACTTCGTTCCTTTCAAAGTGGATGTGTTCTTCTTCCATCGCCAAGATCCATAAGCTATCTCCACATACTTCGTCAATGTTCTTGGGTTCTATTGTTGATACGAATGCACAATGTGTGAATAGCTCCACCCTTGACCTTGTACGGATACCATCTTCAATATTACCTATCACTTAATCATGTGGATGGTTTGGAACCGTAACAAATGTCTTGGGTATCCATAGATCATTTGGAACAAACTCAACTATATCATTAGTATGGTTAGTTGCAATCGAATCATCTAATTTAACATTATTCAATGAATCACATAAAAATTCAACATTCTCATCAAGATGAGATAAAGATTCATCAAAATCCTTATAAAATGAAATGTGAAGTGATTCTTCAATCGTTAAAGTTCTTTTATTGAATATCAGGTAGGCCTTCCTACGGCTACGATCGGAGTATCCGATAAAAATTCCTTCATAGGAACGTGAATTAAACTTATCCAAATTAACGTGTGTGTTGTTAATAAAACATTTTGAACCAAAAACATGGAAATAACGTACTTGAGGCATTTTGTTATAAAATAACTTATAACAATTTTTGTTCGTTCAGGGTCTCATAAGAATCCTATTTAGTACATAGCACGTTGTATGAACGGCTTTCGCCCAAAATTGTGAACCAATGCGGCTATCACACGGCATAGTGCGTGCACACTCAATGAGAGTTCTATTTTTCCTTTCCACGACACAATTTTGTGGTGGGGCATGAGGGAAGGAAAACGTGTGAGTTATCTCATTCTCATCACAAAAATTAGAGAATAGCTCTTTATCAAATTCACCCCCATGATCACTACGAATGGTGATAATGGACGTGCCTTGAATATTTTGAACTTTCATAGACAAAATAATAAATTTTTCAAGAGCCTTATTTTTTCTATTCAAAAACTTTACCCAAGTATACCTAGAGTAAGCATCAACAACTACAAGTCCATAAAATGCATTTCCTATGGATGCAACTCTAGTAGGCCCAAATAAATCTAGATGTAAGAGCTCTAGAGACCTAGATGTAGAAGTTACATTCTTAAGCTTAAATGATGATTTATGAAGCTTGCCTCATTGGCATGTATCACAAAAACTTTTCTTATTGAATGAAAGTTTTGGAAATCCTCTAACCAGGTTATGCTTGGACAATTTGTGAAGGTGTTTGACGTGTACATGACCAAAGCGTCATTGCCACAAAAGTTGTTCATTAGTATGAGCAACCAAGCATTGGTCTTGTGTGTACAACATATCCAAAATATAAATGTCTTTTTGGCGTGTGCCACTAAACAAAACACTATTATTAGCACTATCAAAAATACTACACAATCAATCACCAAAGTTAACTTTGTAACCCTTGTCACAAAGTTGGCTTATAGAGATAAGATTGTGATTTAAACCATCTACAAGATAAACATTATCTATGAGAGGTTTAGAAGGGTTACCAACTTTACTAATTCATATGATGGAGCCCTTCTTATTGCCTCCGAAAGTGACCGTTCTGCCATTCTTGATACAAATAATCTCGGAGAGCAAACTTGGGTCTCTCGTCATATGTTTGGAACACCCGCTATCGAGTATCCAACCCTTTCTCTTGCACCTAGAGCAATCTTTTCCCATATTGCTCTTTTTCCTATTCTTGGATACCTATAGAATATACCATACGCACGTGGTACCCAAGCTTGTTGGGTTCAAAGGGATTAGCCCTTTGGAAACCAAGTCCAAGTAGACTTTGGCTTCCCAACATAGTTCACATTATACTACATCCCTAAAACTTAATTGCATATGCATGCCTTTGTCATATATGCTAGTGTTCTTAGCACCCCAAATCAAATGACTTTTGAAGTCTTATGCCTTATAGGTGCATGCCTAGGAGGTGGGTTTCTAATAGGAGCACGCTGCATATGAGCATGTGAATGTGAATAGGCATTTGGGTGAACGTACACATGAGGGTGAGTATGTGATAAATTTGTTTGTGCATACCTATAGTGTGATGCATGTGGGTAATATATGTGAGGGTGTGCATGGTACATAGCAGGTGATTTTACACGATGTGTGCATGCATTGTGATCATTCATATGTGTTTTCACATTCAGTGTGTATGCATTAGATGCATAAGAATGTGAAGCAAGATGTGCATGAGAAACATGTGGATAAGCATGTTCATGCGGTGGTTGTGCATAACCATGTGCATGAGTGTGTGTGCGAGCATATGGGTGTCTCACATGTGTGTTTGCACGTGCACAAGGGTGTGGTGCATAAAACTCATCATAAGTAGGAGCAAGGTGTGTAGGTTCTCTCTTACGTGGTTGAGTGCATGTGTACATATATGCATGTCCCTTCTTTGGTGGTCCACCATTGGTGGGTTTCTTTCCTAAAGAGGGTGTCACCAGAATGGAGCTTGTCTTGGTAGATGAAGTACTCAAGAGGTTAGTTGCTCCACTTGTGGATGCACCGGAGGATGGCCTCACAAATTCTATAGTGGCTCCATTATAGGATGTCCGATAGTTAGAAGCACTATCTTTTGAATAACCAAGTCCACCACAGTAATTTGCGAAAAGTTGGGTTTCAAGCAGTGTGTTCAATTTATCCTTGCCCTTGTTGAATCTATCAACGTTAGCAGACATGAGCTCATATCTCTTTGTAAGTGAAGAGATATTAGTATCCAAAGTGGATACTTGTGTAGTAAGCTCTTGAACTTGGGATTTGATAGCTACATTCTCATTTCCCAATAGTGTGTTTGAGATCGAAGTGTTTCAATCTCGACGTCATCACACTCACTAATTTGGACATCGTCCAATTGAGATTTGAGGGATATAACCTCATTTCTCAAACACTCATTTTAAGAAGCCAAAGTGGCTTTCTATTTAATTAGTGCATTATGTGTAGTGTGCATTCATATCGATATTCACGGATGAAGTAGCTATGCTAGCAAGTTAATCCTTATCATTTATAGGAATTGAAAAACTTTTGATACCAATCAAATAATTGCTCATTCGCATGTCTAAGATCATCTATAGTAACCTCATCGGTGTCACTGTCACTATCACTATCGTTTGATGAGTCCTTTAGAGAACTTTCTTTAGCCATGAAACACATGTGCGATACCTCTCCCTTTTCCTCATCCGAGTCTTTGCTAATTGAATACTCTCTTGAATCATCCCATGTTCCAACTCATCTTTTCTTCTTTTTGTTCTCCTTATACAAATCTCCCTTTTTGTACTTAGGAGCTTTCCATTTTTCCTTGTTCTTAAGCAAGGTGCAATCCTTCTTGATGTGCCCAGGCTTATTACAATTAAAACATAAAGAAGAATCGTTAGTGGAAACAAATTTGATTCTCGGTTTGAAGTTACCTTTTTGGTAGAACCGTTAGAACTTCCTCGCCATAAGTGCCATGAACTCCATGTCCATTTCTTCATCGGCGTCTTCATTCTTCGAAGCGGCTTTGAAAGCAATTGCTTGCTTCTTAGGTTCAGATAAAGCTCTTAGAGCATTCCTTTCTTCTCTATCCGCCTTCCTAACCTCATAAGCCATGATGTTTCCTATGAAAGTCTAAATCGTGTATGTGGCCATGTTATTGCCTTCCTCAATGGCCATTGTCTTCTTTTCCCATTCCAGAGTGACGGCCATAATGAGTTTCCTTACCTTTCTACTTGGGTATATTCCTTCCTAAAGCTTCAAGCTCATTCACGATATTTGTGAATCTTGTGTACATGTTAGAGATGGTTTCCTTTTCCTACATTTGAAACATCTCAAATCATTGTACAAAAATATGAAGTTTTGACAACATTACCTGAGTTGTCCCTTCATGAGTAACTTGGAGGTGGTTCCAAATTTGATATTGTAACGACCTGTTCCTATACATACGTATTTCGTACGTATTTCTATTGATTCATTATTTGAATATTTTTACTAAATCGATTTCTCCTAATCAAATCCAGATTAGATTAGTTTTAATTATCTAACCAAATCTTAGTGATCTCAATATTCTAATCCTAAATTGACCCTCCTATATCAAAATATCCTAACTAAAATTATCATCTTTATATATATATATATATACTAGTCATAACACATGCCCGCAGTCACGGTTCATTTAAGATTTCCCCCGTGAAATCTTTGTTTCCCGAAAAATTATTTTCACAGCCAAAATTTAACAGAACAATAAATTAGCGTAAAAAAATTTAGTGGCACGGGCACCTTCGGTACGGGCGTCTTCGGTGCGTAACAACAAATTCGGCGCGGGCGCCTTTGGCGCGGAACAACAAATCTCCGGGTATTTTTACGCTAATTTGTTATTCCGCTAAATTGTTTTACGCTAAATTTTTATTTTGTTTAATTTAATGGATCATGCTTCTCAACAATCTTTCCCAAGGCATTTTTAATTTCAAAGTTTAGGTTCCCACGACACTTTTTTCCCCAAATTTAATCTCCACAATCTTTCCCAATGCACTTCTAATTTCAAAGTTTAGGTTCCTAAGGCACTTTTCCCCCCAAATTTAGTCTCCACAATCTTTCCCAAGACATTTCTAATTTCAAAGTTTTGGTTCCCAAGACACTTTTCCTATCAAAATTTTACTTTTCCCACTAAAATGTTCACAAAATACAATCTCAACCATTGATTTACCAAGATCAAATCTCAGCCACTCTTTATCTTGTCCTAGTCATCCCTAGAATTCAAAAAACACTGTCAAATATATAATAGATACCTAATTTGAAATGAACGAGGGGATTGAATGATAATATTGAGTCCTCCATAAATTTTTCAAGTAAACACGTGACATTTATAGTTATTGCATTTTGCTCCCAACTTACGCTAATCTCTCGTATGATTTAAAGGATTCTACCAGGGTAGCCACCTAACTTTATATATTACACATTAAACTCGCTCTTTTCCCTTAGACTGCGATCCCTCCTCTCATTGTCCTTCGCAACAAAAAAATTTAACAGGCGCCTTTGGCGCGAAACTGGTTCACTGGCTGCTTTCAAAGTTGGACTAAATTTCAAAGCTGGACCAAATTTCAAAGCTCACATTCATGGTTTCAAAGCTCCCTCCATTTCAAAGTTGGACCAAATTTCAAAGCTGGACCAAATTTCAAAGCTGGACCAAATTTCAAAGCTCACATTCATGGTTTCAAAACTTCATCTCACCCTTCCATTTTCCAATATCAAATCTCAGTCACTCTTTATCTTGTCCTAGTCAGCCCTAGAATTCAAAAAAGGTTGTCAAATGTATTATATACTAGTCATAACCCGTGCCCACGGGCACGATTCATTTAAGATTTTCACCCGCGAAATCTTTGTTCCCAAACATTATTTACATAGTCAAATTTGTGCGAAACAACAAATTCGGCGTAGAACAATAAATTCGGTGAGGGGGCACTTGAGTCGAAACAACAAACTAGCGTTAAAAAATTTAGCGGACGCCTCCGGTGCGGGCGCCTTTAAAACATTCCCCCTCAAAATGTTAGATCACAAAATTTTAAAGGAACAACACTAAGTAAAGGTATTTAATTTCCCCAAAAATTTTAGATCCCCTCAAAATGTAGTTACCACCTGAGAATTTTTTCCCCTAAAAATTTTAGTTACACCATAAAAATAGTTTCCTTAAGATTCGAGCATGGTTCATTTAAAATATTGCCCCCTAAAAATCTTGGATCTGTTATGAATAGGCCCATGAGGCCCATTGGGTATTCAGCCCACTATTGAAAGCTATAAATATGAGGGTAGGGGGATCTTAACCCCCTACACCTATTTCCCTACTATTTCCCTTCACAACACGTTATCAGCACGATCACGCTCATTGGAGGAGACGGCAGCTCGCGAGGAAGGAGATCCATCAATCGCTCAGATTCAAGAAGATCGTAATCTTCTCAACGGGGAGCGAAAAGGGCAACCTTCACCAACCGTCGACTAGATTCCCTTGTCGAATCTAGCGGTAAAAATCAAAACTTTTTAGATCTAAACTTGCGTTTCACGTTAGATCTGCATGTTTTAGGATCAAAAAGTTTAAAACACGATAAAAATCACATTTTTATTTAGATCCGCATGTCTAAAAACAATAAAAATCAGTTTTTTAGCGATCTAAATGCTTGAAAAATCCGTTTTTTACCCCCCGACCTTGATCCATACTCCACACACCCGAAGGGTGAAACGGCGGCGCTTCACAAGCACCGCCGGTGGCGAAACGCCGCGGCCTGCTATGCCGCGGCCTCAGGCTGCGGCCCACCGCTGCGGCGGCCGCGGCCCGCCACCGCCACGGCGGCCGCGCCTTGCGCGGCCAGCCGTCGCGGCGGTACGCCGCGGGCCCCACATAGGGTTTTTCGGAAACCCTAACCCTAAACGGGCCAATTTTTGGGGGAGGCCCAAATTAACCCTAATGGGTTGTTTTCATGGCCCAAAAAGCCTTAAAATTAGCACATTTACACAAATAATTTTTCTTTTTTGATTTTTGGCCCTAAAAGCCCAAAATAATTAAAGAAACTTTATAAAAAGGGGATAAAGAGGTAAATAAAACATTAAAAATATGGATCAAATGTAAAAAGTTTTTCAAAATAATTTTTTTTAGCACGTCACACACTATTTAGATTATTTAATTAATCTTTACATGCATGTGATATGATTATCTGCGTGGTTGTATATTTTCCATATATTATCTGCGTGGATGTGCGATTAGGCTATGTTTTTAGGGATCATCCAGGTTTCCGACACTTTTAATTTCCTGCAATTTTTTCTTTTTTTGAGAGAAATTTTGTAAGTGATGATATAAATGTAAAAAGAAGACCGGCGGACACCAAAAAGGAGCTGAAGGCGTATGCACAGAGATGAAAGGGGCTTCTCTCTGAAGTTCCCGAGTTGTACTTATTCTTTCATGCAACTTTTGATGTAATTTCGGACTGTCTTTTTCTTTTCGGTGTCGGCTGGCTGATCCCCATAGTCCTAAGTTATTTTATTTTCATTACTTATACAGTATCTGCGTGGATGATTATCTATTTTCATGCCATGTTAATGTTACAATGAATCTGTCAAAAGCATGCGTGGATGTTAATCTCTGTTAATTATTCATGTTATGAAACTGTCAAAAAGCATGCGTGGATGTTAATCTTTTTTTAATTATTCACGTTACGAAACCGTCAAAAAGCATGCATGTTTAAATTTCCTTTAATAAATTCATGTTATGACAAATTCTTAAAATACATGCGTGGATGTCTATTTTACTCAGTTTAATGATCCATGTTGTCTTTATATTGCTAGATCATTCAATGGCCAGACTTGCGAATGTCGACTTTTCGGTCCTGAAGGCCGATGGATCAAACTACCTGAGTTGGCAGTTGGACCTGAAGTTCCATCTGCGCTCTCATGGTTTCAATCTCACACCGACTGAGAAGGCAACAACAAGTACTACCTCAGCCGACAAGGATGATTCAAAAGAAGCACCTCATACAGAGGAAGTTTCCGATATACTAAAGGCGAAAGCCATTATTTATATCAGGAAACATTTAGACTCGACCCTGAAGGACGAGTACCTTACTGTAGAGGATCCTTACGAGCTGTGGGATGCACTCGAGGAGAGGTACAGACATCAGAGAGATGTCATACTCCCTCGTGCGCAATACGAGTGGACTCACCTCCGTATACAGGATTACAAATCCGTAGCGAAGTACAACTCAGCACTCTTCCGTATCACCTCACGCCTGAAGTTGTGCGGTGTAACGGTGACGGAGAGAATGTTGCTGGAAAAGACGTTCACGTCTTTCCACGAGAAGGACATGATCCTTATGCAACAATACCGTGAGAGGAAGTTCACGAAGTACTCTGATCTGCTTTCATTCCTGCTTATTGCTGAACAGAACAGAGACCTGTTGGTTGCCACTCACAACCTGCGCCCTCCTGGCTCCGCTCCACTGCCACCTCCTGCAGAGGCACACTTCCAGTCTTCCCAGAAGAAGAAGATTGACAAAAAGGCAAAATTCCAGAAATGGAAAGAACAAAAGCAGCGGAAGAAGGCCACTCCTCCAGCTCCTCCTCAGAACCAGAAGTTCATGGAAAAGAATCAAAAGAGGATGTCCAACAAAGGTGGCACTCCCAAGAAAGACTGGGAGGATAAGTGCTCCAAATGCGGAATGACGGGCCACTGGTCCAGAATCTGCCGCACCCAGAAACACCTCCAGGACCTCTACCAGGCAAGCCTCAAGCCTCGAGCTGAGACAAACCTGATTGAGTGCGCAGCTTTGACAGAGACCTCATGGACTCCTGAAGATTTCATGGGAGATGACACTCTCTAGTTATTGACCATTTTTTATGCTAGCAATGTATCTTCCTTTTCTGCATAATACCTAGTTTTTATTCCATGTCAAAACATTTCCTTTGAGCATTTTTTTATGAAAGTAGATCTTTTCTTTTCATAATATTTACTGCTTGAATGTCTTTCTTTATATAGATATGGAATTAATCTACCTAGTGGACAGTGCATCGACGCACTCGATCCTTCAAAACATAGACTACTTCACGAGCATAAGTAGCTATTCTGGTCCACTGAGAACAATCTCAGGACCAGCTAACATAATCGAAGAATCAGGGGAAGCAATCATATTGCTTCCCGATAACACACAAATCACACTTAAAAATGCGTTATACTCCCCTAAATCTTTCCAAAACCTCCTAAGCTTTAAAGATATCCATTTAAATGGATATCACTTAGAGACGGTCGAGGAAGATAAAAGGGAATACTTGCTTGTAACGTCTCTTACAAATGGTTCAAAAACCATTGTGGAACGTTTCAAGGGACTCCCCTCGGGACTCTACCAAACAAGTATACAAACTCCAGAAACATCCATAGCGGAGCACCTGCAGTGTCCCCAAACACCAGAATTCCAACTCTGGCACAGTAGACTGGGACACCCTGGATCTGTTATGATGTACCGCATCATAAAAAGCTCCAGGGGTATAGACTTGAAGAACCTGAAGATTCTTCAAAAAGGCAAATTCCCATGTCCACCCTGTTACAAGGGTAAACTGATTACAAGACCCTCTCCACTGAAAGTGGACGTAAAGTCTCCAAGCTTTCTGGAAAGAATCCACGGAGACATTTGTGAGCCGATACACCCATCAAGTGGTCCGTTCAGGTACTTTATGGTCCTGATAGACGCATCTACTAAGTGGTCACATGTGTGCCTACTGTCCACCCATAACCTAGCACTATCTAAGCTTTTAGCTCAGATAATCAAGTTACGGGCCCACTTCCCCGACTACCAGATAAAGAAACTTCGTCTGGACAATGCGGGGGGTTTACGTCACAAGTCTTTCTAGACTATTGCCAAGCTCAGGGAATTGAAGTCGAACATCCTGTAGCACATGTTCACACCCAAAATGGGTTAGCAGAATCTCTAATTAAGAGACTGTAATGGATTGCTCGTCCATTATTACTTCAATCCCAGATGCAAGTGAATGTGTGGGGTCATGCAATTTTGCATGCTGCATCTTTAATAAAATTAAGACCTTCTGGAGGTTAGTCATCTTCTCCAATGCAACTAGCACTCGGAGCCCCACCAACTGTCTCACACTTGAGAATATTTGGTTGTGCAGTATACGTCCCCATAGCACCACCACAAAGGACAAAGATGGGTCCACAACGTCGCATATGCATTTATGTTGGGTTTGACACCCCCTCCATAATTAGATTCCTAGAACCCCTTACGGGAGACGTTTTTAAGGCATGTCTAGAAGACTGTGAATTTGATGAATCATCGTTTCCAAGACTAGGCTCACGGACAAAGAAGCCCGAAGCTTCAGAATGTATCACTTGGGATACAAAGACATTATGTCACTTTGATCCGCCCACAAGCCAGTGTGAGGAGGAGGTCCTGAAGATTCTCCACATCCAAAACATTGTCCATCTCTTGCCGGACAAATTTACTGACAACCAGAAGATTGTCAAATCACACGTCCCTGCTGCTAACACTCCAGCTAGGATTAACATACCGCAAAATGGATGCAATCCGCCTGTAGCAGAAACTGTTGGACCTCTCAAAAAGAGAGGGCGACCACCGGGATCCAAGGACCAAGTCCCTCGAAAGAGTAGGACCCTTGGCAATGGTAAACAATTACCACCACAGGATGCTACGATAAGCCCTGCTACCCCATCTCTCCCAAACTCTCATGAAGAGGAAAAACCGGGAAAAAATGAAGTTTCGATACACTATGTACGAACTGGGGAGTATTGGGACAGAAAGAGCACAACCATAGATGACACATTTGCATGTAATATTGCCATCAACGTCGCGTACTGTGACGATGATATTGAACCACGCTCTCTGACAGAATGTCAAAGCAGAGATGATTGGCCAAAGTGGAAAGTGGCAATAGGAGTGGAGTTGGATTCACTCACCAAACGCAAGGTCTTTGGACCCATAGTCCAGACACCAAAAGGTGTAAAACCTGTGGGTTATAAATGGGTATTTGTTAGAAAACGAAATGAACAGAATGAGATCGTTCGCTACAAAGCAAGGCTTGTAGCGCAGGGTTTTACCCAGTGTCCAGGCGTGGATTTTGAAGCCACATACTCCCTGGTCATGGACGCGATCACCTTCCGATTCCTCATTGGCTTAACATCCCAAGAGGGTTTAGATATGCAACTTATGGACATGGTTACTGCATACCTATATGGCAACCTAGACCGAGACATCTATATGAGATTGCCTGACGGTTATTCTTTGCCTGCAGCACTAAAAGAGAGAGAACGTGACATCTACTCAGTGAAACTGCAAAGATCATTATATGGTCTAAAACAATCTGGAAGGATGTGGTATAACAGACTAAGCGATTTCCTTGCAAAACAAGGATTCACAAACGACCCAGTCTGTCCTTGCATCTTTATAAGAGCAAAGTCAACAGGATTTGTAATCATAGCCGTCTATGTGGACGACTTGAACCTCATCGGATCTCCTGAAGAGATCGCAGAAATTTCTAGAAGCTTGACAGAAACCTTCGAGATGAAAGACCTCAGAAAGTCAAAATTATGTTTAGGTCTTCAAATAGAGCATCTTAACGATGGGATCCTGTTACATCAGTCAACTTACACATCGAACTTATTGAAAAAGTTTCAGATGGATAAGTGTCACCCCCTTAGCACTCCAATGGTCGTCAGATCATTGGATGTACATAAAGACCCCTTCCGGTCGCTGGAAGAGCGGGAGGAAGTACTAGGCCCCGAAGTGCCTTATCTAAGTACTATCGGTGCACTCCTTTACCTGGCTAACTGCACTCGTCCTGACATAGCATTTGTAGTCAACTTACTAGCCAGATATATTGCTGCACCTACACAGCGGCACTGGGCCGGAGTTAAGCATCTTCTGCGCTACCTCCAAGGGTCCATAGACTTAGGTCTATTCTACAGGAAAGGGGCATCAACTGGTTTAGTTGGTTATGTTGATGCAGGATACAGGTCTGATCCTCATACAGAGAAGTCTCAGACAGGATACATGTTTACTTATGGTGGCACAGCCATATCCTGGAGATCTGTAAAGCAGACCATGACGACCGTCTCATCCACTCACTCAGAGCTCCTAGCGATCCACGAAGAAAGCAAGGAGAGTTTCGGGCTACGCTCTGTGATCCAGCACATCCTCACCTCCACCGGCCTGATAACCGGCGTTCTTGCGCCTACTCCACTTCATGAAGACAATGAGTATGTATAGCCCAGCTACAGGACGGTTACATCAAAGGCGACAAGACGAAGCATATCTCCCCCAAGTTCTTCTGGACGCACGACCTTCAGAAGCAGAAGCAGATTGAGGTACAGAAGATCCAATCATGTAATAACTTGGCGGATTTGCTTACCAAATCTCTGCCTACTAGTATCTTTGAGAAACTTGTATATGGGATTGGGATGAGGAGAGTGAGTAAATGTAAAATGGGTTAAGATGAGAGGACTATGAACTCATATATACATAGGAGACTGATATATAGATTCATAGGAAATCTGCAAGCCTGAAGCTTAGTCAGATGAGGGGGAGTCAACCGCAGAGTTGTACTCTTTTCCCTTGGCTACTGGTTTTTTCCCACAGGGTTTTCCGTAGTCAAGGTTTTGACGAGGCAACCTCGTTTACTCTGGATCCTGAAGTATCCACCCCTAAACACATCCCTAAAACAGGGGAAGTTATGGATTAACTGTTCTTTATTTAACAAGGCAGTTATCCTAACTCTGATCCTGAAGAATCCACCTCTTATTCAATGTTGGTTGGATAAGGGGAAGTGTTATGAATAGGCCCATGAGGCCTATTGGGTATCCAACCCACTATTGAAAGCTATAAATATGAGGGTAGGGGGCTCTTAACCCCCTACACCTATTTCCCTACTATTTCCCTTCACAACAGGATCATCTAATTTTTAACAAACAACAATAATAAAGGTGCAATTATTGGTATTTTTCTTGTATTGTTATAAGATTTTTTGATGCTTAGATAGTACGTTATGAATTCTTTACGCCATTATGATTCTCAACTCCTTGCACAATTACTGCTAATAGACAACCTAGACTTTCCATAAAGAAATGTCATGTCATGCTATTAAGCTAAACTAATTAGGCGCCATATCAACACACATAGTAAGAATCTATGCCAATTTGTTTAGAGAAACACCTAGACTGTTATGGAATGGGTTAAAGAAACACCTGATGTTATTGAATTCTAATTTTATGTGACTATCTCCTTGCTTCTTACCCTACACATTCCCAAAGGTTTCCTGATCAAATGCTTGATGAGAAGTGCAATTACCATCTACCACCACGTCAAATAAATATTAACATCTGTTGGGTCATGAACACTACAACCTATATGTAGAAAACAAAGAGGAATTTATGTCTTGAATATGCTTAAAAGGGAGAAGAATGTATGTTGACACCAGACCATTATATGCTAAAACAAACCCTTGAAGAAACAAACATGTATTACCTCACATATTTATAGTAAAAGCATGAGATGAAAAGGATCTCCATTCTTTGAGTTTAACAAAAATTAAAGAATCAGGCAAAAAAACGAAGGGAAACAAACTTGTGTTGCTTTATAAAAGGGCTCCCTTCCATGAAGAAGGGATTTAAGAATCTTAAGAAGGGAAATCATAATTATCACTCAAATAACATTATTTTAAAAACCAACAGACCAAGAACTGGACTTCAAAAATTTCCCAAATAGATATTACAAAAATAGCATCAAGATCAGATTTCACACCAATATATACCATCTAACCATGTAGTAACACAATACAAATTTCACAACATTATTGTTTAATTCATTTCGATTCACTAATTTGAGAGACTAATTTTCAATTGCAAAATCCTAATATTTAACAGGATATTTCACAAAATTATTTCTTATTGATTCGGATTGGAATCAACAATTACTTGTAAGCCTATAAAGACAAATTGAAACAAAATAAATAGAAATAAAAAAATTAAATACCTTCTGCTTATAGATATGAATCAACTTATATCTATAAGTTTACGGCTCCAAATCCCAACAATTAGAAGCCAATCCTCTACCACATTTCTTAAATAGACAACAACAGATCAATTCAAATATGATAAAGAAACAAACCCAAAAACTACATCCCAAAACCTCTACAATGGTGGCAACAAAAGAAGCAATTTTGTTGCATAGTCAAACTGAATACAAAAAAAGAGAGAACCCATTATTTGTAAGATAAAGTTTAAGATTAAATCAGGAAACTAAACTAAAATATTTTACATATGTTTTGGATCCAAATTTCCAGAAGATTGCTCCGAATATGAAGCCAATAATTGTCGTAAAGAACATCCTAATGGCAGTTGTTTCAGAGTGTTTTCTCACTACTAGGCGTTGACCGTGGAGAACCCGGTCAACGTGGTCAAGGGACCCGCTTTGGGTCCCTCGGGGGCTTCGAATCGGTGCAGAAGGGGCGAGGGGAAGCCTCGGCCCTGGTTGAGACGCTCGGCCTCGAACAGACGCGCTCGGCCTCGGCTGGGAGGGGGACGAGGGGTAGCCTCAGTCGCCCGGGTAGATGCACGGCCGTCTGGTGGCGAGGGTGAGTCTCAGACCCGATTAGGACGCTCGGCCTCGGTAGGGCGTGCTCGGCCAAGGAAGGCTGAGGGTGAGGGGAAGCCTCACCGTCCGGTTGATCGAGTGGTCGGAGAGGGGCGAGGGGTAGCCTCGGCCCGTTGGTCTGTTGTTCACCTGCGTAGACGAGAACGCTCGTCAGGGGGCCGGACCTTGGTTCCGGCCAAATCCCCTCCGATGCCTAAGTCAGATAGAGATCTGAGAAAGGAGGCCCGGCGGAGACGGTCCAACTCGTGAGGAGATCGTGACGGCGTCTCTCGACGCGAGCGGGGGAGGAAGGAGATGAATTGGGGGAACTAGGTCATTGATGGAGTACCTTAGGTTTTGTTACCTCAGATGCGGTCCCTTTCTTCGTCGTCTTCCTGGCCCTTTTGTAGGGCCCCGGCGTGATCGCCTCTGACCCACGTCACACGTCCGCCATTGATCGTGCCCCATCAGTCCCCCCTTGCCGTCGCTCTCTCCGCCCTGCCAGCACCTCCCCATTATCGCTCTTTAGTGGTCGCGCGTCCGGGGGAGTGGTTTTCGCAGGAGTGGGCGAGCGACCAACGGGTTATTGGGGCCGGGTCGGATCGGCGTTCGAGAAGGTCCCTTGTAGGGCCTTTGTCAAATGGGCTTTGAGGACGCAGATGGGCTTTTGACCAGCAGTCGGGCTCCTGGGCTCGTGCTTTACGGGTCTCGGCCAAATAGGCGTAACAATTGCCCCCATCGGTCGGGTTGATCGGCCTTGGCCGGTTCGGCTCGGCCGATGTGACCACTGCCGATTGTGACGAGCTCGCCAGTCGATGCCGACTCATTTATTAGTCGTCATCATGAGTTGGCCCGTTCGATGTTTTTAAGGCGCGGGTTCCGAAGCGCCGTCGGCCTTCAGATGCTGCCACGTGTAGCGGCAAGCTTATCCCCGCCGCTCGCGTAGTCGCCTTAAATTCGAGAAGCCGAAGGGTTTGTGAGCCGTCATTGGTGGGGTCGATCAACCTCGGCTCGCTCGGATCACCCGTTATGTCTCCTGGGATTCCGAGCGGCGCTTCAATCGAGGCGAGGCCATAAATGCAGGTCATGATGAGGCGGATCGATTGGTCTTCAACTGGCGCCAATTTCGGAACGCCGCCGACTCTTCGAGCCTCGCCACGCATTCTTGTCAGGCGCTTCGAATTCTCCCCTGGCGTATAAGATCCCCAGTTGTGTTGATCTCCACTTCTTCTTCGCTCCTCCCGGTATTCCGAGCCTTCAGCAACCCGGAGTTTCCCGTCGCCTTCGCTTCTTTGTCCTCTCCAAAATAGTTGAGAATAGGTAATTCCTCTCTTGCTTTCATCCTATGGCTGCTCTTAGGATAGGCGGTTCTGGCCGGAGGACGAGGGGTCCTCCGGAGTCCGGACGGGGCGAACCCCGGCTAGGGGAGTCTGGTTCCCCCGCCGGGAGTCGTTCTCTTCAAGATAAGGGGAAGGAGAAACTTTTTCCAGACTACGCCCGCGATGACATGGCGTTGGCTGCCGTACGGCTTAATGTGCTCCCGGTTGTCCTCCGCACGCCGTCGAGGACCCCTCCTTCGGTGGCCGCGGAGATCCGGGAAAGATATCTCTGCTTCCCATACGAGGTTCGGGTTCCATTCGTCGACGAGCGGATTTGCCTCCCGAGGAGCAATGAGGTCGGCGTCTACGTCGAGATGTTCCCCCTGGGTCTTCGCTTCCCGCTCCATCCCTTCTTCATCCAGGTCATGGAACATTTCACAGTGTCCCTGTGTCAGTTCACCCCATGTTCGATCGCGGTATTGACGGGTTTCGTAACGCTCTGCTATACCCGTGGTCTGGAGCCGACTCTCCCCCTTCTCTTCTACTTTTACCAGGCCCAGACGGTCGGTCCGGGGTCATGGCTGTTACTCCGAGCTCGTTCTAGGAGGGAATGCCTGATCGGGTTACCCCACTGGTCAGGGGATTGGAACTTGGATTATGTCTTCGTGGTCTTCTTGGGCGAGGCCCAGATTCTGACAAGCTGGGGCAGTTCTGTCCATTCTCGCCCGTCGTTAGTTCTCTCAGACGCCGACCGGGCAGCCGCTGCGCTTCTGTTGGCTCTTCCTTTGGAAACGAAGTCCATTTGGTCTTTGCTGGACGACCTACTCCTGAAGGCCGTCTTGTGGTCTCCGGGTGGGTCGCTTTTTCATCCCCGGATCGCCCTATGACTCATCCTGATTTCGGTCTCCTTTGCAGGGATGGCTGGCCGCGAATTCGTCCGTGACGTTGACGAGCTGATCCGTCGTGGAGCCGCTCGGAGCCGAGGTAGTACCTCTAGAAGGGTGCCTCGGAGGACCGTTGAGGAGGAGGTGCGCCGAGCCGAGCCTGCCGTGGGTAAGGTGGTGGCCGCGCCTCCCGCCTCTTCTTCTGGCGATCCCCTTCCGGGGGGTGAGGATGGTGCGAGGCGGAAGCGTTCTCCTCCGGCGCCTTCGGAGCTCCACGGTGGAAAGAAGAGGAAGGAGGACGTGGATCCCTCCGGCCCGGCAGGTTCCGCGCTTCCCGTGGTGACCGCCGGGGATCCTTCGATAGCTCTGCCAGCCACCCCCCTCGCAGCGTCTTCGCCCGTATCACCAGGGGTCGGGGCCTTGTTGGCGAGCGACTTGGCTTCGATTGTCGTCCCTGGGAGTTCGATGTTTGCTGACCGAGCAGTGGCCCAGCAGGTTGCCGAGGTCTCCGTCCCTCCCCGGGACCGCAGCCTCCTCAAGAAGATCCCGGCCGACAAGATGTCAGATTCCTTGGTCTGGATCCTCCAACAGGTTCGGTTATCTTGCTATCCTCTCTTTCTCTTTATCCTCTTCTTAGCACATGTCTCGTCTTTTCAGGGTTCAGCGCTCGCTGTGGAGTTGCAGTGTCGAGCCGTCCGCTTGAGGGAGATGGAGGAGTCTTCCATGAGGGCTCAGGAGCGGGTCGGGGCGACCGAGGTGGCCATGATGGAGGCCCAGATGGAGTCTCGGCGCCTCGCCCTCCGTGTGGCTGCGTTGGAGGGGCAAGTGGGTGACCTTGAGGGGAAGCTAGGGGATGCTCATCAGTCGGCTGAGGAAGCGGCGGAATCGTTCCGTCTGGAGAGGGAGGAGCTTCAGAGGGAGCTGTCGGACCGGCGTCAGGTAATGCGGCTGGCGGAGGAGGTCGAGAAGGGCGTCGTCGAGACCCTGGGGAAGGAGATCTTCGAGGTTCTCAGGGGGGCCTTCGGTAAGTATATAGACATCATCGCCCCCCGGATCGTCGAAGTCGTCCAGTCTTCCTTCCGGGAATGTGCGGAACGTGTCCGGCAAGCCCCTCCGCCTGTCGAGTCCCCTCGCTCCGAGCAGGGCGAAGTGCCCGAGGATGTGTCCTCCCGAGCTCGGGCTCCTTAAGCAGTCCCTCCCAGCCTTATCCTCAAATTTTTAAGCATTCGCTTCGCTTTGGGCCAGTCTACTTGAAATGGATCCCCGGCCCCCGCCCTCTCCTTCAGCCCCGCGGCCAACAATTGCTGGTTGTATGGCCGCTAGCTTGGGTCACCTACTCTGGGTCTTTTGTCAACCAATTTTGCTTTGTCGGTGTCGATCTGAACTCTGTCATTTGTCGCGAGTAGACTGTTTGTAGGGTGTTCCCTTCGCCTTGATCCCCTGTAAATAAGACGCATTTTTGTACTCGGGTTAACTATTATAAATGAAATCGACTTACTTGGAATTTTTGTGTACTTGGCGTTGCTGCCTTGTTCTTGGCTTGGGAATGGACGAAACTGGCGTTGGCTGGGGGTATTCTCCCCAGACTTAGGGGCGCAGGAGTCGGTCAGCGAGGGCGAAGCTTCTCGACTTAGGACCGGTTGGCGTCCGTGCCTCCTGGGGAAACTGCCCCCCAGACTTATGAGCGCTGGAGTCGGTCGGCGAGGGCAAAGTTCCTCGGCTTAGGACCGGTCGGCGTCCGTGCCTGCTGGGGGAATTGCCCCCAGTCTTATGAGCGCTGGAGTCGGTCGGCGAGGGCAAAGCTCCTCGGCTTAGGACCAGTCGGCGTCGTGCCTGCTGGGGGAGTCGCCCCAGACTTATGAGCTCTGGACTCGGTCGGCGAGGGCCAAGCCCTTCGGCTTAGGACCGGTCGGCGTCCGTGCCTGCCGGGGGAATCGCCCCCAGACTTATGGGCACTGGAGTCGGTCGGCGAGGGCAAAGCTCCTCGGCTTAGGACCGGTCGGCGCCCGTGCTTTGCCGGGGGAGTCGCCCCCAGACTTATGTGCACTGGGGTCGGTCGGCAAGGGCCAAGCTCCTCGGCTTAGGACCGGTCGGCGTCCGCGTCTGCTGGGGGAATTGCTCCCAGACTTATGAGTGCCGGAGATAGTCGGTGAGGGCAAAGCTCCTCTTCCTCCTCCAGTGAGGCGGCGGTCCCCGGCCTTTTGCGTTACTGGCGACATGTCAACTCCGTCGGAATTTTAAATAAAGACAATAAAAAGAAGGCGTTTGTACTCTCGTGGGTCCAGTTGGACCGGTACATTTGGAGGAAACAGAAAAGGGGAAATGAAGCTAAACAGAGGGATGTAAAACTAGATATCTCCCTCATACTTAGGCCGCCCCCCGGGGGGAAGGATGTTGCCTGCTCACTCTATGATGCGGAGGGGGCCTTGGATGGTGTTGATCTTCTTCCCCTTATCCGGCTGTGTGGAGGTCCCTTCTCCATGGGCCGGCTCGTCGGCCTGGTTCCTGGCGTGCCCTCGGCTCATCAGCTTCTCAATGTCCTTCTTCAAATGCCAGCAATCTTCCGTGTCGTGACCATCGTCCTTATGGTACTTACAGTACTTCTCCCTGTTCTTCCCGCCTCTTTTAGCCTTCGGCGGGGGGCAATCAGCTCGCTCTTCCTTCTGTACTTGGGCGAGAATGGCGTCTGGGGTGGTGTCCCTCGCGCTTTCTCCCCGTTGCCTGTTCCTTTGTCTCTTTTCGGTCCGGTATCCTTCGGGGCTTGCTCGTCCGCCGTCGCCACGCTTGGTCCCTCGAGCGGTTTTTCCTGC
Source organism: Scilla litardierei (assembly GCA_030789695.1). Taxonomy (NCBI): domain Eukaryota; kingdom Viridiplantae; phylum Streptophyta; class Magnoliopsida; order Asparagales; family Asparagaceae; genus Scilla; species Scilla litardierei. Next base: position 121,235,925 of record CM061131.1, on the reverse strand, counting down.
ATCCTCGGCCAAGGCCTCCTCGGTCAGCATAAAGCGCTCGGCCCTTGCCATGATCCCGGGGAGGTCCTTTGGGGGGTCGTTGTGCAGGGACTTCTTGAGGCCCCTGTGGCGAAGCCCTTTCTTAAAAGCCGTCTGGACCACCAGGTCGGGTGGGTTGTTCACGTTTAGCCTTTCCGCATTGAAGCGGCGCATGAACTGTCGGAGTGGTTCGGCCGGGCCTTGTACTATGTTGAACAGATGTTCAGCACCAGGTTTGATCAGCCTCCCCGCCATGAACTGTTTGCAGAACAACTGGGCGAGTTGTTCGAAGCTGTCGATGGAGCGGCCGGGCAGGCTGTGGTACCAGATCCTCGCCGCTCCCCTGAGAGTAGAATAGAAGCCCCGGCAAAGCAGGTCATCGTCAGCTCCCTGGAAGGCCATGTCCCCCTCGTAGTCCATCACGTGGTGCGCCGGGTCTCCTATTCCATCGTACTTTCCCAGCACCGGGATCCGAAATCGGGAGGGGACCCGTGCGTCGGTTATTCTCCGTGACAAGGGGCATCGATCTCCGTGGATGCCTCCGGGGATGCGGTACTCGCCTGCCTCTGGATCGACCGGGGGTGGGGGTACCACCGGCGCCAGCGGGGCTGGCTCCGCAGCCTTCGCCACACTGGGGGCCGGGCTGTCCCGACGTTCCTGACTCCTCCTGCGGGAGCTCCTGCTCCGTCGCGATCGGTCTCTCGAGTGGTGTCGTTCGCTTCTCCTGCGGCGGGACGACCGCGATCGATGAGACGAGGCCGTCCTTGATTCGCCGTCCGTCCCTTCGGTCTCTCTTCGGCTCCTTTCACGATTGGGTGAGGAGGCGCGTGACCTCGCCTGACGAGAGCCGGACAGCGTGAACCGACGCTCCATGTTCGGTTTCCGGGTCCCGTGGTCGTCGACCACGGCGGACCGCAAGTGTGGGGGACCCCCCGCCCATCGATGGCTGTCGTCCAACGTGCCTCCGTTGGGTGGCGCAGGGCCGACGAGCTGCTGCACCGTTGCGACCAACGTCTGGAGGCTCGCGTTGGTCTCCTAAGCTAGGGCGCGGAGCTGTCCCTGCGTGGCCAGTTCTGAGCCGCCGGCTTCTTCGGTGGAGAGGGTGGGGTGGCCGCTGACGGGTGTGTCCTCGGGATTGCCGTTTGTTGTGCCATTCCCCTCCTCTGGGATGGGGGGCATGCGCTTCCTCCCATTGCTAGCTCGTGCCATTGTTGGTGTGGTTTGCTTCTTCGTGGGACGGTTTCTCATTCCCACAGACGGCGCCAGATGTTTCAGAGTGTTTTCTCACTACTAGGCGTTGACCGTGGAGAACCCGGTCAACGTGGTCAAGGGACCCGCTTTGGGTCCCTCGGGGGCTTCGAATCGGTGCAGAAGGGGCGAGGGGAAGCCTCGGCCCTGGTTGAGACGCTCGGCCTCGGACATACGCGCTCGGCCTCGGCTGGGAGGGGGACGAGGGGTAGCCTCAGTCGCCCGGGTACATGCACGGCCGTCTGGTGGCGAGGGTGAGTCTCAGACCCGATTAGGACGCTCGGCCTCGGTAGGGCGTGCTCGGCCAAGGAAGGCTGAGGGTGAGGGGAAGCCTCACCGTCCGGTTGATCGAGTGGTCGGAGAGGGGCGAGGGGTAGCCTCGGCCTGTTGGTCTGTTGTTCACCTGCGTAGACGAGAACGCTCGTCAGGGGGCCGGACCTTGGTTCCGGCCAAATCCCCTCCGATGCCTAAGTCAGATAGAGATCTGAGAAAGGAGGCCCGGCGGAGACGGTCCGACTCGTGAGGAGATCGTGACGGCGTCTCTCGACGCGATCGGGGGAGGAAGGAGATGAATTGGGGGAACTAGGTCGTTCATGGAGTACCTTAGGTTTTGTTACCTCAGATGCGGTCCCTTTCTTCGTCGTCTTCCTGGCCCTTTTGTAGGGCCCCGGTGTGATCGCCTCTGACCCACGTCACACGTCCGCCATTGATCGTGCCCCATCAGTCCCCCCTTGCCGCCGCTCTCTCCGCCCTGCCAGCACCTCCCCATTATCGCTCTTTAGTGGTCGCGCGTCCGGGGGAGTGGTTTTCGCAGGAGTGGGCGAGCGACCAACGGGTTATTGGGGCCGGGTCGGATCGGCGTTCGAGAAGGTCCCTTGTAGGGCCTTTGTCGAATGGGCTTTGAGGATGCAGATGGGCTTTTGACCAGCAGTCGGGCTCCTGGGCTCGTGCTTTACGGGTCTCGGCCAAATAGGCGTAACAGCAGTGTATGATAGGTTGTGCCAATAAGATTTGTACTACTTCCATAAGCACGCAATGCATTGCATGAGGAACAGCTGAGAAAATTTAGTGAGTACAGGTCTTTTGATCTTGTAGATGGTATGTTCAATTCCCCAATCAAAGCCTTGTTTCTCCTGCAAGAATAGTCCCCAATTTTAATTTACCCAATTTCTGCCAACTTTAGAACGAATGTACTAAAGGTCATTGTTGAATTCTTGATACATGTATATATCCGAGTTCCAGTATATTTCAATAAAGTTGAACCCATTCTTCGTGTGCCAAGGTGGTGACCTCCAACATCCATGCTGCAGGATGATAACCATCTTTAATCTTGCAAACTCCATCGATTGCCTGAAGAAAATAGACGTTCATGTTATTAACATCTACTCATGGTTAATTAACATGAACTTCTAACATGGTTAACTGCTCATGGTTAACTAACATGATGTTAATGAAAATAGACGTCCATGAGATGATCAACTGCTCATGGTTTGCCATTCAAAATGTAATGAACACTTCAGTAATGTTATCAAAATTCATAAACGCGACTGTAAGGTCCAGCCACTGAAGTTACGACTGTCCATTATATCTAGTTTAATTCTCATCCAAATATTATGCTTTCTCCATAATAAAAGCATAGCTTTTAGAAAATACAGTAGCAAGAAGTGCAACTGTGAGGCAACAGACATATATGGCATCCATAAAGAAAATGTAAACTCTAGAATATAGGATATCCAAAGATTGCAATAATAAAACATATTCGGTGATTTTTAGTAGAAACCATATGGTAGATGAATACATAGAATACTGAAGAAATATCCCACATGCCTAAGCAAAGCTGACACATTTTGTCAAAGTCTCCTTGCTTTGTCCTTTCAAACTAAACCTGAAATATCACCATATTAGATTCAGCTAAAATCAAAAATAAAATACATATTTCAGCACAACAAACATGTTGTGTAAAGAAATCACCTGTAAATTCCTCTGCGCCTTCCTATAAATAGAAGAGACCACACATAAAATTTAGTAACTTTGTAGTAAGGGAAGTTCATATACTATCAAATAGTTACATGTACTTGGGTTATATATGAAACCTTAGCAGATTCCTTGAATCACAATGGGATTTTCTAGAGATTACATGGATATATAAATCAACCACATAATAAAAGATGGTGGATTTGTAAATAGCCAAATTTTCATATGAGAAATAAGCCTATGCAATTGCACAAAGCAATCGCTTCTTTTAGTTTCTTCATATCATAAGGTTCAGTTTGATTATATGAGAAAATTTTACCATTATCCGATTAAGACAATCAGTAGTGTGAACTCTCAACAAATTTCTGAGAGATATTTTTGTTATATCTCTCAGAAATTTGATGGTCCAAATATGGTCATGTAGATTTGAAATTCTGTAAAAATTGTCAAACATGTTTAAAAGATGATGGACGGACCTTGATTAATACACGGTCATTCAGGGGTTTCAGATCCTTGACATCATCAGTATCCAGAACACCAACAATGTCATCCTCCTTCAACTATGTTCCTGCATACTTGGAGTAAATAATATGTGATCGAGCATGAATTCATAAAAGTAAGGATATCTAGTTAGACGTGTCCAAGATAAAGAGTTTGAGCAAGTACATATTTGAGAGGTCGTACTGAAAATTGACCAAAAAGATTATTAGAAACATGAAGTGATACTAACACTGATTAATGCCAGAAACACCAAAATTTAAGTATAACGCTGATAAAATGGTTTTAAGAAGCTAAACAAAGTGTCTTGTAGTAGATACCTGAATGCTGATATTTACTTTGTTCTTGCCAATGCTGACACGAACTTACCATCACCATCATTATTTAAATATGTCCTCATTTGCCACAATGCATATAACCATGAAAAATAACAATGCATAACCAAAAAAAATCTATTTATATTGCAAAATCAAAAGACTTCATGTTTACCATAATTTTCATTGTTATATCGCTACTACAGTAATTCCGACAAAATCGCTTGCAAAAGTTTTAGCTTAACTTAAACTAAAGAAAAGACAAAAAAACCCATGAGTTGGGGACATATATGAACAAATTGTGTTGTGATCATTCCATATCTCTCCATCTGCATCCAAAAGTAACGATCCTCATTTCCAAGCCCAATTTCCTAAATAAACACAAAACACATTATTCCACCTTTTAGTAAAGAAATAAATTACTAATTTTATGTTGAATCAAAAAGTAAAGTTATGATGGTTTATAAAACTTACTAGTTTGACCTTTCTCATGTTTCAGCAGAAATTATGTTGCGCATCACATAATAAAGAGAGTGAGTCTCAATCGGAATCCATCAGGAAGTGCCATTTGGATGAGCAATAATCTAGGTAATTAAAAAACATAAAATTGTTAGAGATAATTTAATTGATAATACTAAAAATTTAAAGTTAAAACTTTATTTACCTTGTTAAGTGGGAGCGGCGACGATCGAGCTTTGAGTATCCAATCACGCTCAGCAAGGAATATCTTCCAGTGATGGCGATCGAGGCCTGTCACATTTGCTTGTACTATTCCTTTTTCAACTAACTAAAAATTATAATAATAAAATAGTTACTAATATAAAAATTCTTAGTAAGAAAATGATGTCAGCTTTAATGGAATGCATACCATATCCCCCCAAATTCTCGTGTAAGGACGTAACTTGACATATCTATTAATGTTTCGAAGTAATTTAACCTATAATTACAAATTTGAAGTCAAAGTTGAAGTTGACAACTGTTCCGTCAACCAATGTAAGGCTGAGCAATGAGGGCATTGAATGTTCATGGATCCAAGATAATGCCGACCAAAATCCACCTGCGTTGGCGGCCCAACTCTATGAAGAGTTGGTCTGCATAGTAATAGGGAGGCTGAGCCCTCGTCTTCATGTTGAACTTGAAAAGTTGTTAAACCAGGTGTTACTTGAGATGTTGCTTGATCTCGTTCTATCCGTCTGCGTTGAGTTGAAGACCTATCCAAATTTAAGTTGTAACTATAATTTAAAATTTGTTAAAAGATATTAGATTTTATGTATAGACATTGGATAATAACCTAACAATTGGAGACATTGGGCCCTCTTCTTGTTCAACTGGAGAAGTGGATAATTTAGCCGTTATTTGAGGTACATCAAGTATGCTAGTAGGAGTCAAATATCGAGATATGTTTCTTTGTTCACGTTCTCGTTCTCTCCTTCCGAGTTGAGCTAAAGACTTATCAAAATTAAACCCAAAACTAAATATATTAAAATTAAACCCAAAACTAAATATATTAAAATTAAACCCAAAACTAAATATATTAAATCACTGTAGAATAGATTAGAAGTTAGGTACAATCAAGTGGGTGAAAACCTGACAGCTGGATCAACATCTTGTTCAGAAATCGTAACATTGCGCGAGGCAGAGCCCTCATCATTTTGAGAAATGTTTCTCTGTGCTTGTTCGCGTTCTCTCCGTTTGCGTTGAGCTAATTGTCTTTTTGATATGTAATTATCGACAGATGACTAAATCGTGTGTATATAAGATTGATTAATAATGGTAAATCAAGTATAGAATTCATTGATGTCTAATAACAAATGCCGTACCGGTAGCATGTTGGCGTGAAGCAAATATGATTTCTAAAATCTTTAGGCTGTTCAATCAATGCCAACGTCCAACTGAATCATTTAAAATAAATGTTAAAATATTATTAAAAAAATTTGTGCTATGTAATTGTAATTTTATAAGACCCTTTCTTTATTCAGCTAGAAACAGATTTATCTCAAGAAAGTAGGCTGTGGTGGTCCAATGTTTTTAATCATTTCTTCTTTTTAGAATATAGTTTACATAATAACTACTCTTGGCATTTTATTAGCATATACTGTGTCTTATAGTTACTTATAGTTTACATGATAACTACCACTGAATGTAATATGTTATAATTAGCATACACTTTATAATTAGTAATAAAAATGGTTATTTATCTCAAAGAAAATTGAAGTTTGACTTTTATGCAAATGTTAACGGGCTTATTACTACAAAAGGATAGACTGAGATTGAAGTCTGACTATTAATCTTTACATTTATCCCCAAGGAAGAGGGATAGACCGAAAAGAATTTTTTCAATGATAAATATTGTCCATATAGAAATCAATTAGTTTTAGAATGCCACTCAATTTTTCTACAAAACAACTGTTCTCATTCTAGACCCCAAATAGTTTCATACCAAATAACTAACAGGCTAAAAATTGCAAATTTGAAAAGTGACATGCAACATTTTAAGCTAACAGAAGTTATTATTATGCATGAGAAGAGACATTATCAATAGCCACACAAAAAGATCAACAATTAATTAATCGCTTTCAAAAGGTCCATTGGCACTTGGCATCACAAAATGCTACCATTCAAATGTATTAATTAGCCAACACCTAAGGTAATCATAAACACTTAATTATTAGTAGCATAGCATGAAAGAAGAAATGATACTAATTACACACAACTCACACTTAATTAGTAGTGCGTGATTTGTGTGGGTTATAGGCACAGCAAATATTACAGTGAATTGGATACTTTTGCGCTTAACAGAATGTTAACAGAATGAAGTGCATGTGAACTTGATACTCTTGATATTCTTGATACTCTTGCACATAACACTATTGCACACAACAAAAATTCTGGAAACAAACTTGATTCAGTCAAAAAGCTTGCAAAAATAAACTTAATCATTTAATCTGAAATTCTGGAAACAAACTTGATTTGCACATAACACGCTTGCACCCAAGGGCACGGGTTATGCCAAATAACAAACTTCATCAAAAAGCATGCAAAATGATCCATTAAATGATCTATCAGAGTACAGAATAGAAAATTATGGGAAGAGGGGGTAACCTGCGAGATTACTGCGAAGGTTGAAATGAAGATGGTGTCACCAAATGCCCCAATGCTCTTGAGATTACTGCAACCAATGCAGATGGGGTTACCTGCTCCAAGGAAGTGCATGTGAACTTGATATTCTTGATAATCTGGCACATAACAAAAATTTCAGTGTGTTCTACTCTTGCACATAACAATCTTGCAAACAACAAAAATTCTGGAAACAAACTTGATTTGGTCAAAAAAACTTGCAAAAAGAAACTTCATCATTTAATCTTGCACCCAACTTTTCTTTGCAAACTGACAGGCAAATTTAATCTTGAACCCAATAGTTAATCAACAATGAATTACTTAGCCAAATACCAAATAACTAACAGGCAAATTTGAAAAGTGACAGAACTCAAACTGTATTTTGTGGTATTGTGACAGACTTAAATAACAAACTAATGTATTACTTAGTTAAACTGTAAATAACAAACTAATGAAAAGTTTGTAAATAACAAACTAATGAAAAGTTTGTAAATAACAAACTAATGAAAAGTGACAGAAATAACAAACTGTAAATTTGAAAAGTGACAGAACTCAAGCTGACAATGTAACCCCTAAGCTAATCATCAACACAACTCAAACTGGATTAACGATCCTGCAAACAACAAAAATTCTGGAAAATTTGCATAAAGTAACTTCATCATTTAATCTTGCACCCAACTGTTCTTTGCAAACTGACAGGCAAATTTAATCTTGCACCCAATAGTTAATCAACAATGTATTACTTAGCCAAATACCAAATAACCAACAATGTATTAGTTGGTCTACTGGAATCATTATTATCATTATTTTTCTGTCAACTAAATGGTTGGTAGCCCACCTTCACCAAGCATGAAAAAATAGGCATAAATCTCAGACTATTCTCAAGATATTCAGGGAGCCTGGGAGACCATTTTTTTTTGATACATCGGAATTTAAGAACATAAAATCAGAGGGAGAACCCTCTTGTTACTCCTACCCCCATAACATCCATCTGAATCACCGGTAATAAATTAGCTGGTAGATGCTCCCACACCTGAATTTCAGTGTCTAAAGCACTCCCCACAGTCGCCAGAGCATCGGCGCAGAAATTCGCCTCACGTAAAATATGACGAAAGGAGCACATATGGAATCTTGAAGCTAAATGCTTAATATCCAAAATCAAACCCAGGAGAGAATGATTTGATACATCAGGTGTTGTAAGTAGATGTAGAGCCACCTGCGAATCCGATTCGCAAATAATATTCTGGAAATCCCTACTCCAGGCAATCTCAAGGCCCCATCGAATAGCCTGAAGCTCTGCATTCAGAATAGAGCAGAATCACATATACCCAGAAAAACCAAGTAACCAATTCCCTCCTTCCCCACGGAAAATTCCCCCAACTCCCAAAATACCTGGGTTTCCTTTACTAGCTCCATCGAAATTCAGCTTGATGACACCCCTAGGAGGAGGGATCCAACGAATAAGAGGAGTGGCAGAAGGAGTAACCAGTGATCTTCCAAAAACCCGAGTCACCTCGATGGCCGCAATAGCAATGTGTTTGATAGTAAAGCATTCATTTTCACACATATCAGTAGGAGTAAAGATTCGTCAGCACCTGGGAGACCATTTTAACTTGCACGAAATCAAAGAAAAGTGATGCATATGAAGAAATTGCTTTTCTTGGTCCTGTAATTCATAAAAAGAAAGCTGGCGTTGTAGACCATTTTAATTTCTTTGTGTGCAATGATGTTTCATGCAGAGCATGAAAGCAAAACAAAGAATAGCATTTGCTTATTCCCACAAAAACAAAGAAGAAGCATGCATGTAGGAGTTCGTACACTTGATAACTAAAAGTGTTACTGCACATGCTAATCATCAACCAAAATGCACATGCACTCGAGATTGCTGCAAAATGGGGAGAGGGGGTAAACTGAGAGACTACCTGCGAGGGGGCAGTCGTTTGGGGCAGGCGAGATTACTCGAGATTACTCCAAACTTGAAAGGGCACGGATTCAGCCAAATGAGAAGGGTACCTGCGAGATCACATGCCAAAAAAGGAACAGATCGAGAGAGACTGTGAAGATGAGAGATTGCCTGCGAGGTTGAAGAAATTGCGAAGATGAGAGATTAGGTTTGGGAAGAAATTGCGAAGCTTACTTCCGAGGTTGAAGAAACTGTGAAGATGAGAGATGAGGTTTGGGGGTAGATTTGGGGGAAGAAGCAGAGGCCATAGGTTACAAGAGTTGGGGGAAGGCGAGGCATCATTTTCTCTTTTGGGGGAAGGCGAGGCATCGGGGGGCAGGAGTTTTCCTCTACAGCTGACTTTGGGAAGAGAAAATTATGGGAAGAAAACTGATTTATGTCAAAACCCACAAATTGACCCTTTCATTTTACAGCTGACCCCACCGCAAAACAAACAAAGTTTGGGTGATGGCAAACTTTACCCTTTCTCTTTTCTGCTGACCCCACCTTTTTTTAACTCATGTTAAAATTACACCCAACCAAACAAAACACACAAATTTACCCTTTCTCTTTTCTGCTGACCCCACCATTTTTTTCTCTCAAAAATCAAAGGTGTTCCCCCCAAAATGTTTTACATCAACTGATCTCATTCATTGATTTACCAAGATCAAATCTCAGCCACTCTTTATCTTGTCCTAGTCAGCCCTAGGATTCAAAAAACACTGTCAAATGTATAATAGGTAGATATATATATATATATACTCCTAATATAGAACATTTTTCTCTCTCTCTCTCATCGGTTTTAGAGAGAGAAGCTCACGGGGGCGATTCGATTTGGGCGTTCATCGTCGGCCGCCCTCGCGGCTAGCTTGGTGGCCGATCGAAGTCGGAGACGTTCGGTGCTTAGATCTGTGAAGGCGCTCGAGGATTCTCGGGGCGATCCGTACTTTTCTTCAAGCGATTCGAGATCTGGTTGAGATCTTCATCTCAAAGAGATTCGAGATCTTCTTGAGGGTTGGCCGTTGGCGACTGGAGTTCTTGTGGATCCTACTGACGGAATCGAAGAGCCTAAGTGAAGCTGATCTCATGGACGGATCGAGATCTCGCTTTGAGATCTCGATCCGGCGGTAAGCTTCCTCGGTTCTCTCATAGTTTTTGTGAGGTCTGTTTGAGGTTCTGGATTGCTAATCCCTGTTGTTGGTGTATGATCGACGATCGGTGCTGCTGAACTGCTCGTGACGTTGATTGTCTATTGGAGCATGTCGTGGAGCGATCTTGGAGCTCCATCGGAATTCTTAAACTCTGCGTTCCTTCTTGTTTGGATCAAGATCTTACTCATAGATCTTGATCCCAGTGGTGAGTCTTTCAGGATCCGTGCTTGTAACGGTTTCCTTTTCTGTCCCTGTTGACTACTGTGATGGTTGGTGCCACGGGGGAGAACATGGAGAACGTCGATGCAACAGGAGGTTGGAAAGTGGTAACAAAGAAGAGTGATAAGCCTTCTGCTCAAGGCCCTAAGGAGATGAATCAGGACATGAAGGCGAGAAGGAAAGTTGATGCATGCAAGGTGCTCGAGAGAAGAGCGCTGAGGCCGAAGCTTCCATTGAAGATCAGCGTCAATGCTGAGAAGAGGTCCTGGTCTGAGGTGTGTGCTAGTAGCAGGAGGATGTCCAATTCTTTGAGTATGTCATACATTGCTCCAGAGATTGACGAAGATGGTGTAGCGGTCGTCGTGCTAACGGAGGAGATGCTAGCTGAAGGAGTGGAGTGCTGGGAGAATACCATCGTCGGATACGTGGTGGGGGATATTCCCTACTATGGGCAGATCAGAGCCTGGGCGATGAGGATGTGGAAGATCAAAGGTGAGCTCAATATCTTTTTAAGGGAGAACGGATTTTTCTTTTTTCGCTTTGAGACAAAGGAGGATAGGGATGCGGTGATGCACGGCGGCCCTTGGCTCTTCGACGGAAGGCTGGTGGTGTTGTAGCGGTGGAGCGAAGAGGCGGGTTTTGTCTGGGATCTTCTCACGGTGGTGCCGGTGTGGGTTCAGTTCCCTAACTTGCCAACAAATCTATGGACTCTGAGCATTCTTAACGTCATAGCCAGTTTCATCGGCGTTCCTATCTGCTTGGATCGGGCGACGGCGAGGCTGGAGCGCCTATCTTATGCAAGGTGTTTGATTGAAGTCAAGGCTGAAGATGTGTTTCCGCTGTCGGACTCTGTGCAGCTCGGAGATAAAGCTTCGATTGAGGTAGGAGTGAAATACGAATGCGAGCCTCCTAGTTGTACTAATTGTGTGTGTTTTGGCCACAATTGCAAACAATGTCCTGCTGGGAGAACTATTAGGGATGGGGGAGTCACCCAGGCGCCATGTAGGCCGGAGGGGGATGTTTGTATTGCTGAAGAATTTGTTAATAGTGGGGATGTTACCCAGGCGCCTTGTAGCCTGGAGGTCGATGACAATGTTTTTGAGAAAAGGGATGTTACCCAGGCTTCTACTAGTCTGGAGGCGATGGAGAGTTGTAGCAATAATGGTAGACAGCAGTGCGAAAGGGACGAAAGGATACAGCGTAAGGAGCAAGGTGGGGGGAATTACACAGCAAATATATGTAAAGATGGGAATGGCGGAGAGGCCAATGTTAAAGCGGTAGATGTTATCGCTATTGGGATGGATGCTAATAAGCTGGCTTGCCCAGTATGTACAAAAATTGTAATAGGGAGGCTCAGTCGGAGGATGTATTAGTTGATAAGCACGGTGATAAGGGGGCCAAGGCTGGGCGTTGTGGGGATAAGGATAAAGGCGGAGCGGTGCAAAGCAAAGCGACTCTTCGTGCTGAGGGATTACTACTGGATACTGTCTGCACGGAAGCTGGGTCAAGCGGGGACAAGCGGGATCAAGCGGAGACTAGCAAGGAGAAGGAGAATGGGGTTGATAAAAATCTTAATGGAAGGATGTATGATAATGCATGTGTGCTAGCTGCGTCTAGCGAAACGTGGGAGGTTGAAGTCCCGTGTAAAAAGGTGTACCATGATACTAATGAAATGGGGGGGAGGGGTCGGGGAGACTGGAGTCGGAACCGGGGCCTACTGCTAACACCAAGCCGCCCGTCTCACCTAACAACACTAAGACGTCGTTCGCCCAACCGAAAGGCAAGCACAACCTAAGTGACGATAATCCATTTAATGTCCTTAGGACGGGGAACATATCACGGTTGGGAGCATCCCTCCTTGATGATCCTGATGATTCCATTGATTCCGACAACGAGCCCCTTGACCTAACTATTGCTAATGATGCTTGGTATGAGGAGCAAGAGGAGTTGAAACAAAATAGTAGAGACCGAAAGAAACAAAAGAGCAAAGGGGGTGCGGCCTCTTCTAAGGGCACTCGCAAAAGCTCTAGGATTAATAAGGATGTTGAACATCCTCACCCCTCCTCTATTAAATGACTGTGCTCATTTGGAATACCAGAGGGCTTAACAATGTTACTAGACGGAGTGAGCTCAAAGGTTGTTTACGTAAACATACGCCTTCTCTGGTTGGTCTTCTTGAAACCAAGGTTATTGCGAATAACGCTCACAGAATTCTCAAGTGCTTTCTGAATAAGTGGCTGTCCATTGACAATCGTAGTATTCATCACAGCGGCCGTATTGTTATAGTGTATAACCCTGATACCTGGACGTGCGTTGTTGATCGGGTATCTGCTCAGCATATCTCTATGAAATGTGTGAACGCTGCTGGGTTTGCTATGATGATCATCATTGTCTATGCTTCTAACTCATACCAGGAGCGCAGAGACCTTTGGAGGGATATCGCGCTCAATGCCCGTAATTATAAAAATATCCCTTGGATTATTGGAGGAGACTTCAATTGTGTCAGATATGCTATGGATAAGGTGGGGGTAGAGTGATTGATGGCCTTATGGTCGATGAATTTAATGATTGCATTAATTCTAGCACCCTCATGGAGCTTAAAACGGTTGGCAATACTTTGAGTTGGACTAACCGTAGTATCGGGCAAAAGCGTATTACTGCCACTCTGGATCGGTCCTTCTGTAATAGCACTTGGATGGATGTTATCACATCCTCTTACTGTGAATATATAGCAAGTGGTACTAGTGATCACTCCATTCTCATTATACACACTCATCAAGTGGGGGGTGCTGATCCCAAGCCATTCAAATTTTTTAATGCCTGGCACCGCAGCCTTGATTATCTCAATGTGCTTAGGGAGCAGTGGTGCATTAGGGTTAATGGTTGTCCTATGATACGCCTGGTTGCTAAACTCAAAAATCTAAAAATGGGGCTTAAGAGGTTTGGTGCGGCTTATAGAGATACCAATGATGTGGTTAAAATTCGGGCCGAGCTTGCCAATATTCAAAATAATCCTAACCTGGGTTTATGTGCTGAGCTTCAAAAGAAAGAGAACACTCTCATTAAACATTTGGCTGAGGCTATTGATATTGAAGAGTCTAACCTGAAACAGAAAAGTATGCAAGATTGGCTTCACCTCGGGGATCGTAATTCCCGGTTCTTCTATGCTGCTATGAGGGCTAGGCAAAGCCACAACAATCTTGGACACCTAATTTCCACGCGCAATAGTACTATTGATCTTCTTAAAGTTGAGGGTCCTGAGTTTTACTCTGGCTTATATAATCAGAACAATTACTGGAGGGTTTTCCCTTGTCTCATTACCAAAAGAGTGCTTACTGATGAGGCTGCAAATTGGGTTGAAAAATCGGTGATTACTGAGGAGGTTAAAAAGCTGTTTTTCAGATTGGGACTGATAAGTCCCTGGGGCCTGATGGGTTTAATGGCTTCTTCTACCAAAATTCTTGGGACATCATAGGCAAGGATGTTACCATTGCAGTACTTAATTTTTTCAAATCTGGGAAGATTTATCGACAAATAAATCACACATTTCTTACACTCGTTCCTAAGAGTGCCAATGCTTCTGGGCTTGGAGATTACAGACCGATATCTTGCTGCAATGTGCTTTACAAGATTATAAGCAAAATCCTTTGCAATCAATTGAGTAGAGCTGTTATTGAGCTTATTTCTCCTAATCAAGCTGTCTTCCTCCAGGACCGTTTGCTTGCTGATTGTGCTTTGCTTGCCCATGAGCATATAAGGAGCTTTAATAATCCTATGGGTGGCCGGGCTTGTCTTAAACTAGACTTACGCAAAGCTTTTGACAGTGTTAACAGAGAATTCGTCTATTATATGCTGCATAGGATGGGGTTCAAGCACAAATTCATCAGTTGGATCTGTGAATGCATCTCTACTCCATCTTTTCTGTTATGATTAATGGCTCTCCTTATGGTATGTTCCAGTCTAATAGGGGGCTGAGGCAGGGTGACCCCCTCTCCCCTTATCTCTTTGTCATCGTTATGGAAGCTTTTTCCTTGCTCATGGCTAAGGCTAACGCCACTCGTAGCATTATGCCTATGAATAGATTTGGAGCGGTTACTCATCTCCTCTTTGCGGATGACTTGTTGGTTTTTTTGTAGAGGCAACGTCAAATCCTTTGAGGGCCTTAGAGATCTTCTCTATACATTTAAATCTTTTACTGGCCTTGAGGTCAACTGGAATAAAAGTGCTAGTATTTTTAGCAAAGGCACCAGGGGGCCTGGCAGTCTGGCTGATATCTTGGGTATTTACCGTGTGCAATCTCTTTCCATGTATTTGGGGCTTCCTCTTTCCTCTAAGTACCCCAACACCGTAATGTATGGTCATCTGACTGATAGATGCAAAATTAGGCTTCAGGGCTGGTCTTCATCTTTATTTTCCATTGCTGGGCGTATTGAGCTTGTCAAATCTGTTATCTATAGCATGGTGGGATTTTGGATGCAGGCCTTCCGTATTCCTAAATCTATTCTCTGCTCGCTTACCTCCATGTGCAGAAAGTTTATTTGGGGGAATAACCACCTCTGGGCTTGGAATGATATGTGCGCTCCCAAACAAGAGGGGGCGTGGGAATTAGAAATTTCAGTGATCTTAACAAAGCACATGGTGTTAAGCTGACCTGGTGCATGCTTACGCATGGTGGTATCTGGGCTTCTTACATGAGGACTCGGTATATGAATACTACGGGTTTATATCTGGCTAAGGCTCACCCTATGCAATCTGGAACTTGGAAATTCATCCTTCATTGTCGTGAGTTTACTAAAAAACTCACCAAACATAATGTCAGAGATGGTACTACTACACTATTTTCTTATGACAATTGGCTTCCATGTGGTCCCTTGGGGACTCCTATGGGGTGCCTAATGGGGAGGAGGGATACACGGTCAGCGACTACTGGGCTGAGGGTAAATGGGTGGAGAGTAACTCTCTTGTGCACGTCCGCCACCTCATCAATTCGGTGGTACTATACACGGGCGACGACTCTTGGTCCTGGGTTTCCAAATCTCCATCTCTTCGTAATGCTTGGGACGGCTCTCGGGTTTCTAAACCCCTATTTCCTTATTACAAGGTGGTCTGGTTTCAGGGGCATATCCCTAAGATGGCTATCACTTTGCTGCGAGCTTTTCACGGGAAACTTCTTACCCGTGTCAAGCTCGTGAAATGGGGAGTGCCTACTTCACCCTTTTGTGTCTTATGCTCTGATAATATCCATGAAGATAGGGATCATATATTTTTTGAATGCAGCTATTCTAAATACATTCTTTGCAGGAGCTTTCTTAAACTTGGGGTCACCTCTACTTTGCCAACATCCCTGGCAGGAATAGGCGACTTGATCCTTGCACAATTTCATAGGAAGAACAATATAGGGAGGCTTGTCAGGACGGTTCTTGCTGCTATGACTTGGCACATTTGGAAGGAGAGAAACAGGAGAATCTTTGAGGGTACTACTCAGGTACAGACTCAGCTATTCGAGAACATTGCTGATGATATCAGAATTGCTTTGCGGCATGTGGATTGGGAGCATGATGATGCTGGTGCCCCCCCCCCCCCCCCCCCCCCACAAATTGGGTGCTTGTAGACTAGGTTGATATGTACATGTATTTTGTTTTCTCTCTTGGCTCTACGGTTAGCGGAAGGTGTTAAGTATTGGTGGGGGTGACGGCGCCTGTGCCCTTATCCCGCTTTACTAACATCCTTCTTCCATCCGTGAGAGTCTTGTACTTTTTTTGTGAGATCAATAAAGACGCAAAGCATATTCTCCAAAAAATATATATATACTCCTAATCTAATTACCATCACCAAATCGATTTCCTGAATCGCACCTTATCTTACTACATCTTAGTAATATTAATATCTCAACCAAATTAATCCTCCGAGATCTGATGTTGATAAATCTAAATCTAGATATCCTAACTAGCTTATTTTTCCAAATCTAAATTTTAACCTAAAAATCTAAAACAAATCTTATTAAATCTTAACTTTTAACCAACTGATTTTATCACGTTGGGGGATATCATATTATATCTCTACTTATTGCAACCGAACCCACGATCCCCCACGAATTGCTGTAACTGTTTCCCAGCTTCATCTCCTATTTCTTGCAACCACCTTCCCACTACACATTCTATCTCCCGCAAGGGAAACACAAAGCCTACAGCCGTCGCACCCCCTCTCCCCTACAAAGCAAATCAGAGGAGAAACCTTAACCCTTCCTCCAATGATCTCAGCCACCACCATCTCCATTCCTCAAATTCTCCTCAACCCACAGCCGACATATCCTTTGTCAAACCATCAAAGAAAACCCCGACGCCATCCTCAAAATATGGCATCCTCCGATCCAAGCTCCTGTGTGTGACCCCATCTCTCTTCTCCTCCAGCCTCACACCACCGGTGACAACTCCACCACCATTCATCCACCACCCCCTCAGCCTAAAGACCACAACCCCCTCCATTTGAGCCTTGACCTTCTACCCTTCCCCTCTCGTCGGCGACCCCCACCGGCGGTGCCCAGCCACCGACTCCGTCTCGCCACCACCCCTCGCACCTCCTCTCCTCCGCCACCAGTTACGGCTCCTCCCCTTGTCGACCTCCCTGAGCCGCCGTCTCCTGCTGCCATGTCTCGGCACAGGCCGAGGCCTCCAACCACCAACCGTTCGACGCAATGCCCGATTGACGAAACTCTCTTCTTGAGCCCCCTGCCATTGTGACCCCGAGCTTCCAACGATACTGATTCCGTCGCTGATGAACCCAATGCTCGTCCTCCTCCTCGGATTCACACAACGTATGGTAGGTTCCCCATGTTGGATATGGAAGACGTTTGTACACCCTTGTGGGGGATGTACGAGGGAATACGGACCTCGAACGTCGCGTACACGAAGTCGTGTACAAAGGGAATCTGTTCCCTTGCGGAGAGGATCTCTGGATGAGTGGGAAAGTCGCATTATATATGCATAAGTGCATGCGACATATGGCTAATAAAGGGGGAATATCTTAAGCTTATGTTGTACCATGCATATGGTACAACTTAAGCTTATAATGTGCCATGTATCATGGTACACCTTAATTAAGTTGTTCCAAAGGAACAACTTACCCTAAAATAACTACCTTGGGGGCTATAAATAAGACCCAAGGGTAAGCCATTTCTTACACCATTTGCATGAAATTCATGCATGCATCTTCATCCTAGCGAAGCTCTGCAGAAATCCTTTCTCTCCCTCTTATCCAAGTTCTTAATCTAAAGTAGAGATTTAGATTGTGGATTAGTAGCCTTACTCCGTTCGTGAGAAGACTCGATCCGTCGTGGCGAATCCGAAGGCGAAGTTCGTAGACTACCGTGCCGCATACGCAAGCGTAAGTCTAAACTTCATGTTATCGATCCTAACTCTGTTTTGGACAGGATCCTACATTGGTATCAGAGCCATACGGGTTCGCCCCGGAGAAACTATGAACGAGTCGTTGTCTTTTTCACGGATGGGTATCCTACCATTACGGATATGGTAGGAACGCTTCGTGACGGAGAGAACGCAGCGGTTGTTCTTTTCACGTTAGGGTCTTCTGTCATTACGGATATGGCAGGGACTCTCCGTGACGGGAAGAACCGACCGTTCATATCGTCAAACTCGCTCTCTTCATGGATGCTGAGTCTCCATTCATAGGGAATGGGCGCTCTCTTCATGTGGAGCGCGTAGTTTACGAATTTTTTAAGTGGGTTCATTTTTTGGCACACGGCCATTGGAGGACAACTACTTCCTCGACGAACGGGTGCTTCACCGGAGAAGAAGATGGTGGTTATTCCCATCGGGGAAGATGAATTTTTTTTGTGCATGTGCACCATGACCAAATGGGTTATGAAGGCCATGCACCCCCCTCCCCATGCGGAGGGGGTTGGCTATGGCCAATAACCACCGCGGCAACCCCCTCCGGCGGGGGTGTGCGGCCTCCCATGAAAGGGGAAACCGGCCATGGCCAAAGGGACATGACCGGTCAAGGCAAAAAAATGCCATGGCCGGGCCATGGCCGGCCGGCCTTGGCCGGCCATGGCCATGGCCGGCCGGCTCTGGCCGGCCACGGCCAGGGGCAGAAGGCCCTGGCCGCGGCCAGGCCAGGGCCTGGCCTCCCTGGCCGAGGCCAGGGCAGGGGCCCTGGCCCCGGCCAGGGCCTGGCCGAGGCCAGGGCAGGCGCCCTGGCCCGGGCCTGGCCGAGGCCAGGGCAGGAGCCCTGGCCCCGGCCAGGGCCCTGCCGCCCTGGCAGAGGCCAGGGCAGCGCCCTGGCAGAGGCCAGGGCAGCGCCCTGGCCTCAGGCCAGGGCCCGGCCGCCCTGGCCGAGGCCAGGGCAGAGGCCCTGGCCCCGGCCAGGGCCTGGCTGCCCTGGCAGAGGCCAGGGCAGCGCCCTGGCAGAGGCCAGGGCCGCCCTGGCCTCAGGCCAGGGCCGCCCTGGCCGCCCTGGCCGAGGCCAGGGCAGAGGCCCTGGCCTCGGCCAGGGCCTGGCCGCCCTGGCAGAGGCCAGGGCAGCACCCTGGCCTCAGGCCAGGGCCTGGCCGCCCTGGCCGAGGCCAGGGCAGGGGCCCTGGCCGAGGCCAGGGCAGGGGCCCTGGCCCCGGCCAGGGGCCTCTGGCCGAGGCCAGGCCAGGCAGAAGGCCTGGCCGGCCTCTGGCCGAGGCCAGGCCAGGCAGAGGCCTGGCCGGCCTCTGGCCTAGGCCAGGCCAGTGGCCAGGCCGGCCCTGGCAGTGGCCAGGGCTGCCGCAGGCCGTCCTTGGCCGGTTGTCGGACTGATCGGCACTGGCCGGGGGAAGTTTCAGACCAATTCGGCAAAGGCCTTGGTCGAACTAGCCCATACGGGGCCAAACGACAGTCGTCTGCATCAAATTTCTCTCATACGGGGGGAAACGCCTGGATCCATACGGGAGCCGGCGACGATAATTTGCAGAAAAATCCCCAAAAAGGGGGATCCGACTTAGGCACGGCTACGGCTCATTCCCGACAAATGGTCAGGAAGTGCCGAATATTTCACTAGTATCATAAGGGTACTAAGTTGAAATATATTTTATTTGAAAAATACGTTTTCATACGTTTTGAAAAATAAGTTTTCAAAAACGCTTTTCCGCTGCAAAGTACTATAAGAGTACTAACATTTGATAAAGTGAGGGAGAAATATTGAAAGTTACTCTAGATGGAGATCGAAAACGTAGTGACCTTTCCGACTCTAGAGTAACATCTTCAATATTTTTCGAAAGTAACTTATCAAATTATGAATATCATTCCAAGTGGGAGTTGATTTTAGAACTATCCATATGGGATATTCTATTATCATTTCAAGTGGGAATTATATTTGAAAAATACGTTTTCAAACTCGTTTTTCCGCTGCTAGTACTATAATAGTACTATTGTTTGATAAGTGATGGGGGAATATTGAAGGTTGTTCTAGATGGTGATTGGAATCAAAGAGACCTTTTCGATTCTAGAACAACATCTTCAATATTTTTCGAAAGTAACTTATCAAATATAATATAATTTCAAGTGGGAGTTATATTTTAAGAATTTTATGCAATATGTTTTTGATCGAACCTTCGGTTTTTATGTCTTTTGCAGCATTTTAAAAGTAAAATGTCTTTCGCTTCAAAGAATATCGTCGCTGAGTTAAACAAAGGTGAAAAACTCAACGGCGATAATTACAAACTTTGGTCCATCAAGATACAATACGTTCTAGAGGAGCAAGAAGTGCTCGAAACTCTAAAGAACGTTATGATTGAACCTGAGTTGGGCACTACGGCCCAACACCGACGAGACAAGGAAGCTTTTGATGCTTGGTCTCGGAAGAACAAGATAGCGCGCATTACGTTATTAAGCAGTATGGCTGATGACATAATGCGCATCTTCCGAGAACATGACCTAGCCATGGACATATGGTCCAAGCTAGAGGAGAAGTTCGGTGGCACATCGGTGTCCAAACTTCGCGCCTTAACTATAAAGTTCGATACATATAAGAAACGTCCAGATCATTCCATGGGGAAACATCTGCGACATATGGCGAACCTTATATCAGAGTTAAAGGACGCAGGTCATGTGCTCACAGATGAGCAACAAATCCAAGCAGTCATACGTTCCCTACCAAATGGGTGGGACCAAATGAAGATGCATCTCACTCACAATGAGAGCATCAAGACCTTCAGCGATGTTTCCAAGCACCTCGAATTAGAGGAAGAGCGGCTTGCGGCTGCCAAGCCAAGTGCAGAAGTGCACATGGTTGCTAGTTCCTCACACGGGGGAAAGAAAAGGAAAAATCGTTCGAAGTTCACTAATGAACGTAATAAGCAACCTGAGTCTACCAAGAAACCCAAACATAAGGGTGGGCACAAGAAATGGCACAAGAAGAAAGACTTGAAGAGGATCAAGTGCTTCAAGTGCAACAAGCTCGGTCACTATGCTCGTTCGTGTACGAGTGGAGGCGACGAGGTAACTTGTAAATATACTAGTTACATATGTGTTTCTAGTTCAATATTTCTTGTGGAATCTAATCCATTTTGGATAATTGATTCAGGTGCCACCGACCACATAGCAAGGGACAGACGGTCCTTCGTGGAGTATCACCGGATACCCCAAGGAACGAAGTGGATCTATGTAGGAAACAACACACGTGTTGAAGTGAAAGGCGTTGGGACTTGCAAGCTAGTCTTGGACAACGGCCGCACTCTCCTACTTCATGATGTCCTCTTCGCTCCAGATATTCGAAGGAATATAATTTCTGTGGTTGTATTAATGGGTCTTGGCTATAACTGGTTTTTTCATGATTGTAATGTGGACTTAAGTTGTAATAATACTCTTATTGGTACTGGGTTTGTATTTAAAGGATTTATTGTAATGAGTACAATGTATGATTCCTCATGTAATGAAAATTTCCTTATTGCAAATTCTAAGACTTATGAGTCTGATGTGAATTGTTGGCACGCAAGGCTTGGTCATATTGGACCAACGCGTATGGATAGACTCGCCAAACGTGGTCTTCTATCCAATGTTTCAAAGGTTGAAATGTCGACCTGCGAACATTGCCTTGTGGGGAAATCTTGTCGCAAGCCGTTTGGAACCGGCACAAGGGCCGAGGTTCCATTACAGCTTATCCATTCGGACATATGTGGTCCGATGAATGTCAAGACAAGACGCGGAAAGTCCTATTTCATCACTTTTATTGATGATTTTACCCGATTCGGACATATCTATTTGATATCCCACAAAAGTGAAGCTTTGGCTTGCTTTAAAAACTATATGAGTTTAGTGGAGAATCAATTAGATCGCAAGATTAAGGTCTTGCGAACCGATAGGGGTGGTGAATATCAATCAATAAGTTTTAAGGAACTCTGTGATGAAAAAGGCATAGTACATCAGGTAACTATGCCTTATACTCCTCAACAAAACGGTGTTGCAGAAAGGAGAAATAGGACTTTAATGGAAATGGTCCGTTCAATGATGGCGCAAGCTAACTTGCCAATCACCTTTTGGGGAGATGCATTATTGACGGCCACTTTCATTTTAAACCGTGTACCCTCGAAATCAGTTAGCTCCACTCCTTATGAGTTGTGGAACCAAAGGTCTCCTGACTTAAACATTTTGAAACCTTGGGGTTGTGCATCCTACGCACATATTTCCTCCCATAAGTATGGCAAACTTGGGCCAAGGGGAAGGAAATGTATCTTTATACGATACGCAGAAAACTCCAAAGGTTATGTTTTTGTTAGTCAGGAAGACAATGGTGGGCTAATTGAGTTTGAGTCGAGGGATGTCACTTTCTTGGAAAACGAGTTTCCAAGACAGGGCGAGATAAGTCAGGACTTATCTCTATTTGAGATTTATGATCAAGAAGGATTACCTCATTCGAGTGGGAGAATTCTTGGTGAAAATGAAAATACGTTTCAACCTTCACCAATGGATTATACGAATGACGATTATCCTATTCCATACGGGAATAATGATCCAAGTGGGAGCAATTCTAACGACATTCCAAGTGGGAGTGATATTAGAATTGATCTAAATTCAAGTCAACAAGGACTTGAAGAATCTCAAATACGACGTAGTAGTCGTACAAGGTTGGCTCCTCTAAGATTTGAGGATGAATTTCCGCAAACCTTTATGACTTTACTACAAGAAGATGACGAGCCTGCTACTTTCAAACAGGCCGTATCTTGCCCTGCTAAAGACAAATGGATGGAAGCGATGCAAGAGGAATTAGAATCCATGAAAGTTAACCAAGTCTGGGACTTAGTTGACTTACCCAGAGGACGTAGAGCTATTGGGAACAAATGGGTTCTCAAGATCAAGCATAAGGCTGATGGCTCTATTGACAGATATAAAGCTCGCCTTGTCGCGAAAGGTTTTACGCAACAGGAAGGGATAGACTACGAAGAGACCTTCTCACCTGTTGTTCGTTTTACCTCAATTCGCCTGATTCTGGCAATGGTAGCTTGCTTAGACCTCGAATTACATCAAATGGATGTAAAGACTGCTTTTCTCAATGGAGAATTGGACGAGGAGATCTATATGGAACAACCAACAGGGTTTGTAAAAGAAGGAAACGAACATAAGGTTTGTAAACTTCTTAAATCCATATATGGTCTTAAACAATCCTCGAGGCAGTGGTATATACGATTTCAAGAGGTTGTCTTATCAAATGGATTTTCCATGCTTGATGAAGATAACTGTGTATATATCAAGAGGAATAAGAACAAGTATGTTATTATGTCTATATATGTAGATGACATCTTAATAGCCGGAAATGACAAGGGCTTTGTGATGGATATCAAGGCTTGGCTTTCATCAGTTTTTGAGATGAAAGACATGGGAGAAGCCGCATATATCCTTGGAGTTAAGATTTCAAGGAATCGTTCGAAGAAACTTCTTTCTCTTTCACAGGAGACTTATATAAAGAAGGTTCTAGAACGTTTTAATATGCAGGACTGCAAGTCCATTGATACTCCAATAAGCAAGTGCGACAATTTATGTCTGAAATCATGTCCGAAGAACCAAAAAGAGAAGGAGATTATGGAAAAAGTTCCATATTCCAGTGCAGTTGGTAGTCTAATGTACGCTATGATGTGTACAAGACCGGACATCTGTTTTGCCGTTGGAATGGTAAGTCGTTACCAATCCAACCCAGGGCAAGTACACTGGAAAGCGGTTAAGAGGATAATGCGGTATCTCAAAGGAACTGCAGACTTTGCTTTATGCTATCAAGGAGATGCCTTGAGGCTCGAAGGCTACACTGATGCTGATTGGGCGGGTGATCTCGATGAACGACGATCGACCTCAGGATATGTTTTTCTACTCGGATCTGGTGCAATATCCTGGAGTAGCAAGAAACAATCCTGCATCGCACTTTCAACCATGGAAGCCGAGTTTGTAGCATTTAGCATGGCAGTTCAAGAGGCTGTTTGGCTTAGGAAGTTCTTAGACAGGCTAATTAATGCAAGTGACTCAGGTGCTGTACCTATACACAGCGACAGTCAAGCATCTATAGCCTATGTCAAAGATCCGAAATTCCATTGTAAGACCAAACACATAGATATCCGCTACAAATTTGCAAAAGACTATGATAAGACCAAGAAGGTAGACATAAGGTACATATCTACGCATGAGATGATAGCGGATCCGCTTACAAAGGCGATCCCCAGAGATGTGTTTTACAAACACTTATCATCTCAAGGATTGCGTAAGAGCTGAGTTGTACCAATGTAAATTCCCATGTCTGTAAATGATCAAAATTAATAAAAGAATAAGTTCTTTTTCAAACATTGCATATGAATTTCTTAAGAAATGTTTGTGTACATTTTTGAAATCTCAGCTGAATTGTGTGTATGTCGGACAGATTAAGGTTGGCTCTCTCACATGAGCAACCGCCTTATCTTATCAGATGGATAAGATAGAGATGAGACTAGTTTAAAGTCAAAATCATTAGACGAATGATTTAGAGTCATGACTTAAACAAGATAGTCGAATGAAAGATCTGCATCATATGGATGCTTACAAAAGATCTGAGATCTGTATCACAAGGATATTTGAAAGAGATCTCATATGATTTTTTCCTATCTGTCTTATGCAGGATGAGAGTCCGTGAATATTTCACGAGTAGTAAGGGGACTCAAAAAGATAGTCACTGTGGTGTCTGATCTTTTCATCCGTACAACATCATTAAGACATACTCTCCCTGGGAAAGGAGTGATGTTGTAATACGTGTTCATACCACGTATGCATTTCGACCACTGAGTTAGTAGCAATAGTGTTTGCTATTATGTGAGACTCAAAGGCCATATGGGTCTTTACTCTTACCCTCAAGGACTCCAATTGGTTCCTTTAGATTTGACGAAATGATCGCTATCTTAGCGTGTTACTTATGAGCTATGATAATTCGGCTCGGCGGGGCACGTTAGAAAAGCGAGTCTAGTCAAGATCAGAAGGTTCGCAAGAAGAGGAAGATTGATTTCATATTCGCATTTGGACTTTAATGATTCAAAGCTGGCCAGCCAATTGTAATCCAGATGGGATTCAATTGTTGAATATAAAGTATAAGAAATGTGAAGAAATAATCTAGGGTAAAGCATGCGTTGAACTACTCAACTTTGCACCTTCGAGGTCGTTGTGTATCTCTAACAAGTGCACAACAACAGACTCTACGCGCATGACGGTCGCACGGTCTATTTCTCGGTATGATAGATGAAAGAACTAAGGGAAAGACGTTCTCTTACAATCCCCTCAAGTGTGAGTGGGAGATGTTGGATATGGAAGACGTTTGTACACCCTTGTGGGGGATGTACGAGGGAATACGGACCTCGAACGTCGCGTACACGAAGTCGTGTACAAAGGGAATCTGTTCCCTTGCGGAGAGGATCTCTGGATGAGTGGGAAAGTCGCATTATATATGCATAAGTGCATGCGACATATGGCTAATAAAGGGGGAATATCTTAAGCTTATGTTGTACCATGCATATGGTACAACTTAAGCTTATAATGTGCCATGTATCATGGTACACCTTAATTAAGTTGTTCCAAAGGAACAACTTACCCTAAAATAACTACCTTGGGGGCTATAAATAAGACCCAAGGGTAAGCCATTTCTTACACCATTTGCATGAAATTCATGCATGCATCTTCATCCTAGCGAAGCTCTGCAGAAATCCTTTCTCTCCCTCTTATCCAAGTTCTTAATCTAAAGTAGAGATTTAGATTGTGGATTAGTAGCCTTACTCCGTTCGTGAGAAGACTCGATCCGTCGTGGCGAATCCGAAGGCGAAGTTCGTAGACTACCGTGCCGCATACGCAAGCGTAAGTCTAAACTTCATGTTATCGATCCTAACTCTGTTTTGGACAGGATCCTACACCCCATCAATTTCTTAATTGGTTAAATTAAGTGTGAAGTATAAAATTGCCAGCAAGGGTTGAATAATAGTTTAAGCTTTATGAGCTTTATGAACACGTAAAATAATGGTACAAGACATTGTATTTGCCTCCCAGCACCACAGATCCTTCCATTTATCGTAGGCCACATCGAACCTGAATGGTTGGGGGTACTCATGGAGTTTATTATTATTCATCGGTGTTGTAAGTTAGCATTAAGCTGAATCTGCAATTGGTTTTAGTATGAGTCAATATCAATTATTATTATCACACGTGTTGAAGTTTATAATGCTCATGTAATTTGGTGATACTTAACTGTTGAGTGATATGTACATGTATCATAGTGGTTATATGGCTCATGTAAATACATCAAAATGAAAAGGGGAGGAGATTCACTTTGTAAAGTGAATCTCTCTTAATGCTAGGGTGACTCACATATTTGTATTGCATCTTAATACAACTGTCTCTTTCATGTATTAACCCCACTTTGTGAACAAAATAATTATGCATGTTGCAACAATTATCTAGTTACGTTTGGATTGTGCTAGACTTTATATGAACTATAAGATTGATTAGTGATATGTTGGCAGTTGTAAGAAAATAACATGATTACTTCATGTGGTTTTCAAATAAGAATCGCTGATTATCAGTGGGGATTCCAAATCACCCTTCTCTCTCTTATACACAGATATAAATTAACACGTATAAATTATAGTCAATGCTATGTGTACGTATTAATTGAATAAAGTGATGTTTAGGATTACAAGGGTACCTATGTGGAGTGCATGAATGTTTTGTTTGTTCCAACAATTTGGTTATATGACTGCCCACTGATAATTATTTTCACAGACACTTACTGCCAACCCATCCTCGTCTGAGCTGCCACCAGCTCATAGGGAAGTCCATGTGTTTTTTGACTCTCTTGTCTTTGAAGACCAATGTGAGGAGATCAGATCCACAATTTCCCTTCTTGTCAACAGAAATACTCATCTGAATGATAGGCATAGATATCGTTTGGTGTCGACCTTCAAAGAATTGAAGAGTTTGTCCTAAGTCTTGACCAAGATCATGAGCGCATACTTTCCTCCCTTATGCATCTCCAGGATAGTTACTGCCAACCCATCCTAATCCAGCAGTATACTATGCTATACTATACTATGCTCCTAATCCAGCAATACTCAGTTTACTTTGTAAGAGTTCGCTCCCAGATCCGAGGTAGAGATGGAGCCCACCAAGTGCAACTTTGTTCAGTTGGACTTTCCAGGGGTAGACTAGAGGGTGTGTTGTACTGGGCATGGACACATTTTTGTCCTTTTGGGTTGGGAGTTCTGTTTTTGCTATTCCCCTTTTTGTACCATGTAGAGTGATGTATGTAAAAGAGGTACTATGCTCACATGCTTAACTTTTAACCAACTTTCACTTAGTTATATTAGTACACTATGCTATACTATACTATGCTATACTATGCTATATTAAATCTTAACTTTTAACCAACTGATTTTATCACGTTGGGGGATATCATATTATATCTCTACTTATTGCAACCGAACCCACGATCCCCCACGAATTGCTGCAACTGTTTCCCAGCTTCATCTCCTATTTATCGCAACCACCTTCCCACTACACATTCTATCTCCTGCAAGGGAAACACAAAGCCCACAGCCGTCGTAACCCCTCTCCCCTACAAAGCAAATCAGAGGAGAAACCTTAACCCTTCCTCCAATGATCTCAGCCACCACCATCTCCATTCCTCAAATTCTCCTCAACCCACAGCCGACATATCCTTTCTCAAATCATCAAAGAAAACCCCGACGCCATCCTCAAAATACGGCATCCTCCGATCCAAGCTCCTGTGTGTGACCCCATCTCTCTTCAACTCCAGCCTCACACCACCGGCGACAACTCCACCACCATTCATCCACCACCCCCTCAGCCTATAGACCACAGCCCCCTCCCTTTGAGCCTCGACCTTCTACTTAATAACAATAACTACAATGAAAAATAACAGAATGAGATATAATACATCCCCTAAAATAACTAAAATGTTGCTATCTTATATTACTGCAGATCAAATGCTCACTAGTGAAGTGAGCATTTATTAGCATTTTACTGTGTAATTTTGCTTATTGTTTATGTGCTCGCTATTTAATTATGTGTAATTGTGTATGTGGAGTTAAGGAGGCTGCCATAAATTGTGTAAACAGTAAGAATTAAGGAGTGGACCTAAGAATTAAGCAGTTGCCTGATTTAGCTCGATCCTTGTAGAGGCAGAGGCTGTGAAAGTAGCGGTACAGCGCTGCTTGGCCCTAAGCACAATAAGAAAAGTTAGAACAACTTCAAAAAACGAACACTAGCAACTAACGGGGAACATACCTGACTTATGAACTAGAGGGCATGTGCGAACCCCTCGATCTCCAGCTCAGGTTGACAGGCAACTGCTCTCCCGGTCTCTCTCAACATGTAATCAAGTGTCCATATACCTAGGAGCTTGACAGCTTCCTCAGTCTTACACTAGGTGGTGTCACCCAGTTCACCGCCCCACTGTCAGACATCGAGCCCCCACTAGGCTAGGAGGCCTCTGCCTATCTTGCCTCAAGGGGTGGTGGAACCTACGCGCATGCTGGGTCCACCACACTGATCTTCTTCTACAGCTGATCATCAGACATCCCTTCATACGCCTTCCCCTTCCCCTTCCTTAAGCTTTCAACCAAGGCATAGAGATGGGCTTCGATCTCGTCTGAGCCTGTATGGGCCACCTAAGGATATAGCTCACCCTCAATTACGGGCCGATGAGTAGTGGACCACACAGCTCGAGCACCGCCACTACGGGGCCACTGCCACCTTGCCGCTGATACAACCATGTTTGGTCTCTTGGGCCCACATTGAACCTCATCTTCTCTCATCCTCTTATGGGGATGGTCACTCTCTACACTCAGATATGTCACGCCCCGATCCTCAGGATACCCAGGAAGTACGAATCCGTCCCAGTTACTCCTAAAGAGGCGAGGGTGAAGAAGAAAGAGAAGGAAGAGAGAGGAGAAGTACAACAAAAACTAGCAGGCCACTACGCACTCGCTGAGAAGTACACATAATGCTTCACCAAATAAATAATCCACAGACATCAGAGAGGAATGCAAAACATTATATTAATACAAAAGTACCTCTTTTACATATATCACTCTACATGGTACAAAAAGGGGAATAGCACAAACAGAACTCCCAACCCAAAAGGACAAAAATATGTCCATGCCCAGTACAACACACCCTCTAGTCTACCCCTGGAAAGTCCAACTGAACAAAGTTGTACTTGGTGGGCTCCATCTCTACCTCGGATCTGGGAGCGAACTCTTGAGTCGGGTCCCGCTCTGACTATTCTGCTCCTAATCCTGGAAAAATTAAATGGAGCATGTCAACGCGTGACCCAGTAGGATATCTAACATCACTAGGTAGGGTCCAGTTTCAGAACCGGTCTACCTAACCGATTGTCTGTCTACTAATAACAAACATGTACACAGATATAATGCATACAATAAACAAGTCATATCATGCAAGTGCTGAAAGGAAAAATTGAGGAAAAGAAATGCATTAAATAACCACATTCATAGAATAAATGGCATTAGTCTTAGAGTTATGTATTTAATTAATATTTGGAAGGCCGTGTAAAATGTAGGACACTATGGAGTTGGACTTCACCCAGAGTAGGTCAATACAGTGTTACCCCTAGCAGCGACGTAAGGACCCTGTGCTATGAGGAAGAAACACCAGAGAGGGGTGAATACTGTTTTATAGAATTATAAGGAATTTACGCCAAATAAAACCCTAATTAACCAACAAATGCGGAATTAAATAAATGATTAACAACACAAGGAAGAATGCAACGCAAACATGCAATGTATCCTGGTTCGGTGCCACCCAGGTCAAACCCGACTTATTACCAGTGTCCTAATCCAGCAATACCCGAGATCACACTCAGATACTCTAGTAAATACAACTAGAGCTTCCCTTAAGCCCACTTGCGAAAACCCCAACAAGTGCAACCTACAATCGATGTACGTGTATGAACCCGGGAACACTCAAATACCATAATCCCACAACTTGGAACTAAGCACACTCTCACAAACCGAGAGCAAACCCTTTCCTTGACTCCCACAACTTGGGATCAAGCCAACACTCTCAAATACAGAGAGCAAACCTTTCTCCTTGACTCCCACAACTTGAGATCAAGCTAACCCTCTCACCAACCGAGAGTACTCAACAAAATAGAAGTATTGAGAATGAAATATACAACTTGAAATACACTCACCTATGCCTTGAATAAGAACTTACTTGTGAAGGCTATAGTGTGTGCGTGTAAAGTGCTCAATGAGAGAGGAGATATCCCTTGAGATGCTTGCCCAAAGATGAAAGCAAATCTAGCTTAGATGTGTGCGTTAGAGCACAGAGGGCAAGAGAGAATTAGAGAGCACTTGAGAGGAGAAAGAGGCTTGAAAATGAGACTTAAAATGTTTTCTTAAGAGACCAAGAGAGCTAATATATTCAGTCTATCTCCTATATATAGAAGCTCAAAGGAAGCCCAAAACCCCAACCAAAAAGACCTAAAAACAATCTCCCCATGGCTAGAATTGGGCTAAAAACAACTTGGAGAGGTGCCTGTAGAAAGGGGGACATGCGCCTGGTCCACTGTAGCCAATGGCTATAAAATGAAAAATCTGACAGGACACAGGCTGACCAGGCGCCTGTAGAAGGATGACCAGGCACCTGTACACCGGGTCAGGCCCCTGCAAGCCTACAACAGGCGATTGTTCGAGGGGCAGACTCTGTAGTTTTTCTATACATCTGATCACTAAAACATCTATATCTGTCACTACAGATATCCTATTAGAGTGATTCAAGTTTGGTTGGAAAGCTAACAAGATGTGCTTTCAAATGAGCTTGGAATGAACACGAAATTATAAGTACAAAAATACTGGCAGCACTTTGAAACTGACTGCTAGGTGCAGGAAATCTGATATCAGCTCACAAAAACAGTCGTAACATGAACTACAAATATCATATTGGAGTGATTCAAGTTAGGTTGGAAAGCTTAGTGAGTTAGCTAACTAATGCAATTGGGTAGGATGAAAAATTCTAACTACAGAAAAACTGGACTTAGTTTGAAGGCAGACTGGTTTGAAAAACAGAATACAGCTTCAACTAGATATGGGCTCTGTTTTGCAACAGGCGCCTGCTGAAGGGCAACCATGCCTCTAGTGTGCACACCAGGCACCTGGTTATCCTTCGTCAGGTGCCTATAAGTAGTTCTAATTCAAGGCTTAACATTCTAAGACTCACAAAGTAGTAAATACTAAAGATTACAATGAATATCCTTATTTCTTCATGGTCTTGAGTCTTTAGTTGTATGTCTTGAATGTCTCCATCATTATCTAGTCTTTGATCCTCAAGATGTTCTTTGAAGCTTTTGAATCATCCATTCATTTCTTCTCTTTGGATTGAATCTCCATTCATTTGTTGAAGCCATTGCTTGAGGTTTGATGTAGTCTTTGACTTCTTCAAGCCAATGCTTCACCTTTGTTTATCTATCAAGTTCTCCACTTGAATCAACACGTGTAGTCACTTTTGATCTTCTTGAATCTAATTGGTGACTCTTTAGTTAACTGCAATCACATGGGTTAATCACAATGATTTATGTTTGATCATCATCAAAACCAAGGTGGAGAGTCCAATACTCAACAAGCGACACGAGCATTGTAGGGGCCTCTCGTAACTCTCCCGTTTCGGGAGTGAGATGGTGTTTCCTCTACCACATGGTGCATCACGAGTACACCCAAGTGCCTTTCTAACCATGCCCACTCCCCGTGCTGGCTATTAGGAGTGCAAGTGAGACTAATATCTAGGTCCACTCCTTAATTCTTACAGTTTACATGTGCTTCCCCAAATCTCGTATCTGGAGCCTCACCCATTTTTGAATGGACCGAGATTCCCAGATAATTACCACTCTTTCTCACTCTTAGCTTTCATAGTTCACACACATAAACACACGCGCGCGCGCGCGCGCGTATTAATTGGCGGTCTCAATTACCACTTTCACATTTCCATTCCATTCCTCATTTTACCGATTTCGGGATTAACAAGACCATATCATTTCAAATTTCCATGCATTAAAATATCACATTCCATAATATTTCCATAGCTTGAGTATAAATCCCAAAACAACATAACATTTGAGCTCTTTAACATGCTATTAATTTCTCAAGAAGGAATCATTTTGTTACTAAAAACATGGCATACTAAGAAGTTACCAATTTCATAAACATAATTATTTTGTAAGGCATACTACAATGCTACTAAATTTTGCAAGGAGAGCCATATTGCTACTAAAACAAGTCATACTACAAAGCTACCAATTTCATAAAGTTAGTATTTTGCTACTAAAACATGTCATGAAAACACTAACAATTAGTATGAGTCCATAATTAACATGACAACTCAATGGCACAAAGGAATAATCTAAATAACATGGCATTTAGCATAATCAAATTAGTATGACCATTAACTTATTGACATGGGCCTTATCATATATGTTACATGAGCATTAGCATACCACTTATTAGCAAGAACACTAGCACATCCACACATTAACATGAAATTGGACATACTAACAAATTTACATACTAAAATGTGACATGGCATGATATTTGATATTAGCATAGAGGAGATATACTAACAAATTAACCTACTAGCATGTGACATGGCATAATGTTTGACATTAGTATACAATGAGATATACTTAACAAATTAGCCAACTAACATGTAACATTGCATAGTGTTTGACATTAGCATACAATGAGATATACTAAACAAATCAGCCTACTAACATGTGACATGGCATAGTGTTGGACATTAGTATACAATGAGATATACTTAACAATTCACTTACTAACATGTTACAAATTGGCATCATTTAACATACTACAAATTTAGTCATTTTACAACCCAATTCCTACGACCATCACAACCTACTAATTTTTACATGCTACACATTAAAAGCTAACATATATAATAATTTAGCATGCTACTAATTAATCATGTAACAAGTTTAGCATAGAACGTGCAACAAGTCTACATCCTACTAATTTAAACATACCACAATTTAACCTAAGGCTACAAGTTAAACCATCACATGCTATTCATACAATTTACAAGTTACAAATTTAATCACATTCTACAGAGCAATCCTAAAACTAAAACACTAACTAAAGATGTTAGAAATCATACCTTCAATGTCATTCCTCTAAGATCTTTGATCTTTGGCCCCTCTTCTTCTAGGCTTCCTTCAATCTCCTAGCTTCTTCTTCAATTCTTCTTCTTCAACTTTCTTCTTCTTCTTCTTTAATCAAGGGTGATGGTGGAAAGGAGATTTTCGGCCCTAGGGGAGGAGAGCCAAGGTGGTGGTGGCCTAGTTGGTGGAAGAGGAGGAGGGTGTGGTGGAGTATGGTGGTGGAGGGAGGAGCAAAGGGTGGAGCTTTGGTTCGGCCAAGGAGGGGGAGAGTGAGGGGATGAGAGAATGAAAACAACTTGTCTTTTTCCTTTTCTCTTTTCTTTTCCTTTTTCCTTTTCTATTTCTACCTTTTTCTTTTCTTTTTCCCTTTTTTAAAAATCACCATCATCCTCATCATCATCTCTTTAGATTAGGATTAGCCAAGTATACACTTAAGTGTACACTTAGGTGTCATGCTATGGTTAAAAAGAGGTTAGGCAAGTGACACCTCACATGCAATGTGTCATTCTAAGAAAAGTCAAATGTTTAATTTTTAGAAAAATAGATATACACTAATTAATACCTCATACCATTAAATACATAGTATTCCATCAAATACTTCAAATATAATCATGTTTAATAATGTTTAAAATTATTTAAAAATAGTTTTATTATAATAAAAATTAGGAAAATGTTTCTAAAATACATGAAAATATATGTGGACATAATACGATTAAAAATATGTAGTATAATACTCGTATACATGAAACCATTGTATTACAAGATATGTCTCCACAAGAGATGGCACACTATCCGATGCGACAACGGCCAGGGCTTAGAAGGCACGGTCTGGGATTCGGTGTGGTGGGACATGGCATCCCTGTAGAGAAAAGCAAGGGAGAATAAGACAAGGAAGTAAAGCACAAGTGCATACAATTACTGCCTCCTTCTCCCCCCTTTTAAACCTACTACAGGCAAGAACCGACGGGAAATGCTCATTGTCGTCTGATTCTCTGTGGATGCCCAGCATTCGCATGATCAACACCAGCAGATCAGACTTCGCCACATCATCAAAACATTCCTTGGAGCCTAAGCCAACCTCTTCGGGTCCCACGACGTGATACGAAGCATCATCCCATCAACTCCCTCGGTATAGTAGCCACATCAGTGTGCCATTATGAGGTGCCTTCACCTAGATGCAACATACCACCTTGAACTCTACACCCCTTGAAGCAGATCAGACCGACTAAACAAGGATTTTCATCACCATCGCTCTTGATTTCATATCCTCTCCTCTCCATGTCTGACCATAGGAGGCAACTCAGGTCGGTACTGTCGAACCAGAAGACGAGGTGCCATTGTAGATGACACTTTGACTGGGGCCTAACGACAGTGTGGCCCGACTGAGATGGACAGATGGGACCCATTAGGAGTCATATGCGTGCCTATGAGAAGCATATAGCCTCACCTCAATGGTCAGCCTGACTCAGCCCCGACAAGCAACAAGGACATCATATGTGAGGTCAGCTCCCTCAATAGCTAAGTATGGAGGAGCTTTGGTAGTGGGTGTGTGCATGGGCATATATGCAGAGGATGACCTGAGGCAGGCAAGTAATGGCAATGTGATCATACAATCAGATCTTACGGATACTGGAGCTTTCATTAGGATTCTTGGCATTGACAACTGATGCCGTTGTTGTTGATCTAAATGAGGCTAATTGGATTATCTCTGGGGGTGAAGTTCTCTCTAACGATATTTGATGTATACTAGCAATATCACATGTTCATGTGTGACATGTGGTGCAGAGTCTGATTGGTTTCAAAATCACGTATATTTATAGAATGAAAATCACGAAGTGCAATTTCCTTTCTTTTTAGCACCCTTTTACAATGGAAGATTTTTATTGAAAATAAAGAGATCATGACATGTATACGGAATACATGCCTTTTAGTTTTTTCGCCCTTTATGTTTGTAGATTTTACATAGTATTTGAGAATAATTGATGTCAACACATTTATTAGGTAAGACATCGTAAGCCCTCTTTACACGTTTGAACCCGTTTACACATACATACACATGGATATTGTTATTGTTTCCATGTAATCATCTTATGTGTAGATCTAAAAATTGTGTCACTTGTCCTATTTATGTTTTAAATTGAAAATCTCTAATGGGGTTTTCTCAAAATTGACTTTTCTTTCATTTATATGTTAATTATAATTTGATTCTGTTAATATTTAAATCTTTTGGTTGATTCTAAAAGATTTTCATGCAAGATTTTGATGGGTAGCATTTAGATTTTGAGTTTAATTTAATGGTTCACACGACTTAAATTGATTCACGGCAGAAGAAGAAGATCGAAAATGTAAAATCATAGGAGTTAAAGTTTGCATATTTTGTTCGGGAATTGATTTGCACACCCACTGTTTTAGTACAGTGCACATACCATACCACTTATCTACAAGTTTGCCATTCAATCACATTATGCACACATACCACTTAATCCTCTTTTACCCTCGTCTATACCCCCACCACTGTCCCCCGATGTCACGTTCTGTTTTCGATCGTACGCTTTTCGTGCACATAGTCTTGTTCGTGCATGTATTTATTTTAGACTTTGTTCGTATCCGAACCATATAGTGTGATATGCTGTTGTGACCCTCTCGAAGAATATTAAATTATGGAATTAATTTGGAACGTCATTTCATGGGTCGTTCTCCCACGATTTGACTTTGTTTGATGAGACGTCGCGATTTTCACTTTTGTCGTGAGGCCTTTTTATTTTTAGTTTCGTTTCTCGTCGTCGAAATTGTGATCCGTCTTCTTAGTTGTGTTTCTCACGTCGGCACGGTCACCCCAGTATTTATCTTACGATTTTTGAGCCCCGTTTGACCCACTTTCACTATTTGGCCCAACCTATTATATTTTTAACCCTAAGTTTCATATAGTATTTTGTCCCTAATAATTTCTTATTAAAAATAATTTTTCCCTAATGTTGACTTAATCCATTTTTCCCCCATTTGGCCGCACCCATTCGTTCCACGCATGAGAGAGAGAGAGGGTAAGAGAATTTAGTTTTTATTATATTATAATAACAATTTTAAAACACTAACTACCCACGTTTTCAGCCCCTACCCCACGTGAGCACTCCCCTATAAGGAAGTTAACCTAGGTCGCCTAGTTGTTTCACAGCAAACCAACTTGTAGCCGCCGCCCCCCATACTATTTTCACGCAAAACGCAAGACGCCTTCGACCTACCCATCGCCGCGGCATGTTCCCTCTCACCGACGTGCCCTCTCCCCAGCGACCCCCTCTCCAGCGAGGATCGCCGTCTAGCCCCGCCAGAAACAACCCCGTCGCCTCTTCATTTTCCGCACGCAACAACTCATCCCCGCAACCATTCACGCATCCGGCGGCCTCCCCTCACCGTCAACCCATCTCCGACCTCGCCTCCGATCTCCCTTCGACTCTACACCACTGTAGGGCCCCACTGATCGTCGGAGCTCCGCCTGAAAGCGTCGCAGCGTCGCTGTTTTTGCAGCAGCAGCTCGCAGCGGCAAAACTCATCGCCGCGCCGCCGTTCCGGCGTCACCGCCGCCGTGGTCGACCCCTCTCCGACCTCTGCGTTGTCGTGGCAGCTTCCTCGAGCCGCCTTGCTCTGAAACAGCGAGTGTGCTCGCTGTTTTACGTTTTTACGGCGTATCATCGCGTCGTATCGTCTCTCGTCGCTCACTCTCGCTGTTGGGATCTTCCGACAGTCCTCTACCTCTCCTACGGGTATTTTCCGACGTTACGACCATCCCCTATGACGCTCAACGTCGTAATCTCCGTGTACATTGACCCGTTCGTCTCGGTTCGTTGTTACAGCTTCCCGGGAGCCGTAAAAACGTCTATCGATCTCTTGCTCGCTGTTTGGAATCTTGCTCACTGATTTGGTCGATGTCCGAGGATTAGCGATCATAGGAATCTATTTTTGAATCTGGACTAGGAGCGCGTTCTATTATTCTAACCCCTGGCGTCGCTACCCGACGCCAGTGTAGCTCTCGCGTTGTGTAAGGGTAACTTTCTGAACACTTAGGACCCCCAACCCATGCAGGCTAATCAAGATAAAAATTGGTATTTTTAATTGTCTGTTAAATCACTAATAAAGATAATTTAACTTGGGACTGTAGGCTGGTGATCCGAGCACATAGGTAGACTGGACTGATTGGACGGTATTTCAGAACGACTAATTGCAGGCAAGTGAAACTTGCCAATTTGTGCTTTAGGCCATGGTTTAGGCCATCTCTTGTTTTTAGCGTAAAAGAGACTAGGCGACGAAATGATACTCGCCTAGATGTAACTTTAAGATCTACCTTGACAACGAAGCTAGATCTGTCACCCTGCCATGACATTCATGCATTATTGACTGTCACGTTTAATTTCCATATATGTATGCTCATTATTTGTCCTTTGCCATGCCTTTCACGTTTAAATTCCGTAACTGTACGCTCTTAAATTGTAATTTTGCCATGCCATGCATCCTACCTGTCATCCATGCTTGAATGTTGCATTCGTAGCACACGCTACGGTACTTCCTTGTTGAGGCTAGGCACCTGCGCTGCAGGCACAACCCTATGCGAATTACACTTCCTGGCTCGTGATCCAGAAGCGGGCTACATGTGTTGGTCAAAAGCCAATGCCCGATACACGTGGAGGGGTAGGGATAAGCGATCACTTGAGCTTAGGAATTGGCCCGTACAGCCACTCCAGCCAAAAGGCGTAATCTGTGTGCACGACATGTTTACTTGACTTGTAAAATCCATGTGAATGTTTAGTAGCTTTGCTACCCTTGCCGTGTCTTACTTGTTGCCATGTCATACTTGTTACCATGTCCTACTTGTTGCACCTACTTAATTGTTGCATCCATACTTTACAATGCCATGTCATCGCATAATTTAGAACTGCTAGGTTGTTTTACCTTCCTTTTAGTTTCCTGGCACAAAGTCTTTGTAGACTTTGCTGACATGCACCCTCGTCTCTTTTGGGTGTCGCATGTTAGTTGCTGAGCCAGAGTCCGTTGCTGAGGACGGAGTGTTTGCTGACGCTGAGTTTGAGTCCACCGTTGACGTGGAGTGTGAGGACACTGGTGACCAGTCGTAGAGACTGCTTTTGTGTCGCTTTTTACTTAGTTGTTGTTAGTTGTCGGTGCGTAGCACCCTTTCTTTCTGTATGTTTGATTATTTCTGTTGGCCATGCTTGGGCCTTTTAGACTCTTCTTTTTAGCCTGGTGGCTTTTCTGTGATGTTGGAATTTATTGTGGACATTCTGAGATTGAAATAATTTTATCTGTCTCTTTTCTTTATTATTATTTTTGTTTTGCTTCGCATTTGCAAGGACCTATACTTGGTTATTCTAGACGCTTTACAGACTGGAGCCTCACAGCTCCAAGTCTGAGCGGACTTCTCACGCCTCGCCTCCATATTAGGGAAGCGGGTCGTGACAGGTTTTGTTGGTGGCCCATGCAGGTCACTGCAACTGCGAATTATTGGAACAACGATAATAATTATAGAACGTCCATTAAATAAATTAAAACATCCAAATCATAAACCCTGAGTCTAATTTTTATCGTTTCCTATGTCTTAAGTAGCTGGTAGACATGTTACCTGAACATATGTCTCAGCTTAGTAGGGAATCCATTAGATCAGGACTATAGTAAGACTTAGTTAGACGTCTGTGCTTGCTAGTTAGAGGTCCCTGATTGTTAGCTAGACTCCATGCTAGTGATTGATATAATCGTCTTAGTAGTTACCTTAGTGGTTCTTGCCTAGCTCTGACAATATTAGACTTCTAGAAATTCTTTAGTCGTTCGCTTGGGTTCATCGATTTCGGGCAAAGCCGGACGCAGTTCATTACAGGCTAGTTCCTTAGGAAGTCTTAGCACTAAGTTTTCTAATCTTTAGTTGGTCGACCGTAGGAGTTCCCCGTAGAGTTTCATGAGTCATATCCTAGGTGTATTTTGTATGAGACCTCGCGATCTTATTCTTGCCCTCGTATCACGTGATCGCTTCATGGCGATTATCGTTAATCTTTCGAATTTTCTCCGTTGCAAATCTTGAATCCTTCAAAGTCAATTTCGATTTTTCCTTATTAAAAATTTTCGCTCAGTTTAATTGTTGTTTTAAAACCCTCTTCTTATGTATTTAATTCCTCACTATTCGATTGAGTTAAAATCCTTTCGTAGATTTTGGAGTCTATTAGTTGAAATTTTTAATTACTATCTCGTAGCTATTTGCTAACCTATATTTCTCGCATTTTGGTTTTTAAAACTTTATTACAATTTTGATAGTTCGATATACCATCTTTTTCTAAACTACGAAATTCATTTTAGCCATTTACCATATATACTTTAGAATATCTTCCAAGATAAATAGAACTTCAATTATTTTTATATATGTCAGTTCTAGGTTCGTTGTACTCGTACTTTAAGATCTTTGTATAAATCGGTTTCTTTTGGCAAATCCGGGCTTCTCTAAAAGTAGTTTCAATATTATTTATTTTAAATTTCTTCCCAGTTTAAAGACTTTGAAAGCGTTTAACATGAGCTTAAATTCCTACACTTCAGTTAATTTAATTTCATTCTTTGAATTTCGAAATTTTTGCCGAAATTATATTAAATTACTGCCGCATAATATTTTCTAACCTACGTCCTTAATGTTCGGGTGAATGTTTTATTCTTCCTCTATAATGATTTTCAATAAGCTAATAAACCATTTTTCTTATTATGTATATACGACTCAAACTTATTTCGAACAACTCATTTTATCGACCACCAATATTTTTCTATGCATAAGAGAACTCCAAGTTTTGAGGTACGACCGGTTTTGTACTCTTCGTATCTTAACTTATAGCTTTTACACATTGTTTTCCTGTATCCTAACAGAGTATCATTACATCTTTCTTTTCCCACATAAACATTCACAATTATACTACTGATTCACATAACCAAGCTGTCTCCTTATCTTCGTCCTATCTGAACTCGTGCTTTTCGATCTTCCTTCGTTACGCTTTGGCTTCGGTTTCTTTCCTATTGTTTAGCCATTAGTGCTCGTCGTTGCCTGTGTCAACCTTAGCATAATAGCGAGCCCATTGATTTTGTTGCGATGTCGTGGTGGTGCATGTATAAGTAGAGTGTGTGGACCCATGTGTGTGAACCCCGACGTATCACTCACGTATGAGTGTACTCCCCTATAGTATATTAATGTTTGCATATTGTGTGATATATACATACTCAGTGTTATTCATGATGTATATGAAGTTGTATGGATGATATTGGTTATATATGTGTGTGTAGCTACAACACTTTAGGAATGTCTGTATATATATTAGAAATTGTATTGGAGTATAGACTAGTAGTGTATGTAGTTTGAAGATACTTGTGAATGCTTGATATGTGCGTGTGTGTGTGTGTATATATAAGTAAGTCAGGTGAATGTTAGGTGTAATGATAATAGGTGTACTTATAGTCAAGTGAGTAGGCCTGTTATGTGACCTATATGTTAGTACGTGTGAGTGTGTGCTA
Source organism: Scilla litardierei (assembly GCA_030789695.1). Taxonomy (NCBI): domain Eukaryota; kingdom Viridiplantae; phylum Streptophyta; class Magnoliopsida; order Asparagales; family Asparagaceae; genus Scilla; species Scilla litardierei. Next base: position 121,195,213 of record CM061131.1, on the reverse strand, counting down.
GTACGTAGATATGTATTGTGCTTAGACGTAAGTAGTTAGGTATTTGTTGCATGAGTGTATGTGTGATATACGTATGGTAGTAGGATTATAATTTTGATTGGTATTGCTTGCTTTTACGGGATGTTGTGTGCGTGTATACCATGAGGTATACACGATTATTGCATATCTTAATTATGTACTGATAAGTAGATGTATAGGTATACTAATTATAGGTAGATGGATATGGTGTGAATATATATGTTACATGTGTGTGACTATACGATGAATGCATATATATTAGGGAGGGTATTATAATTGTACGTGTGCTGATGTCTGTGATATTATTATGGTATATAAAGTGATTGAACTATGTGGGTGTCACCTGACTAGATATTAAGTGTGATTGACATTATGGTATGTATATGGTTATATTGGTAGATGTGTATACATTGGAGTGGTATTGGTATAGGTATAAATACCTTGTTACGTATATAAAGTATTCTGATATGTGTCTTGAGTCTCACTCAAGCTTAAGTGGGTATACTCTAAGTATATTGTTACATATGTCTGTGGTTGCGTGTAGTACCATGAATATAGCGATGGATGATGTATGTATAGTGATAGGATGTTTGTGACTGGTTGTGTTACGCACATGATTGTGGGTCTATACCAGTATATAGTTATAGGTGTTGGTCTTGTGGTATAATTATTTACTAAGGACTTGCCTGTGTGAACGTATGTGTGCTAGCTAAACTAGGTGTGTAGATGTGCTGAGTATATAGTGGTATAATTGGAATATATGAATGAAATGTTAGCGTGTGTGGGTGTGCACCGCGCACGGGTAAGTATGTGCTTAGTTATAGGTATTGGTGACTATGGTATGTATGGCGTGTCGTGAATATAGTTATAGGACCGTATGTGATGTGAATATATGGTGAAATATTTGCATGTATTTGAATGACTATATAATTGTGAAATTATAGTAGCGGTAAATGTATTTTAGATATAATAATAACATGATGTAATATTGAGTGGGGTGGTTACTTGAGTTGATATGTTGGCATTGGATGTATACTAGGAAATATTAGGGAGTAATATACCCATGTTTGTTTTGTGCATAGCTAGTTATCTATACGTGGAGTATTACGATGGTATTTTCTGGCGTGAACTAGTTAATTGATTGTGAGTATGTGCACCATGGTATGTAATAAGTGTTTGTACGTGATTATATGAATAATTGAAGTTGTGTATGAACTTGACTGACTATGATAGGAGTAAGTTTAGACTGTGCGTAAATATATACATGTTGGTAGTGTTATTGCTTGACTACCTAGTGCATATATAAGCACTTGTGGTGACTATATCTGGTTTGAATTATAATGTGATATGATTTGGGGTAGTTACTAGAGCGACTAGATATGTTAGAAAGTCCGAGGACGGACTTTGTTCTGAGATGGGTAGGATGTCATGGTCTGTTTTCGATCGTACGCTTTTCGTGCACGTAGTCTTGTTCGTGCACGTATTTATTTTAGACTTTGTTCGTATCCGAACCCTATAGTGTGATATGCCGTTGTGACCCTCTCGAAGAATATTAAATTATGTAATTAATTTGGAACGTCATTTCACAGGTCGTTCTTCCACGATTTGACTTTGTTTGATGAGACGTCGCGATTTTCACTTTTGTCGTGAGGCCTTTTTATTTTTAGTTTCGTTTCTCGTTTGATTGTGAGTATGTGCACCATGGTATGTAATAAGTGTTTGTACGTGATTATATGAATAATTGAAGTTGTGTATGAACTTGACTGACTATGATAGGAGTAAGTTTAGACTGTGCGTAAATATATACATGTTGGTAGTGTTATTGCTTGACTACCTAGTGCATATATAAGCACTTGTGGTGACTATATCTGGTTTGAATTATAATGTGATATGATTTGGGGTAGTTACTAGAGCGACTAGATATGTTAGAAAGTCCGAGGACGGACTTTGTTCTGAGATGGGTAGGATGTCATGGTCTGTTTTCGATTGTACGCTTTTCGTGCACGTAGTCTTGTTCGTGCACGTATTTATTTTAGACTTTGTTCGTATCCGAACCCTATAGTGTGATATGCCGTTGTGACCCTCTCGAAGAATATTAAATTATGTAATTAATTTGGAACGTCATTTCACAGGTCGTTCTTCCACGATTTGACTTTGTTTGATGAGACGTCGCGATTTTCACTTTTGTCGTGAGGCCTTTTTATTTTTAGTTTCGTTTCTCGTCGTCGAAATTGTGATTCGTCTTCTTAGTTGTGTTTCTCTCGTCGGCACGGTTACCCCAGTATTTATCTTACGATTTTTGAGCCCCGTTTGACCCACTTTCACTATTTGGCCAAACCTATTATATTTTTAACACTAAGTTTCATATAGTATTTTGTCCCTAATAATTTCTTATTAAAAATAATTTTTCCCTAATGTTGACTTAATCCATTTTTCCCCCATTTGGCCGCACCCATTCGTTCCACGCATGAGAGAGAGAGAGGGTAAGAGAATTTAGTTTTTATTATATTATAATAACAATTTTAAAACACTAACTACCCACGTTTTCAGCCCCTACCCCACGTGAGCACTCCCCTATAAGGAAGTTAACCTAGGTCGCCTAGTTGTTTCACAGCAAACCAACTTGTAGCCGCCGCCCCCCATACTATTTTCACGCAAAACGCAAGACGCCTTCGACCTACCCATCGCCGCGGCATGTTCCCTCTCACCGACGTGCCCTCTCCCCAGCGACCCCCTCTCCAGCGAGGATCGCCGTCTAGCCCCGCCAGAAACAACCCCGTCGCCTCTTCATTTTCCGCACGCAACAACTCATCCCCGCAGCCATTCACGCATCCGGCGGCCTCCCCTCGCCGTCAACCCATCTCCGACCTCGCCTCCGATCTCCCTTCGACTCTGTGCCGCCGTGGGGCCCCGCTGATCGCCAGAGCTCCGCCTGAAAGCGCCGCAGCGGCGCTGTTTTTGTAGCAGCAGCTCGCAGCGGCAAAACTCACAGTCGCGTCGCCGTTCCGGCGTCACCGCCGCCGTGGTCGACCCCTCTCCGACCTCTGCGTTGCCGTGGCAGCTTTCTTGGGCCGCCTTGCTCTGAAACAACGAGTGTGCTCGCTGTTTTACGTTTTTACGGCGTATCATCGCGTCGTATCGTCTCTCGTCGCTCACTCTCGCTGTTGGGATCTTCCGACAATCCTCTACCTCTCCTAGGGGTATTTTTCGACGTTACGACCATCCCCTATGACGCTCAACGTCGTAATCTCCGTGTACGGTGACCCGTTCGTCTCGGTTCATTGTTACGGCTTCCCGGGAGCCGTAAAAACGTCTATCGATCTCTTGCTCGCTGTTTGGAATCTTGCTCACTGATCTGGTCGCTGTCCGAGGATTGGCGATCATAGGAATATATTTTTGAATCTGGACTAGGAGCACGTTCTATTATTCTAACCCCTGGCGTCGCTACCCGACGCCAGTGTAGCTCTCGCGTCGTGTAAGGGTAACTTTCTGAACACTTAGGACCCCCCAACCCATGCATGCTAATCAAGATAAAAATCGGTATTTTTAATTGTCTGGTAAATCACTAATAAAGATAATTTAACTTGGGACTCTAGGCTAGTGATCCGAGCACATAAGTAGACTGGACTGATTGGACGGTATTTCAGAACGACTGATTGTGTAGGGAATCAGGGAACCCTTAGGGCACAAAAACTCTATGCCCGTCATAAGTCGGACGAAACATAGACAGAAAAGCAGCGAAAAAATAAAGATGTTAATCTAATTAACAATTCACCCTAAGGTCCAAGACCCTAATCCAAGATCTATACCGACTTGGGATAGGTCTGACCATCCCAAGAAGGATCTAGCCAACTGCGATTAAATTAAACTAATGCTTAATTCAACACATACCCGGAATCTCAACCCTGGAGCAGGCGAGATGTTCCGCACCGTCTTCCGAGCTGCTCCCGTCCCACGCCGAGCCGCTCCTTGAACCGCTCCCCGAACTGCTCCTCGAACCGCTCCGCATCCCGAGGCGATCAATCCCGTGTCGCCGAGCCAACCACGCGCCGAAGAAAGTTTCACGTGAGTGAAACCTCCGCCTAGATTTCGGATCTGAATCCGAACTCTTTTGCGGCTTTGCTAGAGCCCTCAGGAGCTAGGCAGAAATTTATTGGGAGAGGAGAAATATTAATTTAAGCTTAGATCCGAGCGTGCTCCAACATTTACGAGAGCCGCTCAGATCTAGAGCTTGGGACGAGTTTTGAGGAGGAGAGCAGACCCCTATTTATATAGGCGGCTGACTACTCCCCTTTCTCAAAATCCGATGTGGGACTATTAATTTGAGTTAATCAAAATCAAGTTAGTTTGCACTTCACAAAGTGCAAACTTCCGTGAATTTTAACTCACTCACCGTTGAGCTTCATGATTGATACAACCTATCAATTCGAAGGGTGTTCAACGGTGAACGCGTAGGAAAAAACAGCTCGTCAATCCGAGTCCGTTTGACCCTTCAAACAATTGTCCAAAGATAGCCAAAAGTCATGCTTCTCTTATAAACGTAGCCGTCAAGAAAATCCCAGGTTTCAAAAACCCTAACCAGAAAATTCGGGCTTGGTGGGCCTCCATTTTCGCAGGTTTCAGCCCAACAGTTTGGGCTGACTTGTTTTGGCTATAACTTGTGCATTTGGACTCCGTTTTTGACGCGGTTTGAACCTGCGTTTAGAGCGGGACGATCCCGTCATCTAGGTAACCTTTTCAACGCATTTATTTAATTAAATATAGTCTTAAACAATTTCAGACACATTTAATCTCTTTTGCATCAAATGCAAAATAGTCCATATCTAAGCTTAAATTATCATTTGCATCAAATACAAATGATCCGAGGGCATATTCCTCTACATCTCCCACTTGCACTCAGGATCATTTATCCCGAATGCAGGAGATGATTGCAAACATCTTTTGCAATATTTATCCCTTGCATCAAATGCAAATTATTCTCCCTAACTAATTTCTACCTATTACTAGACGAAGGTCACACTCTGTGTGAGACCCTACAGCCTGACCCTTACAACAGGTTGGGCTCGAAGCCCTATACGGCAGTGACCACGAGCAGTGGTTGCCATCCCTACTTCAGGAATCATCATTATGTGGTTGACTCATTGACATGAGTATTGTCGGGACCACCCTGACTGTTTCCGTGATGAATTCCGCAGTTATAGTCTCTTCGTCTTAACTATGTCGTGTAGATCAAGTCTAGGGTACGGTTAAACTGTCAACCCCAATAACTTGACTCCGGTTAGTTTCTATCGATCTTTTAGTCAAAAATGTTGGACTTCTTCCAACATACTCTGGCCAGAGTTTTTACTAAAGACCGAACTAACCCTACGACACTAACTCCCATTGACCGGGAGAGACGAATCCTCTCTTGGTCATTACTCTCCTCATACGCTTCAAGTGTCACCCAATCAAAGACCTTTTGATTGGCCTTGCCTCGAAGCTAGGTCATTTGATCTAAGTGGCACCGTTCACGCACAGGTTCGTCAAAATGACCTCAAGTCAAAAGACCAACTAGCCTATCATTACTCAGAGCCATCATGGACAGATTGGTCAATATAACCATATGATAACTCTTGTGGATCGTTCAGTGAACTCATTCTCTAATGAGCACCTGTGTCTCGTCTACGACTTTGCCAAGTCAAGCGATCATGAGATCATCGCCACCGCTAAACGGTGAAGACTAAGACACAATGGTCTATCCGATGTTTCGATATCCTTGTCTCGAAGCATCTACGACCACGAACCCTTTTAGACTTATGCTACAAACGGTCAAACATTTCTCCATGATCGAGATACTCATCTCGATACATGTTTGACCTTGCATAAAGTCTCAGGACTTTACCTAAGTTAATATCTAATGTTAACTACATTATAACATAACTTTAGATAAATTATTACCAAACAGCTTACTGTTATTTCGAACAAGATGTTTGTGCTATTCACACAGAGAGATAGATTGCCTCGAATGCATCTTCTCTCAACATCTCCCACTTGCACTCAGGCCCATTTATCTCGGTATCTTATACCGTTTTACATATAAGTTTTCACGACTTCATGTGGTAGAGCCTTCGTGAGTGGATCTGCGAAAACCGTCTACACTATAGACTTAAGGGGTTTCTATGTTCATGTTAGACCAACCATTTGAGTCTCATTCAAATAATTCACTTGGTCTTACGGAATCTATAATATTTTATTTACTTGGATCTTATCCAGTTCATCGTACCTTACGATAATAATTTAAATTTGTTAATGGTCATTTCAAATGGCTCATATCTATTTCTGATAAAGTATCAAACTTTTGATTACGTTGTCAAACTATATGTTCCATCTCTTTGATGCCTTGCATGTAATTTACACGCTCCCACTGACCTTGAAAACTCTCTGGCTAATTCATATAAGTTGGTCCGTCTAAATCATATTTAGAAAAACGAACTTATAAGTGAATGCTCTAATTTTCATGGTCAAACTGAGTGTTTACATCGAGTTTGGTCCGAGTAGATCTGTACACATCTGCTGGCGAGACGGTTTCAACTAATCCGTTTTAAAGAAATTAGGATGAAAACCGTTCTCGACCAACATGATTGTACTTCACTATTTTCTTTATGCATCTAATCTTTCAACTTAAAGCTTTACTTGCAGAAAGCAAGGAATCATTTTCTTTGGGTACGTAAACTAAATTCCAAAATTTATTTACGCACACGGACCAATTCTGATTGCATCAAGTTATAAATCGGAGATACTACTCCGAATTATCATCCCGGAAGTTGACTAAGTCATCATCAGTTATGATGTCTAACTCGACTCTTCGTCTCACGAAATTCGAGTAATTATACAACTTCCTAATGATTGATTTAATGAATATCTTATTGATAATGTCCTCATAGAACATTATCAAAACCTAGGCATTACTATCTGGGACTTAACCCAGATGGAGGACTTAACTCAGAGTCACTTGTTATGGATCACACCGAGTCTAACTGAGTGTGATTCATACCTTTTAACACACTGATGTGTTAACAGACTTGACCTGAGAGAAAATCACATTTTCTTTTAATTACGCAAGATTTTATGTAGCTAAGTATTTAACCATGCGATCTAATCGAATCAGTTTAAATACTTTTGTCTTTTCGTTCTTTATTTTTTCAAACTTGGGTTTCATCAAGAACATGTGTCTTAATAAAATATACGAATAACTTATTTTGGTTGATCTAGACTCGGGTACATCAGTATGTACCAGACTGAGTTCGACAACTCATTCTCCCACTGTCTTACAGATGGGTTTCGGCCAATTTTATCTAAGAGGATAAGACTCACAAGTGTCCGTAGACTTCATAATACGAGAGGTCAGACCCCTCTTTAAGTGACTTGTGAAGCTTAGTCTCTCGATACGGCCTAGTCTATTTTGCCATATAAGTTTGCTACTATCTTGTGTATTTATATATTAACATTTAATATATTATAGTTATTACAAATTACTAACACAAAACATTGCTTTGGAAGCAAGGTGACGACATTCGTCAAATTGTGTTAGACGACTTTTGTATAACAATAATTATGAAATCGTGACATCAAAATATGTCACATTTTCATATCCTCCTACTTATGCCTTTATTAATGATAAATTAAACTAACTTTCTCAATTGACTTTTCCGGAGTGCCTTCTTCCTTTTCTAAATCACATTTAGATATTTAAATAGCCCAACATAAATAAATGGCTACACAAGCGTCTCATGTATCCAAACGCCTGAGAGTTGCAATCTTGAGTGTAGCTCAAGAAGTTGCTTGTCTCAAGATCCGGTTGAGATACATAGCCTTGCATCGCTCATACACTCGTATTCGACTCAAACAATTTGATCGAATTCTTGAACTTTGCGGATCAAAATTGTTTGTCCATACAACCTTGAGGGTAGCTCGACAAGTTGTAGGGAGAAACATATTTCGAATATCCTATATGCTCAAGCTGCCTCATATAGAGACGGGTGACATGTAGCGTGAATTTATTTGTTGGACCCAGAACTTAATGAAATCATATTTCTTAAGTCTGTTCTTTAGAAGGTCATTTTAATGTCAACGAGAATATAGTTTTGATTCTATCAATTAGAATTTAGCTTGATATTCAATTAATCAGCCTATTTGACCAGTTAACTTATTCCATTAAAATATTATATTTCGATTCCTTCGGTAAATATAGTCTTGCCCTAGTTTAGCATATGTTCAATATTAAATATAGGTAGACTGGCATTCATCTATCTATATCCTCCCACTATTTTTACGATAGTTTCAAAGCTTAATAACGAACGATTTAATCGAATTAAAAAAATTTAGTGAACGAGGGATCCAATCATCCTGAACCTCACAACCTTGAGGAGACTCAACAAGTTGATTGGTTCCATGATTGGTAGACTAACTCTTAGTCAATCACATCACATGTGACTCCCTATCGTTTTTTACCCACAGTCACTTATGATCTTGAGGAGACTCAACAAATCATAATGACTGGTCTAGTCAGACACTTGATTTCGTGTCCAGATTTGACTTAGATCGATGCTCGAGGAGACCCGACGTATCGATTTGGGTCAAGTCTAGACTACATCACATGTATGTTGGAGTTTGTTCCTTAAAGATAAACATGTCATAGCTTGAGGAGACTCAACAACTATAATTGTCTTCTTTGAGTTACCAAGCTCCAAAATCAAGGAGGGATACGGATTAATCTTTAATAAGATTTATAACGCATTGACTAGATATAGTCCAGGGTGTCATACACTCATGATTCGCGACATTGCGGTCCAGCGGAACACAGCCAGGGAATTGACTAAGCCAGGATCACTGCCCCTTGGACTAGCAAGGGTTGATCCAGAACTCTTAGCCAAGCACATTGACTGGATCATGGTCCATTGAATGAAGCTTGTCACTTTTATATGTGTGCCATAGACTAAACAACTTTTATTAACAACTAATTAATCCTATCAACTAGTTGCATCCTTAAATTCAAAATTTTACGATTTGTTTAATAACTTTTATTAAGTCCTTATCAACTATAAGGTTCACGTGCTATCCTAATCGTTATTAGGATTTTAATAAATTTATTAACCAACGCTAAAAGCGAAGTCCTTTAATGAGAATTAATAATAACAATTAGAATTAAGATTTTCATTAAAAGGACTACCCTAATCAGGAATTAGATCTTGAAGCATTGTTAATGATTTATTAAAACATAGCATGTCATTAAAATTCAATTAATAAATTTTAATCATTTTTAATGGCTAACCTAAAGGGTTGTCTTGTGTTATCAAATAAGGGACAAGAGGAACTAGCCATTAAAATAAAACTACACTAATTTATCGCATAAAGATAGTGCACACCTATTTAACAATTAAATAGACTAAGTTTATCGCATAAACAATTTTAGCATGCATACATAAATTTAACATTTAAATTTAAAATATGATTTTAAAAATATTTTATTTTTATCTCATAAAAACTTGTTTTTAAAATCACAAATTTGCATGCTACTTTTAAAAAATTTATCGCATAAAAATTTTAACCTTTTAAAATCAGTTTTAAAATATCTCATAAAATTAAAACATCATTTTAAAAAAAACTTTCATGCTTAAAAATTTATCATATAAAATTTTTAGGCACTTTAAACTTATCGCATAAATTTTAAAAGATTTAAAATTAGTTTTAAAAAATTATCACATAAATTTTAAAACGTCATTAAAAAATTTCTATGTTCAAAATTTATCAAAAAGAATTTTTGAACATCTAAAACATTTTTAAAATTTAGCTCATAACTTTAAAAACATTTTTAAAAGTATTTAAAAGCAATTTAAAGTTTAAAGAAATCACAGGCTAGATCGTAACACAGACCTAGCTTTGATACCACTGTAGGGAATCAGGGAACCCTTAGGGCACAAAAACTCTATGCCCGTCATAAGTCGGACGAAACATAGACAGAAAAGCAGCGGAAAAATAAAGATGTTAATCTAATTAACAATTCACCCTAAGGTCCAAGACCCTAATCCAAGATCTATGCCGACTTGGTAATTAAATGAAAACTTAATTAAACACATACTCGGAATCTCAACCCTGGAGCAGGCGAGATGTTCCGCACCGTCTTCCGAGCTGCTCCCGTCCCACGCCGAGCCGCTCCTTGAACCGCTCCCCGAACTGCTCCTCGAACCGCTCCGCATCCCGAGGCGATCAATCCCGTGTCGCCGAGCCAACCACGCGCCGAAGAAAGTTTCACGCGAGTGAAACCTCCGCCTAGATTTCGGATCTGAATCCGAACTCTTTTGCGGCTTTGCTAGAGCCCTCAAGAGCTAGGCAGAAATTTATTGGGAGAGGAGAAATATTAATTTAAGCTTAGATCCGAGCGTGCTCCAACATTTACGAGAGCCGCTCAGATCTAGAGCTTGGGACGAGTTTTGAGGAGGAGAGCAGACCCCTATTTATATAGGCGGCTGACTACTCCCCTTTCTCAAAATCCGATGTGGGACTATTAATTTGAGTTAATCAAAATCAAGTTAGTTTGCACTTCACAAAGTGTAAACTTCCGTGAATTTTAACTCACTCACTGTTGAGCTTCATGATTGATACAACCTATCAATTCGAAGGGTGTTCAACGGTGAACGCGTAGGAAAAAACAGCTCGTCAATCCGAGTCCGTTTGACCCTTCAAACAATTGTCCAAAGATAGCCAAAAGTCATGCTTCTCTTATAAACGTAGCCGTCAAGAAAATCCCAGGTTTCAAAAACCCTAACCAGAAAATTCGGGCTTGGTGGGCCTCCATTTTCGCAGGTTTCAGCCCAACAGTTTGGGCTGACTTGTTTTGGCTATAACTTGTGCATTTGGACTCCGTTTTTGACGCGGTTTGAACCTGCGTTTAGAGCGGGACGATCCCGTCATCTAGGTAACCTTTTCAACGCATTTATTTAATTAAATATAGTCTTAAACAATTTCAGACACATTTAATCTCTTTTGCATCAAATGCAAAATAGTCCATATCTAAGCTTAAATTATCATTTGCATCAAATACAAATGATCCGAGGGCATATTCCTCTACAGATTGCAGGCAAGTGAAACTTGCCAATTTGTGCTTTAGGCCATGTTTTAGGCCATCTCTTGTTTTTAGCGTAAAAGAGACTAGGCGACGAAATGATACTCGCCTAGACGCAACTTTAAGATCTAGCTTGACAACGAAGCTAGATTTGTTGTCCTGCCATGTCATTCATGCATTATTGACTGTCACGTTTAATTTCCATATATGTATGCTCATTATTTGTCCTCTGACATGTCTGTCACGTTTAAATTCCATAACTGTACGCTCTTAAATTGTAATTTTACCATGCCATGCATCCTACCTGTCATCCATGCTTGAATGTTGCATTCGTAGCACACGCTACGGTACTTCCTTGTTGAGGCTAGGCACCTGCGTTGCAAGCACAACCCCATGCCAATTACACTTCTTGGCTCGTGATCCAGAAGCGGGCTACATGTGTTTGGTCAAAAGCCAATGCCCGATACACGTGGAGGGGGTAGTGATAAGCGATCACTTGAGCTTAGGAGTTGGCCCGTATAGCCACTCCAGCCAAAAGGCGTAATCTCTGTGCACGACGTGTTTACTTGACTTGTAAAATCCATGTGAATGTTTAGTAGCTTTGCTACCCTTGCCGTGTCTTACTTGTTGCCATGTCATACTTGTTACCATGTCCTACTTGTTGCACCTACTTAATTGTTGCATCCATACTTTAAAATGCCATGTCATCGCATAATTTAGAACTGCTAGGTTGTTTTACCTTCCTTTTAGTTTCCTTGCACAAAGTCTTTGTAGACTTTGCTGACATGCGCCCTCGTCTCTTTTGGGTGTCGCATGTTAGTTGCTGAGCCAGAGTCCGTTTGCTGAGGGCGGAGTGTTTGCTGACGCTGAGTTTGAGTCCACCGTTGACGTGGAGTGTGAGGACACCGGTGACCAGTCGTAGAGACTGCTTTTGTGTCGCTTTCTACTTAGCTGTTGTTAGTTGTCGGTGTGTAGCACCCTTTCTTTCTGTACGTTTGATTATTTCTGTTGGCCATGCTTGGGCCTTTTAGACTCTTCTTTTTAGCCTGGTGGCTTTTATGTGATGTTGGAATTTATTGTAGACATTTTGAGATTGAAATAATTTTATCTGTCTTTTTCTTTTTTATTATTTTTGTTCTGCTTCGCATTTGCAAGGACCTATACTTGGTTATTCCAGACACATTACAGACTGGAGCCTCACAGCTCCAAGTCTGAGCGGACTTCTCACGCCTCGCCTCCATATTAGGGAAGCGGGTCGTGACACCCGACGATGACGACGAGGACTCCAACGACGATTTACTAGGGTTAGGAATAGGTAGTCGGGAAGAGGTAGGGCTGCTGACGAACGAGCTTGAACAGGGAGCTTGGTTTTGTTCATGAATAAAATCCATGTTCAAGCTCTGTTCATTTACTAACCGAGCTCTAAAAACCTGTTCAAGCTTGTTCATTTAGCTTACCGAACAAATGTAAATAAACGTAAACGAACATTTACTGAGCTTGTTCACGAGTAGTTAATCGAACGTTCTGTTCGTTAACAAGACTTATCGAGCTTTTTCGTGAACATGTTCAGGAACATATTTGTGAACACACAATCAATTTTGTTTATGAACAGATTTTCAATCAAACAAACGAACGTCAATTTTTTAATTAGGAATAATAATATTTAAACATAATTACCAATGACTAAATCAATTAAATAAAAGGATTAAATATTTGCATGACAAAAACAAATAAATCCAGCATAATAGCTCCATAGATCCCATTACAAGCATCCATTCCAGACATAATTAAAAAATATAGTATTTGTCTAAATTTACTATTTTCGGTACATGTTCATTCACGGACACTTAACGAGCTTGTTCATGAACATCACTTAACGAGCTTGTTCACGAAAACTTAACGAGCTTGTTCATGAACATAAAAGAACGAACACAGTTATGTTCAAGCTCTGTTCGTTTACTAACCGAGCTCTAAAAATCTGTTCAAGCTTGTTCATTAAGCTTCCTAAAAGAACGTAAACGAACATGTACCGAGCTTGTTCACGAGTAGTTCGTCGAACGTTCTGTTCGTCAACAGCCCTAGGAAGAGGGAGAGAGGGGTTGGGGATATCGGGAGAGGGAGAGGGGGACCGGGGGGGTCGGAAGAAGGAGCGACGGGGCTGGTGAGGTCGGCAGAGGCGGCGATGGAAGAGGGAGATGGGGCTATGGAGGTCGGAGGAGGTCGGCGTCGCCACCTGTCGCCGTTCGCTCTTCGAGCGGTCGTTTTACTCACCGTGCATACCCATCGGTATTTTCAAAAATTTGGCCTTGGAAGTGCTGGATGAGTAATTTCAATTGCAAACTTATAAATAAGTGGTATGTGTGCAGGAGTAATGGCAAAATTGTAAATCAGTGTTATATGAGCAGAGTAAAATGGTGGGTGCGCAAATCAATTCCCATTTTGTTCAGCACCATTGGAAATTGAGTGCTGTTAATTGCACTACACAGATTTATGACTGCACCACACTTTTATTTACAAATTTGCCATTGTTTTAGTGTAATGAAAATAATTAATGTTTTAACCTCTTTAGAATTTGTCATGATATCACCGTACAAGGGTCTCCTCCTCCTCTCTCTACTTCCTCTCTCATCCTCCACCTTCCACCCCCAGGACAACTACCTTCTCACCTTCAACCCCTCTTCTCTGAGTTGTCTCCCCCTCTTAATAAAAAATCCAGACTCCACTGCCCACCGCCACTCAATCACACCCGCTTCCATACCCTACACCTCTCCCCTTCCCTTCTCCTTCTCCTTCCCCGTCTCCTCATCTCCCGTCGGTGGTGGTCGGCCACGTATCCTCCGCCTCCACTTCTTCCCCCGAACCGCCTCCTCCAAATTCTTCGACTCCGACTCCGGCTTCCATCTCCTCCACCGCTTCTCCCCCTCATCCAACCCCACTGCCCCCCAGTCAAAGAATTCTTCTTCTCCTCTCTCAACCTCCTGAGCCTCCAACTATCCTTCTTCGGTTCAAATTCCATGGCATTCATTAATGCAATCGAACTCTTCTTTGCCCCTGATGACTTCTTTCCTTTCTCATCCTCCGCCATGGACGACAATGTCGCTTGTCTCGATGGCCGCGTTCTCGAGGTCATCCACCACGTCAACGTCGGGGGGCCCCGCGTCACACCGGAGAACGGCACGCTGTGGAGGACGTGGTTCGAGGACGACAGGTTTGTAGCCGGGGCAATGAAAGGTGATATTGTGAGCTTCTTCGGGCGGATAACCTATCCGGTGGGCGGCGCCATCCGCGAGACGGAGCCGGAGACGGTGTATAGCACCACTTGAGAACATTCACAAATTTCTTGATTACGAGTGTGAAGAGCTTTCTCCGTTTGTTCTCCTTCCACCTCGTTCATATTTGTTCCCTTTCTGTCATCTCTTTTTATGCTGTTAGCAACTTCCCCCTGTTTTCGACCCTTAATTTGCGTCCTTTGCAGGCGATCAGTCGCTTTGTGTATTTTGATGAGTTGAAAGGAGGGGCATTGTTAGAAATAAAATATGTGAATTTAACAATTTATAAAATTTAAACGCTGAATTCATAAATATGGTGAATTCTTAAATTTTTGTGGTTCAACTAAGGGCTTGTTCTTTTGAGTGTAAATGAGTGGGAATCCCACTTTTTTCACTGTTGTGAACATTGTTTAGAGGGAAAACCTATTGGGATTCCCAAACCCCGTTCTTTTGCTTTCCCAGCGTAAAGGGATTCCCAAAACCCCTTTCCCTCTCTATTCCACTCTTTTGAAGAAATTCTAAAATGAGGGATTTCATGAGGAATTCCTTTCTCCTCCCCTTTCTCCTCCCACTTTCTCATCCAAAAGAACACAAAACTCAAATTTTCTCTCTCTTGATTCCTTTACTCTCACCACTTCCCCCAAACACATTACACTCAAAAGAACAGGCCCTAACAACACTCTAGTAAATTTTAGCAAAACAAAGTCTAAATTTATTTCACGTGCATGTCACGTGGTGACACTGATAGCCTGGCCGTGGTCCTTTGTGGAAGCGGTAGCGTTTTGTAAAACGAAGGAAAGTGAGGGGGCGGAAACGAAATATGAGGATGCTTTCTCTTTCATCTCCATCTGATCTCACTTTCCCAATCCCCATTAGCCCTAAAGTTTTCGTCTTCAATCCCCCCGCCACCCCCAACCCCCCGGCGCGCGCCCCCTCTCGTCTGACATCTCGTCTCGATTGCAATTGGGGGTCTCGTCGGAGCTAGCTGTCGGCGATTGATGCAACAACAACTGTGATTTCAGACAGCGATGGGCTCCCAGATGATGAACTCTCATCGTGCTTCTCTCAATTCCGCGAAGAAATTCATACGATTCGGAGCAAAAATTTCAATTTTAATAAGTAGACGGGGAATACTTGTCTCTGATACTCGTCCTTCTCTTCCCTTTTGTTCTTCAGTCCACCCCAGAGGTAAATTCTTCACCTTCACCTTCTCTCAATGCCAACCCTAACCCTGTTCATATTAAAAAAATTCCATTTTCAAAAAAATAAATAATAGTAATAAGTTTTGTTGGTTAATTTATCCCGTGAAATTTTCACTCTCTGTTTAATGATTCTTCATTTGTTACCTAAGTTTAGATTTTGTTCAAATAGTTGTTCCGGCTTTCAGAACAAGGTCACTATTTTCTTCGGTGAACAAGAAAACAACGGCCTCTACTTTGTTGGTCTCGTCTAACCCCCAAATTAGGCATCTTCCAATTACAACATGAAAACCGCACAATAGTATATAGTAATAATATATTATATATCGAACGTGGGTAAACCTACATTTTTTTGCCTTCTGTCTAACTTGAGACCAAGAACGTATCGTTTGCCTTATAGTTCATTGCTATTTTGTCTTGCACTGAAGTCAAACTCAGTAGGATAAATTACATTACAACTCATGTAGCTGAATTCCTGAAATATACACATCCAATAGCTATCGTAGTTACGGTTTGTCTCTAGCAGACGAGCAGATGATTTTTTTGACGTCAATGTGCAAAACATGCTGTTCATGCTTTCTTTTTCGGAAGTTTTCCATTGTTCACCGAAATTCATTTTTTTTTTAAAATCTTGTTTAACTACATATTTTAACTTTGGGTTTTTCGCATATCAGTCCCTTAAATCATGCGTATTTGGAGATTAGTCCCTAAATTATGAGTATTTGCTCTCAAGTCCCTCAAATATTAAACTTTAATCTAAATAATATATTCATCATATATTCTGTTAAAGAGTCAACCGAACTTAGATTAATTAACGATTAAATACGGATTATAATTAATTAATTAAGAATTAAACACTAATCAACAATTAACCAACCCCAAAACACACCCTCAGTAGTTTTGGACGGAGGAGGAGGTACCGCCTCCTCCCCATCATTTTTTGGGGTAGAGGAGCACCGCCTCCTCCACCTTCTCCTATGAAAACGAGGAGAGGGAGGAGGCGGTGCTGCCACTGCCACCGCCCCAAAAAATGATGGGGAGTCGGAGGTGTCGCTGCCACCACCCGCGAAAAACCGACGAGGAGGGGGGATGCGCCACCTCCCCCCTTGTCAGGTTTTTGCTAGTGGAGGGGGCGTCGCCGCCTCCCCCTCCTTCGTTGTTTAGGAGGACGGAGGAGGCGGTGCTGTAGCCTCCTCTCCGTGAGCCGCCCGGATGCCTCCAACCAAAAGGCCCCCAAATCCTAATTAGCATCTAAAAGAATATTCCATTTCCTGTTAGATTTTAATAGAAAATGAGAGAGAGTGACTATTTAGGTTATAGTTTAAGATTTGAGGGACTTGAGAGCATATACTCACATTTAATGGACTAATGTCCAAATACACATGATTTATGGGACGAATATGCGAAAAATCCTTTAAATTTTTATGTCTGTTAGAGATAGATACGTAAGCTCCATGCTCATGAATTGTTGTTACTAGCTTTCTACTCTTTATTATGGTCAGATATTTGTAGCTAGTAAGTAATCTATCATCAATCAATGTGCTCAACTACACGCGCGTGCACACACAACCTTATTTAGCAACAATTTACCGAATTTTTTTTTCATATGCATGCGAAATTCTGCATTGCATCTTTCTTGAGAAATGTCGTGCTTTCTATTTACTGAAGTTCATGTTGATTGCTTTCTTGAACCTAGTAGATATGCCTTATTAGGCTTTTGGGCATATCTTATGTATTATTGTAAATGAGGGGAAACATGATATTAGGATATAAGTATCTAAGCGATGTTGTTTACTGTTTTCTTTAAAGGCTATGTAATAAGACTCGGGCAAGGTAGTGCATCACTTTGCAACATGGGGTTGGACACTTGTTTAAGGGGCAAAAGCAGGCATATATGCATTCTAGCTTTTATGGGCATAGAAGGAAATATCAAGCATGCGTGGTCATAGTCATTTTCTATTGTTAGCTAGAAAAATCGATGTCATGTTGACATGTACAAATTTTTGAATAGGAATGATGAGCTTTACGCTCGAGGATCCAGTAAAAAAATCAGGTACAATCACATTCTTTTCATTAGCTAAATCCAAAATAGAGTCCAAATCCAATAAATGACTAGGTTTTTAAACCCATATGCATCCTGATTTCTTTGTCGATTTGAATTTTGAAAATGGATCTTGAAGATTTATAATGGATCAATAAGCATATGTTATAATTTAGACGATCCGGCCATTGCTTTTCCTCTTTTCTCAGCTTGTATACCAGAGAAATAAATATCCATAATTGTTCTAATACTTAGCATATATGCTATTAATTACATGAATATGAATAATGAGCCCTCTTAAGTTAACAATCATATAGTTGCAAATTTTCATTTTTCTAATTAGAATTGAAGAGTGCAAGGTTAGGAGCTAGAAAAATATCTAAAAGTGCTTCAAATGTAAATAGAAGGTTTAATTAGCTACCGTCGTTCTTTTTTTCCTTTTGTAGGTTTAGAAGTGCTTGAACATGTAGTCTATTGTATATGCATTATCCTTTTATTTCACGCATATGATGCGTGCAATAGAAAACATATTTGAAGATAACTAGCTACATGCAAAAATATTATCATGAGTTCATGAGAAATGAGAACACTGTAATAGTTGTGATGCATTTGGCCGATGCAAAGGGAAACTAGTTGCATAGTTTATTTTTATATATAAGGAACTTAAGTAATTGCATAGCTATTCAAAATAGTTTCTGCCTCATTCTTCTATTTTACGATGTGTGGAGATTATAAACTTAATGAAATTATAAACACAACAACATAAAACACAAAGTAAAACTAAGTGAGGCCCTACATGCTGCTGGGTGTCTGTGATGATGCCCATCATTCTCTCTATCCTTTCCATCTGAATTCTCTTTACGAAACCCCACCTACCCTAAGCTTTCATCTTCATTACCTCTATGTATCTCTTTCCCTCGTCTTCAACAAATCCTGAGCCTGTTATGGGTGATTGGTGTAAAAAAAACTATGATTTTAGACAATGGCTGAGCTACAAACCAAGGAATTCTCCTTGTTCTTCCATCAATTCCATGTAGAGATTATTGGAAATATATGTCATCGGTTTTTTGCCCCTCTCTTCACCTTTGTTCTTCTGTCCTGCTCAGATGCAAATCCTTGGCCTTCCTATGTTCCTACCCAAATCATAATCCCAATAAAATGTCTTTTTTGTAAAGTTTTGTTGGCTAAATTATTATAGCGTCATGAAGGTCATGCATGCTTTATATGGTTGGTTGACAGACAACATTTTTAGCCGTCAACAAGGAATCAACCACTTCTACACTAGTGAATCATTGTATTCCCCAATGTTTGCATTTTTGTTCCAATAAGTGCCAGTGTAAATATATGGTTGGTTGTTAAGGTCACATCCATGAATGCTAAACTACTTGGTTATGCAAGCAATTGTTTCAAAAAATGAAGCATTTTGTCCATTATTCCTTTTTGCATTTTGCAGACATCGAGCTCCTTAAGATATTTATGGTTCAACTCATGTACCAAAATTTGTCTCATATACCAAAGGGAAATTGAATTGCTATCGTAATTGAGGTGAATCTTGTACCAATCAAGGCTCTTACCCCAATCCTAGTAAAATGTCCTTTTAAAAATTGTTTGTTAATTTGATTCTTTTTTCGATTTCTTAAATGTTATTTCAGCATAAAAGGTCAAGTATACTCATAGTGCATGTTTGAGGTGTAGCTTTTCTGTGGCAATTGAAAAAACAGCCTCCAACGTAGTGAGTTCTAGCCTTCACATTATGCCCTACTTGCTGCTTTTTAGTAGTTAGATTATATTTGGAGTTAATTTATCATTATTGCATTTGTGGTGGTGAACTGCAATTAGGAATGATATGTTTTTAAAATTATTTACTAATTTTTTTTCATATGCTTTCAAAATTGGGGCATTGTATCTTGCATGATAAATGTTGGGACTTTCCTATTTATTGCAGCTCGGCTGGGATGATTTTAAAGTTACAATAAACGTGTCTGGTCGGGTTCTCTAGCAGCTCTTATATCTTATTCGGAAAGTTCAGTTTTTCAATGTAATTGACAAGAAAAATATAGTAGAACAGGAGTTTTTGAGTTAAGAGTAAATATTTGGTGCCAACAGACATGTAACAGACTGGCATAATGTATTGCCAAAGGTACAATGCGGAAGTGCACACTTGCGTGTACATTGTTATTTTCGGGCATATGTTTGTGCTATCTTGTTTGAAATGGAAGGAATCTTAAAAGTATGTAGTGGTCATTTTTATTGAAGGTAAGCCTTTCTCCGCACCCACATAGTGAACAGGGATGGCATGCCATATGCTTCTGAATATAGTGAATTTTTTAAAAGCAAATCACTATCCAAGTCATTTTCACCTCTTACTCCTTAGATGACATCATTGCTTTTCCAAGGAAAAGTTCATGACCATGCGGGCCTTTTGCCTCCATGTTGCACTGCCTGCGAGCCTTTCATCCTTGTAGAAAAAGCCCCACTCCTATCTCTTGTAGGAGTATATGACCTTTCTTGGTCCCCAAATGAACAACCATCATCTTCGACCAACCATCATCTTGGTAAGCTATTACTTCACCAATTAGCTACTCAGATAGCAAAGTACAAAGCAAATGATTCATGATGTTCCCATCCCAAGGGCAAGTTCTCATGCATTAGCCAACCTCCACTCAAAACATGATTTTCCATGTGGCTTGCATGTTGTAAACATGCCACCAGGGTTCATCTTGAGCTAGGATCAACTCTTTATGAGATTCATTGTTGCATTACTTGTAGCATCTTTGTTTGTAGACTAGGCTGATTTGGAATTTCTTTTATTCCAAGATTCAAGCATAACTTGGATACATGCTCTTCATTTTAGCATGGAGTTCACTTCATCAGGGTAGCCAATCCTAGCCTCTATCGTCAATCCACATGCATCTTATATATCCTCATTCAATCATTGCAAGGGTGCGAGTCAAATAAAAATAATCATATATATATATATATATATATATATATATATATATATATATATATATATATATAGAATCATGGGATCAGGTGCATGCCACAAAAAGGCGGGCCCCACAGAAAGTAAAAGCCCATTTGTGGCTTGTACTTTTCACTTTTTTTGTGTCTTGGCACCTAAGTGTCACCTTTTCTACATTTTCTCATATATATATATGCTTTATGGTTTTTCAGGTCCGAACCGATGACTTACACTACATAGTGTTCTGAATATCGGATATCGATCACGTATCGGCCTAGGAAATTTGATATCGGATTGCGGATATCAGGGATATATCGGGGATATTGACTAAATATCGGAGTGTTATATCGGAGGCATAAAATGATGACATATGTAAGTATAGATGTATCTAAGAAGATACAAACTATACTAAATCAAATAATAGTATGGTTTCGTTATACTTCTCTCGTTAAACATGAATATCGGTGATATTGACTAAATATCGAAGCTCAATCAACTAAAAAACCCAAAATTGGACGGAAAAATGAAATAAAAATTGAAAAAAATGCAAAAAAGGGGAACGAATACTTACATTGATCGAAAAATCCTCCATTGCAACGATTGAACACCGGACAACGAACCGCGATCGACTTTCGTCAGAAAATTTCGACGACGAGGCTGAGCGAAGCGGCGTGAGGAGCAGAGAAGCGTGAGGAGCTAAGCGGTGATTAGGACAAACTCGTGATTTTCTCCCGAAAAAACATGATGGCCTCATCGTAACTGAAGGATTTGGGTCGGGTTGGATCCACTTTCAGTGGACCGACCTGCTAACCGGACTTAAAAAATAATGAATAGTTGCCGATATTTCAAAAAGAAATATCGGCCGCAATATCGGCCCAAACCCGATATATCGGCGATATTTTTTCAAATATTGGAAACCGCAATAAAACAGCCTATATCGTATCGGCCCAGTGATAATTTCGATATTACGGCCGATATATCGGATATCGGACTGATATTTAGAACATTGACACCACGTCAAGGTGACACTATCACTGTTATATCCATTCTAGTTCCATTGAAAAGAATTAAGTAATCCTAAGGCAAAGTGAGGAAATCACGCCACTCACACTGATAGGAATAGAAAAACAATATAGAAAATTGAATTTAATTGTCAATTGCTCATGTCAGAATTTGGATTGGTTATGGATTCAAGCCATAATACACTGTATCATAAAATCCATACAACTTTCTTATTCTTGATCATCGGATTTTCCATGAAGAATATGTGTGCATGCATGTGTGTGTGCATGAGTGCATGTAAATATGTATATGTATGCATATATTGATGTGTGCGTGTGTATTGATACATATTATGTACAGTAATGATAGGGGTAGAAGCTAGTTTGAACTATTTAAAAAAGAGTATCATTAAAAATGGAAGCAAACAAGTTAACATGACGAATTGCCGTATCCTTTTGCACCAAGGGTGTTATGTTTCTGAAGGTGTTAAGGCCAAAAATGACCGAAACAATTGTCTTGCTGATGTGGACCCTTCGTGCTGAGTCGGAATCTCGTCAGCGAGTTGAGTGGGACCCTAGGTTGGAAGAACTAGGGTCGGTTGATAGATGATGAATAGCTTGCGATGCTCGATCGACCTTCTATCGATCTGAATATCGATGGAGCGAGGCTCGGATGCTCTGGAACGACCCTCATGGTAGATCGAGACTCGACGATCTGCAACACAAGGAAGCGTCAGGGGGGTCGGATCTGCGTTCCGACCCAAATCCCCTCCGTTGCTTAAGTTAGGATGTGAACTTAAGGAAGAGATGGAGCTTGGAGCAGCTAAGATCGACCCACAGAGGTTCGTCTCAGATCTGACGTCACAAGCTCTTTAGTGGAAGAAATATATGCTGAAAGAGTAGAGTCTATGTATTTGATCTCCTACCTTGGGATTTTGGAACCCTTTGGGTATTTATATGCCTCATGGGTCCTTTCAGTGACGTTGCGGGATAACGGTCATCCATTATGATGCCATGAGCTTCCCACTTTAATAGGAATAAACATTGCCCACGTTTCCGCTATTTATGAGGTCGTCCTCAAACCCACGTTCGAGTGATGGAAGTGCAACGTGCGACTGGTTGGTAGGCTTTGACCGAGTCGGAGTCGATATCGGGTCTCTCTTGTGGGCTTTGTGGGCCTTAGTCACTCATCGGTCGAGTCGTCTCGAGTGCCGGCCCAATGATTCAATAAAAGGTATTTGAGCTTTTTTTATTTTCAATTTTCACTCTAGAGTTCTTACATATTTCCATGCCATTTCGAGGTTTGCAAAAAAGAAAAAAAATATTTTTCCTAACAACACATCCAATAAAAAGGATAATGGTTACCACATTATTAACTACATTTTCATTATTGGTCTCACAACCATAGAATTACATGTTCTAGTGAATCATTATTTTTTACTTGCAAAGTGTTAGGATCCAAGATAAAAAGACAATTTTTATAGAGAATTCAAAGGAATAACAAGATGGTTGAGCACAAAAGAGGTGTGCTCTCCTCCCAAGACGCCTAAGAGGACGTCCGCACTCGTTTAATCTAAGAACTACTCCTAATGACGCTCAATAGAATAATCTCAATATCAAGCATGCATACAAATGACGGCTAGCTCTAGTTTAAATTGAAAATAAGAAAACACTCCCTGCTGTGCGCAAAGTAATTTCTCCATGACTTGCTGTGCGCAAAGTAATTTCTCCATGACTTGTGCGCAAAGTAATTCCCTCCACTCTTTAGCCGCACACGGATCTAACATTACTCCGCCCCTGAAAATCCATCTTGTCCTCAAGGTGGTGCGTGGAGTGTGCGTGTCATCCATTTCACGTATTGCATATCTCCTCCCGGATCAAAAGGATGAAAATGATCTCCACCGCTTTCACTGCCGTTCTGAAAAAATCCAGATCTGAAAGGTTCAGATCTGAAAACTTGAAGATCTGGATCTGAAAATTTCAGATCTGAGACTTTCAGATCTGGATCTGAACCTTTCAGATCTGGGTCTGTAACTTTTAGATCTGGATCCGAGAATTTCAGATCTGGATCCGAGAATTTCTGATCTGGATCCGAGAATTTCTGATCTGAGAATTTCAGATCTGGATCTGAGAATTTCAGATCTGGAATTTTCAGATCTGGGCCTTTCTCGTCCAAAGATGTCGCCTTTGACGTCGATTTAGGGTTTCCTTCACCTTGTGTAATAGCCGCCAAGAGGGAGAAGATCTTTGCAAATTGTTCGTTGCGCTTCGCTTGATTTGCCGTTAATTGGTCGATAGATGTCAACGATCTCTTTATCCCCTCGATCTCGCCGTTGAACTTCTCCTCCAGAGCTTCAATTTTTTTTGGTGGTAGCCACCTCCATGGATGCCAAGATCGTCGTTCTGATACCAAAATGTTAGGATCCAAGATAAAAAGACAATATTTATAGAGAATTCAAAGGAATAACAAGATAGTTGAGCACAAAAGAGGTGTGCTCTCCTCCCAAGATGCCGGAGAGGACGTCCGCACTCGTTTAATCTAAGAACTACTCCTAATGACGCTCAATAGAATAATCTCAATATCAAGCATGCATACAAATGACGGCTAGCCCTAGTTTAAATAGAAAAAAAAGAAAACCCTCCTTGCTGTGCGCAAAGTAATTTCTCTATGACTTGCTGTGCGCAAAGTAATTTCTCCATGACTTGTTGTGCGCAAAGTAATTCCCTCCTCTCTTTGGCCGCGCACGGATCTAACACAAAGTTGCTATCCTCTTTCCTAGCAAGTAAAGGTTTTACCTTTGTGATATATTGAATACTTCTTATTTACTTGAGAGTCCAACTCCATTGCATTGCCAAAATCCTTTTGAAGCAATTGATTCCCCTTCTCTCGTTTATAGCTTTTTCTGTTTTTCTGTTGAGCCACCTTTTATCCTTCGTCCATAGACAAATGTAGGACTTGTGCTGACAGTTCATCATGAAGGAATCATGAAGGAAGTGACCCCCCTTAAACCTGAATTACTAACTACTACTATTAGAATAGAGTAGAACTGTCTTTTCTGCTGGCATTACACAAATTGATCAGATCATATATACATTTCTCTTGAACACATCATAGGTCATCGTTTGTGTGCATGCTTCTGGGATCTTACCGCTCATATTCTTTTGTGTGCGCACACACATGCGTGGATCATGCCTGATGACCAAAGTTGTGGACTGTGACTTGGAACTTAGAGACCTGGGCTCATGTGTGCTTCAAGCTAGTTTGCAGCCTTTCTCCTTGAAAGAAAAAAAATATTATGTGGACAATATCTTCAGTAAGGCCATTGTGGTCTTGCCACAATATTTACATGAATGGGTTCAATGTTACAAATGGCAGTGGCGGCGACGGGCGGCAAGCGGCTTCACATGCCATGCTGCTATGGAAGGGTAATTGGGATTTTTTTTCTAAATTTTTTGTTGCAGCTTCAAGAAGAGGATCATGCATGCTCAGTATGGCTGTCATTTTTTCTTGTGTGAACAAGAAACAAATAGCCTCACATCAATTATGTCTTCCTCATATTTCAAAATTTGAATTGCAGTCTCTTCTTTCCATTTGAATTTTCTTGTCTAATCCTCAATTGCCCCCAGGGTCTCATCGATTGGGGAACGATATGTGGTTTCAGACAACCAGATGGGCTCCGCGATGAGGAATTTTCATATACTTCTTTCAATTTCATGAATAACCAGTGTAATTTTTAGTTTCAGTACATCTAACCGGTAAATGCAATGAAATTGTCATTTTTCGTTTAATCTTTCTCCATTGATTTACTTGTAGTTTTTGTTGTAAAAAGTTACTGCAACTCTCAGGATGGCACATCAGGTTCATGGCTGCTATTTTCGGCAATGCTCTGGTGAGTTTTCGTCTTCCCCAATTATGCATCTTCATTTATAAGTAGAACATGAAAACCATACATTGGTACTAAGTGCTAGTATAACTCTGTTTATGGTATCTTTCATTGTTTCCCGAAAATTGGGCAACGAACAATTTTTGCCTTCAGTCTAACTTCGGATCTCTATTTCGCTTTATCATGAAATCAAAGTCATTAATATACGTTACATTTCATTGCTACTTTGTACTTAAATTCTGTAATATAACAAAAGGATTTCAAATGATATCATAGTTGAGTTGAGATACATCAGACATTGACATGAAAATGCGCTGTTTTTGTTCTCAGCTCATGAAGTTTCCCCTTGTTCACACTGTAATCATGCAACAAAAAATTAAAAAAATTAAAAATTAAAAATTTAAAAAATAATTTAACTGCAGAAATCTGACCATGTTCTGTTGGTTAGAGATGGGCTCGTAAGCTCCATTTCATGAATTGTTCTGCCTCACTTTCTACTTTTGGTAGGTATATCATATTTAGATAATGGGAACAAAGTCCGAATCAATGTCCAAATAGGGCTTTCTTCTCAAATTTGTGTTTAGGTATTATGTAGCCTAGTTGATTATGACTCGTTCACTGTCCTATATAGGCTAAGCACATCACTTATAATTAGTTGAATAGCATAATATGTCTAGTACAATAGACATTTGTCCTTTTTTGTCGTTCATGAATGCAACGGAAGGATGAAACTGGGAGGAAATCACTTAAAGGTGGAAACAACAACCAATTTAAATTGCCACTATGAACAATAGGGGAAAGCCCATTGATACGACCATTCTGAGATGGCCCAAGATTGAACGGCCCAAGCCCATATCACAAGCGGGCACCCAAGTGAAGAGCATGCCGAACGACGAGGCCTCTGCGAAGACTGGGGGACGGGTCGGCCTCGGCCGAAACGGGCGCCCCCATCAGCTCACGTCAGAGAGGGAGGTAACCGCTCCTCTTAAGGCGCACACCCCTTAATCACCATTAAGGGGCCCCATTATGTCCACCTTGATGACCCATGAAGACGTCATCAAAGAGGCAGATCATGAGGGCGGAAGTGGGGGACGTCAAAGAGGCGCGGACGTGGGAGAACTCCTACAAAAGGGACTCCAGGTACAACGTACAAGAGACCACTCTCTGAATACCGAAGAACGAAGGTATTCCTTTCACACGACCTTGGTCTTCCACTTTACATTTCCCCTCTATAGCTCGGCCCGAGGACTCGTGTATTGGCTTCCCCGTAAGCCGTACCGATCCCACCGAGTATCCTTCAGATCCGTTCTGACTTAGGCATCGGAGGGGATTTGGTCGGAACCAAGGTCCGGCCCCCACTGATGAGCTTCCTCGTCTGTCCAGGTCGATCAGGTCCAGAGACGCCGAGGCTACCCCTCAGCGTCTTCCCAGCCGAGGCCGAGCGTCCTCAGCAATGAGCCCGCTCTCCCCCATCACGAGGAGGTCGTCGCTTTGCCGAGGCTATCCTTCGATAAGCCGACACGATGATCCGCGCATCCCTCACCGAGCGAACGCTCCCTCAACTGATCCCGAAGGTCCCACATGCCATTCCGGGCCCCGTTGACCTCACACCCTCCGGTCAACAATTCAGCGGTGAGAAAACACCCCGAAACATCTGTCGCCGTCTGTGGGAACTTCGAGAAAGCACCCACCTCAAACAACCACATAGCCGAAATGGAACCAGCTTGCAACAGAACGGGACGCATGCCTCCCATCCACGAGGAAGGCGACTACGCCCCACCCGAGAACCAGCAAACCCACACCATTGGGGGGGGACCAGTGACACGCTCGGTGACTCAGGAGCAGCTCCGCCTCATCGCCCAGGAGACAAACGACCACCTTCGGACCCTAGCCGAGGCGATTCAACAGCTCGCGGGTGGCCTATGTCTCCTCGAAGGAGGGTCGGCCGTCGTCCCAGACCGATGTGGACTCCAACATCCCCTGCGCTCGGCTGTGGTCACCGACCACGGCGGCAAAGGCGCTAACCTGGTGCGACGGTTCACTATGCCAAACTTCATCCCGGTGCGATCCGTCACACCCACCTCACTCCAGGACGAGGCAGACGGAAAGCCCGAGCGGACTAGAGATGAATCAACCACGGCCTCGTCTTGACAACTACGCCTGATACACCGACGACCATCTGATCGTCAAACCGACGAGCAACGGGGTCGGGGCGGGGGCCCCCGTCGGAGGAGGCACATGGACCGGAGGGACTACCACGAGAGGAGACGCGCTCGGCGACCAACGCCTGTTCCTAGTTCGGAAAAACGCCGAGCGGGCTCCCTGCAAACTCCTGTTAGCCCGCCACAAGGGCTTGGCCCTCGCACCAAGACGCCAGCAGGTCCCGGAGGCCCCAAGGATGACCACTGTCCGTTTGCAAGGAGCATCACCGACACCCGAGTACCCTCCAGATTCAAGGTGCCGACTTTAGAGAAGTATGACGGCACAGGGGACCCGGAAGATCACGTGATGGATTACGAGGGGGTCATGGCATTTCAAGGGGCCGACGACGCCCTACTCTGTCGAGGTTTCTACTCCACCCTCCGTAGGTCCGCCCGGAGCTAGTACCACAGCCTCCCCAATCGCTCCATCACCAACTTCAAAGATCTCTCCAGAAGTTCTGCAAGCAGTTCATGGCCGGGCGGCATATAAAGCCAGACTCGGAGCTTCTGTTCAACGCCATACAAAAGCCCAACGAATCTCTGAGAAGCTACATGCGACGCTTCAACGCCGAGAGGTTGAATGTGGAAAGCTGCCCCGAAATGGTCGTGAAAACGGCCCTAAAGAAAGGGCTCCGGCACCGGGGCATGA
The DNA here is from genome assembly GCA_030789695.1 of Scilla litardierei. Lineage (NCBI taxonomy): Eukaryota > Viridiplantae > Streptophyta > Magnoliopsida > Asparagales > Asparagaceae > Scilla > Scilla litardierei. The sequence goes on along the minus strand of CM061131.1, from coordinate 121,166,885 downwards.
AGAAGTCCCTGCTCAACGAGCCCGCTGGAGACCTCGTTGAGGTGATAGCTCGGGCAGAGGGCTACATGCTAACGGAAGAGGCATTGTCAGCAGAGGAAGGGAATCTCACTGCGGGGGCCAAGTGGGGCTCCAAGCGAGGTGAAAGCGAGCACCGTGAGCCGGACGATCCCAGACGGGAGAAGAAAGCAAGGGGAAAGCAACGCAAGGAGGAAGCACGACCCTCCAGGCTGAATGCCACCCCAGACAGTCCTAACACACGCTCAGAAAGAGGGTCACATCAGCAAGCCACCCCCTAAAATGAAGAGTGGCAGAAGAGACGAGGAGAAATACCATAGTTACCACAAAGACAACGGCCATGATACCGATGACTGCTGGCACCTGAAGAAAGACATAGACAAGCTAATCGGCCGCGTGCACCTGAAGAACTTTGTCGATGACTCAAAGACAACCCCTGTGGAGGGGACGTCCAAGCAGATGGACAAAGGGAAGAAGGTGAACGTCGTCCAGACCGCTCTGCGCGGGACAACCAGCCGCAGCTCCACCCCCAGGCGAGACTAGCTCGCCCTTATCTTCCCTGCTTTATTTCCTTTCAAAATGTATTCCCAATCCAAAGAAAGAAATGCTAGTTCACATCGAAGCAATTGTGTCTCCTCCCTCCTCAAACCATAAGACTGGGGGCGACTCCCCCAGCGGGCCAACCGCTCTGATCGACTGTAAGGCTGGGGGCAACTCCCCCAGCGGGCCGATCACAACGATCGACCGTAAGGCTGGGGGCAACTCCCCTAGCGGGCCGATTTCAACGATCGACCGTAAGCCTAAGGGTAGCTCACTTAGTTGGCTGACCGATCTGACTGACTGTAAGGCTGGAAGCAGCTCCCACAGCAGGTCGGTCTGTTGATTGACCGTAAGCCCGAGGGTAGCCCCCATGCTGGCCGATCGACCCGGTCGCCCGTAAGGCTGGAGGCAAGTCCCCCAGCAGGACGATCACTCTGATCTGTCGTAAGGCTGGGGACTCCCCAGCAGACCGATCACTCTGATCAACCGTAAGGCTGAGGGCAACTCCCCCAGCAGGACGATCACTCCGATCAACCGTAAGGCTGGGGCAACTCTCCCAGCAGGCCGATCACTCCGAACGGCCATAAGGCTAAAGACGGCTCGCCCAGCAGGCCGACCCCCGACCCAGTCGCCTGGCTAGCACCGGACTTGAAAATTGAAGGTGACCCCTCGGCAGGATGGACATCTGTTCAGCCAGTTGGATGTGAGCATTATCTGTAACGAAACAGATCAACCGACCATCACGCAAGGCGAGGTGGTTCTACAGAGGCATTCTGTCCAAACTTGATTCGAGAGCAAGTGGGAACATCCATTGGGGAAACGAGGATCAGCCCCGACAAGCCCCCAATCGGCTAATCACCCCGACAAGGCGACAACTAAGCCGACGAAGAGAAAACCCCCCGACACTCAACCCAGTGTACCGCCCCGGCATGAGCAGCAGGAGGGGGGCAACTAAACGTCAGAGGCACAACCTAGAAAGCACTAGACAAAAATACCACAGTACATAAAAGGTAAAAGTGTCAAAAAAGTTATATTCATTCTAAAACATTGTTCTTTACAATGGGGAAGACAAAAGGGGGGGACCGCCTACGACGCCGGAGCTCGAGAAGAAGCGTCCTCAGGGGCATTCCCCTGCTCCGAGCGGACGGTCCCCTCGTGGACTACCGGGGGGCGAGGGAGCGTCTGTCGGACCCGCTCCTCGAGTCTCCGGAACCCGTCCTGGAAGGCCCTCACGATCCTTGGGGCCAAGAGGTCTTCATAGGCCTGAAATGCCTCCTGGAGAGATCCCACGATCCTCGGCGCAAAGATCTTCTCATAGCCTCTCTCCACCTCCTCGAGGAGTCGGACGGGGTGCGCTTGTCGCAGGGCCCCCAACTCGGCCCAGAGCTCGCCCGCTCCTGACGGAACGTCTCCTCCTCTTGGGCGGACCTCTTGGCGGCCGTCAGGGCCTCCTTCAAGTCTCCCGCCTCGGACGTAAGCTCGTCCACCTGACGCCGCAAACGCGGGCCTCCTGACGGGCCTCTTCGGCCGCCACCTCAGCCGCCACGGCCCTCAGACGCTCCTGCGCCAGAGCCGCCTCGAGGCCGGCCACCTGCTCCGCGCGGCACTGCGTCTCGACGGCCATCGTCATGGCCTGCAAGATAGAAGAAATAAGCCAAGAACGTCAATAAAGACAAGAAGGCGAGAGGGACACCAACCTGCTGAAGTTGTCAGGCCAAGGAATCCGTCAAGCGATCCGTACGGACCCTCTCCAACCAGGAACGGTTCCTCGGAAGGACTGACCCCTGTGCCTGCTGGAGGGCCACGTTTCGGTCGAGGAAGAACGAATCTCCAGGTGGGGCATCCGGGCCAGCCCCAAGTACGGACAAGGTGCCCCCACACCAACTGGCGACTGCTCGGCCGGGTCGGCGGAAGAGGCCGCCGCCGCCACCAGCGGGAGGGTCGCATCCGAGAGGGTCGGTGCCTCGGGGACCGGCACCTCGGGGATCGACGCCGACCTGCCCTCTCCCGCCTTCATCCTCTTCCTCTCTTCGGGCCTTTTAGGCTCCGAAGAGGGACGCTTCCGCTCTCCCCCGCGATTCCCCGCCGGTATCCGAGGGCTCTGACCGGGGGTTCGCTCTACCTCCTCGGCGTCGGCAAGGTTGGGGTTGTCCCCGGTCAGATCCCCCACCACAGGGGAATCGACGACGACTTCGGACGGAGGAGGGGGCAGAGCCGCCGGCTCTATCGTCCCCACCGCGACGTCGGTCGCGCGGATCTCCTCGTCCACCGTCCGCCGAGGCGCATGACCAGAGGGATTCCCTCGGCCGCTGGGAGCCCCCAGGCGAATGAGCTCAGACATCGCGGCTGAATTCGCGGCCCGTCATTCCTGCAAAAAGAAAGAAGATCAGGGTAAGCGTCGGTGAAAAGCGTCAAGAAGAAAGTGCCTACCGGGGACCACATGACGTTCTTTAGGAGAAGGTCGTCCAACAAAGGCCAGACCGACCTCTCCATCGGCGACAACGAGAACAAACGCTCGACCGCGGCTTGGTCGGCCTCGAAAAAGGACAATGGCAAGTCGTATTGACATAAGCTCCCTCAACCGGTCATGATCACTGCGTCTTCCGGGATAGTGACGAAAACGTAATCCCAGCTCCAGTTACCAACCCAGCGGGGCAGGCCCGTCAGGCATACCCTCCCTGCCCGGGCGCGGAGATGCTGCCACGATCCCCGACAGACCGTCTGGACCTGGAAGTAATGAAAGAAGAGAGGCATGGTCGGCTCCAACCCGTTCCCATGGCAGATCATGATAAAGCCCACTAAGACCGCGATCGAATAAGGAGTCAGCTGGCACAGGGCAACCACCAAGAAATCCAAGACCGGGATGACGAACGGGTGGAGAGGGAAGCGGAGCCCCATACGGAACATCTCGACATAGATGCCGACCTCACGACTCCCCGTGAAGCATATCCTTTCGTCGGAGAAGGGAACCCGGACGCCGTAGGGATGGCAGAGATACTTCGCCCGAATCTCCTCTATCGTGGCATATGGGACGGTCGACGATGATCCAAGGACTACCAACGGAACATCGAACTCCGCCGCCGCACGGGCGTCATCTCGGCAGGCCGAATCTTCGAACAACAAGCCCTTCCCCTTAACGGGGGTCGGACGAGGGGCCGGAGGGTTACCGGGCTCTACGGCCAGGGGATTACCGGACCCTGGAACCGGGGGAACGTCGGACCCGAGAGAGGAGCTTCCTATCCTAAGCGTAGTCATAGTACGGGCCGAGAAAGATAGAGGGAGGAGAAGGAGATTACCTTGCGAAGAGATTTGAAGAAGAAAGACGAAGGCGAATTCACTAGCACTCGCAGGAACAGGGTGAGATCAGAAGACGCGAAGATCAAATCCCGAAGGACGGCGATTTTATACAACTTTTGAATCTGGACCACCCGAAGGGGGACACGTGGCGGCGTCTGGCAACCACGGCACTTCGAATCCCGCTCCCAAGAGCGGGAGTAGTCCAAACAGGCAGTATCATGATGATTTCCATTTAATGACGCTGCCTCGACTGACGCACCTGTCAAAATCCGCACAGGTCACATCGCCCGAACCGAACCGGCAGAATCCGAACGGCCCGAGCAATGTGGGCAATTGATACGACCATTCTGAGATGTGCCAAGATCGAACGGCCCAAGCCCACACCACAAGCGGGCGTCCCAAGTGAAGATCAGGCCGAACGACGAGGTCTCCGTGAAGACTGGGGGACGGGTCGGCCTCGGCTGAAATGGGCGTCCCCATCAGCCCACGTCAGAGAGGGAGGTAACCGCTCCCCTTAAGGCGCACCCCTTAATCACCATTAAGGGGGCCCCATTATGCCCACCTTCATGACCCATGAAGACGCCATCAAAGAGGCGGATCATGGGGGCGGAAGTGGGGGACGTCGAGGAGGCGCGGACGTGGGAGAACTCCTTCAAAAGGGACTCGAGATACAACGTACAAGAGACCACTCTCTGAATACCGGAGAACGAAGGTATTCCTCTCACATGACCTTGGTCTTCCACTTTACATTTCCTCTCTATAGCTCGGCCCGAGGACTCGTGTATTGGCCTCCCTGTGAGCCGTACCGATCTCACCGAGTATCCTTCAGATCCGTTTGGTTCTGACTTAGGCATCGGAGGGGACTTGGTCGGAACTAAGGTCCGACCCCCACTGACTAGCTTCCTCATCTGTCCAGGTCGATTAGGTCCAGAGACGTCGAGGCTACCCCTCAGCGTCTTCCCAGCCGAGGCCGAGCGTCCTCAGCAACAAGCCCGCTCGCCCCCATCACGAGGAGGTCATCGCTTTGCCGAGGCTACCCTTCGGCAAGCCGACACGAGGATCCGCGCGTCTCTCACTGAGCAAACGTGCTCTCAACTGATCCCGGAGGTCCCACGTGCCCCTCCGGGCCCCGTTGATCTCCCACCCTCTGGTCAACAATTCAGCGGTGAGAAAACACCCCGAAACACCCATGTTCTTGAAATTAGCTTTATTCTAATGGCATACATGAGTGAAATACATGTCGACAGCATACTCCAAATGGAAATTTCATGGTTCCGATAGCATTAGTGTGGGTGGGTGGGTGGGTGGGTGGGTGGGGCTGATAAATAGATTAATGTAAATAATGGATGACAAATAAGGTCACCCAACATCACTGAAACAGAATAGCCTCTGGAGACTTTCCCTCTTTTCTCTTATAGAATACAGTCTTATGACTACTAAGTATATTATGGGAGAGGGAAAGTGAAACAGATGCATACTCAAACTCCCATTATGAACAAATAAAGGAAAAGTGTTTTGGCATGATGGACTAGTTGATGGGAAAAGTCCTGCATTGTAGTATTGGCTAAAATGCCAAGTCAGTGTTCCTTGAAAGATTAGTCCATCTATATATAGATGTCTTACGTGGCCTTAACAAAGATCATTGTAATGATCAATAATTAATAAGGACAAAAGGTCAAATGCACAGTTATAAATGGAAATGCATTACGTCCAGTGAGAAGGCTCAATTGCAAAATTGTTAGATACACTATTTTTGGTTGTGAAGCCTGGCAACCTTTGTCCTTAAAATGCATGAAGTTGAGTAACAGTTTAACACTCAATGCATTGGTTCTCAGACTATAAAAGTGGCTGATGGAGAAGAGTTGCAAATGCAAACACAGTCTCTCTCTCTCTCCCTCTCTCTCACTCACAAAAGTTATCATAGGCTCGGGCTGTTGTACTTTTTTTTGACCGACTATGGGTCGTTACATCATTGTCCCGAATGATTTAGGAAGCTTGTTAACTCGGAAAGACTGGGTTGTTGTTGGGACGCTGCTAGTCTTCTTCATATGCGGCGTTATTGCTGTAATTTGGTGGCAGTTTTATCGTGATAATCAGAATCAAGGCACTGCCCGTCCGCCTAGGGGTCTGAAAGAGAGGGAAATTTCGAAGCTGCCGAAAGTCTCCTTCTCTCCACATCCGACAGGGGATATCGTGGAGTGTGCGATATGCCTCGAGGAATTGGAAAACGAGGAGCTGCTAACCCAACTACCATGCAGCCACATTTTCCACCCCCACTGCATTGCACAGTCTTTAGCATTAAAAGGACAATGCCCTAACTGTCGAGCAGTGATTATGGGTGCCACTGAAAGATTGTAGTAGTGTTTCTTTTCTTGTACGTTTTTTTTTTGTTGTGTTTTTTAAAGAATGATGTATGCAATGTTATTATATATAGAAGAACTTGTGCATGCAAATGTTTGCTCATTTGTTTTTGTTTGTGATAAGGTTTTTTGGAAACATAAATTTGTGAATGTGTCTTGCTTCAAAATTATCGTGCGGTGTTCTTACTCTGAGCTGGCACATATTCATTAGCTGAAGTGTCTTAAACATTTACTAGAGTAGTTGCAGAATGGTGCTTCAGTTCAACTCGGTTGCCTTGAAACTCAAAAAAAGTAAAAGAACCTACTTGGGGTGTATACCGTGCATGCTTAGCACGTGCTTCACGTGAACCCCCTTTCTTTTCTATGTTATCTATATGTATGCCCGTGGACTGATACTGACTGTTAAACTTCAGCCAAGAAACGAATATTTATGCAAGAAAACACGGCTTTGAGAGCGGAAGTGATGGCGGTGGCTCGGTGATGGGTGCTAAAGCTCTTGTTGACGAGCGGATGAAGCTTACAGTTTCTAGTTTAGGGAATGGGCCGGCAACCGAGGTGTCGGTTTGGGGAGATGATGCAAGGATGGAGAAAGAAATTGTAGGTCGGGCTCAGGCACCATTGCTGTTAGTTACATCAAAGCAAGGATACAGCTGTAGATAGACTTTGAGCTCTTTGTTTAAGCATGGTTCGTTATTTTTGAGGAAGTGAATACAGTTGTAAGTCTCAACCATTGTTTATTTTATTTATGGACTATTATGGTTGTTTCGTCCATTGTAAAAAGCAGGTGAGTGCATTTAAACCAGAACATAAATTTTTTTAATGATAATATGCCTGTAATTTGGTTTAAGTCCTTATGATATTTTGCTTGTAATTTGGATGGCTATGACGATTGGCCACAAACGTTATGGATGTTGGCTCGTAAGATGATCGCTATAATTATTAACAAAGCTTACGAACGAGGAAGACAACCACGTCTTTCGCATAAATGAGTTGTATCAATTAAAATGGGTTGTTCGAAGTAGGATCAATATTTCGTTGAATGGGGGTAAGAACATGTAATATTGGGCATCACTTATCCACCCATTTACTCCACCACATTTAGTGGAGACTTTTGGTATCCTAGTCTTTTGGGTTGCCTAAGTGATTTTTATAAATAAATGACCATGGCTAGTTGCCATGACTAATTCTCTTCTAACAATCCTCTAACACGTTATCATGCTCCTCTTTTTTGAGCTTTTCTATCCTCAAAAATCCATCCTCTAATTTGTTACGCGCGAAGGAATCTCTGGTTGCTGCTGTTCGTTGCTGCGTTCCTCTTGGGCGTATTCGGAGCGTGGAATTTTCTCTCTACGGATCTTCTAGTTTTTTTGATCTTCCCTAGATTTTTAATCTAGAGGCTTGTTTCAAATCTGCTATATACAATATCAGAATTTTGATAATATACAAAATAAAATAATAAAAAAAAATTACACAGCCCAAAATCCCCCCCTCCGGGGGGGGGGGGGGGGGGGGGGGGGGGGGGGGCGGGGTTTTATTGATTAAAAATCAACTTTTTACAATAAAACCGTTTTCTTTTGGAGATTAAAAATAGATTTTTTCCACTAAAAATTAGATTTTTATCCCCAAAACCCATGAAACCCTAGGGGATTTTCTCGCCGGAACGCGAATTCCCCTTAGATCTCGCGCCAAAACCCTCGCCGAAGCGGCGGCAAAACCCTCGCCCGCCGCCCGAAGCGGCGGCAAAACCCCGCCGCCAGCGGCGGCGGGCCAACCCCCCGGCAACCGCTCGTATCGGGCCCCATCGGTGCGCGCTCATGCCCGGAAACCCTAGCCGCCTGAAGCGGCAATCCGCGCGACTAAAAACCCTAACTAGGGTTTCACCCCGAAAATTTCTTCGATTTTCAAAACTTTTCAGATTTAATTGCGATTTTTTTCGTCAAAATCTGGGCAAAATTACATGTGATTTTTTTTATTCATCGCATTTTATTCGGATTATCTGATTATTACACGTTTAATAATTAGGAAGATCCTGCGACCGCTCTGCCGTTAGTTAACTAACCTAACGGTGTATGACGTTGCCCAGTGGTCCAATAATTATTAAACGAAAAATTTTCATTTTCATTATAAAATTTCTGTGATGATTAAATGCATGTGTAGAAATTTATATGCCTGCCGCATATTTAATGATTCTGTGATGTACATTTTTTAGCATGCTAAAATCACTATGACATAGTTTAATGGCTGTAGCAAAACTATATGTCTGCGATAAGATTATTAATTGCCTGTAGCATATAAATAGCATGTGTATACATCATACCTGTTTCAATTCAGGTTAATTGAGCACAACTTTTTAGTTTACATGTATTACATTACATTATATGTTTGATGTGCTCATGGCATGACGATATTTTATGACAACAAACCAATAATGATTTCAAAAAACTTAACATCATATCCTAGTTGACAAAATGAACCTGGAGTTCAAAACCAAAATGAACCTGAAGTTCAAAATCAAATCAAAAGTCAACACCCTTTCACACTAATAAAAATTAACAAGTACGAGTGATTATACGAAAAACATTTATGCGTTTTCTTTTAGAAATACGTATTTCGCGGTAAATAGATCTCTCAGATCTATGGTTTGTATAAACCAATATTGACACCAACAGTTGTCATAACACCACCGAACTCTTTTGAGTGATCTCACTTTACAAGGTATGATTCTTGAATCTAACCTTATGTTTTAAGCGTACGCCCGAAGTCGTGGCTTAATAGATAAGTGAGAAATTATAAAATTCGTACCCACGTAATTGTTTCCCCTAGAGTATGATTCTATATCCACACAATACTTGAATGACTCAATAAAAATGGCCTGAAGACCATACTTGAGCTTTCAAATAGACTTTTAAAAGTCTATCATAAACTAGAAAAGTGGAAATATAGAAACTAACTCATTTCCCTTGTATAAGTCTACTTTGTAAGACCAATAAACATTCTTCCTTATAAACGACAATAAGGACGACTGAAAACAGGGGAAGTCTTGAATAAAAATGAGAAAGGGAAGATATGATGTACCTCGATATGGAGTATGAAATGTCATCCCAATATCAGACCAGAAGTTCTGACAAGACCCATAATGCTTTTTGCAAAATTAATGGGCATTAACCTATGCCATATAAAAATATATACATATCTAGTCTAAACGACGAAAGTCAAATTGACTGTATGTATATTTCGCTACTCCCCGAGGACAAATAAATTTTGAAAACAAATTTGATCTGTTGTCATAATATGAGTCTAAAATGAGCACAATTGTGGACGTATATTTTATAGAACCCACATCATACTATGAAACTTGTTGCTCTAATATACTTATTAGTAGTATTCTCTTGCAGTATATATGTGCCTTTTACGCATTTTATTTTACTGTAAATGATTTGTCATCCTGAATACTCCTAAAATGAGGATGCCATGTACTCTCTGAAACTTATAAAGTTTCAAAGGATATTCGTCAAAATGAAATCCATAATGACTCAAGAAACCAATAAAGCCTGAAGCTTTATCCAACTATGATCCGCATAATAGTCATTGTGAAGATGTAATCCTTCACAGTTTGAACAGAGTTCACCTATTACCGGAAAAAATTAACTTGAGCATTTTAATGGACGTTCAAAAGTCCCACATAAATTCAAACAGAGGAATTAATTTGGAACACCAGAAGTGTCCAGAATCGACCAACTTCGGATCGATATCACCCTGGATTGATGATGCAAGACATCATTAACCAGACGAACCTGAAGATTCTTCAAAAAAGGGTGAAACTCTCATTATCCCATTCAAAAGGGAAAAATGATTATGAGATCATCTCCATTCACGTGGACATTGACTCTCCTCACTTCCTCAACCGAATTTAAGATGATATACTATCATTAGATGAATGATTAGGCCTCTTGAGAGTATTTGAGGGATAAAAGTGGACTCACACACTCCCTACATATGGCTAATGATGTACCTTAGAGTACTCATCTATATATCCTCTTAAAATGGTCATAATCAAAACCTTGTTATCCAACCGCAGTCCAGATTATTATTAATCACAACGGACATATTACATTACTAGGATATTGGTTGGGCTTTTACTTACCCTCATACCACCCTCAAAAATGCCGCAGTGGAACTTATCCATCGGGACTAACCCTCCTAAATGAATATGTTCCGAGATCCCCAAACGGGGGAGGCATTAGAGCACATCTTATAGATGGAGCCTTGACGGGTTCATATCCCTAGTTCTATGCTCAACTTCATTGAAGTCGAGCTTATTGCGGATTCTTGGGATAACACTGGGAAATCAATTTAACAACTGGAAGAAAATTGAACACCCTGAAGCTTTGTGTTCACACCCAGAAATGGGTTATATGTAAATCATTAGAATGATTTAAACGGATTACTTATCCACTAGAAATCCAGTTGTAGGTGACCATGTGGGAACATGCAAACCATCAGAACGCCTCCTTAGAAACTATTTATATGAGCCTGATCACCTCATATAAACAGTTTCCGAGAACCCCTAACGGGGGAAGCGTTTAGTGCACATCTTATCGATGGAGTCATGATGAGTTTACATTCCCATATCACCACTATAGACCATTTAAAACATTAATAACTATGATCTGATTATCATGAATAGTGATGAGATCCTGACGATCCACACTTATGAAACTGTTAAACAGTTATCAGACATAGCTATTGACAATATAAATATTGTCAAATTCACACATCCCTGCTACTAAAAATCCAGCTAGGATTGACATACCAACTATAATGGATGCAATCTACCAGTAGCAGAAGTGGATATCCTCAATGGATGAGAGGACATACCACGAGACCCTAAAACAATACCACCACAGGAAAGTGAGCTCATCTCCATATCCTCTCCCTTTCCAGAACCTCCGGAAGAGATAAATCTGGAATAAATTGAATAATGTACGTACACGGAGAGGTATTTGGATAAAACACGCTTGTCGACAATTACTCACATTTCATTTTTCCATTGATATCGTTCACAATCTCCGTTTCCTGAAGCAAACACAGAAATTTGGCCAAATTATATGGAACGAGGCAATAATAAGTTGAGCTGGACTCACTTATGAAATGTGAAGTGTTTGGACATGAAGTCCTAATATCAAAAGATATCAAACCTGTGGGCTACCGAGTATTGTATAAATAAATAAAATCGTATGCTATAAGCAAAACGCTATAGCCTTAGAGGTTTATTTCGCAGAAACTAGGAAGTAACCATGTAAGATGAGTTTAACTCACTTACAAAATTAATCAAACTGATGCATCAGGCTCCCTGGTCATGATTACGAAACCCATGCGATTAGCAAAGATAATTTTAGGCTATGTTGCTATGGATGATGTGACAACATACCCTTATAAATAATCATCCTGAAGATGAATTATCATCCTGAAGATGAAACCTTCATCCTGAAGATGAATAACCATCCTGAAGATGAATTATCATCCTGAAGATGAAACCTTCATCCTAAAGATGAATAATCATCCTGAAGATGAAACCATCATCCCGAAGATGAATAATCATCCCGAAGATGAAACCATCATCCCGAAGATGAATAATCATCCCGAAGATGAATAATCATCCAGCAGATGAATTACCATCCAGAAGATGAAATTATCATCCAGTCGATGAAGAAACATGGAAAATTGCAATCTACCAATACACCTACTGGTTGTATGGATGCACATTAAGACCCCTTCCGTTTGCTGGAAGAGGGGAAGGATATCCTAGGTCCTGAAGTGCCTTACTCAAATGTCTTTTGTACACTCCTTTATCTGGCAGTAAACACTTTAACCAAATACAGTGCAGTGCCTGCAGCGCACCACTGGACCAGAGATATGTAGCTTCTGCGCTACCTCCAAGGGTCAAGGATCATACAACATGTTAAATGTATTTGCAGATACAGGTTACAGATCATCGCGATGACTGCAACCAAGAAGCGACCAACTCCTGGAGACTAGCAAAGCATACTTCCAAGGCAACATCAATCCCACCATCCCGAGAGGCTCATCAATCCAAGAAGCAAATCATAAGCACGCACAGCCAGGTCCTGCAGTACCTCGCAGACACAGTGAAGACTGGTCAGAGACATGATGCTACCTACCGAGTCTGCAGACCACTCCTCCTCAGAAGAGATCCCTCAGATTCAGTAGCTGCCATAGATGAGCGATACTTGTATAGATGAGCGATGTCTTGTATAGGTGAGCGATGCCTTGTACTTTGTACTTATTATCGGAACACTGTAAGAGATTGATGTATAGTTGCCTAGGAGATCTGCAAGCCTGCAGCTTGTACAGATCAGGGGGAGTCAAATGTAGTGTTGTACTCTTTTCCCTTGGCTATTGGTTTTTCCCACTGGGTTTTCCATAGCTAAAGGTTTTAACGAGGCAAACTCATTGACTCTGGATCCAGAAGTATCCACCCCCTAAATACTTCCACTAATCAGGGGAAGTTACGGAAACTGTACTCTTTTTCCTTGGCTATTGGTTTTTCCCACTGGGTTTTCCATAGCTAAAGGTTTTAACGAGGCAGTTATCCCTAACTTAGGATCCAGAAGTATCCACCTCTAGTGATATCCATCGATCAGGGGAAGTTACAGAGACTTGTACTCTTTTCCCCTAGCCATTGGTTTTTCCCACTGGGTTTTCCTTGGCAAAGGTTTTAACGAGGCAAGTACTCTTAAACTTGGGATCCAGAAGTATCCATAGACCCATGATCAGATAAGCTCTATGAACCCTGAAGCGTTCATCACGGCTTACAATAATGGATGGATAAGGGGAAGTGTTATAAACGGGCTTTGGAGGCCCAACCCGTTAGTGGGTATCCACCCATTATGTAACCCTATTACTATAAATACAGGGCTACGGGGTTCCGTAGCCGCCATGGTTTACAACAATAGCCTTGTTGTTGGGCCTGCAACCCATTTGTAACCTTGTTAATAGATTCTATGGGCCTGCAGCCCCATTTACTTAATAATTATTTTTGCCGACCAAAAACGGGCCTGAAGCCCAGTAATTCCTATTGCAATCTTTAATGTATTAATTAAAATTTTTGGCACTGGGCCTGCATCCAATTGTTAATAATATTTTAATTTGACTCATTTGGGCCAGAAGCCAAGTAAATTCTATTGCAATAATTAATTTATTAATTTTTGGCAAATGGGCCTGCAGCCTAAATATAAATGAAATATTACACAGATTAATATTTATGGGCCTGCAGCCCCATTCAAATTATTAATTTATTTTATTTCTTTGTTATGGGTTTGTCCCGTCATATTGCTTAACTTATAACACTATTGCATTATTTTAAATTATGGAATATTAGGATTTTTTCAAAATATAATTATCTTAAGGATCATGCGACCGCTCTGCCGTTAGTAAACTAACCTAACGGTGTATGACGTCTCCCCGTGGTCCGAGAGATTATTATATTTTCTAGCCTATGTTTCCATTTAATATATGCCTGTGTTATATACATGCGTGGTTGCTTCTTTTGTGCCTGTGGCATTTATAAATTGCGTGGATATTTATATAAGCTAAAATGTGATTTTTGGGATCGGCCAATTTGATACCCTTTATATTCCTTGCAATTTTATTTTCTTTTTGAGAGAATTTGTGGGTGAGGATTATATGTATTTAGTGCAAAGACCGATGTACCGACAACTGAAGACGGAGGCATATATTGAAAAACATATGGACCCATTCTGGGTTTCCAAATTGTATTTTTCTTTTGTTTACGGACTGTATATTCGGACTTTGGACTTTGTATTTATTTGGGTATCTGGCCGATCCCCACATTTTACTTATTTTAATTTTTAAATGCTTGAATTTCAATTTTAATTAATTCATGCTTATTTTAAATTACGTAGATAAAATGGCAAAATTGGCAAGCGTCAATTTCGAAGTCCTTGACTCTGCAGGGAAGAATTACCTGAGTTGGCGAGTGGACCTGAAGTTCCACTTGCGTTCGATGGCCCTCCTTGGGTCCATTTTGGCTCCTTCATCAGCCCCAGCAGCGGCCGATGCTTCAGCTACATCTAGCAGCAGCACTCCTACCACTGTCTCCGATGTAGATAAGGCGAAAGCCATAATCTACATTAGGAAACATATAGATCGGACCTTAAAGGCCAAATACCTAACGGTAGAGGACCCAATGGAACTGTGGACAGCGTTGGAAGCACGTTATAAACATCAAATTGATGTAATATCACCGCGTGCCAGTTATGAGTGGGAAAACCTCAGACTTCAGGACTACAAGTCCGTCGCTGAGTATAATTCTACACTTCATAACATCACCTCACGCCTGAAATTGTGCGGTGAAGAAGTGACAGAACAACGCATGTTGGAAAAGACATTTACCTCGTTTCACGAGAAAGATGCAATCCTCATGCAGTAGTATCGTGAACGCAACTTCACGAAATTCTCCGATCTGATCTCATGCCTACTTAGGGCAGAGCAGAATCGAGACTTACTGCTCGCCACTCATAACTTACGGCCAGCTGGCACTGCCCCTATCCCGGAAGCCCACCACATTTCTCCCTAGAAGTGGAAAAACAAGAGGAGGGCTAAAAACACCAAAGGGAAAGCTGTAATGAAGCAACCAAGAGGTGCAGCTCCCCAGACAAACAAAAACAATAAGGGAAAAAGAAACTTCACTTGGAAGGGAAAGAACACCGAGCAAGTGTCACTTCCAAAGAAGAACTGGGAGGATAAATGCCATAGATGCGGCATGACTGGCCATTGGTCCAGAAATGGCCGCACTCCTCGCCACCTCCAGGATCTATACCAGGCGAGCCAGAAGTCTCTACCTGAAACAAACTTGGCGGCTGTTCAGCCGCCAATAATGTTTACTGCAAAAGACTTCGAGAACGACGACCTTCTCGATTGAGCATCATCTTTTATCTATGCATTTAGAATTCAATGTATCTTCATCTTTTATTTGCTTTAGTACGAACTTTTATTTTCGAATGATTGTCTACATTTTCGCTCAAATAAAATTTCGTTTTTACTTATATAGATGATGTGTGAGTGCCTAGTGGACAGTGCCTCAACGCACACAATCCTTCGCGATCATTGCTATTTTAATAGCGTAAATAAATATGACGGTCCTGTTATCACAATTTCAGGACTGTCCCAAATAATCGAAGTATCTGGTGAAGCAATTATATTGCTCCCAAATAACACAAGACTTCAAATAAACAATGCATTATTCTCTCCTAAATCAAATAGGAATCTCGTAAGCTTCAAGGACCTCCGTTTAAACGGATTTCACTTAGAAACCAGAGATGAAAATAAGGTTGAATATCTGTATGTAACTCGTCAAAAAGATGACCAGAAGATCATCTGCGAGCGATTCAAGGGACTCCAGTCGGGTCTCTACCATACATACATTCAACCAATAGAAGCCAATATGACTGAGCACCAGACGTGCCAATCACTGCCAGAGTTCCAACTCTGGCACAATAGACTTGGTCACCCTGGATCAGCAATGATGCGACGCATCATCACTGAATCCCGTGGACATAAATTGAAGAACATGAAGATTCTTCATAAGGGTGAATTTCCTTGTTCCCCTTGTTACAAGGGAAAACTAATAACGAGACACTCCCTCCTGAAAGTGGGATTAGAGTCTCCTGGCTTCCTTGAGAGAATTCATGGTGACATTTGCGGGCCTATTCACCCCGCAAGTGGCCCATTTCGATACTTCATGGTACTGATTGATGCATCAACTAAATGGTCTTATGTGTGTATCTTGTCCACCCGCAACCTAGCTTTTCCAAAGCTATTGGCACAAATAATAAGGTTGCGTGCTCATTTCCCCGATAACCATATCAAGAAACTACGTCTTGATAATGCGGGCGAATTTACTTCACAAGTCTTCGAAGACTATTGCCGGGCAACGGGTATTGAAGTTGAACATCCTGTAGCACATGTTCACACCCAGAACAGATTAGCTGAGTCCCTTATAAAGAGACTCCAATAGATTGCACGTCCATTGCTTATGCAATCCCAGTTGCCGGTGGATGCTTGGGGGGCATGCTATTTTATATGCCGCATCACTTATTAGGATAAGACCCTCTGGATGTCATACTTTATCCCCGATGCAACTTGCATATGGCGCACCTCCGGATATCTCTCATTTGAGAGTGTTTGGTTGTGCGGTATATGTCCCAATAGCACCACCTCAGAGGACCAAAATGGGTCCTCAACGTCGTCTAGGTATGTATATTGTTTTTGATTTGTCCTCTATTATCAGATACCTTGAACCCCTAACGGGGGACGCATTCAAGGCACGTTTTGCTGACTGTGAATTTGATGAGAAAATTTTTCCTAAACTAAGCACACAGTCTAAGAAGCCTGAAGCTACTGAGACCATTAGTTGGGACCAGAAGTCTTTGTCCCTATATGATCCGCATACTAATCTGTGTGAAGATGAGATCCTGAAGATCCTTCACATTCAGAATACAATACATCTTTTGTCGGATAAGTTCACGAACAACCAGAAGATTGTCCGTTCACACGTCCCTGCTGCTAATACACCAGCTAGGATTGACATCCCCATAGATGGATGCAATCCACCGGCAGCAGAATTGGCTGTACCACAATTGAAAAGAGGACGCCCACCAGGTTCAAAAGATAAAGTTCCTCGAAAGAGAAAGACTCCTGGAGATAATAAGATTATCCATCCACAGGATGCTGAGCTCAGACCAGCTACTTCTCACCTCCTTATTTCCCCTGCAGAGGAAACAATAGGAGAAACATCATTAAATTTTGTACGTATTGGAGAGGTACTAGACAGAAATAGCACAGTCGACGACGACGATTTTGCGTTCGATATTGCCGTTCACGTCACTGAATATGACGATGACGTCGAACCACGATCTCTAGCGGAATGTAAACGCAGAGATGATTGGCCAAAGTGGGACGAGGTAATAAGAGTAGAGCTGGACTCACTCTTGAAACGCAAAGTCTTTGGACCAGTAGTCCAAATACCAGTAGGTGTAAAGCCTGTGGGATATAAGTGGGGTTTCATAAGAAAAAGAAATGAGAATAATGTGATCGTTCGCTACAAGGCACGCCTTGTAGCCCAGGGTTTTTCCCAAAGACCGGGGATTGATTACGAAGATACGTATTCCCCGGTCATGGATTCAATCACATTCCGATTTTTAATAAGCCAAACTTCTCTGGAAAGCCTAGAAATGCAGCTCATGGACGTTGTGACTGCATATCTATATGGCGATATAGATAAAAATATCTATATGAGACTTCCTGATGGGTTTAATCTACCCCTAGAGATGAAAGAGATACCTCGGGACGTATTCTCTGTAAAGCTGCATAGATCATTATATGGTCTAAAGCAATTGGGCAAGATGTGGTATAACAGACTTAGTGATTTCCTTGCACAACAAGGATTCACAAATATTGAAGTCTGCCCGTGTATCTTTATCAAAAGAACGAGAACAGGATTCGTCATCATAGCAGTATATGTGGATGACTTAAATCTCATAGGATCTCCTGCAGAGATCAATGGGATATCTGAGAGCCTAAAACATACTTTTTAAATGAAAGACCTAGGCAAAACAAAGTATTGTCTTGGCTTACAGATAGAACACCTAAGAGGTGGAATCCTATTACACCAATCTAATTATACAAAGAAACTTCTACGTAAGTTTCATATGGATAAATGTCATCCTTTATGTACTCCTATGGTCGTAAGATCACTGGATGTACATAAGGACCCCTTCCGGCATCTGGAAGAGGGGGAGGAGATACTGGGTCCTGAAGTACCCTACCTCAGTGCCATTGGAACACTTCTATATCTGGCTAACTGTACGCGTCCTGATATAGCGTTTACAGTTAATCTCCTAGCCAGACACAGTGCAGCGCCTTCAAAGAACCACTGAAACGGAGTAAAGTATCTTCTGCGATACCTCCAGGGTTCAATTGATCTGGGACTTTACTACCAGAGAGGTACCTCCCCCAAATTGTTTGGTTATGCCGATGCAGGTTATCTTTCAGATCCACACACAGCAAAATCATAGATAGGTTTTGTGTTTACCTACGGAGGTACTGCTATCTCCTGGAGATCGGTAAAGCAAACCACAACTGCTACGTCATCCAACCATTCGGAGCTCAATGCGATTCATGAAGCAAGCAAAGAGTGTTATTGGCTACAATCTGTCATCCACCACATTCTTCAATCCACTGGCCTGAAGACCGGTGATTTGGAGCCTACTATCCTATTTGAAGACAACGCTGCGTGCATTGCTCAACTTCAAAAGGGCTACATCAAGGGCGACAGGACGAAGCACTTATCTCCCAAGTTTTTCTGGACACATGAGCTAAAGGAGGACAAGCAGATTGAAGTTCAGTAGATCCAGTCCTACAACAACTTAGCCGATCTTTTTACCAAATCTTTACCAAAATGTATTTTTGTAAAACCTGTAAAAAGAATCGGTTTGAGACAACTGAAAGACCTACAAGCCTGAAGCTTGTACGGATGAGGGGGAGTAACCTGTGTGTTGTACTCTTTTCCCTTAAGCTGTTGGTTTTTCCTACTAGGTTTTCCACAGCTAAGGTTTTAACGAGGCAAACACAATACTCAGGATCCAAAAGTATCCACCCCTTTTTAGCCTTATACGCTAAGACCAAAGTAATGGATGGATAAGGGGGAGTGTTGTGAGTGGGGGGGGGGGGGGGGAGAGGCCTTTGGCCTTCCCACCACTTATCCACCCATTTACTCCACCACATTTAGTGGTGGAGACTTTTGGTATCCTAGTCTTTTGGGTTGCCTAAGTGATTTTTATAAATAAATGACCATGGCTAGTTGCCATGGCTAATTCTCTTCTAACAATCCTCTAACAAAAAACCATTTACACACTGTGTTATTAGTATAGTATTGGAAAATTCTATACACAGACCAAATTGTTTTAGACCAGGACCGCTTTACACGGACTATTTCTTAAAATTCGGGTTCTTAACTTATTTACACATTTTTCTTTTGGGGTTTCTAATATTCGTCCCTTAAAAATTGCGTATTTGTTGAAATGGATGTTGACGAGTGTTTGTATTGGGATTATGTCTTATGCATAGGATAAGACCATATCTATTGTAACCCTATCCTTGTATGCTTTCTCTCTACTATAAATAAAGGACTGGGTCTCCCCCCAGATTTGATGCTTCACAACACATTATCAGCACGAGACTCTAATTTTTTTCCACAAAATCCGATCGTTGTGAAAGCGGAAGAGAAGGCGGTAGATCCACGCACGCGGCTTCGTCCACTGCGAACATGCGTCGTTTTCCACTCGTAAGCTTCGCCAACCGTCGCTAGATCTGGAGGATGGATCTAGAGGTATAATCCTTAAAAATTTAATTTTTAATCATGATCATGATTGTTTTTCCATCGATCTCGCAAGCTCGGAATGGAGATTTGGTTGATATCCTTAAACGATGATTTTTAATCGTCGATTTCAGGTTTTCCATATCATTAAAAAACTTATTTTTAGGGTTCATATTCTCTGAAATATGTTTGATATCGAATAAATTTGCTACACACATACTTGTGCCACCTTCAACGGCGTCTTCGCCGTGCCCGCCCGCCCTTGCGGCGGCGCCGCCCCCTCGACCGCCCGGAAGGCGGCTACCTCCCCCGCCTAACGACAGGGTTACCCCCTGCCCCCCTCTTGCCCCGCCTCACGGTGGCGTCCCCCTCGCACCACCGTGTGCGGACTGCCGCTCTGCGGCGTCGAAGGGCGGCGTCGACAAACCTTAGATGCCCCCTCCTTTCCCCCATGGTTCGAAAAAAAATAAAATTAAAAGTCTACTGACCTGAAGCCCGCAGCTTGGGTCTGCAGGCTAAACATGTCACCAAAAAAAAGAGAAAAGAAGGGTGCGGGCCTGATGCCCGCAGCTCCATTGCAGGCCTCAGGCCAGCAACCAATTTTTTTAACAATTTTTTTTTGGGTGCGGGTCTGAAGCCCGCAGGCCGAATAAGCTGAAAAAAGAAGAAATTGAAAATGAAAAGGGGAGGGGGATTTATTAAAAATAAATTGGTTTTTGGGGGCCAAAAATTCAAGAAAATTTGAGTATAATGGGGGACTAAAAGGGATCATTTGGGGATTTTTGGGGACTTGTGGGGATTATTTGGGGTATATAAAAAGGAAAACTATTTCCTTTGACGAAGAACAAGTAAGTTGGGCATCTTTCAAATTTATTTGAACTAGCCCATATAGCACAACTTATTACATAATATGATACGCCTTTTAGGATCATACTTATATGCATTGCATCACTTTTTAAGGCTCATTATCTGGATAAACTTATGCTTGGTTGTGCGACATTAACTTAATAATTAAGGAGATCCCACGACCATTCTGCCGTTAGTCAACTAACCTAACGGTGTATGACGTTGCCTAGTGGTCCAATAATTATTAAGTATTTAAATTGTTATGTTTATCCTTCTACGAATATATGATGCTTGTGATGTCTGTGATGTCTGTGATAATAATGTTTGATGAGCACAAATTTTTGAATGGATGGCTAATTGTGGTTTTGGATCTGTTGTTTAAGTCCCACATTTTACTTTTCCTGCACTTTTTTTTCTTTTTGAGAGAAATTGTAGTGAGGAAATTATGTAATGTCTAAGATCGATGACTACTTTTCATGGAGGCGGATGCCACTCTTGAAGCTGAAGAATTAATAAATGGGACCCACGGGGGTTTCTAAGTTGTACATTCTTTTTTCGTTTTCATTTGTGTAATATGGACTGTAATATATACTTTGGACACTTTTATTTATGTGGGACTGGCCGATCCCCGCAATTAGCTTATTCATTTAAAAATTGCCTCCGCATGAAAATGTTTAAAGCATTATTAATTCATGCAAATTTGTGCTCTGTTAGATAAAATGGCAAAAATTGCAAGCGTCGATTTCGAAGGGCTGGATGCATCAGACATGAATTACTTGAGCTGTCAGCTTGATGTTAAATTCCACCTGCGGGCAAAGTCCCTCATTTCTGCTGTGACAAAAGATGAAAATGTGGCTGACATTGAAAAGACGCATGCCATTATTGATGTTCGTCACCAAGTGGCCTCAGACCATAAAGGCTGAATACCTTACGATCGAAGATCCACTTGAGCTGTGGATTGCCATTGAGGAAAGATATAAATATCAGAAATATGTTATACTTCCAAGGGCACGATATGAGTGGGAGAACATGAGATTGCAGGACTTTAAGTCCATAGCTGAGTACAACTCAGATCTTTTTAGCATCACCTCACGCCTGAAGCTGTGTGGTGAAAAATTTTCAGCAGATCGCATGCTGGAAAAAGACGTACCCATCTTTCCACGAAAAGGATGCGATACTGATGCAACAATACCGTGAACGAAAGTTCACCAAGTATTCTGATTGCTGTCATGTTTACTCATGGCTAAATAAGCTCACCAAGCTCTCTGAACAAAACAGAGAGCTTCTCCTCGCCACTCACAACGTGCACCCCCTGACACTGCTCCCCTCTCAGAAGCTCACAATGCATCTTCTTCTAAAAAGAAGAAAGATAATAAAAGAAAAGAAAGACCACAGACAGGGGGGATAGAACAAAAGGGCCAGAGGCCAAGTCCAACAACGAAGAAATGAAGGGAGGCGAAAGTTCACCTGGCGCAGAAATGACAACAACAGAAATGATGCACCCCACCCAGGAGGGAATGGGAAGACCATTGCCATAGCTGTGGCATGAAAGGACACTGGTCTAGAGTGTGCAGAACTCCGTGGCACCTAAAAGATTAGTACAAAGAAAGCTTGAAGAAAAATCTGAAACACAAATGCTCCAGTTCAGTTCACAGCTGACGACTTTGAAAGAGACGATTTGCTGGATTAGCTGTTTTTATCTTTGCTTTGAACAATAATGTTATGAGCTGTTTGAATGATTGAATGAAGTATGAATAAATGAAAATGTTTTTCTAAAATAAAATGTGCTTATATGATTCATCGTTTAATAGATGAACTGCTCTTATAACTGATTAGTAGACAGTAACACATACAATCCTTCAATGCAAATGCTATTTTCATAGTATATTAAAGCCCAATAAATATCAGGGCCAATAAACATAATTGAAGGTTCTGGGAACGTAAGACCGTTGATCCCAAATGACACAGAAATTAAAAATAAAGGATGTACTATTCTCTCCGAATTCCAATAGAAACTTATAAGTTTCAAGGACATCCGTTTAAACGGATTCCATCTGAAAATAGCAAATGTAAATGAAAAGAATATCTGTATGTAACGTCTATAGAAAAAGGAGTAAAATCCATACTTGAACGTTTTGAGAGCTTTTCATCAGGCCTCAATCATACAAAGATTCGGAGAGAGGAAGCTCATTTGACGAAGCACCTGAAGTGCCCGATATCAGCCAAGTTTTTACTTTGGCATGATAGATTTGGCCACCCCAGATCGGTTATGATGCACCGCATATTATCCCAATCCTATGGGCTTGACATGAAGAACCAAAAGATTTTTCAGAAGGGAGAATTTCCTCGCATTCCTTGCATAAGGGAAAAATAATCACAAGGTCATCTCTGTTGGAACTTGGTATTTTCCATCCTCTCTTCCATAAAGTTTTGATGTGACAAATCAATATATTTCATGTTACTAACTTTATCTATGCAGATGTACAGCTACAACGCAAATTCATTTACATCGCGCATATGATCAAAGTACAATGATCCTCTGCAAAAATAACCTTGCTACTCAAATTACGTGTGAAACACGTATCTACGGAATGATGTAATTTTTACTTTTTAGATAGCTTCAGGGCCTTGGTTATATCTTATCATATATCCCTAAAGCTCAAATCTACATCATCTCCTAACTCATTTCGATCCTAAGTCAAAATTCGTATTTTTAAGTATTAGCCTACTAGAATTTTTCCTAGCCTACCAAAACAGTTATATTTTGACTTGATACTTTCAAAAAAGGATCTATCCGTTATCTATTCCACGTCACCAAAATTTTGTGACCGTTTGTTACCGTTTCAAAATTGGCAGGCTACGAATTTTCGTAACATGCCAAAATGCTTTTGGGACTGAAACTTTCCAGAACAGTTTCTGACCGTTCTCCAACGTTCCTCTCAGTTTCTGAACGTTGTGCAACGTCTCTTTTAGAGCCGTTCACAACCGTTTCTAAAACCTATAAAAGGAGGGGTACCCCCTCTCATTTTCCACACACTTTCCTCTTCTAAATTCTGATTTTGTTGAAAGCAAGTCTTTGATTTTCTTAAGTAATTCAGCCATTAGTTGTTCTTTTCTTATTTGTAAGAAGAAATCATTAGATTTCCTTCTTCATTTAAGAACGGAAGAACTTGGATTTTCAACATCACTTTTGGAAAGTTGTTTGTGTTCATAATTGCAAGAAGATATCAATAGATCTCTCTCTTCTTTTATGAACCAGAGAACTTCAAGTGTTGCGCTTCATTACATATCTTTTACATCTTGAAGTTCATCTTCTAAACACCATCCTTGAATTCATTCTCTGAAATTTATAACAAGGCTATATGTGTTTTTCTATTTCTTATTTAACAGGTTGGAATCTCTGTTTAGAGATTGTACAAAGTTTGGGACACGGGGAGTGTCGCCATTTTTGTAAGTTCGTGCTTGCGGGGCAAGTGATTATAGTGGATTGAAAATCTCTACGGGGTAGAGGACTGGAGTAGGATCACAAGGATCCGAACCAGGATAAATCTCTGTGTTTACGATTGGTTTAATTTTCAGCACTTGTCATTTTATTTCTGTGCCATCTTTGCAAATATTACTAACATTTTATTTGCGACAATTTTTTAATATACACTATTCACCCCCCTAGTGTATTGATCCTTACAGGCTAAAATTACATTTGGTATCAGAGCATGGTTAAGATGGCAGCAAGTTCCTCAAACATGAACGCAGTTCCTCACAACTACAATCAGCAACCTGAAGGGCACTCTCAAACTCGTCCTCCTCTATTTGATGGTTCAAATTACTCATATTGGAAAATACGAATGGAGATTCATCTCCAAAGTATGAATTATGAGATTTGGGACATCGTAGAGTCAGGATATGAAAAGCCAACAACTCCTGTTGCTGATTGGACCACCAACGACAAAGCTGCAAAAACCAACAACTCAAAGGCCATGAATGCTTTATTTTGTG
Source organism: Scilla litardierei (assembly GCA_030789695.1). Classification (NCBI taxonomy): domain Eukaryota; kingdom Viridiplantae; phylum Streptophyta; class Magnoliopsida; order Asparagales; family Asparagaceae; genus Scilla; species Scilla litardierei. Next base: position 121,142,411 of record CM061131.1, on the reverse strand, counting down.
CTATGGATAAACATGAGTTTAATCGAGTATCTCAGGCCAAAAGTGCTCAGGAAATTTGGCATATACTTGAGGTAACTCATGAAGGAACCAGTAAAGTGAAGGAAACCAAGATTTCCGTTTTGGTTCACAAATTCGAGTTGTTCAAGATGAAGGACCAAGAGACAATTGGAGAAATGAACACCAGGTTTACTAATATTATAAATTCTTTAAATGCTCTTGGAAAAACTTACACTTCTCTTGAACAGGTTCGCAAAATTCTTAAAGCTTTAACTCCAGTGTGGCGTCCAAAGATCATCGCTATTGAGGAAGCCAATGATCTTTCCACATTAACTATGGAAGATCTTATTGGTAACTTAATGGCCCATGAAGTTACATTACAAGATGAGAAAGAAGAATCAGATCAGAAGAAGAAAATACTTGCCTTCAACGCAACATCAGATAATGAAGATTCAGATGATGATATGGCATTTTTTGCCAAAAACTTCAGAAAATTCTTTCAGAAAGGTAAGTATAATAATTTTAAATCTAAGAATACTGATTCCTCTCTTTGCTTTAATTGTAATAAGCCAGGACATATGAAGAAAGACTGTCCACTTCTTAAAGCAAAGTTCAAAACTTCCAACAATGATCAATCCAGAAGAGAAAGGAGGTTTGACAAAATGAAAAAGGCATTTGCAGCAACATGGGATGATTCTTCAGATGATGAAGATGATGATCTAAATGAAAATGCCAACATGTGCTTTATGGCACAAGATGATGAAGATGAGGTAAGTTCTTTTAATAACGAAGAATTACTTGATGCTTTAAAAGATCTCTATTCTCGTTTCAAAAAATTGAATAATCAACATAAATCATTGAAACAGAATAATGATGATCTCCTTTCTAAATATCAAGAGTTATCTTCTTCTAAAACATTGAAAATACCTCTTCTCAAGTTTTGGATCTTAGTAAAGAGAATGACATTCTCAAAACTAAGAATTTAGAATTACATACACAAATATCCGAGATGGATAAAAATATTTCATCACTAAAGATGAAGTACGGCGAGATGTCATCCAATGTTAATAAATTTAACAAAGGAAAGACTAATCTCGATGATTTGCTTAAAATTCAATATCCAGCAAATCATAGACAAGGACTGGGATATTCCAAAAAGGATATACCCAAGACTTATAACACTTCTTCCTCGTGTGGTAAAACAACTTTTGTTAAACCACAAAAGAAGATTCATGCATTTATTTACACGAAGAAAGTAAACATTCCTACTTCTTCTTCACAAAGAAATGTTACTAACATTTCAAAAACATTTCCTAGGAAACCTACTACAATTAGAATATGGGTTCCTAAGGATTCATGTTTAAAAGTTAGAGATAGTTATATTTTTCATTATATGCATTCTATCGTTTATTCTAGTGATTACATTCGAAAGCCAAATTCCACTTGGGTTTGGCTTCCAAAAATCTAATCCCAAGGACCCTCAAAAAGGGGTACCAATGCTTAATGTTTTATCTTTCAGGTACCTAAAAAGGAAAGATGGATTTTGGATAGTGGATGTTCAAAACATATGACAGGAAATGTCAAACTACTTTCAACCATCAAGTACAAACAAGGAGGCACAGTTACCTTTGGTGACAACAACAAAGGCAAAATTATAGGCACTGGAATAGTTGGTAATACAAATCAGCCTATCATCGAAAATGTTCTCCTGGTTGATGGTTTGAAACATAACTTACTTTCCATTAGTCAGTTATGCGATAAAAATTACAAAATAGTTTTTGAACAAAATGATTGCATCATTTATGATTCTGATATGTCATCTATTTTATTTCGTGGTAAGCGTAAGAATAATATTTATATCTTATGCATGTCTATTTCCACTAATAATCATTGTTTAATGATTACATTAGATGATACACTTTTATGGCATAAACGTTTTGGACACACAAATTTCAAAAATCTAGCACGTATTTCAAAACACAAGTTAGTTAATGGAATGCCAAATATTTCTTTCAAACACAAACATTTTTGTGATGCTTGTCAACAAGGAAAAATGCACAAATCTTCTTTTAAATCAAAAGACGTTATCTCAACAAAGAGACCATTAGAACTCTTACATTTAGATTTGTTTGGTCCTTCAAGAGTAGCTTCTTTGAATAAAAGTAGATATGCATTTGTCATTGTTGATGATTATTCTAGATACACTTGGGTTATATTCTTACAAAACAAGAATGATGCTTTTGAAGAATTTTCTGTATTTTGTAAAAAGATACAAAAAATCAAATCCTCTAACATTATCACTATTCGTAGTGATCATGGGGGAGAATTTGAAAATGAATCATTTACTAAGTTTTGTAATGAAAATGGCATTACGCACAATTTTTCTTTTCCTCGTGCTCCTCCTCAGAATGGCGTAGTAGAAAGGAAAAATAGAACTTTACAAGAATGTGCAAGAACAATGCTTTGTGATAGTAATCTTCCTAAGTATTTTTGGGCAGAAGCTGTTGCAACTGCTTGTTACATTATGAATAAAGTTCTTATAAGGCCATTACTTAATAAAACCTGTTTTGAAGTATTTTTTAATCGTATTCCTCGTGTATCATATTTTAAAGTGTTTGGATGTAAATGTTTCATTCTAAATACTAAAGATGCACTTGATAAATTTGATTCTAAATCTGATGAAGGTATTTCTGTTGGATACTCAACACGTAGTAAAGCCCACAGAGTATACAACAAAAGAACTTTAGCAGTTGAAGAATCACTTCATGTCACATTTGATGAGAATCCCTCATCTAATTCTCCCATTATTGATGATGAAGAGAATATTTTACCTCTTTCTAATTCCTTAGATAATGTTAAACTTGATGAAATTGATGCTACTAAACATTCTGTTGAGTCTATTTCAGATAATACAGATCTTCCTAAGGCATTTGTACAAGTTCCAAATCATCCATCAGAGTTAATTATTAGAGATATTACAGATGGAGTAAGAACTCGTCGCCAAATAGAGCAAATGGCACATTGTGCATTTCTTTCAACCATTGAACCAAAGAATATCAAAGATGCATGTGAAGACAGTTCATGGATTATGGCTATGCAGGAAGAACTCAACCAATTTCAACGAAATGATGTTTGGGAATTAGTTCCCAGACCAGCAGATCATTCAATTATTGGTACCAAGTGGGTATTCAAAAATAAATTGGATGAATCTGGTCAGGTAATTAGAAACAAGGCACGATTGGTTGCACAAGGTTATAATCAAGAAGAAGGTATTGATTATGATGAAACCTATGCACCAGTTGCTCGTCTTGAATGTATTAGAATGTTATTATCATTCGCTTGTTTTAAAGATTTTAAACTTTTTCAAATGGATGTAAAAAGTGCTTTTCTAAATGGTTTTCTTAAAGAAGAAGTTTATGTAGAACAACCTCCGGGTTTTATTTATGAAAATTTTGAAAATCATGTTTTTAAATTGAAAAAGGCTTTATATGGTCTCAAACAAGCACCTCGTGCTTGGTATGAAAGACTTAAAAGCTATCTTTTAAATTCAGGATATTCTATTGGTAAAATAGATTCTACTTTATTTATTAAAAACATAAATTCTGATATTATCATTATTCAAATATATGTTGATGATATTATTTTTTGTTCTACTAACGAATCTCTTTGTCAATATTTCTCTAAAATTATGCAGAAAGAATTTGAGATGAGTCACATGGGTGAACTAAACTACTTCCTCGGTCTTCAAATCAAACAAATGAAGGAAGGAATATTCATCCACCAAAGCGAGTACTCTAAAGAACTCATCAAACGCTTTGGTTTAGAAAGTTCTGCAGAAAAACATACTCCAATGAGTACATCTACTTCCCTCGACAAAGATTTAAATGGTAAGAGTGTTGATCAACGTCTATACAGAGGTATGATTGGCTCCTTACTTTATCTAACTGCCAGTAGACCAGACATTATGTTTTCCGTATGTTTATGTGCACGATTTCAGGCAGATCCTAAAGTTTCACATTTAACTGCCGTAAAACGGATTATTAGATATGTTAAGTATACTTCTGATTTTGGTTTATTTTATCCTAAAACAAACACATTTGATTTATTATCATATAGTGATGCAGATTTTGCTGGTTGTAAATCAGATCGTAAAAGTACTAGTGGTACATGTCACTTTTTAGGACATGCCTTAGTTTCCTGGTTTAGCAAAAAGCAAAACTCTGTTTCATTATTTACAACCGAGGCAGAATATATTGCCGCTGGTTTAGCATGTGCTCAAATTTTATGGATGAAACAAACTATTTCAGACTATGTTATTAATTGTTCCACATGTCCTATAATGTGTGATTATACTAGTGCTATTAATTTGTCTAAAAATCCAGTTCATCATTCACGCACTAAACACATTGATGTACGTCATCATTTTTTAGATGATCATGTTCAGAAAGGTGATATTATTTTAAAATTTATTTCTACTGAACATCAAGTTGCCGATATTTTGACTAAGCCTTTGAAGGAAGAAACTTTTCTCAAGCTTAGAAGAAATCTGGGCATTATTAGTGCATCAGAATTTGATTTATGAGTATATACATTTATTTTTGATTTTTGTGAATTTTTCTATAAATTGTTTGGTTACTATTTATTTTTGGCATGCTACCAAATTTCGTAGCATACCAATTTAACCAATTTTTAAACAATTTTTTTTTCTGTTCTCCGTTTTGTACCTACTTTGATCCCTGGAATTTGATTTTTTAAATACTTCTTCTATATTTTATTCTCAAAATCAAATTTCATATCGAAATTCTTACCCGTTCTCGTCCATTTTGTCTCTATCCTTTTTGATTCATGTTGCTATCTGTGTTCTCTCTACTGCCACATGGATACTTCTCCTTGTCTTTCCCAATATCCCCTGCTTTTCCCGTTGGACAGGGCACTGACATTCATTCTCATTCTTCGAACTTTCCATTTTGAACTCTGTACTTTCGTTTCTCTCTTGGTTTGGACTTCACAAGAAGACAAAAATTTAATTCTTCTGGCTCTTTTCAATGCCAAACCCGCAACCCAATGGTATTTCCTCCCGTTGGAAATTGTTTTCTAAATTTAATATATTCAATTCGGCCACCTACCCTCTGGCCAAAACCGCAATCCAATGGCCACAACCGCAACCCAATTTCTTTCGGCCACCTACCCTATTCAATTCGGCTCTCAAAACGCCACTTATTGGTCCACGTCATCAACCCATTTTATCTTTATCCATTCGGGTTGATCTCTTTGGCATCACGTGAGACACTTCAAATCTGTTTAATATTTTTTTAACATACTTCACTTCTTAACATTATTTCCCACCTACCCCATTCAATTCTTCTCCTCCACATGGATGCTTCTTATTGGCCCAAGCCACCAAACCGCCTCCTCTTTCTGTACGGCATCTCATGAGGACTTCACCCTTATTTTTTATTATTATTTGTTATTCTTTTATTATTATTCTATATTTGTTTTTTTTACAAAAGATCTCTCCCTGACATTTATTTTCATATCCCTAGGCACTTCGGCCAGCACATCTCTTGTGGCCTTTAATTTTTTTTCCAACTTCCAATATTTTTACCTACCCTCTTAATGTCGACCTGCCATTCATTATTTTTTTATCTTCCCCATGTACCTCGGGTCTAACATCCATTACTATCTCTTTGATTGTTTTGGGTCTCTACACTTTCAAAAGTACCTCGGGTCTCTTCACTGCCTATTATTTTTTGCAACCAACGGGTACACGTTCTTCCAACCGCTGCCTCTTCTTCTTCCCATCTGTTCGGTTTTCTGTATTTTGAATTTTTCTGTTGTTCAAACTTCCTTCAGTTCTAGCAACCGCTTCCACTTCTTATCATGGCAACTGAATGGGTTTCTTTTTCACTCTATTTATTTCGTATTCTTTTCTTCCCTTTCACCATCTCTGTTCTTCCCTTCTTCCTCTCTTTGTTTTCATTTTCTATCTTTCGATCTCCATGGCCGACCCCACATTCCCTTCACCCTCCGATCGTTTCCGTTCGGTCGCTGCCCAAGAACGTTATCTTCGCTCCGAGGCCACTCGCTTTCATCCGGAGCGCTTCCTCGACTACGTCACGCCGATGATGATGCATGTCAAGCAACTTCTCGCAGTTGTTGGGCTCCATCAACTTTGGTCGATCACCAACAAAACCCCTTATTACCCTACCCTAGTGCGGGAATTCTATGCAAATCTAGAGACTACGGTCCACCGTGGTCAGAAGTACTTCTCCACTCAGGTTCGGGGCGTTTGCTTCACCGTCGACAGCACCAAACTTGCCACCATCATCAATCAGCCACCCAATAATCTCGACCTCCTCTCTTTTCCGATGGACGACCCTGTTATCCTTTCTCGTCTCGCCCCAAAGATGACCCCCCCATATGTCTGCATCCAAACTCCGACCTGAGGCCCGCATCCTCCACAAAATCGTCATTTTCAATTTGATGCCGAAGGCTGGGTCTGTGAACTATTTGAGCAATGCCTATCTTCATTGTCTCTATGCGATCATGGCCGGTTATTCTATTCACTGGGGCCATTTGCTTCTTCGCTATATGATGCGTCCGGTTACCACCCATTTTTATTTCCCATGTCTCATCACACTCATACTTCGCGCATTTGGTGTTCCCACCGACGGCGAACTGCTGCTTCAGAATGATGTTCACATCGATGAGAACATCCTCCAAAGCATGGGACTACCGGGTGATGCTTCTTCTCCTGACGATGACGCCGATGAAGACAACACCGTTGCTTCTGACAATGACTCTTCCCATCCTCCTGCTCCGCCTTCTTCCTCTCGTAGCAAGGCACCGTTTCCAGGCTCTTCCCTCTCTCGCTGCGGTAGGAAGATTCATACGTCTAAGGATGGAGTTAGCCCTTCTAGAGAGACCAATGCAGTTCTCTTCGATCGTCTTTCTACTCAGGTTGCTGACGGGTTTGCTAGTATTCAGATTCAGATGAGTAAGTATGACGATGTTCTTCGTCACCACTCCACCGTTCTTGAGCAGATTTAAGTGGAACAATCCTCACTTCGTTCTTCGCTGGAATCCGCTGACATCCTCCCTACCCGTCGCACTCGCACCCGTCGCTCCTCCCCGGGTTCCTCGACCTATCATCCCCGTTAAGCTTGCTCTGTTGGTTGCTCTGTTTTTCGACTATCCTTGCCTCACCATCTGCCGTTTGGTTGCTTTTCCTGATTCCTGGTTGTTCTGTCTCTGGTTCTGGATTACCTTGGTTGCATCAGTATGGTGTTCGTATGTTGGTCGTATGTGGCGTTAGTATGTTGGTCGCTGGTTCTATATTTTGAAGTTTCTGTATGTTGTTTTAGTGGGTATTTGTTATCTGTCGTATGTTGGTCTTTCAGATGCATGCTATGTACTGGGCTTGGCCTTTACTTAAGTTGTTTCATCATGGTTGTTATGCTAATATATTATAGTTATTTTGTGTACTTCGTCTCTCTGATCGATGTTTCCTTAAGTGTTAGTTACTTTTGTTCCTTATATGCTCCTCACATAACCTGTTTCTGTTCATTTTTTTCATTTCCTCCATTTTCTAATTTGGCCTGCTACGCAAAATCGTAGCTTGCCAATTTCTCTTTTCCACTTTTTGTGGATGACAAAGGGGGAGATATATGCACTCAGGGGGAGTAACATCCGTAACATCACATTTCATATCAACATCATGTTCATACACTTCTTAAAACTTTTCACTAACATGATTAATTCACATATATATATATATATACTTTATTATTTATCATTATCAAAAATCTCTACTAAAAGTTGATAAAGAATCTCCATGCTTCCTCAAAAGAATATAAGGAGATAAATGTGGACAAATCCACGCCCATTGTGGGCTATTTCGGTACTTTAAGGTACTGATAAATGCATCCTAAAAATATTCGTATGTGTGTCTACTATCGACCCGCAACCAAGCTTTTCCAAAGCTATTGGCATAAATAATAACGTTGCAGGTGTTGTAAACTTGGTGGCTACGGAACCCGTAGCCCTGTATTTATAGTAATAGGGTTACATAATGGGTGGATACCTAATACACAGATGGGCCTCTAAAAGCCCGTTTATAACACTTCCCATTATCCATCCATTGTTGTAAGCCGTAATGAGCGCTTCAGGGTTCATAGAGCTTATCTGACCATGGGTGTATGGATACTTCTGTATCCTAAGTTAAGAGTTCTTGCCTCGTCAAAACCTTTGCCATGGAAAACCCAGTGGGAAAAACCAGTGGCTAAGGGAAAAGAGTACAAGTCTCTGTAACTTCCCCTGATCGATGAATATCATCAGAGATGGATACTTCTGGATCCTAAGTTAGGGATAACTGCCTCGTTAAAACCTTTAGCTATGGAAAATCCAGTGGAAAAAACCAATAGCCAAGGAAAAAGAGTACAATTTTCTATAACTTCCCCTGAATAGTGGAAGTATTTAGGGGTGGATACTTCTGGATACAGAGTCAATGAGGTTGCCTCGTTAAAACCTTTAGCTATGGAAAACCCAGTGGGAAAAACCATTAGCCAAGAGAAAAGAGTACAACACTACATTTGACTCCCCCTGATCTGTACAAGCTGCAGGCTTGCAGATCTCCTAGGCAACTATACATCAATCTATTACAGTGTTCCGATAATAAGTACAAAGTACAAGGCATCGCTCATCTATACAAGTATCACTCATCTATGGCAGCTACTGAATCTGAGGGAGCTCTTTTGAAGAGGAGTGGTCTGCAGACTCGGTAGGTAGCACCACGTCTCTAACCCAGTCGTCACTGTGTCTGCGAGGTACTGCAGGACCTGGCTGTGCGTACTTATGATTTGCTTCTTGGATTGATGAGGCTCTCGGGTTGGTGGGATTGATGTTGCCTTGGAAGCATGCTTTGCTGGTCTCCAGGAGTTTTTCGTTCCGTTGTTGTAGTCATCGCGATGATCTGTAACCTGTATCTGCAAATACATTTAACATGTTGGATGATCCTTGACCCTGGGAGATAGCACCGAAGCTACGTATCTCTGGTCCAGTGGTGCGCTATAGGCACTGCACTGTATCTGGTTAAGTGGTTTACTATCAATGCTTTCTTGAGTCGCATGCAGTTGGCCAGATAAATGAGTGTAAAAAAGACATTTGAGTAAGGCACTTCAGGACCTAGGATATCCTTCCCCTCTTCCAGAGAATGAAAGGGGTCTTAATGTGCATCCATACAACCAATAGGTGTATCAGTGGATTGCAATTATCTATGTTTCTGCATCAACTAGATGATAATTTCATCTGCTGGATAATTATTCATCTTCGGGATGATGGTTTCATCTTCAGGATGATGGTTTCCATCTTCAGGATGATAATTCATCTTCATGATGATGGTTTCATCTTCAGGATGATAATTCGTCTTCAAGATAATGGTTTCATCTTCAGGATGGTAATTCGTAAGGGTATGTTATCACATCATTCATAGCAACATAGCCTAAAATTTTCTTTGCCAATCACATGGTTTTCGTAACCATGACCAGGGAGCCTGATGAATCAGTTTAAATAATTTTGTAAGTGAGTTAAGCTCATCTTACATGGTTACTTCCTGGTTTCTGCGAAATAAATCTCTAAGCTATAGCGTTTTGCTTATAGCATACGATTTTATTTATTTATACAATACTCAGTAATCCACAGGTTTGATATCTTTTGATATCAGGACTTCAGGTCCAAACACTTCACATTTCATAAGTGAGTCCAGCTCAACTTATTATTGCCTCGTTCCACATAATCTGGCCAAATCTCTGTGTTTGCTTCAGGAAACAGAGATTGGGAACGATATCTATGGCAAAATGAAATGTGAGTAATTGTCGACAAGTGTGTTTTATCTAAATACCTCTTTATGTACGTACATTATTCAATTTATTCCCGATTCATCTCTTCTGGAGGTTCTGGAAAGGGAGAGGATATGGAGATGAGCTCATTTTCCTTTGGTGGTATTGTTTTAGGGTCTCTAGGAGTTATTTCTCGCTTTGGAGCCTCGTGGTATATCCTCTCATCCATTGAGGGTATCCACGTCTGCTACTGGTGGATTGCATCCATTATATTTGGTATGTTAATCCTAGCTAGATTTTTAGTAGCAGAGATGTGTGAATTTGACAATATTTATATTGTCAGCAACTATGTTTGATAACTGTTTAACAGTTTCATAAGTGTGGATCTTCAGGATCTCATCACAATTCATGATGATCAGATCATAGGTATTAATGTTTTTAATGGTCAAATTGAGCTTCAGGCTCATGGATGATTATAGTATTTTTGTTGAACCTACTTCTGGGGAATTAGAGTTATGAAGGATCTTCAGGATCATATCAAGTCTTTTAAAAGAGGGCCCATCAATGCACATCTTATGAGAAGTGATTTTAAATGCTTCCCTTATTCAGAGTGCTCAGAATCTATTTATCTGGGGTAATTACTGTTGAGTATTGGACTTCTTCATACTTGGTGTTAATGATAAGCAAACATAAATACTTGTGACTAATCCCCTATTTTGCAGTTAATCCATTGCCTAAGCTAATTATGAAGATCTTCTAGCAATGGATGACTCTTAAAGTTCATTGAAGGCAAATGAAAATGGATTGGGTGATTGTAGATGTTGATTGAAGCTTCATGAAGACTTCAAGCTCGTATGATGGATAGAAGAGAGATTTCGTCAATGTAAATTTCTTTTATCTCTTCTAGTATGTAGCTTAGAAGTAGAACATTGATGGAGCACTCACACACATCATCATTTCAGTCTTAGGACATCATTAGATCAATTGTCCTTAGACCCCAATTTATTTCCTTAGTGATTGTGTTTGGATTGTTTATAACAGTCGACTGCTGAACGTTTTACAGTCGTCTGTCTCAAAAATAGTCGACTGTGTTTTGTTCTACAGTCGCCTGTTATGCACATACTGTTACAATCTAGTTTTGGGCATATCTGATTATTTCGCACAGGCAACTGATGAACGATTCACAGGCGCCTGTCCATGTGACAGTCAAATGTGTTTTGTAAATCAGTCGCCTGTTTATCCTTTGCCCAAACCTTGTTGGTCTGACTTTTACGGCCAGTCGACTAATGTTGAATATACAGTCGACTGTCCCTTGGATCAGTCGACTGTGTATGCTGCAACAGTCGTCTGTCTATGAGCCAATTTATTGACTCAGCTCTCTGGAAATTTTCAGGGAATTTGACAGTCGTCTATATAATGATTTACAGTCGCCTGTTCTGATTAACAGTCGACTGTATTATCCTCTTCAGTCGTCTGTCCTGTTATCTTACAAGATTTCCAGATCTCCTCAACTTACCATTCTTTCGGCCAGTCGCCTGTAGAAGTAATTACAGTCACCTGTTGGTTCAACAGTCGACTGTCTTTGCTTCATCAGTCGACTGTCCACATGGTAAGTTACCGTTATGAATTCTTACCTACCTTTGCTGACTGTGCAACAGTCGACTGAGGTTTCTTCAACATTCGACTGTTGCGAGTTCAGTTTCTATCCGTTGAGATTTTTCGCACGGATTCCAAAGGGGTTTTTTGCCTAAACTGTTTTGTGGATTTGAGAAACCTATAAATGAGGTTTCTACTGTTCCATTGAAAGGCTACCTAAGCTACTGCAAAATCTCTTAAGCTTTCATTCTAAGTTTAAAGCTCTCAAATCCAAAGCCCTAATAATTCCAATCTTTGATCTCTTGCTCTCCAACCTAGAACCAAAGAGTTATCCTCTAGGAATTTGGTGCAGTCAAGAGAAAGTGCTTTCTCCTCTCTTCCAAGAGAGTCTTCAACACACATCACACTTCTCCTTCAAGTTCTAATTTAAGGCATAGGTGATTGTAAGTGTTGCTTTCATATTTCATTACTTTCGTAAATTGAATTTGCTCTCGGGTTGTGAGAGCGGTTTGCTTGCTCCCAAGTTGTGGGAGTCAAGGACATCGATTGTATTCGATTTCACTTGTAGGGTTGCTATAAGTGGGTTTTAAGGAAACCTCAAGTTGGGGTTCTAACTTGAGTATCCGGAGGTATCCGGGTGGAATGGACGTAGGATTACTGGGAACAAGTCGGGAAGTGACTTGGGTAATCCGAACCCTTGAAACATAATTGCGTTTGCTTTTGTTTCTTATTGGGTTTATTTTTAATTCCGCACTATATTGTTGGTTAGCATTTTAATTTGGTGTAACTATCGTTTTAAATTGCTTAAACACTATTCAACCCTCCTTCTAGTGTTTTCTTTATAGCCAGGATCCTTACAATTGGTATCAGAGCGCAAGGTTATAGCTATGGCATCCAACAACAACAACGTTCCTCCGCCGACTTCGTACAACAATCACGATCGTGATGGAGCATCCACACTTTTTGAAGGTCAATTTACGATGCGTCCTCCACGTTTCAATGACACTAACTTTGGATATTGAAAGTGTAGGATGGAGACGTTCCTTAGGAGTGCTTCACTTTGGAGAACCCTTCACAAGGAGTACGTCGAGCCCACCGAAGAGGATTTCGAAAAATGGACGACTTCCGAGAAATCCGCCGAAGTCAACAATGCAAAAGCAATGAACGCTCTTCATTGTGCATTGGACCCGAATGAGTTCAACTAGATATGCACATGTAAGAGTGCATATCAAATTTGGAACCATCTCATCGTTACCCATGAGGGAACGAACAAGGTAAAACTTTCAAAGTTATATGTTGCCATACAAAACTTCGATTTGTTTCATATGCAGGAAAATGAGAGCATTGCATCGATGTACGGACGTTTTACCGACATCACAAATGAATTGGAAGCCCTTGGCCAAATATACACCGAACCTAAAAAGGTAAGGAAGATCATCATGGGCATGACCTCCAAATGGGAAAGAAGAGCGATTGCCATCGAGGAGGTCAATGATTTGAAGAATTACACAGTTGTGAATCTGATCGGGACTCTCATGTCTTATGAGGTAAGACGAGAGAACCGATTAAAGATTCGAGCTATGATGAATCCTTCGGAGGCCAAGAAGAAAGCTTTGGCATTCAACGTCAATTCATCATCCTCCGATAGTGAAGATTCGGAAGATGAGATGGATTTAGGTGAAATGGCCCAAATGGCGAAGAAGTTCCAACGCTTCTTCCGCAAAGGCAAATTTTCCTCTAATAAAAGATTTAAGTCTACTAATGCTACTTCCTCTCTTTGCTGTAAGTGTAATAAGCCAGTACACATCAAGAGGGATTGCTCAATGCTAAAGAACAAAGAGAAGTGGAAGGCACCGAAGTACCACAAGTCCGACAAGAACAAGAGAGACAAGAAGAAAGGACTCGTCGGTACGTTCGATGACTCAAGTGAAGAATCATCAAGTGATTCCGATGATGAGAAGGGTGAGAGCGCCCACATGTGTTTCATGGTACGAGAAGATTCATTCTCCGATGAGAGTGAATCCGACACGGATGATACTGAGGTAACATTGGATGAACTTCGTATTGCTAATGAAGAATTATTTGCTAAAAATCAATCTTTAATACTTAGATATACTAGCTTAAAGAAATCAAATGTTAGCAAGTCATCCATACCATGCATTATCAACAATGACACCATTGTTGATACTTTAACTCTTGAGAAAGCAAACTTAGCTTCTCAAAATGTCACTTTGAGAGATGAGGTGAATAACCTCAAATCTCAACTAGATCAAACACATCCTAAGGATAATAGTGATCTAGTTACACGACACACACAATTGGGTTTAGAGAATGATTCTCTTAAAACTCAAGTGTACGAGCTCAAAGCACGGGTGTCCACCTTGGATACCAACATTTTTTCTCTAAAGGAGAAATATGAGCTCATGTCCTCCCGTATTATGAGATTCAATAAGGTAAAAGGACAATAGGATGATTTGCTTGCAAACCAATTTCCGGCCACACATCGTGTTGGTCTTGGGTTTGTGAATGCGAATGCATCCAATGCTTGCACCTCCTATAGTGGTGTCACTATAGACCTTGTGAGGCCATCCTCTGGTGCATCCACAAGTGGTGTCAAATACAATATAGGTAGCAAACCTACCAAGAAAGTCACCACTTCACCTTCTCTTCCTTTTGGCAAGAAACCCACTAAGGGTGGAAACCAAAAGCAAGGCCATGCATACATGTACACTAATATTCATCCACGTAGGAAACCTCCTACTTCACAAGTGGATAATCATGACACTTTTTATGCTCCACACCCACGGACACGTACAAATCCACACATGAGAAATTCTCATGTACGTGCTCCTATACACCCATATGCTCATACGCATCATTCCTGCATGTATGCACATCCTCCTCATGTCATGCATAACCCATATGGTCCATACAACATGCATGTTCCTAAGCATACATATAATACTCATATGTCGTATGCATATCCACCTCCTCATGTTTATGCTAGAAACCATGTTCCTAAGAAGCATGCACCTCATAGAAATTCAACAAGTATGCATGCAACTAGGAAAAGGACTCCCAAGGTGTACACTATTTGGGGTCCTAAGAACACTAGCCTAAATGATAGAAATGCTTATGTTGATTCCTATTTCCATGATGTCATTAGGAATAGTAATTATGTTGGGAAGCGGAAGTCCACTTGGACTTGGCTTCCAAAGGGCTAATCCCCTAGGACCCAACAAACATTGGGTACCATGAGCTTATGGTATATTATATAGGTACCCAAGAGAAAGAAGAAGAGCAATAAAAGTCATATTAGCTCTAAAGAGAAAGGATTGATTCTCGATAGTGGTTGTTCCAAACATATGACGGGAGATCCCTCTTTGCTCTCCGAAGTGATTAGCATCAAGGATGGTGCAACAGTCACTTTTGGAGGAAATCAAAAGGGAACTATCATTGGAGTAGGTATCGTTGGTAACCCTTCCAAACCCTTAATTACTAATGTATTTCTTGTTAGTGGTTTGTGTCACAATCTCATTTCCATTAGTCAACTTTGTGACAAAGGTTACAAGGTTAAATTTGGAGAAGGATTGTGTACAATTGTTGATTGTGATTCTAATGTTTTATTTTCCGGTATTAGGCGTAAAAATATTTATTATTTGAGCTTGCCTAAAACCGTAGAACATTGCTTGGTTGCTAACTCAAGTGAACAACTATTATGACATCGCCGTTTTGGTCATATTCACTTCAAGCACTTATATAAGTTAGCTAAGCATGATCTAGTCAAAGGTTTTCCTAAAATCGCTTTTAATAAGAAAAACTTTTGTGATTCTTGTCAAAGAGGTAAACTTAGTAAATCATCCTTTAAGCTTAAAGAAGGGATTACTTCTAAGATGTCCCTAGAACTTCTTCATCTAGATTTGTTTGGGCCAACTAAAACCGCTTCTTTAGGTAATGCTCATTATGGATTAGTTGTCATTGACGACTTTTCTAGATTTACTTGGGTTTCATTCTTAACTAATAAGAATGAAGCTTATGAAGAGTTTACCAAATTTGCAAAGAAGATTCAGAATTTCTTAGGATCCACCATAATCACTATCCGTAGTGATCATGGAGGAGAATTTGAGAATGAATCTTTTACTAAGTTTTGTGATGACACCGGGATAACTCATAACTTTTCCTTCCCTCGGGCACCACCACAAAATGGTATTGTAAAGAGAAAGAATAGGACTCTTATTGAGTGTGCACGCACTATGCTCCATGATAGTCATCTTGGACTACAATTTTGGGCAGAGGCGGTGCACACGACATGTTATGTGCTCAATAGGATCCTAGTGAGACCCCGAACGAACAAAACTTGTTTTGAGTTGTTTTATGACAAAAAGCCTCAAGTAAAATATTTTCGTATTTTTGGTTCAAAATGTTTTATCAAGAACACTTTCGAAAATCTAGATAAATTTGTGCCCAGATCCGATGAAGGAATTTTTGTTGGATATTCCACACGTGGCAAAGCCTACCGGATATACAACGAAAATTCTTCAACGATTGAGGAATCACTACACGTTTTATTTAATGAAGATTTTGATTTTCCTTGTATTGATGATGATAGTGTAGATGTTTTGTGTGATCCCTTAGTAATGTTAAGATTAATGATTCGATTATTGAGACTAACACTACTAACGAAATTGTTGAAGATGTTCCTAGTGATGCAGGAATACCCAAAGTTTACCCGACCGTTTGTAACCATCCCCATAATCAAATTATTGGTGATATTGGTGTGGGTGTTCGAACGAGATCGAGGATTGAAGAATTCTCTCATTGCACATTTGTCTCTACCATTGAGCCAAAGAACATCCAAGAAGCTTGTGAGGATAGCTCTTGGATAGTGGCAATGGAAGAAGAACTAATGCAATTCGAGAGAAATGAAGTTTGGGAGCTCGTTCCTCTTCCAAGTGGTCACCAAGTTATTGGGACCAAATGGATCTTCAAGAACAAGACCGACGAGAACGAGGTCATCACAAGGAACAAAGCAAGGTTAGTAGCTCAAGGATACCAGTAAGAGGAAGGTATTGATTTCAAAGAATCTTTTGCCCCAGTAGCTATATTAGAAGCTATTAGATTACTTTTATCTTTTGCATCCCATACGAATTTTAAACTATTTCAAATGGATGTTAAAAGTGCATTTTAAATGTGATTGTCAATGAAGAAGTATATGTTTCTCAACCTCCCGGTTTTATTCATGGAAAATTTCCAAACCATGTTTTCAAACTTAAGAAAGCGTTGTATGGGTTGAGACAAGCTTCTAGAGCTTGGTATGATCGACTTACGACCTTTCTTTTGAATTTAGGTTTTAAAATGGGAGAAGTTGATTCTACACTTTTCATTAAAGGTTATGAAAATGACATTCTTTTGATTCAAGTTTATGTAGACGATATTATTTTTGGTTCTACTAACTTTAATCTTTGTCAAGAATTTTCTAAGTCAATGAAGGATGAATTCGAGATGAGCCACATGGGAGAGCTCACTTATTTTCTTGGACTGCAAATTCGACAAATGGAGAATGTCACCTTCATACATCAGACAAAGTACACAGTGGAGCTTATGAAGCGATTCGGGATGGAATCGTCTTCAAGCAAATGGATTCCCATGAGTACAACTACCCATCTGCACAAAGATGAGAGCAGAAAAGATGTAGACGTTCGTCTATATCGAGGTATGATCGGTAGCTTACTTTACTTAACCGCTAGTAGGCCCGATATCATGTTTTCCGTATGCCTATGTGCTAGATATCAAGCTAGACCTAAGGAGTCACATTTGATTAAGGTTAAATGAATATTTCGTTATCTCAATCAATCGCTAGATTATGGGTTGCTTTACTCTAAATCTTGCACATATGAGTTAATCTCATATAGTGATGCCGACTTTGTCGTATGCAAGTCCGACAGGAAAAGTACTAGTGGCACTTGCCATTTTCTAGGAAATTCCCTTGTTTCTTGGTTTTCTAAAAAACAGAATTCGGTGTCATTGTCCGCGACTGAAGTGGAATATATTGCCGTGGGTCTTGCATGTGCACAAGTTCTTTGGATGAGACACACTCTTATGGATTATGGTGTCAATTGTGATATTTGCCCGATCATGGTTGACAACCAAAGTGTCATATGTCTTTCCAAGAATTCGGTACATCACTCCCATACCAAACACATAGATGTGAGACACCATTTTATAAATGATCATGTAGCTAAGAAAGGCATCATCTTAGAGTACATTGAAACCCAAAAACAAATTGCCGACATCTTCACAAAACCTCTTAAAGAAGATTCATTTGTAAGGTTGCGTGGAGAATTAGGAATTATGGGTGAATCTGAAATCTAGGAGCTCAACATTCATGTTATAACACATTTTGAGCTCATTTCATCATGTTGCCTATCTTCATTTGATATATGCTATATATGTGTTTAAGAAAGGCCATTGAGATTTATGTGATTTCATGAATTCTTTGAGATTGTTTTTGGAGATGTATGTTACAATTGATTTATCATATTACATTGTTTTTATGATGAGTTTGTGATTAGAGTATATGTCCTAGGGTGAGTGTTCATATCCTCTGGATTTTTATCGCACTGTGCATTTTTGGACCAGGACAGACGACTGTCTTTCCTTCGACAGTCGACTGCCCTACTCTATCTCCTTAGTTTGAGAATTTGTATCTTTCACACAGCCGACTGATGACTGTTTTCCAGTCGACTATTATTCTAACAGGCGACTGAATTTTAGTCATCAGGCGACTGTTCTCTCTGTTAAATTTTCCAGAGCTCTCTGTCTTTTTGATGAAGTTTATTGATTCTCGGTCAGTCGACTGCTGTGTTAAGTACAGTCGACTGTCCCTCGGATATGCGACTGTATGTTACCCAACAGTCGACTGTCTATCTTCCTGAGATTAATTCTTATCACTTCATCCAGTCGACTGACTTTTGTTCATCAGTCGACTGTCTACTGTTGTGACGGTTCGCTGTTTCGATCTGAGCCGTCGATTCTTTGATCCAACGGCCTAGATTTATTCCCTCTACCGGTTCTCTTCCTTCAGACATTTCCATCTCTGATATTGACGAGCTTGACCAGTCTGTTCTTCGGGATATGTTTCGTGAGATACCCTTAGCCATGTATTCTGGTTATTAGGTCGTCTATGTTTTCGGCTAGAGATTGGGCAATTCACCTAGTGGTGAAGTCCAACATCCTGCCGAGGTATGGATCATCTGACCAGCCTTCCCAGGATATTCTGAGGTGTATGTATGCGATCTTCTCTGGGATGTCCGTGAATTGGGCAGGTGTCCTCCTTGATCGGATGGACAAGGTCGAGTTTACTTCTTCCTCGTCGCACATTCCATATGGTGGTCTTTTGACTCATGTTTTCCGTCATTTTGGCATCGATTTGTCTCGTTACGAGCCCATGCCTTTTGCTCCTCTCCTTGATGCTTCTGCGAAGTCGAAGTCCTCTTCGGCTCTGCAGTCTGCATCAAAGAAGAGGAAGTCTGCTTCAGCCCTGTCCTCTTCCACCGTTCCTCCAGCTGACCAGCCATCTACATCTGCTCCTCCAGCTTTTGACACCCTCCTTGAGATGGTGTCTGGTCTTTATGAGTTAGCCTATCTATCTTTCCAGCATCAGGGAATATCCTTCCCTGAGCATCTGAGACGCTTTGTTCCTCCTCTGCCTCATGAGCCTCCTCAGCCCATCGTCACTGATGCTGATGCTGATTCTGGTGATGCTACTACTGATGTTGCTGCTGCTGGTGTTGCTGCTGTTGACCCTCCTTCAGAGGATACCCCTGCTGTCACAGAGCCTCCTTCTTCCTCTGCAGCACCTGGGGACACTCACTCATAGATTTGTGTTTTAGTTTTTGAGTGGTGTTAGTTGGAGTTTATGTATATATGTTTTGATATTTTGTATGATGATGTATGATGGTATCATGATGTATTTTTTTGGATCATGATGTATGTATTTTTGTTGGACATGTTGATGTCGGTATGCCATGTACTCATCTTTTGATATATATATATATATATATATATATATATATGATGTTGCTGTTTAATCTCATGTGTCACACCGTGCATAATTGATTATCTTATCTGTGTGATGTTTGTGATATTGTCTCCATTAATGATTTATTCTCTTATGATGTGCTTTTGAGACAATATAGGATTTGATATTGGATTATTCATGATATCTATGATGTGATGCATTTTGAAACTATTTTCTGTTTCGAATATCTAAAATGTTGATATTGGACTTATATTCCTCTATTCACATAAGTATTTGATGTGATCTTATGAGTTTTGATTCTCTATATCTTTCTACTCCTTGATTGTTGTTAGTTCGTATTTAGCACGATTATTGTTGTTGTTATTTACTCCCACCTTTTGGATAATGCCATAGGGGGAGAGAAATAAACATACAAGATTCATAAAGAATGTGCTAAGTATGTTCTAACACTTTGAATCTAAGATTGAAGTTGCCTTAGATTCAGGGGGAGTAAGATTACAATGAATATGGATTTTAATTCCTAGATTTCTTGAATTAAATGCATGCGTATCTTACTCATTTGTTTCAATTGATATATAGATGCCCTAATATTTGTTGACTAACTTGATTGGCATCTATGTAGGGGGAGTAAGTTTTCATTACGCACAATTATTTCTCTTTTTGTTTATGTTTGTTTGTCATCATCAAAAAGGAGGAGAATGTTGAGTATTGGAGTTCTCCCTACTTGGTGTTAATGATGAGCAAACATAAATACTTGTGACTAATCCCCTATTTTGTAGTTAATCCATTGCCTAAGCTAATTATGAAGATCTTCTAGCAGTGGATGACTCTTAAAGTTCATTGAAGGCAAATGAAAATGGATTGGGTGATTGTAGATGATGATTGAAGCTCCATGAAGACTTCAAGCTCGTACGATGGATAGAAGAGAGATTTCGTCAATGTAAATTTCTTTTATCTCTTCTAGTATGTAGCTTAGAAGTAGAACATTGATGGAGCACTCACACACATCATCATTTCAGTCTTAGGATATCATTAGATCAATTGTCCTTAGACCCCAATTCATTTTCTTAGTGATTGTGTTTGGATTGTTTATAACAGTCGACTGCTGAACGTTTTACAGCCGTCTGTCTCAAAAACAGTCGACTGTGTTTTGTTCTACAGTTGCCTGTTATGCACATACTGTTACAATCTAGTTTTGGGCCTATCTGATTATTTCGCACAGGCAACTGATGAACAATTCACAGGCGCCTGTCCATGTGACAGTCGACTGTGTTTTGTAAATCAGTCGCCTGTATATCCTTTGCCCAAACCTTGTTTATCTGACTTTTACGGTCAGTCGACTAATGTTGAATATACAGTCGACTGTCCCTTGAATCAGTCGACTGTGTATGCTGTAACAGTCGTCTGTCTGTGAGCCAATTTATTGACTCAGCTCTCTGGAAATTTTCAGGGAATTTGACAGTCGTCTGTATAAGGATTTACAGTCGCCTGTTCTGATTAACAGTCGACTGTATTATCCTCTTCAGTCGTCTGTCATGTTATCTTACAAGATTTCCAGATTTCTTCAACTTACCTTTCTTTCGGCCAGTGACGTCCCCACGATGTGGCATACAAAGTGCAATAGGATAGGGGGGCGCAAGATTTAAATATTTATAACCGCAAGCGCACGGTGTTGTAGTGTGGCTTGGGGGTCGAACACTGGGAGGCGTGGTTGTGCTTGTGTCAAAGAGGACCAAATTCACCCTATAGGTGAGTAGCCCGAATCAGTAGATGGGTTGTCATGGAAATAGAATAAGAGGGATAATCAGTATAAAGGGAAACCCAGGACTTCGGTTTCCACCCTATCATGTGCTCTTGCCACAACGACCGACAGATAGGATAACGATCAGAATTAGGGTTTAATGGTGAGACGTTGCCTCTAAGAGTGATACCAGCGTCCCATGGGCCCGATATTCCGGTCGGTGCCCAGGATGATAAGTCGGACTACCCGGGTTCGGTCAGTGGGCATTCCCATGTCCATTAACACTGACCGACTCCGGGAGCACTAAGTTCGCAACGATAACTCCCAACATCTCGTCCGACCATTCCCACGCGCTAGGATTCGATGTCTACGCTAAGGGCGTGAGCTATGGCTAGGGAGTCAACCGCCAAGTTTATTCCCCCTTGGCCCAACGGTCAAAGGCGGTCTTTTTCCCGCCGATGACAATAAAACACCATGCGTAACCAATAGATTCCTAATCCCTATCGATTTCCTAGTCCTATGGACGCATTAGGGAGAACCCACGAAGGGGTTTCCACCAAAATCCCAGATTTGGGAACTACTCACACATTTTAGCTAAAAGGCGATCTAAATGAAAATCGACCATTAAAAACATAATCGGGCAATAGAAATGCGGTAGTAGTAATGCAATTAAGATAATATCAAAGTTTTACAATGATCTGAGCACTTACAAATAATCAAAAAATTCCAGCCGTCGCAATAGAGAAAAAGACATAAATAAAAGACAGCTCCCGTTTCTGAAAACCTAGGGTTTATATATATAGAAAACGACGTCACCCGATCGGGTGAAGTATCAACCGATCGGGTGAGCTGCTGTGAACTTCGGCAGCGATTTTTAGAAACATCACCCGGGCACTCGACATGATCGGTTGGCAGAAGCTTCTGGTCGTTTTGGATCTTGAGCTCATCAGGTGAACCGATCGGTTGATAAATCAACCGATCGGTTGGAAACTTCACCCAAATAAACAGAAACTTCAGACATTTTCGCACGATCAGTGAGCCGTCTGGTCAGCTCTCCGGGTCGCCTCTTGAAGGAATTAGCTACAGATGAACCGATCGGGTGAATATCACCCGATCGGTTGGAGTTCCGCTCCAAATTCCAGAGAAGACAGTTGGGCTGAACCGGTCTCCGACCCGGTCGGTTGATGCTCTCATTGCTTCAGCGGCTGTCCGGGTCGTGCACACGTGCATCACCCGATTGGTTGGCAGTATCCAACCGATCGGGTGGGGGCTGAAAGATAGAAATCTTGGTCGTTTGACCCCCTGGATCACGCGTGACTCCTCCCGTTGCTCCAGGGACATGTGATATCTTCGTTATGTGTCCCCTATAATGGCAAACTCCTGCAATCACGCAAAAACACGGAGAAGTGAAAGAAAACAAGAAAATACGAGAAAACGGATACGTGACGGCTGAAAATAACAGAAAAAACACAAAAGAAGACGTGCGTGAATATATGAAATATAAACGCACGTCAAAATCCCCCAAGCTGAACCCTTCCTCGTCCTCGAGGAAGACGAGTGAGAGTAGGAGCTCGGAGGGAGAAAATAGAGAGGAAGAGAGAAAAAGAGAACTCTAAATCCTAAATCGCCCGTCAGGGCCAACAAAATCAAAAACGACACACCAAGCAAGCAAACACCAAATCACATCACTAAACCAAAGGAAACGAGTCCAGACAAGTGCCGTGGGCCCACGCAGTGAAGCGCGAGTGAGTGTGGTCGTATGCTAGCAGACCATGTCACTAACTACATTGTGCTATAAGCTCCATATACACAAATCCAAGAAAAGACCCAAATATCGATTCGATTTGAAATAAGCAGTGAATATATAGCTCAAACATGCATGAGAAGAAAGTGAGAATCGAAACATATCATGTGTCAGGGACTCCACAGCTAGGGACTTGGACATCACCACACTATCGCCTAGATAATAGCTAGAAATTCCATATTCCAAGTATTTTCGAAAGCGATGGGGGTTGAGATGATGTGGAGTAGAACACTCGGTGCAAATTCTCGCCTTCCCTTTATTCTCGATAGGTAGGAAAATATTCACACACATTTTTTTTGGGTTTTGGATATATGTATTTTTTTGGATTTTTGGCCATACGTATGTATTTTTTTCTTACTTTTCTCTTTTCTCTTTTTTTGGGTTTTTCTTTGCTCTTTTTTTTGGATTTTTGGATTTTGGGGTATATACACGTGTGTACTCTCCCAAGTGAGAGAACGGTACACGACGAGGGGATTTGCACCAAGTAAAATAAAAAAAAGAAATCGGATTCTAAACACTTGGGCAAAGGAGATTTTTTCGCTAATCAGAACATAGGCTAAATGTGTTATCCTAGTCCAAACTGTGGAATCCTGACACATGCGAAATGAAACATACGATATATATATATTCATGCATACAGAAGCAGACCTGATCGCGCCCGGGCGTACACCCTAAAGAGTGACCGTGTAGTCTTACCGCAAGCGCACGGTGTACCGGTGAGCGGGTATCGAACACAGGGATGACGTATGATAGTGCCTTCTCCGAACAACCTGGCTATGGGGACAGAAAAGTAGGAAATTGCCTTTCGGCGATGTTGCCACTATCGTCAAAAAATGTAAAGAGATATAAAATCAAATAAAGACGCCTAGGGAATAGGGAATCCCCGCTACTCACCGTATCTCGTCATTGTGATTCATCGGTTTCACAATTGCTAGGGTAGAATGTCGGGTGAACTAGTTGCAACTGAATGTAAAACCTAGCTCACGCTCTCGCGCTGTTGCCGGTCTATAGAAAACCTAGGCTCGGGTCCAATCTCTTGCAAACCCTAGCCTAGGCAAGCTAGCATTAGGATCAACGTCATCGTTCAATCGCATCCCGAGCCCACTCTCGTGCAAACTCGGGCTACGACCTAGGTTGGGATAGTTCCTACCCGTCCAATCTCTTGCAAACGGGTATCGGTATAGAATTGCAACCGAGAATTCTAGTATCGGTCCAATCTCTTGCAAACCGATACTAAGGAAACTCAATTTCAACCCAATTCGGATTTCTAGGGCTTCCTATCGAATTGGGATCCAATCTCTTGCAAATCCCAATCGATATGAACACCTAGCTATCCGTATTATATCAATCCCAAACTAGCACTAATCAATTCTAGCAATAGTTCTACCAAATCGTCACAAATCGGAAATTGGGCTCGTAGGGTTCATCCCCACGCCCTAAGATGTTAAAACTACTCACAAATCATATTGCTAATGGAAGAATAATCAATAGAAACAGCAATGGAATTCATAGCAATATTCAAAATAGCAATAAAAATAGGATTTTTAATAGAGAGGGAGACAAACCAATGTAGCTTTCCAAGAATCCAACAAAATAACCCTTTTCTCTCCTCTCCAATCACAAGAATTAAACTCTAAAAATCTAAACTAAAAAGGCTGCCAAAAGCAATAAAAAGGCCCCCTAAACTAGGTTAGAATCTGGGGTTAAATACCCCCCAAAACTGCCCAAAAATTCGTGACCAAACTGCCCCTGCGCAGCTCCAAAATCGTGATTTCCGCTACAGGCAGCGCTGTTCACTCGGCCGAGTGACAAAGGTCACTCGGCCGAGTGCGGGACCCTGACGGATTCCAGTAACTCTGGGGTCTTGGGGGTCGTCACATCGGGCGTCACTCGGCCGAGTGAGTTGTCGTCACTCGGCCGATGGGCTATCTTCACTCGGGCGGACGGCAATTGCCACTCGGCCGAGTCGGGCTTTTGCTGATCAGACTGACGGATTACAGTAAGTTGGCTCTTTTTGATGGCCGTCGTCTGGGTGCCACTCGGGCGGACGAGATACGTCACTCGGTAGAGTCGGCTTCTGATGCTCGACCGAGTGCACGCTGATATACTGCTTGGAGCGTGTCCGATCTGGCCGGCCGAGCAGGGTCTCGTTGGTCGGCCGAGTGACTCCTTCACTCGGCCGAGTGAGATACTGAAGATGCCTAAATTGCGTATTTTTGCCTCCTCGTCGCTCCTACGACGTTCTTTCTTCTTCCGCTCCTCTCCAATCTCAAAATACCCCTCAGGGAAGTCGTCGGTGACACTCCGGAGTGGGTGTATCTCGGAATCACTCCAAATCGCTCCAAATCTATTGAAATACGACAAAAAACAACAAATCGTGAAAAGTATTGCAATGTTGTCGATAAATCGTGAAAAACGTGATTTGAGCGATTCAAATGGCATGCAAACATGCGGGAAAAAGGTGTAAAATATGGAGTGATCAAAATCCCCCAAGCTTACCTCTTACTCGTCCTTGAGGAAGATAAGTAAAAGGCGAACCCGGTGGATTTAGAAAATGAAAACGATGGAAAAACGGAAAACGAAAAAAGAAAGAAGAAAGCGAAGAGGGAAGCTGCTAGATCATTTTTCTCAGGACGTGGGTTTTGCTTACTCATATAGCATGCATCGAATGTAAAACACATGTCAAAGATTTTTATTTCGATATCATAGTATAATGGTGCAAATAGAGATAGAAAACCCAAGAATATCGATATAGCATGAAAAATGGAATAATTCTAAGATTAACATCGTCTGAATCATTTAAAGCGGTATACAATATCGCAGATCACACACTTTTCAATTGAATGCTTTCTATGAGGAGTATAGAGGATATCACACAATAGAGTAGGAAGAATAGAAAAGCGTGGATTTCATGAAGTGAATGCTAGGCGTAGATTTCTGGATTTCGTGAAGCTAAAACAATCTCACCGAGTATAGAATATTACTTCGCCTAGGTTGTCATGCACCGTCAGGTAGTCACTCTCTCACACATCATTGGATTCTCTCCCCCAAGCTTATCTATAAGCATGGTGGCATATACAAAACTATACTTACATTCCCCATCTCTATTGATGCTCCAAAAGTAAAAGAAAATAAAAATAAAAACAAAAAGAGGGAAGAAAGAGAGAAGGGGTATTAGATGGGATCGTTTTGAGCTTCCTTTCTCTTTTCTTTTCTTTTTTTAAATCTTTTTCTTTTCCCCTTTTTTTTCAATAGCATTTATACACAATGATCCCAAATCAAAGAGAAGGATATACAAGTATTTTTTTTTCTTTGGATTTCGGGGAATTTGGAGCTAGGAATTTAATAACGGGGGAAATGCCAAATACTAGAATAGCTAAGGGGAGATTCACCAATGATTTTAAAATAGAGAATTAATGTTCAAGATATGTGGAGAAAGAAATAAATATGTCTCTCAGTTCACTCTATAGGACGTGCATGACAACTTCAGCAGGGTAATCTAATCTACTCGGTTTCGATCTCAAAAAAGAAAACTAATCCAGATTTATCATAGCTAACATCATTCAATCATCCTGAAGTGAAGTGTACACGTCATGCAAATAGAAGTGATATAGGAAAAGAAAACGGTACTCCAGATATAAGCATTCAATGCGTGAATCTTGGTGTGTTTTCTACGATAGCATACATATGAATATTCAGACTCAGCTAATAATAGAATTTCATCCATTTTCATACGGAAAAAGTGTGGGTTACTATCTCTAAATGCAAGGCAGATCATAGCATATGATATCAGAAATAAAAGCTAAGACATGACAAATATAGCATGCATATAGAGAAAGCTAACTCCACGTCATCATCATCACAGAAAAGTCATCTCTAGCATGAGATGAAAGAAATAAAGATAAAAAGAGAAAATAAAACTATTTACAATGCGGCACACGAAGAAAATAAAGAAAAACGTGATGCATGGTATAAAAAGAAAAAGTGATGAAAATGAGTGCAAATGCGAAAATGGCGTGAAAAAAAAACTAAAAATAAAGGTGGTAAATCAAAAAACGTGAGAACTCACTCCCCCAAGCTAAAGTGCACAGTGTCCTCAATGTGCGAAGTGTAGCACACCGAGAGACGTGTAATGGGAGGGGTAGGTGAGGATGCATGCACGATGAAAAAGAAAGAAAAAAATGAAGATATGATGCGGGCATGATGCAAGCAGATATAAGAGTGAATCAGATATAAGAGTGTCACCAAAAATATTCTCCCTCTCTCCCAAAAATGATATAGAAAGATATGATCAAAATGTGGATCCAAAACAGTGAGGGGAGGGGGAGGTGGGCAAAAATCATCAGGACCAAGCAGAGACGGGCATCATAACGGCAAAAAAGATCAATGGCATCAAGGGTGTGCCTAAGAGGGTGGTGCTGCGCCGTCTCTGTCCTGAGGCGGAGGTGGAGGTGGTGGTGGCTGGGGAACAGTCTGCTGGGTAGGTGGGAGTGTGGGTGTAGGAGCAGGCTGGGTGGGTGTGGGTGTAGGTGTGGGTACCTGCTGGGTGGGTGTAGGCGTGGGTGTAGGTGTGGGTACGCGAGGATGCCGCTCGAGAATCTGAGTGAGGCAATAGTGAATGCCCGGAAGTAGGTCGAAGCGGCGGTCCATAGCGGTGACGGTGGCAGACAGGGTCCTGAGGTCGCCTCTGAGGCCACTCACCGCCCCCTCAAGAGCACGAATGCTCTGAAGTACAGTGTCGGGGGGAGGTGGTGCAGTGGGATGCACGTGTCTGTGCTGTGCAGGACGGGGCTGGCGGGCACGTGTGGTGTAGTGGATGGGATCAGCAGGCATGTGGAGGAAGGGTGCTGTGCTCACAAGTGGGGGCCCAGTCTCAGTGCGAGGCTGGGACGTAGGCTGGTGTGAGGTGGAAGCAGCAGCAGCGGAAGTGTAAGAAAAAAATGGCGACGAGGCGGTAAGAGAGGTCAGTGACACAGACGTGGGAACAGACGTCACGACACTCTCAGATAGTACGGCCGCAGTGGAGACAATAGGGTCAACCGCTGGGGAGGAAGTAAGGGGTCCAAAAGGCGAAATCCCAGCGTAGATCATACTGGCCATGGTCTCCACGACGGCAGCGAAAGAAGGCTCGTCGCTCTCAAGTATGGTGGGTGGACGCTCGGGTAGCAGAGAAGTGAGTGGCTCAACCGACAGAGGGCCAGCAGTGGTGGGAGTGGTGGTGGGAGTGGTGGTAGTGGAGGTGGTCTCAGCAAGTGTACTCCCAACACCGGCAGAAGTGTGGACAGTGGTGTCGGGAGCAGCAGAAATCCCAGGCACAGGCTGAGGGGCCACGGGGTCGACGGGTGCAGCGTGTGCAGCATGTGCCTGCTCAGCCTGCTCAGCCTCCTCAGCCTTAAGCACGTAGGCGGCGGGGATCAGGAGATCCATCGCCGGAAGCCAGTCCACCTGTGCTGGTCCTATGTGTGTCCGAGCGGGGCTCGGAAGGATCATGTAGTCAGCACCGTACGGACCGTGCAACCAAACCCAGTGCCGCTGACCGTGCGGACGAAGCATCTTCATCCGGGCCATGACGTCTATCGAAAGTGCAGTGGGGCCCGGGGCTCATCGCAGGTCAGCCGGAAGGTCCTCGTCGGTCATCAGGGCTAGCAGAGTGATCAGGCCGCCGCAACATATCGGAGAGCGAGCGTCCACCGATACGATGATGCGGTCCAAAAACCAGCTAGCGACGTCTATCTCAACGGCGGGGGCCAACGTGACTCCATCCCTATCAAGAACTCTGGGGCGAGTCATCGCATAGAGCATATAGAGCTCAGGCGTAGACATTGTCCCAGGCTCGTACCTCGCTAGAAAGGTGGTCACCATAAGGAGCTGTGCTATGCGGAGGCAGGGGTGGACTATGGCCGAGGCCTTGGCCCAACTAGGGTCAAAGGCCTGAGGTAAACATGTGATCCTGGCCCAGAAGGTGTGTGAATCGAAGGATGGGGGGGATGTGTGTGGGGGCGTAGGCTCGGTCGGGTGTGGGGACAGCGGGCCACTGAAAGAACGCTCGAAGCATATCGAGAGTGATCTGACACTCTCGATCCATGAGTCGGAAGGAGCATCCCTCAGTGGTCCGGGCGATCGAGCTGAGCACCTCGAGTGTCGGGTGGACGTAGGTGTCCGCCGACACGGAAAGAAAGTCTCGCCAACCCACGTTGTCGTACAACGTGAGCATCCCCTCAAGTACTCCCAGGTGGTCTAGGTCAGCAAGGTGTGCAAACCTGGAGGGCACTATCGAGCGCTGGGCGATACGCTCAAAAGCGACACGATGTGCGTCGTCTCGGAACGTAATACCCAGCGGCCCGACGATAGGAGCCGGTGGTGGCAGTGGGTCGACTGGGAGTGGCTGTGCGGGGTGAACGGGGTCTGCAGGCTGTGGCTGTGCGGGGTGAACGGGGTCTACAGGCTGTGGCTGTGCGGGGTGAGGTGGTGTAGGCGGAGGAGAGTCCTCCATCTCGTGGGAGGGGCCGGGCTCATCCGGCCGCTTCCGCTTGGCGGAAGCTCTCCTAGACCGTGGCCGTGTCCGGGGCGGCATAGGTGCCCCGAGTGCTCACCAAAAACAGAAAAAGTGCGGCGTGCGAAAATAAGTGGAACGAATATACCGGAACACGTCGCGAGAGCAAAATAGTGGATGCGTACGACGACGCCGCCTCCACAAAGCCAAAAACGCTCCCCGGAAGCTCCCCTAAGCTCCCCAATATAGCCTGCACATCAAACGAAGATATCGACGTGTAACATTCAAAATGTATGGGGGGTTAGGGGTATAATAGATAAATATTGAAGTTAATTTGATTTAGGGGTTCGATTAGCACATGGATCGTCGAAAAATACAAGAAATAGGAGAAAATTGGGCGAAAATGGGGGTTACCGGAGCTCGGCCGGCGGTGAGAGGGTCGCCGACGACTCGGGCGGAGCGACGGCGGTGGTCGGCGGTGGTGGTCAGCCGAGCGCCGATGTCGACAGGCAAGATCGGTCGAGTCGGGGTGAGATCGCAGCGGTTGGGAGTAAAGGGGCGCGGGCTCGGGCGAACGAAGATTGTGACGCTTCGAATTCCGCGCCGAGCCCGCGTCTCTTATAAAGGAAAAGTTACGACTCGGCTGAGTGAAAGTGTCACTCGGCCGAGTGATTGTAACGGAAATATTTTTGAAAATTCCTCCCCGCTTACGACTCGGCCGAGTGGCTTTGCCACCCTCGGCCGAGTGGGAAAAGTCCATTCGGCCGAGTGGCACAAGCTACTCGGCAGTTCTCGCCCTAGGAGCGTATCAGTTTCACTCGGCCGAGTGAAGATATATACTCGGCCGAGTGGCAAATATACTGAAATCAAGAAAAGAAACAGAGAGTTGGGTACATCAGACTTCCCTCGTTGGTGCGCCGCTCGGGCGGACAAACTTATGTGCTCGGCCGAGTGGCTAGTGTACTCGGCCGAGTGATTCCTATTTTCTGCTGTTTGGCTCTGTTTGGGCTCTATTCTCTGTTTTTCTTCCTCCAGCTGATTTCTTCCTCCTCCTAAGCATCGAGCGCATTCCTGGAGTGCTCTTTGTCGCCTTGTTCATCTTCCTAATGGTATATATCCCTTTCTCCTCTCCTGTCAAGGAAAATAGGACCCGTTGTCACAAATTAATTTGGGCAAAAAGACTCAAAAACACTAATAAATTCTAAAACAAAAAGAAAAGACCAAAGTAAAAATAAAGCGATAACCGTCGGGTTGCTTCCCGACAAGCGCTCGTTTAAGGTCTTGAGCTCGACCCCCTTGGATTTTCAATTCATTGCGGGATGTTGGGTGCATATGAGATGCACCCGTCGAATTTACCGGGAAGAACGCTCGGATTTGGATGTTGTGGCGGCGTGTTCTTCCTCAGTGCTCCTTCGTCTCGGGTAGTGTTGAGGGGTGGCTCCCCCAAGCTAGTGCTTCCTCCGGGCCTCGGCTTCACCGGTGACACCGATTTTCGTATCAGTGGAGCTTTCTTCGGAGTCCTCATCTTTGAGAGCTTGCAGAGCTCCCGTATTCTTGCGACATCAGTGTCGCCTTCGTCAACTTCCATGGAGAGATCGGGGGAGTGCTTCGTCTTTTCTTCTTGGCCCAAATCTAGGCCTTCTTCAAAGTCATCCTCGAATATTGCGCCGATGGAATGGGGGATCGCCTCCTCAATGACCTCGTCAAGGAGGTCCATATAGTCGAGCTCCTCATGATAAGGCACGTGTTTCATTGCCTTGGGTATATGAAGCTCCACTTCGATGTTGCCGACGTTCAATGTTAGAGTCCCTTCACGTACGTCGACAATGACACTGGCGGTGGCGAGGAATGGTCGTCCAAGTATTAGCGACGTATCGCCCTCCTTCTTGACATCCATGACCACAAAGTCACATGGCAAACATATGCCTCCCGGGACTTGTAACGGGATGTCCTCTGCGATCCCTACCGGCCTTATGATCCGACCATCTGCTAGTTGTATCCGCATGTCGGTAGGCTTCAAATCTGTGCCGGTGTTCAGTCTTCGAAACATAGAGAGAGGCATGAGGCTAACACTAGCCCCTAAGTCTACTAACGCCTTTTGTAGAGGGACACCGCCTAAGGTGCAAGGAATTCGGAAACTCCCCGGATCTTTGAATTTGGCGGGCTCCTTCTCTTTCCTTGTGAACCAAGTCCCCTCCTCAGTGAGCATGATTTTCTCCTTCCTCTTTCTTCCTGTAATCAAATCCTTTAAGAACTTGGCGTATGTCGGGATCTCCACGATAGCATCGAGGAAGGGGATATTGAGGCTTACCCCTCTCAAATACTCGAGAAACTTGGCTAGCCGTTTCTCCATCTTTGCTCTAGCTAGCCTCTGATGGAATGGGATCGGTGGCATAAAACGGCGCTCCTCAATCTGCTGCTCCGCTCTGGACTTTTCTTCCCCTTGCGGCTCTTTCTCTCTCTCAACTTCAATGACCGGCTCGCTTGGCTCTACAATCTCCACCACGGGCTCCTCGGTAGGAATCATGACGGGAGTGGTATCCTTCCCGCCTCTCGTAGTAACTGCAACCACGACGTTGATATGGCCGGTGTTGCCCCGTGGATTTTGCTCAGGTTGAGCCGGTAACTGTTGACTTTTTCTATTGAGCAATGCAAGTTGCTCCGCAATTTGTCCAACGACAGTTGTAAGAGAGTCTTGGCCCGCCTTCAAGGAAGCATTGATCTTCTTCTGCTCGACCATAAACTCATCCACCTTAGCTTCAAATTCAGATCGTTGTTGAGCTTGTGGAGGGTTTGGATTTCTCCACCCTTGATTGTATCCGGGCGGCCTATAGGGTCCCACTTGTTGCCTTGGTGGGAAATTTTGTTGCGGTGGCCCCCTTGGTGGATAATGTTGTTGTTGTTGTGGTGGTGGTCGAGCTTGATGAGGTAGTTGTTGCGGGGGGTTCAATGCTCCATCATTATTGGCATATGAGAAACCGGGATGGGTTCTAGTGGTCGGATTGGCCCAATATCTTGGTTCCCCGCGACGTATTGAACTTGCTCCAAAGATCCCTCTCCTTGTTCTCCTCCCAAATACATAGCTTGGGATTGGTCTTGCCAATCACACATTTGACTTGTTGGTGTGGATGTGGAAGGGGCTCCTTGGGGCTTCGTAATATATTTCTCCAGTCTCTCCACTACCTTGTGGAGAGAATCAAACTTGTTGGCAAGCTCCGCCACGGCCTTGGCCTCATAGATGCTAGATGGCTTCAAGGAGGACGAAGAGTGTCCTCGCTCGTCGCCCCACTATTGATTGTTCGAGGCCGTCTCCTCAAGTAAGGCCGTAGCTTCGTCGGGAGTCTTCGATAGGATCACCCCATTTGCCGTGGCATCAATAATCTGCTTGGTCCCCGGTTGGAGACCATTGTAGAAGCTATGGACGAGCTCCCAATCTTCAATGCTATGGTGGGGGCACTGATGCTGCAGGTCTTTGAAGCGCTCTCATGCCTCGTAGAGTGTCTCTTGAGGTCCTTGCTTGAAGGACATGAGAGCACTCCTAATCTTTACCGTCTTGGAGGGCGGATAGAACTTGTCGATAAACGTGCTCGCCAACTCATCCCATGTGGTGAAGACTCCTTCAGCTTGCGTCCTCAACCAATAAAGAGCTTTATCCTTTAGTGTGAAGGGGAAAAGGCGCAGTCTGATGGCATCTAGGGTGACGCCCGACATCTGGAAGGTGGCACACTTTGATAGGAAGAGCTGGATGTGGTAGTGGGGATTTTCATGGGGATTCCCATGAAAAGGATCCTACTGCATAAGGACCACTAATCCGGTCTTCAACTCGAAGTTTTTATCGGCCGCCAACTGCGGCATAGATATGGACGAGGTAGTGGAGGAAGTCTTAGGCTAGAGCCTATCTCGAATGGAAATAATCCTCGCCATTCTTGCCGCTAAATCTTCAGGCGTCTCCCGAACGTTCATAAACCTCCCTTCCGTATCGGGTCTCCTCTCCGCTCTGATTCTCCGCAATGTACGCTCGATCTCAGGATCAAACAATATATCTACGGGGTCCGCTGTGGATCTCGTGTACATGCACGGGAAAACAAAGTTTCAAAGAAGTGATTAGCACAATGGATGGGTTAGATAAAAAAAAATGAAGAAATAAAACAAAAAGAAAGAAATAGCTAGGGTGGTAGGATCAAACACAATCGCCTCCCCGGCAACGGTGCCAAAAACTTGATCGCGCCCGGGCGTACACCCTAAAGAGCGACCGTGTAGTCTTACCGCAAGTGCACGGTGTAGCGGCGAGCGGGTATCGAACACAGGGAGGACATATGATAGTGCCTTCTCCGAACAACCTGGCTATGGGGACAGAAAAGTAGGAAATTGCTTTTCGGCGATGTTTCCACAATCGTCAAACAATGTAAAGAGATATAAAATCAAATAAAGACGCCTATGGAATAGGGAATCCCAGCTACTCACCGTATCTCGTCATTGTGATTCATCGGTTTCACAATTCCTAGGGTAGAATGTCGGGTGAACTAGTTGTAACTGAATGTAAAACCTAGCTCACGCTCTCGCGCTGTTGCCGGTCTATAGCAAACCTAGGCTCGGGTCCAATCTCTTGCAAACCCTAGCCTAGGCAAGCTAGCATTAGGATCAACGTCATCGTTCAATCGCATCCCGAGCCCACTCTCGTGCAAACTCGGGCTATGACATAGGTTGGGATAGTTCCTACCCGTCCAATCTCTTGCAAATGGGTATCGGTATAGAATTGCAACCGAGAATCCTAGTATCGGTCCAATCTCTTGCAAACCGATACTAAGGAAACTCAATTTCAACCCAATTCAGATTTCTAGGGCTTCCTATCGAATTGGGATCCAATCTCTTGCAAATCCCAATCGATATGAACACCTAGCTATCCGTATTATATCAATCCCAAACTAGCACTAATCAATTCTAGCAATAGTTCTACCAAATCGTCACAAATCGGAAATTGGGCTCGTAGGGTTCATCCCCACGCCCTAAGATGTTAAAACTACTCACAAATCATATTGCTAATGGAAGAATAATCAATAGAAACAGCAATGGAATTCATAGCAATATTCAAAATAGCAATAAAAATAGGATTTTTAATAGAGAGGGAGACAAACCAATGTAGCTTTCCAAGAATCCAACAAAATAACCCTTTTCTCTCCTCTCCAATCACAAGAATTAAACTCTAAAAATCTAAACTAAAAAGGCTGCCAAAAGCAATAAAAAAGGCCCCCTAAACTAGGTTAGAATCTGGGGTTAAATACCCCCCAAAACTGCCCAAAAATTCGTGACCAAACTGCCCCTGCGCAGCTCCAAAATCGTGATTTCCGCTACAGGCAGCGCTGCTCACTCGGCCGAGTGTCAAAGGTCACTCGGTCGAGTGAGGGACCCTGACGGATTCCAGTAACTCTGGGGTCTTGGGGGTCGTCACATCGGGCGTCACTCGGTCGAGTGAGTTGTCGTCACTCGGCCGATGGGCTATCTTCACTCGGGCGGACGACAATTGCCACTCGGCCGAGTCGGGCTTTTGCTGATCAGACTGACGGATTACAGTAAGTTGGCTCTTTTTGATGGCCGTCGTCTGGGTGCCACTCGGGCAGACGAGATACGTCACTCGGCAGAGTCGGCTTCTGATGCTCGGCCGAGTGCACGCTGATATACTGCTTGGAGCGTGTCCGATCTGGCCGGCCGAGCGGGGTCTCGTTGGTCGGCCGAGTGACTCCTTCACTCGGCCGAGTGAGATACTGAAGATGCCCAAATTGCGTATTTTTTCCTCCTTGTCGCTCCTACGACATTCTTTCTTCTTCCGCTACTCTCCAATCTCAAAATACCCCTCAGGGAAGTCGTCGGTGACACTCCGGAGTGGGTGTATCTCGGAATCACTCCAAATCGCTCCAAATCTCCTGAAATACGACAAAAAACAACAAATCGTGAAAAGTATCGCAATGTTGTCGATAAATCGTGAAAAACGTGATTTGAGCGATTCAAATGGCATGCAAACATGCGGGAAAAAGGTGTAAAATATGGAGTGATCAAGACCGGAGAAGCAAATACCGCATATTCAAATCGAAGCATGATAATCTAGGGGTCATTCATGGACAGGTATATAAAACACAATCACAAAGTAGAAGCACACCAAATAGCTAGGCACGACACAGACTCACAAAAAAGCTAAGTGGACCCACGACACATGAAATGCAAGAGGACTCGTCTTCCTAGGGTTAGTGAATGTGATTATCGAAGCCAAGCTAGGTGTGTGTGTGATATTGTGGCAATTCTTCATATGGGGTCATCTCCAGGAGAGAGAGAAAGAAAAGAAGAACAGAAAAAATAAAAACACGATGAAAACGACTCAAAAACGAAGAAAAAGACGCAAATGACGCATGAAGTGCGACTCCCCCAAGCTGAAACCTGCATTGCCCTTAATGTAATAAGAGTAAACACGGGAGGGCAATGAAAATGGGGGGGGGGGGATATGCACCGACACAAAAAGAAATAAAATAAAAAAAACAAAAAAAAAACAAGAAAAGCGCACATACGAAACTGAAATATAAAGAGAATCACACCACACGACATATACACAGAAAATAAAGATAGCAAAGCACACGACACAACATATATAACAAGCACACATAGAAAACATCACACGACAGCACACAGAAAAATTGACATCCCCCAAGCTAGATATGACAATGCTAGCAATATGATGTGATCATGAAAATGCAGAGATATGCAAGGGGGGTCAGAAAACAAAATGAAGTCAGAAAGCAGGATAGGATTCATCCTCGTCCTCCTTGGTGGAAGATGTGGGGGATGTGGGGGAGTGGATGGGTGAGGTGACTGGTGTGCGGAGAAGTGGAGAAAGTGGTCGAGGTGATGGATCGGTGGGTGTGGAGGATGTGTGAATAATGGGTGGAGTGGTGGTGATGGTGAGTGGGAGTGAAATGGCGACCAAGGCGGTGGTGGATGGTGGGGGTACGGGGGTAGGTGAGGATGGAGGGGGAAGTGATTGCGAATGCACCTGCAATTTCTTGCAGCGCGTGTATGGGGGTAATGGAAGCGGTCGTGAGCGGAGGTGTGATCGCACCAGAAAATGCAACCCAAGCGCACGACCAAAAACTTGGTCGGCCCCGGATACACACCCGGAGACTGATTGTAGTTTTACCGCAAGCGCACGGCAAAGTGGCGAGCGGGTTATCGAACACGAGGAGGTGGTGTTGTGCTCCAATCTATCCTAGGTTGGTTTGACTACGAATGTTTTATTGGTGGAGATGGTTATGGAATGATATAATGGAAATGGTAGTGGATGTCGGTGTCGGTGATAAAGAATTCAGTCAAATATCCATTCAAATACAATATAATAAAAGTGTCTAGGGCTAGGGAATTCCCACTACGGATCGTCATACATCATCGTAAATAGTGAATCTCAATATTACTAGACTTGCATTGAGGTGAACTAGTCGTAACTGAATATAGAACCAAGCTCACGCTCTTGCGCTATTGCCGGTCTATAGCAACCTAGATTAGAGCCCAATCTCTTGCAAACCCTAACCCAAGCCACTAGCATGAAGATCGACGTCATCGTTCAATCGCTCCTCGAGCCCACTCTCGTGCAAACTCGAGTTACGATCTAGGGTGTGATAGTTCGTATTCGTCCAATCTCTTGCAAACGAATATGGGTATAGATTTACAATTAAAAATCCTAGCTTTGGCCCAATCTCTTGCAAACCAAATCTAGAGAAACCCAATTGTCAATCTAAATCGAATTTCTAGGGCTTCCCCTCGATTGGAATCCAATCTCTTGCAAACCCCAAATCGATGGAAATCCCTAGCTATCTGTAATAAATCAATCACAACCTAACCTCCTAGCAATTCTAGCAATTTAGAGATTCATTCATCACAAATATGAAATTAGATCCATAGGGTTCATCCCCAAACCCTAGAACAACAAATCTACTCTAGCATAGCAATAAGGATATGAGAATCAATAGAAATCATTGCTTGCATACAAAAAGATAGAAAAACAAAGATTCAAATAAAAAGAAGAAAATACTTAGCTTGATGAAGATCTTCAATCCAAAATACAAGCTTTTAGATCCAAGAGGGGGCCTAGGGCATGGCCTAACCTCTAAAATAATCCTAAGAAAAACATATATGGGGGCTAAGAAAACATGGGGGGATCCTCCTCTAATGGTGGCTACAAACCCCTTAAATACTCTCCCAAAACCATAGCAAGAAACCCTAGAAAACCCCTCAAATTCGTGCCCAAAAACAGCCCAAACCGCAACTTAAAATCTGGGCCCAAGCCGCACTCGGCCGAGTAGAAAATGTGACCTGGCCGAGTGGAAATTCCAGAACTGCAGCATCAACTTGCAGAAATTTCTCAGATTTCATCCGACCTCCGATTTACGCGTTCTTGGCGGCGTTGGAACCGTCATGAAGTCTAATATCCATAAAAAATATGAGAAAAATACTTTGCTTGCTGGAATGATAGCAGATTTCAAAAGAGTGGGAGGCTGTCTGAAAATCTGGGCGCTGCATGTTCTCGGCATCACTCGGCCGAGTGGCAAATGTCACTCGGCCGAGGGACTTTTGGAACTCAGCCGAGTCGGAGCTCGTAGTCGACTGACGGATTACAGAGAGTTGGACATTTTGGCTTGCCGTCGTCTGGGTGCCACTCGGGCGGACGGAGTCTCCGCACTCGGCCGAGTGGGCGTGCGATGCTCGGCCGAGTGCACGCTGATACATCTCTGTTGCGTGTCCGATCTGTAATGCCCTACCAGCTACTGCACAAGTACTAGAGGGGGGGGGGGTGAATAGTACTTTTAAAATAATAAGGAGTATAATTCCAAATTAAATGCAAACAACTACCAAATCAATTTGCGGAAGCTTAAATTGAATGACAACACAAAATTAACAACGCTAACAAGAGATGTTACTCGGTTCGGATCCACCCAAGTCTCACCGACTTGTTCCCGGTGATCCTACGTCCCAACCACCCGGATCCCCTCCGGATACTTGAGTTAGAAACCCTAACTCAAGATTTCCACTATGAAATACTTGTGAAAAACCTCCACAAGTCAAATCATACAAAATGTAATTTGTGACTCCCACAACCCGGGATCACAACCACACTCTCACAACCGAGAGTGAAACTTACAAATCAAATATGAAATGAAATAAAGAAACTTCTTACCGAACAAAATACCTATGCCTTGAGTATTGCTTACGAATTAGGGCAAGGATGATTTTGAGGAAGAAGTGGCACCAAACCCTAGCTCCAAGATGTAGAACAGCGATGGAGAGCTTTGGGGATGTTGGTGACCTAGAATCAAGCACTTGGCTTGGAAGGCTTCACACTCAATGAATCTCTCTTTGGAAGTAAGAGTTAGGAGAGATTATTGAATGGAGGGAATGAGCTTTGAATGAGCTTGGATTGATTTCTCTTGAACTCTAAACTTGCATTAATATCAGCCTTGGCAGCAATGAATGCAGCCCAATAAGTATTTATAGGAATGAAGAGAGAGAGAGAGAAAAACGTTTCAATTAGGGCTCCAACGGCTCTTTTCTGAACCCAACTAGTCGGTCAAAGAACAATCACCGACCGACTAGTTTATCAACTAGTCGGTCGGTCACTGAACGTAAACCGACTAATGAGTAAACTGAGAAAAGATCAAAGTACAGACTAAGGAACTAGTCGGTCTAAGAAGAGTAGCTGACTGACTAGTTTCACAACTAGTCGGTCGGTTACTCAACGTGGACCGACTAACAGATAAAACTGAAGTCTGAGAAGAATTAGACTTAGTCGGTCCAAGAACACATGTTGACCGACTAATTCACCAACTAGTCGGTCACCAAATGAACATAGACCGACTAACAATAAACAGTAAGTATGGTGAAAAATTTGGCATGTACAGTAAACTAAACTAGTCGGTCCAAGAAGGAAAGTTGACCGACTAGTTCATCAACTAGTCGGTCGATCAATGAGCACAGACCGACTAATGATAAACAGTAGCTCAAGTGAAAATGTGCATGTTCAGGGAAAGCTCAACTAGTCGGTCACAGAAGCATCACTGACCGACTAGTTCACAGACTAGTCGGTTGGTGAGTCAACTTAGACCGACTAACTGTAAACAGTAAAGAGCTAAGAATTAACTGACAGAAACTAGTCGGTCCAAGAAGCTTGGCTGACCGACTAGATCACCATCTAGTCGGTCAGTTCTTCTTCTTGAACCAACTAACATGCACAAGAAGTCCTGAATCGAAGCGCGAAGCTTCGGGAAGAATTGTATGGACTTCTACTAAGATCCTAGAGCTAAGATATGAGCGTTATGAAGAATTAAAACGTAAGACCTACTCAAGGCTTAACATTCTACGAAAGAAGCTTAAAGACTATTAAATAACCTTGACGATACCGTCTTCAATAGCTTCAATCGAATCTTCATGACTTCTAAATAGGTCCATAAGCTTCAACGAAGCTTTAGGCATACGATCACGTGCTTTAAGAAGTCTTGAGACGTCGTTATTGATATTCATGTGAATTTGGCGACGATCTCCATAACTGCGCTCACAAAGTGTTAGTTCATATTATATTTATGTTTGTTCATCATCCAAAACCAAATCCGGGAGTCCAATATCCAACACGATCTAGCCGGCTGAGCAGGGTCTCAATGCTCGGCCGAGTGACTCCTTCACTCGGCCGAGTGACTCCTTCACTCGGCCGAGTGGCATGCTGAAAATGCCCAATCTCCATCTTTTCGCTTCCTCGTCGCTCCTACGACGTTCTTTCTTTTTCCACTCGTCTTCCATTGCAGAATAACCCTCAAAAGGGCCATGGTTGACACTCCGGAGTGGGTGCAAATCCTTTAAGCTCATTTTTTGCTCTCGATCGCTCCATATTTCCTGAAATCCGACAAAAACAAGAAATAGTGAAAAGCATCGCAATATTGTCGAATAATCTTGAAAAACGCAATATGAGCAATCGAAATGGCGTGAAAACATGCGGAAAAAAGGTGTAAAATATGGAGTGATCAAAATCCCCCAAGCTTACCTCTTACTCGTCCTCGAGGAAGACAAGTAGAAGGCGAACCCGAAGGGTAAAAATATGAAAAAAATGAAAAAGAATACGAAGTGGATGGGGTCGCTAGATTATTCTCTCAGATCTCAAGCCATAAGCTACACATCACGATAACTTGGGAAATACGAATCACATGCTATAAAGATTTCATATCTTACTTAAACATGGCACTTGCAAGCTTTTCAGATCAACAAAAGGGATTCTCTAAATTCATACAATCAATTCATATCCACATCATGCATTTCATAGAATTTAATATACAAATGTTGGCGATGCACTTTTCAATCAAGAGTTATAAATGAAGCATATAAGATACACACCAAGCATGCAATAGAGAATAGAATAAAAGTCATGGCATTCACATATTTATTTCAAATCATGAAAAATCTCCATATCTAATATATTTTGCAAAGTCTAAGCATTATCGAATATTCCCATTCATGCACGTCTCCACTCTAATGTCATACTCACTCATATGGTCAAATGAATTCACCCCCCCAAGCTTAGCTTAAGGCGTCGCATCCAAAGGAATATAATAGTGGAAAATGGGATTTTTGCCTTGTTTTTCCCAAGTATTTTGTGGCTCCAATAATGAGATAGAGAAATATTTTTTTTGGACTTTGTTTCTCATTTTTCTTTTTGGATTTTTGTAGGAGCTATATGATTTGTATTTTTTGGATTTTGGCTCCTTTTTGGCTTTTTGGACTTTTTGGAGCTAACTTTTTCTTTTGTGGGAATTTTTGGGAAATAGATGCGATATAAGTAGCTTTTAGGAGGTGAACTCAAGTGACATGTAGAGAATAAAAAGATATATGTGGAGAAAGAAATAATGTAACACTCGGTTCACTCTAAGATGTGCACGAACGGTTCAATAAAATAATACTTCAACTAAAACTCATATGTAAGCATGGATATTCTCAATCATCTCAATAAAAATTGAAGTCAAGCGGTAAAGCGCACAATCATATCAAGCATGCAACAGAAGGTGAATAAGACAATAAAACTGATGCTTCAGATATACTAATGATGCGTGAATCTTGGTGCATTTCTAACAAAAGAATACTAAACACTAATCCATACATTCAGTTTCAATGAATATCATGCGATCACTTAGAGGGGTCATCAAGAGAAATAGATTTGCAAGCACA
Organism: Scilla litardierei; assembly: GCA_030789695.1. Lineage (NCBI taxonomy): Eukaryota > Viridiplantae > Streptophyta > Magnoliopsida > Asparagales > Asparagaceae > Scilla > Scilla litardierei. The sequence goes on along the minus strand of CM061131.1, from coordinate 121,100,660 downwards.
TGTGAATAGCAAGACTATGGAATACTCTAAGTAGCATGACAAAGAATAATAAGCATCATGATGGTTGCTAAAGAAATAAGAGATATCATCATAAGGAACGCATCTAGCAAAAGAAGAGAAAGGAAAATAAAGAAATAAGAAAAAATAAAAGAGAGGAAAGAAATGAAAAACAAGCACACAACATGATGCATGAACACACATAAAAGGAAAATAAGATGGAAAATTCAAAAAGATGATGCAAAATTTTGAAAAATTTTAAAAACCCTAAAATAAAGTAAAAATGCAACTAATGCATCTAAATGGCATGGAAATGCACTCCCCCAAGCTTAAACTTCACATTGTCCTCAATGTGATCATAATGAAAGAATATGAAGAACAACGATAATAATAAGGGGGTTAATGAAAAATGATGAAATGAATGACATGAAATCCTAATGCAACTACATGCACATACAATGATGCATGAGAGCGCCTTCCCCCAAGCTTATACCAAACAATCCTATTCAAATGACTCGATCAAAAATGTCATGGCTTTGCTAAGCGAGATTGAGTCAAACGAATAAGAATGTGAGTATTCACTTGAAAGAAATGCTCGATGGGTGGTGAGCAAAAAGGATGTGGCGTATCAAAATATGGAGAGGGGAATTAATATATATAATGGGTTTGGGGTGTAAAAGATTTTTGTGGCCGTCATATGAGGTATATTTATTCAAACAAATCTATACGGTCCTCTCGCTGTCGAGAGAATTCGTGTTTATTCAAAGCATAAAAATTTCTACACTACTGGATTGATATCACCTATAGCAAAAGGCGGATCCAGTATCTTTGCCGGTGTAGGCAACTGCTCCAACTGCTCTTTCCGTGGCTACGCAAGATGCGTGTGTCCACGGACTCCAACGAACTCCAGCAATGCATCCTCCAGCATTCCCACAAGGACTCCACCTGTACCCTGCAGAGAATAGGATGCATCAGTTCGCTGCAAAAAATTCACCCTCATAATAAAAGTAACCCAAAGAGGATCGTCTATAGAAATGTATGGAATAAATAATGGTGGACGATACTTCCCTGGAAATAATCCAATATCCTCACGTGCAGTGATATCTGTCTCCACGGTGTCTTCTCTATGCTGCTCAGGTAAATCTAGATCATAGGTGTGGACCTCATCGAGATGCTCCTCATCATCGTCAGACTCATCCCAGTGCACCTCTTGATCATATTCATATGCGTCCATGGGTGCTAACTCCTCGCTCTCCTCCTCATATACGTCCCATCGTACCTCTTGATCGTATGTACATGAATCCTGCAAAAGGCACGATGAATCATAAAAAACATCATACACGGGAGGGAAATCAAAGATAAAGGGCGAGGCAGTAAAGAGATCTCCCTGAAGGGGGGCCAAAAGCTCTGTGGGGGTAGTCCTCTATGTCAGTGGGAGGATGAGGTGGCTGCGGAAGCTCTAATAGAGGAGGATAGTGCTCGGGATCCTCATGAATGGCTGTGTCCTCGTCCCGATGCACGACCTCCTCGGTGATAAGCTCTGGCTCTGTGTGTAAGGCCTCCTCAAAAGCATGCTCTGACTCCGTATGTGAGGCCTCCTCGGCAATATGCTCTGGCTCGATAGTGTGCTCCTTTGCCTTCTCATCAACTATCAATGTAGGCTCTCTCTGGGATGGTGATGCTGGCTACTCAGGTGTGTCAACTTGTGGGGATGTATCATGTGGAGGGGAATGCCCGCAAGCAATCCGAAAATATAGTCTATCCCCCTCGAGACTGACATGGATGTCCTCCTCTATTGTTCCTGCAGCTGAAACACGGTTCATAACAAAATCTGCAAATCGTAGCTCAAATGCATCACCTGCTATAATGCTCTCTGAACCGGTGAACCTCACTGACTCCAAGAGACCCTCCAATAATCTCTGAAATCCATCCTCCTCTGGCTGCGCTGGTGGCTCAATTTCTGCTTCCTCCACTGTACCTTCGTCCATCCACTCTTCATATGCAACAGCTGTATTGTAGGATGTGGGATCGACGGCGGAACATTCTGGCTCTGGTAATATGATTGGAGATGCTTCTTGCCCATAAGATGAAGGAACAGAACTGATATCTTGGGGAATCATCGCAACCTTAAACATGAGCACATTCATTTCAAGTTGCCTCTTCACCCGTTCCAATAGAAGGTTACCCTTTTCAAGCCCGGCTTGCATTTCAACTTGGTGTGCATGCATCTCATCAAAAAAGATCCTTTTTCTCTCATCAAGCTCGGGCCAGTGCATCTCCTCAAAAAAGTATTCTCCCATCTGAGCACTCTCATCAAAAAAGTATTCTCCCATCTGAGCACTCTGATCAAAATCTGTGGTCCACATAGTATTATCCATAACACCTGATCAACAAAGATAAATACCTGGAGAAAAGATATCAGTGGTACAAAAGAATATAGAAATGATAATAATGGTGGCAGGGGTGAAAATTTCCTTTTATTTATTTATTTATTTATTTTTTTTCGTAGTCTAATCAACCTAATTGTGACAAATTGGCATCAACGGAAACACCTCCCCGGCAACGGCGCCAAAAACTACAATCGTCGTCCCGGGTGTGTATCCGGGGCGCGATCAAGTTTTTGTTGCCGCAAGCGCATGGCGTAGTGGCGAGCGGGTATCGAACATGAGGAGGTGGTGTTGGTTCCAATCTATCCTAGGTTGGTTTGACTACGAATGTTTTATTGGTGGAGATGGTTATGGAATGATATAATGGAAATGGTAGTGGATGTCGGTGTCGGTGATAAAGAATTCGGTCAAATATCGATTCAAATACAATATAATAAAAGTGTCTAGGGCTAGGGAATTCCCACTACGGATCGTCATACATCATCGTAAATAGTGAATCTCAATATTACTAGACTTGCATTGAGGTGAACTAGTCGTAACTGAATATAGAACCAAGCTCACGCTCTCGCGCTATTGCCGGTCTATAGCAACCTAGATTAGAGCCCAATCTCTTGCAAACCCTAACCCAAGCCACTAGCATGAAGATCGACGTCATCGTTCAATCGCTCCTCGAGCCCACTCTCGTGCAAACTCGAGTTACGATCTAGGGTGTGATAGTTCGTATTCGTCCAATCTCTTGCAAACGAATATGGGTATAGATTTACAATTAAAAATCCTAGATTTGGCCCAATCTCTTGCAAACCAAATCTAGAGAAACCCAATTGTCAATCTAAATCGAATTTCTAGGGCTTCCCCTCGATTGGAATCCAATCTCTTGCAAACCCCAAATCGATGGAAATCCCTAGCTATCCGTAATAAATCAATCACAACCTAACCTCCTAGCAATTCTAGCAATTTAGAGATTCATTCATCACAAATATGAAATTAGATCCATAGGGTTCATCCCCAAACCCTAGAACAACAAATCTACTCTAGCATAGCAATAAGGATATGAGAATCAATAGAAATCATTGCTTGCATACAAAAAGATAGAAAAACAAAGATTCAAATAAAAAGAAGAAAATACTTAGCTTGATGAAGATCTTCAATCCAAAATACAAGCTTTTAGATCCAAGAGGGGGCCTAGGGCATGGCCTAACCTCTAAAATAATCCTAAGAAAAACATATATGGGGGCTAAGAAAACATGGGGGGATCCTCCTCTAATGGTGGCTACAAACCCCTTAAATACTCTCCCAAAACCATAGCAAGAAACCCTAGAAAACCCCTCAAATTCGTGCCCAAAAACAGCCCAAACCGCAACTTAAAATCTGGGCCCAGGCCGCACTCGGCCGAGTAGAAAATGTGACCCGGCCGAGTGGAAATTCCAGAACTGCAGCATCAACTTGTAGAAATTCCCCAGATTTCATCCGACCTCCGATTTGCGCGTTCTTGGCGGCGTTGGAACCGTCATGAAGTCTAATATCCATAAAAAATATGAGAAAAATACTTTGCTTGCTGGAATGATAGCAGATTTCAAAAGAGTGGGAGGCTGTCTGAAAATCTGGGCGCTGCATGTCCTCGGCATCACTCGGCCGAGTGGCAAATGTCACTCGGCCGAGGGACTTTTGGAACTCGGCCGAGTCAAAGCTCGTAGTCGACTGACGGATTACAGAGAGTTGGACATTTTGGCTTGCCGTCGTCTGGGTGCCACTCGGGCGGACGGAGTCTCCGCACTCGGCCGAGTGGGCGTGCGATGCTCGGCCGAGTGCACGCTGATACATCTCTGTTGCGTGTCCGATCTAGCCGGCCGAGCGGGGTCTCAATGCTCGGCTGAGTGACTCCTTCACTTGGCCGAGTGGCATGCTGAAAATGCCCAATCTCCATCTTTTCGCTTCCTCGTCGCTCCTACGACGTTCTTTCTTTTTCCACTCGTTTTCCATTACAGAATAACCCTCAAAAGGGCCATGGTTGACACTCCGGAGTGGGTGCAAATCCTTTAAGCTCATTTTTTGCTCCCGATCGCTCCATATTTCCTGAAATCCGACAAAAACAAGAAATAGTGAAAATCATCGCAATATTGTCGAATAATCTTGAAAAACGCAATATGAGCAATCGAAATGACGTGAAAACATGCGGAAAAAAGGTGTAAAATATGGAGTGATCAAGGTGAAATGGAGGGAAAGAAAACGGTGGAAGTAGATGAGGTGGTGGGAATGGAAGTGGTGATAGGAGGGGATGGTCGCCTAGGAGGTGATGGTGGAGGGGAAGATCGTTGAGGGGGTGAAGGTGGTGGTGTGGGGTGTGGGGTGGGTGGAGGAGGTCCGTGGACGTGAGTGAGAAGGCGGAGGATGGCGGCCACGTTCCTCTCAAGTGCGAGGAAACATGGGTGAGTGAAGATGGAAGGGGATGTGACTGAGGAGGTGGAAGAAGATGCGGCAGGGCGCAATACAGCTAACTCAGCCTCAAGCTGGAGTCTTATAGAGGAGGCTCGACGAAAGGTGGATGTGGTGGTCATGCGGACCGGAGAGGTAGTGACAGTGGTGGTGGTGGGAACAGAAGCAGGGATGGCGCTACTAGGCCCAGCCCCAGGGTCTCCACGGGACGCAGGAATGTCCTGCTCGCCAAAGTGGGCGACAGGAGAAGGTGGTCTGGGTGTGCCTGGGATAAAAGGAAGACGTAACCCCCCCAAGAAACTTGGGATGAGGGAGGAATGTCCAATCTACCACAAGCTGGATAGTCATGCGAGCGGGGTTGGGCAGAATGGTATAGGGAGCTGGGGGTGTCCGTAATGGAAAGTGAAACGGCCATCGCGGCGGGGCTTAATCATGTGTATATGCCACAGGACATCAAGATCGAGACGTGAGGGTCCTGCGGCAGTGGGTAAATCTCGGGGGATGACAATGTTGAACTGGGGAGCAGAAGCTATGATCGTGATAAGGCCCTCGCAACAAAGCTTCCCCTTACCGGTACGGCTAATCTCAAGAAGCTTGGAGACAAGCCGAGCACCGGCATGGACGGGAACGATAGTGGCCCTAAAAGAAATCCTGTCATCTGATCGCTCCGGAATGTAACCCAAAAGTGCGACTGTGTAGTTTTACCGCAAGCGCACGGTGTAGCGGCGAGCGGGTTATCGAACACAGGGAGGACGAATGAAAGTGCTTGCTCCAATCAACCTGGCTATTTAAGAACAGAAAAGAGAGAATTTACCTTTGGCGATCCTGTCACAGTCGTCAGACAAAGTACGAAGATATCAAATCAAATAAAGGACGTCTAGGGAATGGGGAATCCCCGCTACTCACCGTATTTCGTCAATGCGGTTCATTGGTATCAAAATTGCTAGAATAAAATTTTGAATGAACTAGTTGCAACTGAATGTAAAACCCAGCTCACGCTCTCGCGCTGTTGCTGGTCTATAGCTATCCTAGGTTCGGGTCCAATCTCTTGCAAACCCTACCCTAGGCAAGCTAGCATTAGGATCAACATCATCGTCCAATCGCGCCCCGAGCCCACTCTCGTGCAAACTCAGGCCACGACCTAGGTTGGGATAGTTCCTACCCGTCCAATCTCTTGCAAACGGGTATCGGCACGGAATTGCAACCGGAAACCCTAGTATCGGCCCAATCTCTTACAAACCGATACTACGGAAATTCGATTCCAACCCAATTCGGATTTCTAGGGTTTCCTATCGAATTGGGATCCAATCTCTTGCAAATCCCAATCGATATGAATACCTAGCCATCCGTAGTAAATCGATCCCAATCTAACCCTAATCGCAATTCTAGCAAAATTTCTACCGATTCATCACAAATCTGAAATTGGGCTCGTAGGGTTCATCCCCACGCCCCAAGACGTGGAGACTACTCACAATTCATAGCACAAACACAAAAATAATCAATGAAATTAACAAGAGAATTCATCACAATATTGAGATAAGCAATAAAAATAGTATTTTAAGAGAAGAGAGACACAAACAAATGGAGTTTTTCAAATAATCGAACAAAAATCAACTTTTGTCTCCTCTCCAATCACAAAAATAAAGCTAAAAAGTTAATCTAAAAAGCTGCAAAAATCTAAGAGAAAAGCTCTCTAACCTAGGGTAAAAACAGGGGTTAAATACCCCCCAGAATCGCCCAAAAAACTGTGACCAAAATGCCCCTGCGCAGCCTGAAATCCGCAATTTTCGCTACAGGCAGCGTGTCGCACTCGGCCGAGTGACAAAAGTCGCTCGGCCGAGTGAGAAACCCTGTAAATTTCCAGTAAGTCTGGGTCTTCGGGGGTCTTCACTTCGGGAGTCGCTCGGCCGAGTGAGTTGTCGTCACTCGGCCGATGGCTTCTTAGTACTCGGGCGGTCGGCATTTGCCACTCGGCCGAGTGGGTCTTCTGAAGCTCAGGCAGACGAAAAACAGTAAGTTGGCGATTTTTGAATGGCTTCGTCTGAGCGCCACTCGGGCGGACGGGGTCTCGTCACTCGGCCGATGTGGCTTCCGTCGCTCGGCCGAGTGCACACATGAAGCGTGTCCGATCAGGTCGGCCGAGCGGTGTCTCGCTGGTCGGCCGAGTGACTCCTTCACTCGGCCGAGTGGGACACCAAAAATGCCTAAACAGCTTGTTTTGGCCTCCTCGTCGCTCCTGTGACGTTCTTTCTTCCTCCGCTCCTCTCCAATGGCAAAATATTCCTCGGGGAGGTCGTCGGTGATACTCTGGAGTAGGCGTATCTCGAGATCACTCCAAATCGCTCCAAATCACCTGAAATTTGACAAAAACAAGAAATCGTGAAAAGCATCGCAATATCGTCGATATATCGTGAAAAACATGATTTGGGCGACCTAAATGGCATGCAAACATGCGGGAAAAAGGTGTAAAATAAGGAGTGATCAAAATCCCCCAAGCTTACCTCTTACTCGTCCTCGAGGAAGATAAGTAAAAGACGAACCCGGTGGATTCGGAAAACGAAAACGGCGAAAGACGAAAAAAATGAAAAACGGAGAAGAATGAAAAACGAAATAAAAACAAAGAAGAAAGAAAGAAGCGAAGAGGGAAGCTGCTAGATCATTTTCTCAGGACGTGGGTTTCGCTTACTCATATGGCATGCACTGAATGAAGAACACATGTCAAAGAATTTTATTTCGATATCATAGTATAATAGTGCAAATAGAAATAGAAAACCCACGAACAACGATATAATCATGAAAAACGGAATAATTTTAGAATTAGCATCGTCTGAATCGTTTAAAGCGGTATGCAAATCGCAGATCACACACTTTTCAATTGAATGCTTTCTATGAGGAGTATAAGAATATCACACAATAGAATAGAAAGAATAGATACGTGTGGATTTCATGAAATGAGTGCTAGGCATAGATTTCTGGACTTCGTAAAGCTAAAAATAATCTTACCGAGTATAAAATATTACTTAGCCTAGGTTGTCGTGCAACGTCAAGTAGTCACTCTCTCACACATCATTGGATTCCCTCCCCCAAGTTTATCTATAAGCGTGGTGGCATAAAAATTTTTTACATCCCCATCTTTATAAAGCCCCAAAAGTAATGAAAGTAAATATGAAAAGAGAGAAGAAAGAGAGAACATGAGATGGGATCTTTTATTGAGGTGTTTTTTTTCTTTTTTTTTCCTTTTTTTTCAAATACCACATATACACAATGATCCCAACTCAGAGAGAAGTAAGAACATACAAGAATTTTTTTCTTTTTCTTTTTCTTTGGTTTTGGGAAATTTGGAGCTAGGAATTAATAGCGGGGGAAATGCCATATAATAGAATCGCTAAGGGGAGATTCACCAATGATTTAAAAATAGAGAAATGATGATCAAGATTTGTGGAGAAAGAAATAAATATATCTCTCGGTTCCCTCTATAGGACGTGCACGACAACTTCAGCAGGGTAATCTAATTTACTCAGTTTCGATCACAAAAAAGCTAACTAATCCAGATTTATCATAGCTAACATCATTCAATCATCCTGAAGTGAAATGTACAAAGCATGCATATAGAAGTGATATAGGGAAAAGAAAACGGTACTCCAAATATAAGCATTCAATGCGTGAATCTTGGTGTGTTTTCTGCGATAGCATACATATGAATATTCAGACTCAGCTAATAATAAAATTTCATCCATTTTCATGTGGAAAAAGGTGTGGGTTACTATCTCTAAATGCAAGGCAAATTACAGCATATGATATCAGAAATAAAGTCTAAGACATGACAAATATAGCATGCATATAGAGTAAGCTAACTCCACGTAATCATCATCACAGAAAAGTCATCTCTAGCATGAGATGAAAAAAAAGAAATAAAGATAAAGGGGAAAATAAAGCTATTTACAATGCGGCACACAAAAAATAAGAAAAACGTGATGCATGGTAAAATAAAAGAAAAATGATGAAAATACGTGCAAAAGCGGAAAATGGCGTGAAAAAACTAAAAATGAACGTGGTAAATCGAAAAAGGACGTGAGAACTCACTCCCCCAAGCTAAATGGCACAGTGTCCTCAATGTGCGAAGTGTGGCACACCGAGAGACAAGTAATGGGAGGGGTAAGTGAGGATGCATGCATGGGGAAAAAGAAAATAAAATAACAAAAGAAAAATAAGAAATAAAAATATGATGCGGACATAATGCATGCAGATATGGGAGTGATACAGATATAAAGGTGTGACACCAAAAACTCTCCCGCTCTCCCAAAAATGATATATAAATATATGATCAAAATGTGCATCCAAAAACAGTGAGGAGAGGGTGGGGTTGGCAAAAATCAGCAGGACCCAGCAGAGACGGGCAGCACAACGGCAAAAGGAATCGATGGCATCAAGAGTGCCTAAGTAGGTGGGGCTGCGCCGTCTCCGTCCTGAGGCGGAGGTGGTGGTGGAACAGACTGCTGAGAGGGTGTGGGTGTGGAAGTGGCAGCAGGCTGGGTGTGGGTAGGAGTGGGGGTGGTGACCTGCTGGGTGGGTGGGGGAACGCGGGGGAGTCGCTCCAGGACCTGGGTAAGGCAGTAGTGAATCTGCGGGAGCAGGTCAAAGCGGCCAGCCATCGCGGAGACGGTGGAGGACAGGGTCCTAAGGTCGCCTCTGAGGCCACTCACCGCCCCCTCGAGAGCACGAATGCTCTGAAGTACAGTGTCGGGGGGAGGTGGTGCAGAGGGACGCACCGGTCTGTGTTGTGCAGTTCGGGGCTGGCGTACTCTGGTGGCGTAGGTGATGGGCTCAGCAGGGAAGGGAACGAAAGGTGCTGCGCTCGCAAATGTGGGCCTGGCCTCAGTGTGAGGCTGGGCAGGACGGTAAGAAGTGGAGGCAGCAGCAACGAAAGAGGAGTGCAAAAGTGGCGACGAGACGGCCAGAGAGGTCGGTGACACAGAAGTGTGGACAGACGCCACGACATTCTCAGAGAATACAGCAGCGGTGGAGACAGAGGTGGAGACTACGGTCTCTACGGCAGTGGTAAAAGAGGGCTCTCCGCACTCAACTATAGTCGGCTGGTGCTCGGGTGGGGCAGAGGAAATGGGCTCGGCAGACAGAGGGCCAGTGGTGGTGGTGGCAGGTGTGGAGGCAGTGGAGGTGGGCTCAGCTAGGGTACTCCTGACACCGACAGAAGTGTGGACAGAGGTGTCGGGAGCAGCAGAAATATCAGGGATAGGCTGAGGGACCACGGGGTCAACAGGGGCAGCAGGCTCAGCAGGTGCAACAGGGTCTGCGGGGGGCAGCGTGAGCCTGCTCGGCCTCCTCGGCCTCGAGCACGTAAGCGGCAGGGATCAAAACATCCATCGCAGGGAGCCAATCCACATGGGTCGGTGCAATCTGAGTCCGAGCTGGGCTCGGAAGAATCATGTAATCGACACCGAAGGGGCCGTGCAGCCAGGCCCATTGTCGCTCACCGTGCGGACGCATCATCTTCATCCAGGCCATAACATCTATGGACAGTGAAGTGGGGCCCGGTGCTCGTCGAAGGTCATCTGGAAAGTCCTCGCCGGTCATAAGGACGAGCAAGGTGATCAGGCCGCCGCAGCATATCGGTGAGCGAGCGCCAACCGATACGATGATGCGGTCCAAAAACCAAGCCGCGACATCAATCACGACGGTGGGGACCAACTCATCGCTCTCCCTAGATAGAGCTCTGGGCCGTGTCATCGTGTAGAGCATATAGAGCTCCGGCGTGGACATCGTGCCCGGCTCATATCTGGCCAAAAAGGTCGTCGCCATAAGGCGCTGAGCTATACGGAGGCAGGGATGAACAATGGCCAAGGCCTTGGCCCTACTAGGGTCAAAGGCAGCGTGAAGACCCGTAATCCGGGCCCAGAAGGCGCCGGCATCGAAGGAAGGTGGGGGATATGGGTGGGGGCGTAACCTCGGTCGGCCCCGGGGACATCGGGCCAAGAGAAGAAAGCTCTCATCATACCGAGAGTGACCTGGCACTCTCGGTCCATGAACCGAAACGAGCATCCCTCGTCGGTCCGGGCGATCGAACTAAGAACCTCAAGTGTCGGACGGATAAACGTGTCCGCCGACACCTGGAAGAAATCACGCCAGCCCACGTTGTCGTACAACGTGAGCATCCCCTCGAGTACCCCCAGGCGTCCTAGGTCTGCAAGGTGTACGAACCTGGAGGGTACGATCGAGCGCTGGGAGATACGCTCGAAAGCGACGCGGTGTGCGTCGTTTCGGAACGTGATCCCCAGCGGCCCGATAAGTGGAGCCGGAGGTGGTGGCTGTGGAGCGGCAGGGAGTGGCTGTGCGGGCTCTGCAGGCTGTGCGGGGTGTGTGGGGCCTGCAGGGTGTGCTGGGTGGACGGGGTGTGGTGGAGAAGGCGGAGGAGAGTCATCCACCTCGTGGGAGGGGCCGGCATCATCCGACCGCTTCCGCTTGGCGGAAACTCTCATCGACCGCGGCCGTGTCCGGGGCGGCATATGGGCCCCGAGCGCTCACCAAAAAGTGTGAAAAGTGCGGGGCGCGCAAAATAAAGGAAAGAATATACCACGACATGCCGCGAGTGCAAAGCTATGGAAGCGTGCAAAGACGACGCCTCCACGTAGCCCAAATCAGTCCCTGGAAGCTCCCCTTGGGCTCCCCTAAGCTCCCAAAAATAACCTGCGTATGAAACGGAGATATCAGCGAGTAATATTCAAAACTTATGGAGCATTAGGGGTATTATGGATAGAAATAGAAATTAATTTGGGTTTGGGGTTCGTTAAGCGCATGGATCCTTGAAAAATACACAAAAGAGGAGAAAACAGGCGAAACTGGGGTTACCGGAGTCGGCCGGAGCAGTGGCTGCCGGCGGCGACTCGGGCGAGGAGCGACGGCGGCTCGGCCGGCAGTGGGTGGCCGAGCGGCGGCGCGGGGTCGACGGTCGGGCGAGTGGACGAGGGTAGCGGCCGAGGGAATGCGAAGGGTCGGGGGCTGCGATTTGTTTCGTTTCGGAAAGCGAGCCCGACCCTCGCCCCTATTTATAGCAAAAGTTACGACTCGGCCGAGTGACGGGGTCGCTCGGCCGAGTGAACTTTTAAGAAAAATTCCTCCCCGCTACGCTTCGACCGAGTGGCCTTACCACCCTCGGCCAAGTGGAGTAAGTCCATTCGGCCGAGTGGCTCAAGCTACTCGGCATGACTCGCCCTAGGAGCGTATCAGTTTTACTCGGCCGAGTGAATATATATACTCGGCCGAGTAGCAGTTATACTGAAATCAGGAAAATAAACAGAGAGTTGGGTACAACAGACTTCCCTCGTTCGTGAGCGGCTCGGCCGGATGAACTTGTGTGCTCGGCCGAGTGACTAGTATGCTCGGCCGAGTGAGCCTTGTTTTCTGCTGTTTGTCTTCGTTTGGGCTCTAAACTCTGTTTTTCTTCCTCCAGTCGATTTCATCTTCCTCCTAAGCATCGAGCGCCTTCCTGGGGCGCTCCTCGTCGCCTTGTGCATCCTCCTAATGATGGGTACCTCGTTCTCCTCTCCTATCAGGAAAAATAGGACCCGGTATCACAAAATTTTTGGGCGAACGACTCAAAACACTAAAAATTTCTAAAACAAAAATAAAAGAAAAGTGAAAATAAAGCAATAACCGTCGGGTTGCCTCCCGACAAGCGCTCGTTTAAGGTCGTGATCTCGACCCCCTATGATTTTCAATTAACGCGGGATGTTTGGTGCATATGGGATGCACCCGTCAAATTTTCCGGGGAGAACGCTTGGATTCGGAAGTTGCGGCGGCGTGTTCTCCCGCGGTGGTCTCCCGTCTTGAATAGTGTTGGGGGGAGGCTCCCCAAGCTAGCATTTGCTCCGGTCCTCGGTTTCACCGGTGACGCCGATTTCTGTATCGGCGGAGCTTTCTTCGGAGACTTCAATTTCGAGAGCTTGCAGAGCTCTCGAATCCTTGCGACATTAGCGTCGCCTTCGTCAATTTCAGCGGAGAAGTCGGGGGAATCATTTTTCTTCTCATCTTGGCCTAAATCCGGGCCTTCCTCGAAATCCTCATTGAATAGGGCGTCGATCGAATGGGGGATCGCCTCTTCGATTACCTCGTCAAGGAGGTCCATATAGTCTAGCTCCTCGTGGTAAGGCATGTGTTTCATAGCCTTAGGAATGTGAAGCTCCACTTCGATGTTGCCGACGTTCAATGTTAGGGTACCTTCTCGCACGTCGACAATGACTCCGACGGTGGCGAGGAACGGGCGTCCAAGTATCAATGACGTATCTCCCTCCTCCTTAACGTCCATGATCACGAAGTCACATGGCAAGCATATTCCCCCCGGGACTTGTAGCGGGATATCCTCTGCAATCCCTACCGGCCTTGTGATTCGCCCATCGGCTAGTTGTATCCGCATGTCGGTGGGCTTCAATTTTGTCCCGGTGTTTAGCCTTAGGAACATGGAGAGAGGCATGAGGCTTACACTAGCCCCTAAATCCACCAACGCCTTTTGTAGAGGGACGCCGCCCAAGGTGCAAGGAATTCGAAAACTCCCCGGATCTTTGAATTTGGCCGGCTCCTTCTCTCTCTTGGTGAACCAAGAGCCCTCCTCGGCTAGCATAATTTTCTCCTTCCTCTTTCTCCCCGAAATCAAATCCTTTAAAAATTTTGCGTATGTCGGGATCTCAACAATAGCATCAAGGAAGGGAATATTGATGCTTACCCCTCTCAAATATTCGAGAAACTTCGCTAGTCGCTTCTCCATCTTCGCTCTAGCAAGCCTCTGAGGGAATGGTACCGGTGGGATGAAGCGCCTCTCTTCAAGCAATTGCTCGGCTCTAGATTTCTCCTTTTCTTGCGGCTCTTTCTCCCTCTCAACTTCAACTACCGGCTCAATTGGCTCTACATTCTCCTCCACGGGCTCCTCGGTAGGAATCATGGTGGGGGTGGTATCCTTCCCGCCTCTAGTAGTAACGGCAACCATGGCATTGATGTGGCCGGTGTTGCCCCGTGGGTTTTGCTCGGGTTGAGCCGGCAATTGTTGAGTATTCCGATTGAGCAACGCCAATTGCTCCGAGATTTGCGCCACAACGGTTGTAAGGGAGTCTTGGCCCGCCTTCAAGGAAGCATTGACCTTCTTTTGCTCGACCATAAACTCCTCCACTCTAGCTTCGAAGTCGGATCGTTGTTGAGCTTGTGGAGGGTTTTGATTTCTCCACCCTTGATTGTATCCGGGCGGCCTATAGGGTGGAACTTGTTGCTTCGGTTGGAAATTTTGTTGTGGAGGCCCCCTCGGCGGATAGTGTTGTTGTTGGGGTGGTGGTGGTCGAGCTTGTTGAGGCGGTTGTTGCGGCGGGTTCAAAGCTCCTTCATTGTTAGCATAAGAGAAACCGGGATGATTTCTTGTGGCCGGATTGGCCCAATATCCTTGGTTCCCCGCGACATATTGTACTTGCTCCAAGGATCCTTCTCCTTGCTCTCCTCCCAAATACATGGCTTGAGATTGGTCTTGCCAATCACACATTTGGTTCGTTGGTGCGGAGGTGGAAGGGGTTCCTTGGGGCTCCGTGATAAACTTCTCCAGTCTCTCCACTACCTTGTGGAGAGAATCAAACTTGCTTGTAAGCTCCGCTACGGCCTTCGCCTCATAGATGCTAGTTGGCTTCAAGGAGGACGTAGAGTGTCCTCGCTCATCGCCCCATTGTTGATTGTTTGAGGCCATCTCCTCAATCAGGGCCGTAGCTTCTTCGGGAGTCTTTGATAAGATAGCACCATTTGCCGCGGCATCAATAATTTGCTTGGTCCCCGGTTGGAGACCATTGTAGAAGCTATGAACTAGCTCCCAATCTTCAATGCTATGGTGCGGGCATTGATGCTGTAGATCTTTGAAACGCTCCCAAGCCTTATAGAGCGTCTCTTGGGGTCCTTGCTTGAAGGACATAAGAGCGCTCCGATTCTTTACCGTCTTGGAGGGCGGATAGAACTTGTCAATGAATTCACTCGCCAACTCGTCCCAAGTGGTAAAGACTCCCTCAGCTTGCGTCCTCAACCAATAAAGTGCTTTGTCCTTTAGTGTGAAGGGGAAGAGGCGCAGTCTGATGGCATCGATGGAGACCCCCGTCATCTGAAATGTGGCGCACTTCGACAAGAATAGCTGGATGTGGTAGTGGGGATTTTCATGGGCATTCCCATGAAATGGATCCTGCTGCATCAGAACCACTAGTCCAGTCTTCAGCTCAAAGTTCTTGTCAGCCGCCAACTCCGGCATGGCAATGGATGAGGTCGTAGAAGAGGTCTTAGGCCGAAGCCTATCTCGAATAGAAATAATCCTCGCCATTCTTGCCGCTAATTGTTCCGCAGTTTTCGGGTTGGTCATAAACCTCCCTTCCTGATCTTGTCTCCTCTCCGCTCTGATTCTCCGCGCAGTACGCTCAATCTCGGGATCAAACAATATAGCTTCAGGGTCCGCCGTTGACCTCGTGTTCATGTACGGGAAAACAAAGTTTCAAAGAAATGATTAGCACAATGGAAGGGTCACATTAAAAAAAATGAAATAAAAAAACAAAAAGAAAGAAATAGCTAGGGTGGTAAGATCAAACGCAATATGCGTCCCCGACAACGGCGCCAAAAACTTGATCGCTCCGGAATGTAACCCAAAAGTGCGACCGTGTAGTTTTACCGCAAGCGCACGGTGTAGCGGTGAGCGGGTTATCGAACACAGGGAGGACGAATGAAAGTGCTTGCTCCAATCAACCTGGCTATTTAAGAACAGAAAAGAGAGAATTGCCTTTGGCGATCCTATCACAATCGTCAGACAAAGTACGAAGATATCAAATCAAATAAAGGACGTCTAGGGAATGGGGAATCCCTGCTACTCACCGTATTTCGTCAATGCGGTTCATTGGTATCAAAATTGCTAGAATAAAATTTTGGATGAACTAGTTGCAACTGAATGTAAAACCCAGCTCACGCTCTCGCGCTGTTGCCGGTCTATAGCTATCCTAGGTTCGGGTCCAATCTCTTGCAAACCCTACCCTAGGCAAGCTAGCATTAGGATCAACATCATCGTCCAATCGCGCCCCGAGCCCACTCTCGTACAAACTCAGGCCACGACCTAGGTTGGGATAGTTCCTACCCGTCCAATCTCTTGCAAACGGGTATCGGCACGGAATTGCAACCGGAAACCCTAGTATCGGCCCAATCTCTTGCAAACCAATACTACGGAAATTCGATTCCAACCCAATTCGGATTTCTAGGGTTTCCTATCGAATTGGGATCCAATCTCTTGCAAATCCCAATCGATATGAATACCTAGCCATCCGTAGTAAATCGATCCCAATCTAACCCTAATAGCAATTCTAGCAAAATTTCTACCGATTCATCACAAATCTGAAATTGGGCTCGTAGGATTCATCCCCACGCCCCAAGACGTGGAGACTACTCACAATTCATAGCACAAACACAAAAATAATCAATGAAATTAACAAGAGAATTCATCACAATATTAAGATAAGCAATAAAAATAGTATTTTTAGAGAAGAGAGACACAAACCAATGGAGTTCTTCAAATAATCCAACAAAAATCAACTTTTGTCTCCTCTCCAATCACAAGAATAAAGCTAAAAAGTTAATCTAAAAAGCTGCAAAAATCTAAGAGAAAAGCTCTCTAACCTAGGGTAAAAACAGGGGTTAAATACCCCCCAGAATCGCCCAAAAAACTGTGACCAAAATGCCCCTGCGCAGCCTGAAATCCGCAATTTTCGCTACAGGCAGCGCGTCACACTCGGCCGAGTGACAAAAGTCGCTCGGCCGAGTGAGAAACCCTGTAAATTTCCAGTAAGTCTGGGTCTTCGGGGGTCTTCACTTCGGGAGTCGCTCGGCCGAGTAAGTTGTCGTCACTCGGCCGATGGCTTCTTAGTACTCGAGCGGTCGACATTTGCCACTCGGCCGAGTGGGTCTTCTGAAGCTCAGGCAGACGAAAAACAGTAAGTTGGCGATTTTTGAATGGCTTCGTCTGAGCGCCACTCGAGCGGACGGGGTCTCGTCACTCGGCCGATGTGGCTTCCGTCGCTCGGCCGAGTGCACACATGAAGCGTGTCTGATCAGGTCGGCCGAGCAGTGTCTCGCTGGTCGGCCGAGTGACTCCTTCACTCGGCCGAGTGGGACACCAAAAATGCCTAAACAGCTTGTTTTGGCCTCCTCGTCGCTCCTGCGATGTTCTTTCTTCCTCTGCTCCTCTCCAATGGCAAAATATCCCTCGGGGAGGTCGTCGGTGATACTCTGGAGTAGGCGTATCTCGAGATCACTCCAAATCGCTCCAAATCACCTGAAATTCGACAAAAACAAGAAATCGTGAAAAGCATCACAATATCGTCGATATATCGTGAAAAACATGATTTGGGTGACCTAAATGGCATGCAAACATGCGGGAAAAAGGTGTAAAATAAGGAGTGATCATCATCCCCCCGCACAAAAGCGAAGGTCATGGCCCACAAAATGAAAAGATCAGGGATGGTCACGGTGCCTGACTCATCCCTGGGGAAAAAGTGCAAGAGATGATCCGATGGGCCAGACGGAAGATGGGGTGAATGATTGAGGAGGCCTTGGCCTTACCTCGGGGATAGTGATCGTGTAGGGTGAGGCGGAACCAAAACTGATCGACGTCAAATTCAGGGGGATACCTGTAGGGACAGATAGCGTCGTCCCCAAGGATAGGGAAACCAAAGATGTTATTGATGGTGTTCAGATGAGTGCGAATGGTTTTGTTACAGACGCGGAAGATGACAATCGACCCCGACTCACAGGCAAGGGTGGATAAAAGTTCGAGTATGAGGGAGGGGTAGGATACCGCGGTTGCGTTCAGGAAGGCTAACCAACCTAAATTTGCGAAGAGAGTCTCGACCTCGGTGAATACACCGAGATCGATAAGCATTTGGTTATGGGCAAATTTGGTCGATAGATGCCCCCGTGCATCAAGTCTATGATAGAAATCCTTTTGTTCTTGATTCCTAAAGCGGTAGCCACGCGGGCCCATCAATGGGTCCTCAGCTGGGATGATAGGTTGGGGTTGGGGTTGTGCAGGCTGTGCAGGAGGAGGGCGTGAGTGTGGTGGGCGTGAAGTCTTGCGTCTCTTGCGAGATGACCCCTCTTCTCGCATGATACCCTTACCCCTATCTTGATCCCGGGCCATGTGGGTGTGTGTGCGTGAGTGAATGCAAAAAAATGTGATGAATGTACACACACACATGCAATCGAGCAAATAGAAATTCTAGGGCAAAATATAAAATTGAGCTAAGGAGCGAGGTTACCCAGTCGAGATGAAGATCTTTGCTCGTAGACGACCCAACGCAACGCAATGGGAAGGAGTGTGAAGCCGCGGTGCTTCTTTTCAGTAAATTTCGAAAATGGTGGGGGAAAGCGCGAAAATTAGGGTTTTTGTGGGGGTAAAAACGAAAATGGAGAGAGGGAAATCGATGGGGGGAATGAGATGGAGAGTGGGGGGATCGATCTAGGGGGTTTGTGATCGGTTGAGGGAGTATCGAGGCCGGTTGGAGCTTGGAGAAGGTGAAACGACGAGAGAGAATCGAGATCGGGCGAGAGAGATGAACGGGTGAGGGCGCTGTGTATTTATAGGGTTTAAGTCGAACCGATCGGGTGAGTTTTCACCCGATCGGTTGACTATTAGGTCGAAATTTTTTGCCGAAAAGATGCTACAGGCGAACCGATCGGTTGAGAACTCAACCGATCGGTTGGCCGCTTCACAGATTTTTCCGAGAATTCAGTGCTGCTCACCCAGTCGGTTACCCGACCACGCTTCGTATCAACCGATCGGTTGATCAAATCTCAAATTTTCCGAGACTTCAGCCCAGCTCACACGATTTGCCACCCGGTCTCACAGTGCTTCACCCAACTGGTTCGTTGGAGGACAGATACGGCCATTGTCTGATACGTCTCACCCGATCGGTTGTTTGGTCACCCGATCGGGTGAGGGCTTGTTTCCTGCAAAAATTCACAAATGGCCTAAGTCTCCCGACGGAAGTTTCCGCGGCTGGATTTAATTATTAAAATAGAAAAAATAAAGCTAAAAATAATCCTAAAATGAAGATAAAAGTTTAGAGCATGGGTTGCCTCCCATGAAGCGCTTTTGTTTAACGTCGTTTGCTCGACGCCCTTAGATGATATTCAAGGCGGACGGGGGTGATGCCCTAAGATCGGCATCACTTCAGATTCGGAGTTGGTGGCTTTTGGTGTCGCTCGATGACCCTCCCTTCGTTGACGGGATCCGGTGGCTTCTCCCTTATATTGGCGTCTACCGCCACTCGTTTCAAGATCCGGATCTCATCATTGGTGAGCCCCATGGGCTCTTTCTCTTTCCTCCTCATTGGAGGGGCTTTTTGAAATCTGGGAGGGACCGTATGTGCCGCATCCGCTTTCCCAGCAACATCATCTTTCTTCAGGCCGTCTTGTTCTTCTAAGTCCCCCAAGCTGTCTGGGGGATTCCTTGAAAGTATTTCCCAGGCGCCTGCTTCCACAACTCTCTCTTCTTCTATGTCCAGCATATTGCATCCTGGATCATCCGGGGGGTTGGGGGTGCTTCATTGACAACCCCAAGTCAAACTCGACCTTTTCGTTGCCAACGTTAAGGGAAAGTTTCCCCGTCTTCACATCTATTAAAACACCGGCAGTGACCATGAAAGGCCATCCAAGGATGATGGGGGTATGCGCATCTTCAGGCATGTCCATGACGACGAAGTCCATTGGCACATGCACCCCACTTACGTTGATAGGCAGGTCATCTACAACCCCTACCGGATATTTGACCGATCGGTCTGCAAGCTGTAGGGTCATACTGGTGGGCTCCAGGTCGCCCATCCCTATCCTCCTATATATTGACAGGGGCATTAAACTGACACTCGCTCCAAGATCGACGAGCGCACGATGGATCTTTACCTCCCCGATCGCATAAGGGATAGATAAGCTCCCCGGGTCTTTAAGCTTAGGCGGATTTACTCTCTGAATGAGAGCACTGCATTCCGCCGTTAACACGACCTTCTCCTTTCTGGACCCTCTTGTCACCAAATCCTTTAAAAATTTTGCGTACGAGGGAATCGTCTCAATAGCTTCGAGGAAGGGGATTTGCAAGCTTAGATCCTTGACCATGGCAAAGAATTTGCAGTACTTTTCGTCTATCTTTGCTTGGGCCAGACATTATGGAAAAGGCACAACGGGCTTGAATACCCTCAGACTCCCTTCCTCGTCTTTCTCCTTCTCTTCTTTAGGGACTCCCTCCAGAGTCGTAGTCTTTGGCGATGAAGCATCGTTGTCATTGGCTTTTTCAATTGGTCGCTCTACAACCAACGGTGCTTCCAATTCCTTGGTGGGCACTCTTGTGGGGATTTGTGTTCCGCTTCTCAACACGATAGCGGACACATTCGCATGCTCGTGCGTGAGTACCAAAGTCTGGTTTGCTCCCCTCGGGTTCACTTCCGGTTGTGGCGGCAATAGATTTTGCGACCTTTAAAGGTTCGCCACCTGTAACCCCAGCTGGGTTACTTGGTCAGTGAGAGCCCTCTGCGTCATTTCCAGCTTCAAATTTATCTTCTCCTGGTTGGTAATGTATTGAGTCAAGAGGAACTCAACCGGAGAGATGACCCTCTGCTGGCCATATTGCTGCTGCTGCTGCTGCTGCTGAATGGGCTGCTGGTTCCTTGGGGGGGGGGTATTGCTGATATTGTTGTGGAGGCTGCTGCTGCTGAAACTGCTGTGGCTGTTGCCTGGGCGGCTGATATACTAGCTGCTACTGCTGCTAAGGAGGAGGCAGCTGATACGGTACCCGGTAGCTAAGGTTGGTGTGGTTGTGGTTGTTTGGAGAGTAGGCCAGATTGGAGCTAGTCCGTGGTGGATACGACGCATTTCCCGTAGGATTGTAGAACAGTGTGCTCGATTAGTCCATCGGTGGTGAGATGTCACCACCCTCAAAATCCCCCATGACTTCGGATTTCACCGCCGCAATATGTTGTGTACAGGCACCACCGGCTCCTACCATGAGCGCTGAGATTTGGGTCGACAGCAAGTCAAACTTGCTGGATAATTTGTCGACATCCTCGACCCTGTGGATACCCCCAGATCTAGGTGTGGCTTGCTCGTCACACCGCCGCTCATTGTTCGATGCCATATTTTCTAATATGTTCCCGGCATCTTCTTCTCTTCTGGACATGAAGGACCCCCCGGCCGCGACGTCCATCGAATATTTCAAGTCGTCCCTCAATCCGTTGTAGAACAGATTAATTATTTGCCACTTGGGAAGCTCGTGATGAGGGCATCTTCGCTGCATCTCTTTAAATATTGTCCAAGCTTCATGCAGTGACTCGTGGCTGTCTTGGGAGAAGGAGGAGATCTCACTCCTCAACTTCATGGTCTTCCCCGGAGGAAAGAACTTCGTAAGGAAGGAATTTGAGAGCTTCTCCCAAGTGTTGAACGTGTTCGGGTCCTTTCCCCTAAGCCACAGCTTGGCCTTATCTCGCAGAGAGAAGGGGAATAGCTTCAGACGGATCGCCTCAGTTGTGACACCATTAATCCGGAAGGTGTCACATTTCTCGAGGAAGGAGTCCAGATGTTCGATGGGGCTCTCCATGGGTGCCCCAGAGAATTGATCATGCTGGTTCCACGTCACTAAAGATGGCTTAAGCTCGAAGCTTTGCGTCATAATAGCAGGAGGTCGAATGGCGGAGGTGGACTCGATGGATGGTATTGAGTACTCCAGCAGGGACTTGTGAGGTGGGGTGTTCTCCCCCATGGCTTCAGACTCTTCTCTTCTTCATTTCTCTGCGGCCAGACGCCTTAGGGTGGCGTTTATCTCAGGATCAACAGGAATCAAGTCGTCAAGACTCCTTGTGTTCCTGCGCATTAAAAGCAACAAACACCCGTGAAGCAAAAAGTGGGAAAGAAACAGATAAAATAAAGAATAAAAATAAGAAAATAAAAATGAAAAATAAGAATACGAAAATTATTGCGAGATAGAGATGTGAGCTAGACTCACGGGTTCAAGAGATCCTAAAATAACAAGCACGTTGCCTCCCAGGCAACGACGCCATAAAGCTTGACGTCCCCACGATGTGGCATACAAAGTGCAATAGGATAGGGGGGCGTGAGATTTAAATATTTATAACCGCAAGCGCACGGTGTTGTAGTGTGGCTTGGGGGTCGAACATAGGGAGGCGTGGTTGTGCTTGTGTCAGAGAGGACCAAATTCACTCTATGGGTGAGCTAGCCCGAATCGGTAGATGGGTTGTCACGGAAATAGAATAAGAGGGATAATCAATATAAAGGGAAACCCGGGACTTCGGTTTCCACCCTATGATGTGCTCTCCCCACTACGACCGGCGGATAGGATAACGATCAGAATTAGGGTTTAATGGTGAGACGTTACCTCTAAGAGTGATACCAGCGTACCATGGGCCCGATATTCCGGTCGGTGCCCAGGATGATACGCCGGACTACCCGGGTTCAGTCAGTGGGCATTCCCATGTCCATTAACACTGACCGACTCCGGGAGCACTAAGTTCGCAACGATAACTCCCAACATCTCGTCCGGCCATTCCCACGCGCTAGGATTTGATGTCTACGCTAAGGGCGTGAGCTATGGCTAGGGAGTCAACCGCCAAGTTTATTCCCCCTTGGCCCAACGGTCAAAGGCGGTCTTTTTCCCACCGATGACAATAAAACACCCCGCGTAACCAATAGATTCCTAATCCCTATTGATTTCCTAGTCCTATGGACGCATTAGGAAGAACCCACAAATGGGTTTCCACCAAAATCCCAGATTTGGGAACTACTCACACATTTTAGCTAAAAGGCGATCTAAATGAAAATTGACCATTAAAAACATAATCGGGCAATAGAAATGTGGTAGTAGTAATGCAATTAAGATAATATCAAAGTTTTACAAAGATCTGAGCACCTACAAATAATCAAAAAATTCCAGCCGTCGCAATAGAGAAAAAGACAGAAATAAAAGACAGCTCCTGTTTCTGAAAGCCTAGGGTTTTTATATATAGAAAATGACGTCACCCGATCGGGTGAAGTATCAACTGATCGGGTGAGCTACTGCGAACTTCGGCATCGATTTTCAGAAACATCACCCGGGCATTCGACACGATCGGTTGGCGAAAGCTTCTGGTCGTTTGGATCTTGAGCTCATCAGGTGAACCGATCGGTTGGAAACGTCGCCCAAATAAACAGAAACTTCAGACGTTTTCGCACGTTCAGCGAGCCGTCGAGTCAGCTCTCCGGGTCACCTCTTGAAGGAATCAGCTACAGATGAGCCGATCGGGTGAATATCACTGATCGGTTGGAGTTCAGCTCCAAATTCCAGAGAAGACAGTTGGGCTGAACTGGTCTCCGACCAGGTCGATTGATGCTCTCGTTGCTTCAGCGGCTGTCTGGGTCGTGCACACGTGCATCACCCGATCGGTTGGCTGATCCAACCGATTGGGTGGGGACTGAAAGATAGCGATCTTGGTCGTTTGACCCCTGGATCACGCGTGACTCCTCCCGTTGGTCCGAGGATATGTGATATCTTCGTTATGTGTCCCCTATGATGGCAAACTCCTGCAATCACGCAAAAACACGGAGAAGTGAAAGAAAACAAGAAAATACGAGAAAACGGATACGGGACGGCGTAAAATAACGGAAAAACACAAAAGAAGACGTGCGTGAATATATGAAATATAAACGCACGTCAGCCAGTCGCCTGTAGAAGTAATTACAGTCGCCTGTTGGTTCAACAGTCGACTGTCTTTACTTCATCAGTCGACTGTCCACGTGGTAAGTTACCGTTATGAATTCTTACCTACCCTTGCTGACTGTGCAACAGTCGACTGAGGTTTCTTCAACAGTCGACTGTTGTGAGTTCAGTTTCTATCCGTTGAGATTTTTCTCAAGGATTCCAAAGGGGTTTTTACCTAAACTGTTTTGTGGATTTGAGAAACCTATAAATGTGGCTTCTACTGTTCCATTGAAAGGTTACCTAAGCTATTGTAAAATCTCTTAAGCTTTCATTCTAAGTTTAAAGCTCTCAAATCCAAAGCCCTAATAATTCCAATCGTTGATCTCTTGCTCTCCAACCTATAACCAAAGAGTTATCCTCTAGGCATTTGGTGCAGTCAAGAGAAAGGGCTTTCTCCTCTCTTCTAAGAGAGTCTTCAACACACATCACACTTCTCCTTCAAGTTCTACTTCAAGGCATATGTGATTGTAAGTGTTGCTTTCATATTTCATTACTTTCGTAAATTGAATTTGCTCTCGGGTTGTGAGAGCGATTTGCCTGCTCCCAAGTTGTGGTAGTCAAGGACATCGATTGTATTCGATTTCACTTGTAGGGTTGCTACAAGTGGGTTTTTAGGAAACCTCAAGTTAGGGTTCTAACTTGAGTATCCGGAGGTATCCGGGTGGAAGGGACGTAGGATTACTGGGAACAAGTCGGGAAGTGACTTGGGTAACCCGAACCCTTGAAACATAATTGCGTTTGCTTTTGTTTCTTATTGGGTTTATTTTTAATTCCGCACTATATTGTTGGTTAGCATTTTAATTTGGTGTAACTATCGTTTTAAATTGCTTAAACACTATTCAACCCCCCTTCTAGTGTTTTCTCCATAGCCAGGATCCTTACAATTACTTCCGATAAATAGTTCTGTGTTTTGATGGTCTATTGTGGTGATATTGGAATATATACTCATCATCGCACAATCGATAAGATGTGCTCTAAAAGCTTCCCCCGTTAGGGGTTCTCGAAAACTGTTTATATAAGGTGATCAGGCTCATATAAATATGTTCTAAGGAGGCGTTTTGATGGTTTGCATTGTAATTGCATGTTCCTGCATGGTCACCTACAACTGGATTTTTAATGGATAAGTAATCCGTTTAAATCATTTTAATGATTTACATATTACCCGTTTCTGGGTGTGAACACAAAACTTCAGGGTGTTCAATTTTCTTCCAGTTGTTAAATCTAATTGATTCCCAGTGTTATCCAAAAAGAAATCTGCAATAAGCTTGACTTCAACGAAGTTGAGCATAGAACTGGGGAAATGATCCCGTCAAGGCACGTTCTATAAGATGTGCAGTAATGCCTCCCCCGTTTGGAGATCTCGGAATATATTCATCCAGGATGGTTAATCCGGATGAATAAGTTCCACTGCGGCATTTTTGAAGGTGGTATGAGGGTAAGTAAAAGCCCAACCAGTATCCCAGTAAGATAATATGTCCGTTGTGATTAATAATAATCTGGACTGCGATTGGATAACAAGGTTTTGATTATGACCATTTTAAGAGGAAATATAGATGAGTACTCTAAGGTACATCATCAGCCATATGCAGGGAGTGTGTGAGTCCACTTTTATCCCTCAAATACTCTCAAGAGGCCGAAAGGTCTCATTCTTCTAATGATGATAGTGTATCATCTTAAATTCGTTTGAGGAATTAAGGAGAGTCAATGTCCACGTGAATGGAGATGATCTCGTAATCATTTTTCCCTTTTGAATGGGACAATGAAAGTTTCACCTTTTTTTGAAGAATCTTCGGGTTCGTCAATTTTACAGGATTGACTAGTAATGTCTTGCATCATCAATCCAGGGTGACATCGTTCCAACGTTGGTCGATTGTGGACACTTCTGGTGTTCCAAATTAATTCCTCTGTTCTAATTTATGTGGAACTTTTGAAAGTCCATTAAAATGCTCAAGTTAATTTTTTCCGGTAATAGGTGAACTGTGTTCAAACTGTAAAGGATTACATCTTCACATTGACTATTATGCGGATCATTATGGGACAAAGCTTCAGGCTTCATTGATTTCTTGAGTCATTAGGGATTTCGTTTTAACGAATATCCATCGAAACTTTATAAGTTTCAGAGAGTAAATGGCATCCTCATTTTAGGAGTATTCAAGATAACAAATCATTCACAGTAAAATAAAATGTGTAAAAAGCATGAAATCAATAATAAATATTATGGTAATGCATTTAAACACATATATACTGCAAGTGAATACTACTGATAATTATGTTAAAGCAACACGTTTCATAGTATGATGTGTGCTCTAGAAAACATACGTCCACAATTGTGCTCATTTTAGATTTATATTATGACAACAGATCAAATTTGTTTTCAAAGTTTTATTTATCCTCGGGGAGTAGCTAAATATACATAAGGTCAATTGAATTTCGTCGTTTAGACTTGATATGTATATATTTTATATGGCATAAGTTAATGCCTATTCATGTTTCAAAAAACATTATTGGTCTTATCAGAACTTCTGGTCTGATTTTGGGTTGCCATAGCATACTCCATGTCGAGGTATATCATATCTTCCCTTTCTCATTTTATTCAAGTCTTCCCCTGTTTTCAGTCTTCCTTATTGTCGTTTTATAAGGAAGAATGAATATTGGTCTTACGAAGTAGACATACAAGGGAAATGAGTTAGTTTCTATATTTCCACTTTTCTAATTTATGAGAGACTTTTAAAAGTCTATTTGAAAACTCAAGTATGGTCTTCAGACCATTTTTATTGAGTCATTCAAGTATTATGTGGATAAAGAATCATGCTCAAAGGGAAACAAATACATGGCTACGAAATTTATAATTTCTCACTTATCCATTAAGACACGACTTCGGGCGTACGCTTAAAATTAAGGCTAGATTAAAGAATCATACCTTGTAAAGTGAGTTTACTCTAAAAAAGTTTAGCGGTGTTATGACAACTACTGGTGTCAATATTGGTTTATAAAAACCATAAATCTGAGAGATTTATTTTACCGCAAAATGCGTATCTCTAAGAGAAATCGCATAAATGTTTTTCGCATACTCCATCGTATTTGTTAATTTTTATTAGGGTGAAAGGGTGTTGACTTTTGATTTGATTTTGAACTTCAGGTTCATTTTGTCAAAGTGGATATGATGTTAAACTTTTTGAAATCATGATTGGTTTGTTGTCATAAAATATCGTCATATCATGAGCATGAGTATGAGCAAGGGATGATCATATAAGAGTGCAAAATGCAACAATTAATGATATATCATACACATAATATGAAGCTTGTAAGCTAAAAGTTATGCTTAATAAAATAGTTGAAAGAAACTAAATTATCATTGCAAATAAATCAAGCATGTGAACTTAAGAATGTATGCTCAGCTAACATGAATTGAAACATATACACATGTTATTTATATTCTGCAGGTATATAAATAATTTTATCTCAGACATATATTTATGCTACATGCATTAAAAATATATCATAGAGATTTTAGCATGCTAAATAAAATGTTCATCACAAAACATTAAATATGCGGCATGCATATAATATTCTACACATGCATTTATAGTGTTTAAGCGCAAATTCATGCCAGAGGCAATAAAAATATACACCATCTCATCGTAGAGAAAAGCAACAGGCATTTAATTTCATTGCAGATAATTAATCATCACATGCAATTAATCATCATATGCAATTTATAATGGAAATGAAATTTTTTTCGTTTAATTATTATTGGACCACTGGGCACCATCATACATCGTTAGGTTAGTTAATTAACGGCAGAGCGGTCGCATGATCTTCCTAATTATTAAACGTATAATAATCAATTAATCCAAAAAATGCGATGATTTATAAAGCATATAATTAATCAGAATTTAACGAAGAAAAAACTTAATTAAATCTGAAAAAGAACTTGTAAAAACGAAGTTTTTGGGGGAAAAACCCTA
The DNA here is from genome assembly GCA_030789695.1 of Scilla litardierei. NCBI lineage: Eukaryota > Viridiplantae > Streptophyta > Magnoliopsida > Asparagales > Asparagaceae > Scilla > Scilla litardierei. The sequence goes on along the minus strand of CM061131.1, from coordinate 121,073,076 downwards.
GTTAGGGGTTTTGAAGGTGATCGTTCGTGCGGGCCCGTGTGGGCGAAAAAATTTTGCACCATACGGACCGTCGCTTCGGGCGGCTAGAGTTTTTCCGCGCGCGTCGCCGCTTCGGGCGTCTAGGGGTTCGTCGTGCGCGTCGTCGCTTCAGGCGGCTAGGGTTTTGCCGCGTGAGTCGCTGCTACGGGCGGCTAGAGTTTGCGTCTCGCACGCGCGGGGAGGGGGGTTTTGCGGCTGTCGCGTCGGGCGGCAGCGGCGGCTGTCGCATCGGGCGGCAGCACCTGCTGCCGCCGGGGGGTGGCAGCGACGTCTGTCGCTTCGGGCGGCAACCCTACCACTTGAGGCGGCAGTCGCACGCCGCCGCTTCGGGCGGCGGGTAGATCGCGTGGGGGTTTTTGCGTGCGCGGCTGCTGGCCGCGTTGCGACGAAAGATCCACTCTAGGGTTTGAAATTTTTTTGGGGAAGAAGACGGTAAAAACATGATTTTTATTAGGAAAAATTTATTTTTCGTCTTCAAAACAGCGTTTTTCATCTTAAAAATTTGATTTTTAGAGATAAAAACGTCAATTTATCATTTAAAACGGTTGATTTATCAAGTAGATCTGAGATTAAAATTTGATCTTATACCAACCAAAGAATGATCCAATCGTATGCGCATAAAAAGTTTAGATCTAGGAATTTAAAAATTACCTCTAGATCCTATCCTCAGGATCTAGCGACGTTCGGTGAAGGAAGCCCTTTCGCATCGCGATTCGTCCGTCGGTAGAGGTTCGGCTCAGCTGACGAGCGTGCTGATAACGTGTTGTAAACTTGGTGGCTACGGAACCCGTATCCCTGTATTTATAGTAATAGGGTTACATAATGGGTGGATACCCAATACACAGATGGGCCTCTGACGTGCCCCCGGTTTGCGAGCCGCAAATGGCCGGGGACCCGGTGGAGGTTTAGATATTTGTAACCGCAAGCGCACGGTGTTGTAGTGTGGCTTGGGGGTCGAACACAGGGAGGCGAGGATGTGCTTGTGTCAAAGAGGACCAAAATCACCCCATGGGCGAGCTAGCCCGGATCGAATGATTGGTTGTCACGGTAAAAGAATGCAAGGTATAGAAAATATGAAAATAAAACCCGGGACTTTGGTTTCCGCCCCAACTAGCGATTCTCGCCGATACGGCCTACGGGTAGGATGGCGATCAGAATTAGGGTCTAATGGTGAGACGTTGCCTCTAAAAGTGGTACCGGCATCCCATGGGCCCGATATTCCGGTCGGTGCCCAGGATGATACGTCGGACTTCCCGGGTTCGCTCAGTGGGCACTCCCGTGTCCATTAACACTGATCGACTCCGGGAGCACTAAGCTCGCAACGATAACTCCCAACGTCTCATCCTGCCGCTCCCGCGTGCTAGGATTCGGCGTCTACGCTAAGGGCGTGAGCTATGGCTAGGGAGTCAACCGCCAAGTTTATTCCCCCTTGGCCCAACGGTCAAAGGCGGTCTTTTTCCCACCGATGACAATAAAACACCCCGCGTAACCGTTATATTCCTAATCCCTATCGATTTCCTAACCCTATGGACGTATCGGGAAGAGCCCCCGAAGGGGTTTCCGCCAAAACCCCGGATTAGGGAACTACTCACAAATATTCATTAAAAAGCGATCTAAATGAAAATGGACCGTCAAAATCATAATCAGACAATAGGAATGCAAAGGTAGTAAAGCAATTAAGATAGTACTAAAGTTTTACAAAGATCCGAAAACTTACAAAAACTGGGAAATTACAGCCGTCACAAAATGAAGAAAACAGTAAAAAATAACTAACTCCCGAATCTGGGAAACCTAGGGTTCTATTTATAGAAAACGACATCACCCGATCGGTTGACAAGTCAACCGGTCGGGTGAGCCGCTTCACAAAATCACAGCGCAAAGCGGGGTTTCACCCGGTCAGTATGAACCGGTCGGTTGGATCTTGGATGCGGTCGGTTGGATCTTGGTGCCGACCGGTTGGATCTTGGTGCAGACCGGGTGAGGAGACCGGTTGGAACTTCGACTCTTGGCCGTTGAAATTCAGCTACAGGTTAACCGATCGGGTGAAGGTCACCTGATCGGTTGGCAATCAGCTCCGAATTCCAGAGACATTGAGCTTCTGACCCGGTCGCTGAACCGACCGGGTGACTTCTCGTGAGCTCCAAGCTGCGCCCGGGTGGTGCACGCGTGCATCACCCGATCGGTTGGTGATGACCAACCGATCGGGTGAGGGGCTGAAAGATGCAATCTTCGTCGTTTGACCCCCTGGATCACGCGTGACTCCTCCCGTTGCTCCGGGGACACATGATATCATCGTTTTACGCCCCAAATGCCAGCAAACTCCTGCAAAACACGGAAAATACGGAAAAGAGAAAGAAAACAAGAAAACCCAAGAAAACACGAGAAAATGAATAAAAGACGGCGGAAAAATACGGAGAAACACGGAAGAAAACGTGCGTAAATGTATGAAATATAAACGCACGTCAAAATCCCCCAAGCTGAACTCTTCCTCGTCCTCGAGGAAGACGAGTAAGAGTATGAGCTCGGAAGGGAAAAATAGACAGAAAGAGAGAAAAAAGAAAACTCTATATCCTAGATCGCCCGTCAGGGCCAACAAAATCAAAAACGACACACCAAGCAAGCAAACGCCAAATCACATCACTAAACCTAGGAATACGAGTCCAAACGAGTGCCGTGGGCCCACGCGGTGAAGCGCGAGTGAGTGTGGTCGTGCGCTAGCAGTCGGTGTCGCTATCTACGATGTGCAATAAAGCTCGATATACACAAATCCAGGAAACGACCCAAATACCGATTCGAATTGAGTAAAGCGGTGAATTTATAGTTCAAGCATGCATGAGAATAGAGAGAATCGAAACATATCATGCATCGGGGACTCCACAACTAGGGTTAAGGAAATCACCACACTAAAGCCTAGATAATAGCTAAAAAGTTCCTAAGCCAAGTGTTTTCGAAACCGATGGGGGTTGAGATGATGTGGAGAAGAACACTCGGTGCAAATTCTCGCCTTCCCTTTATTCTCGGCAAGTAGGAAAATATTCACACGGGAATTTTTTTGGTTTTTGGGCATTTGTATTTTTTTTGGATTTTTGGCTAAACAATTTTTTTAATTCATTTCTTTCTTTTTGGGTTTTTCTTTTCTTTTCTCCTTTTTTTGGATTTTTGGATATTGGGGTATATACATGTGTACTCTCCCAAGTGGGAGAACGGTACACGACGAGGGGATTTGCACCAAGTAAAACAAAAGAGAAATCGGAATCTAAACACTTAGGCAAAGAAAACTATTCTCGCTAATTAGAGCATGGGCTAAGTGGGTTATCCTAGTCCTTAATTGTGGAATCCTGACACATGTGAAATGAAGCATACGATATATATAAATAGCATGCAGAAGCAGACAGTAGAAATAAGTACCGCATATTCAAATCGAAGCGTGATAATCTAGGGGTCATTCCTGGACAGGTATATAAAGTGAATCACAAAGTAGAAGCACACCACACGGCTAGGCACGACACACGACTCACAAAAAGCTAAGGGGACCCACGATGCGTGAAAAGCAGGGGACTCGATATCCTAGGGTTAGTGAGTGTGATTATCGAAGCCATGCTAGGTGTGTGTGATTTTGTGGCAATTCATCATAGGGTTCATCTCTAGGAGAAAGAGATAAAAAGAAGAAAAGAAAAATTAAAACACGATGAAAACGACACAAAAAACGAAAAAGAAAGACTCAAACGACGCACAAAGTGCGACTCCCCCAAGCTGAAGTTTGCATTGCCCTCAATGCAATAAGAGTGAGTACGGGAGGGCAATGAAAATGGGGGGGGGGGGATACGCACCGACACAAAAAGAAATGAAAAACACAGATACGAAACTTAAAATAAAGAAAAAGAAAAATCAAACCACACGACACGAAAATAGAAAAAGAAAGAAGGAAAATGAACAAACTAGACGACACGACACGACAAAGAGTAAAACAAGCACGCACACACGAACAAAACACGACAACACACCAAAATAGTGACGTGCGTTTATATTTCATATATTCATGCACATTTTCTTTTGTGTTTCTCCGTATTTTCCGCCGTCTTTTATTCGTTTTCTCGTATTTTCTCGTTTTCTTTCACTTTTCTTTGTTTCTCCATGTTTGCAGGAGATTGCCCGTGTAGGGGACGTTTAACGACGATATCTCAAGTCCCCGGAGCAACGGGAGGAGTCACGTGTGATCCAGGGGGTCAAACGACGAAGATTACATCTTTCAGCCCCTCACCCGGTCGGTTGGTCATCTCCAACCGATCGGGTGATGCACGCGTGCACCACCCGGTCTCAGCCGGAGCTCAAGTGGAAGTCACCCGACCGGTTCACAGGCCGGTTCAACGGGGCTGATTCTCTATCTTTTCAAGCCAAATTCCAACCGATCGGGTGACTCTCACCCGATCGGTTCATCTGTAGCTGATGCTGAGGAGCCGAGACACGGGCACCCAACCGATCCCATCACCCGATGGCGCCAAGATCCAACCGGTCACTCCAAGAACTCAATCGACCGGTTCATATGACCGGGTGAAACTCCGCCGTTTTCTGTTTATTATTTGTAACAGATCACCCGATCGGTTGACTTGTCAACCGATCGGGTGGCGTTTTTCCTGCTGGTTTGGACCCGAACCATTAGGGTTTCGAAGTGGGGCTATAAATACACGAGGCTGGCCGACTTGAGGGGGATCTCCTGGAGTTTTTAGGGCTTTTTGCCCCCCTTCTCTTGTGAGTTCTAGGTTAGTTTAGATTAGGGCTTTTGTTCAATAAGTCTTGTATTGGATTGACGATTCAACTCAAGATACGTATTTTCCTTTCTTTTTCTCCATTGTTTGTATTGTGTCTATTTTGCTTCATGATGAATGTTTGTATGTCTTTTGTGTTGTTTGTTTATATGTTTTTCATCATGGAGTAGTATTGATGAGCCCTAATACGGGTTAGGGTAAGATTGATGCTTGGTTGTTTCATTTGACTTGGTTGCATGGCATGTGTTCGATGAAATGCGTCAATGGGGATTTCTAGCAATCTGGGTCCAATTCGTATGGCAACACACTAGATGTGTTGGGGATTGGGGTCCGGTGCTTGTCCTGTCAAGATCCGCTTCGATGTATGGCTAGAAATCACATTTGACCTATTTGGCCATTAGGGTTACGCGGGGGTGTTTCATTGTCATTGGCGGGAGAAAGACCGCCTCTGACCATCGGGCCAAGGGGGAATAAACTTGGCGGTTGACTCCCTAGCCATAGCTCACGCCCCTAGCGTTGACATTGAGTCCTCGCGCATGGGAACGACTTGTATGAAATGTTGGGAGTTATCATTGTGGCCTTAATGCTCCCGGTTGCGGAGGGTGTTAATGGACATGGGAATGCCCACCGTCCGGAACCGGGTAGGCCTAGCGTACTTGGCACCGACCGGAATATCGGGCCATGGATGCTAGGTACCACCTTTTGGGGCAATGTCTCACCCTGGGTCAAGTCAAATGCCAAGTGTCATGAGTGCTCTAGCCCGTGTTAGCGGGGATTCATTTTGTGTCATTTTCATTTCTTTCTTTTATTTCTACACTTCACCCATATCATCCGTGTAGCTAGCACACAACCTAGGCAAGGCTAGTAGCCATTCAAGCCATCCACCTCCCTGAGTTCGATAAACCCGCACCCTACACTAACCGTGCATTTGCGGTAAAACGACACCGCGCCCAAACAGTAAACGGGGCGCCGGTCAAATAGACTTCCCCCAAGCTAGACATGATAGTGCTAGCAATAAGATAAGATCGTGAAAGTGCAGAAATAGGCAAGGGGGATGTCAAGAAAAACAAAGAAAGTGAAATGATGCGACACGTGAATGGGTCCTCCCCCTGACAGAGATAAAGCAGGGCCCCGCAAAGACAGATGGGCACAAACATAGGGGGAGAACAAAAGCGGGATGGGAAAAAGTCAAGCAGGGGCACCACCCTCTGGGGGCGGTGATGGGGGCCTGTGCTGGGGACCAGGAGTCGTGGGGGGTGGAATGTGGAGCTCGGAGACATCTGGTGGGTCTTCACGGATGTGACGAATGAAGTTTTGAAGAAAGGGCAGGTCTCGGTCGACTGACTCCTGAGTTACCTGACCACCATGTCCAGCCAGGAGGATCATGGCCATGAATCGGTCGGATTGGTCGTGCCCGAATTCGGCATCGCCGATGTGAGCGGGGGAAGTGGTGTGTGGGGTGGTAGATGAATTGGTGGTTGTGGATTGAGCGGGGGGTTGTGTGCGACGAGCGCGACGGTTGGGCCTGGGGTTGGAAGAGCTGGCGTCGGTGGGCTTAACACGGCGGGGGGCATTGTGCGGGAGTCGTGTGTGTGCGTGAGTGTGCAAAATACAATGAATAAACACACACATGACCAACGAGCAAATGGAATATTTGGGGCAAAATTAAAATTGAGCTAAGGAGCGAGTTTACCCAAATGAGATGAAGATCGTTGCTCGTAGACGCCCCGATGCTACCCGATAGGAGCACGTTGTGAAGCCGCGGCAATTTCTTCAGCAAGTTTCAAAATTGAGGAGAATGGATGAAAGTTAGGGTTTTGTGTGCGGGTGGAATCGAGGAGAATGAGGAGAAATCGATGGTGGGATGGATAGGGAGATGGGGGGGGTCGATTAGGGTTGATTTTGGGGAAGAACGAGGTCAGGCGCGAGAGGAGGCGAAACGTCGGTTTGGGATTCGAAAATGGCGAGGGCGGAATGAACGGGCGGTGACGGCTATTTATAGGGATTTAAGTCGACCCGGTCGGGTGAGTTATCACCCGACCGGTTGACTTTAGGTCGAAATTTGATGCTGAAGAAACACTACAGGCGACCCGATCGGTTGAGAACTCAACCGATCGGTTTGCCGCTTCACATATTTTCCCGAGAACTCATAGTTTCTCACCTGGTCCCTCAACCGGTCTCGCATATTGTCACCCGGTCGGTTGATGAATTCTGAAATTTTTCCGAGAGTTCCCCCAGGTCACCCGGTCTTTTCACCCGGTCTGAACTTTCTCCACCCGGTCGGTTCGTTCGGTGACAGACACGGCTGTTAGCTGATATGTCCCAACCGATCGGGTGAGTTATCACCCAATCGGTTGGGGCCTTGTTTCCTGCAAAACCCAAAAATCGCCTAAGTTTCACGACGGGAGTTCTTCCGGCTGGATTTATTTAGAAAAATAGATAAAATAAAGTTAAGAAAAAGTCCTAAAACGGAAGTAAAAGTTTAGAACATGGTTTGCCTCCCATGAAGCGCTTTTGTTTAACGTCGTTAGCTCGACGCCCGTTGATGATGTTCATGGTGGGCGATACGGGTGATGGCCGAAATCCGGCATCTCTTCAGCTCCAGAGGTTGTGGCTATTGGTGTAGTCGGCGGCTGTAAAAAGATTTGCTCGACTACCCTCCCTTTGTCTACAGGATCCGGGGGCTTCTCCCTCAAATTGGCGTCTACCGCCATCTTTTTCAGGATCCGGACCTCATCACCGGTGAGGTCCATGGGTTCTTTTCCTTTTCTCCTCGTGGGAGGAGACTTAGGGAATCCAGGAGGGATCACATGTCGCGCGACCGCCTCACGAGCAACTTCATTCTTTGGGGAGCCAACTTGCTCTCCAAGGTTCCCCAAGCTATCGGGGGGATTCCTCGAGAGCACTTCCCAGGCACTCGTTTCAACAGCTCTATCTTCTTCATTCTCCAGCATATTGACAATAGGATCGTCCGGGGGATTTGGATGCTTCATCGACAAGCCTAAGTCAAATTCGACTCTTTCTTGGCCCACATTGAGGGAAAGCTTCCCATTCTTCACGTCTATTAACACTCCGACGGTTGCCATAAAGGGTCGCCCAAGAATAATTGGGGTATGCTTGTCTTCCGGCATGTCCATCACCACAAAATCGACCGGTACATGCACTCCTTTCACATCGACGGGGAGGTCGTCCACTACTCCCATCGGATACTTGACCGAACGGTCAGCAAGTTGTAATGTCATGCCGGTGGGCTCTAAGTCTCCCATCCCTATTCTCTTGTACAACGATAAGGACATTAAGCTGACGCTCGCCCCTAGATCGACGAGCGCCCTCTGGATTTGCACTTCCCCAATAGAGCATGGGATGGAGAAACTTCCTGGGTCCTTGAGCTTGGGCGGATTTGCGCGCTGAATGAGGGCGCTACACTCCGTCATTAACACGACCTTCTCTCTTCTAGATCCCCGTGTCACCAAGTCTTTCAAGAATTTTGCATAGGAGGGGATCGTTTCAATAGCTTCTAGGAAGGGGATTTGGAGGCTCAAATCTTTGACCATGGCAAAAAATTTGCCATACTTCTCGTCGATTTTTGCTTGGGCCAAACGTTGCGGAAAGGGCACAACGGGCTTCAATACCCTCAAATTCCCTTCTTCTTTCTTCTTCTTCTCTTCTTCGGGGGGTCCCTCCGGAGCCACAATTTTTGGCGACAGGGCACAGTCGTCATTAGCCTTTTCAATTGGCCGCTCAACGGCCAGTGGTGCTTCCGGTTCTTTGGGTGGCGCTCTAGTAGGAATTTGTGTCCAGCTCCTCAAGACGATGGCGGACACGTTTTCATGTTCATGTGTGAGTGCCAAGGTCCGATTTACCCCCTAGGGTTCACCTCAGGCTGTGGCGGTAATACATTCTGTGGTCTTTGCAGGTTCGCCACTTGCAACCCCAGTTGGGTTACCTGATCGGTGAGCACTCTTTGTCCCATCTCCAGCTTCAGATTGATCTTCTCCTGGTTGGCTATGTATTGAGTAAAGAGGGACTCAACCGGAGAAATGGCCCTCTGCTGACCGTATTGCTGCTGGGTGGGCTGCTGATTCCTAGGGGCATATTGTTGATACTACGGTGGTGGTTGTTGCTGCTGAAATTGCTGCTGCTGGAACTGCTGCTGGGGCCTAGCCGGCTGATAAGTCTGCTGTTGTTGCTGAGCCGGCTGTTGGTAAGGCGCCCGGTAACTAAGGTTCGGATGATTCCGGTTGTTTGGAGAGTATGCCGGATTTGAGTTGGTTCGTGGTGGAAATGGTGCATTCCCCGTAGGATTGTAGAACAATGCGCTCGCCTGATCCAACGGTGGTGAGATGTCACCACTATCGAACTCTCCAAAAACTTCGGATTCTACCGCAGCAATCTGTTGTGTACCGGCGCTATCGGCGCCTACCATCAATGCGGAAATCTAGGTTGACAGCAAGTCAAACTTGCTTGACAATTTGTCGACGTCTTCCACTCTATGGATGCCCCCAGATCTTGGTGTGGCTCTCTCGTCACACCATCGTTCATTATTGGATGCCATATTTTCCAAAATTTTCCCGGCATCTTCTTCGCTTCTTGACATGAAGGACCCTCCAGCCGCCGCGTCCATGGAAGATTTTAAATCGTCCCTCAACCCATTATAAAACAGATTTATGATCTGCCACTTGGGAAGCTCATGGTGGGGACATCTTCTCTGCATCTCCTTGTATCTTGTCCAAGCCTCATGCAAGGACTCGTGGCTGGCCTGGGAGAAGGAGGAGATCTCACTCCTCAGCTTCATGGTCTTCCCCGGGGGAAATAACTTTGTCAGGAAAGCATTTGAGAGCTTCTCCCAGGTGTTGAATGTATTCGGGTCCTTCCCCCTTAGCCACAGCTTGGCTTTATCTCTCAAGGAGAAGGGGACCAGCTTTAGTCGGATTGCCTCAGTTGTGACACCGTTAATCCGGAAGGTGTCACATTTCTCCAAGAAGGAGTCTAGATGCTCGATCGGGCTCTCCATGGGTGCATCTGAAAACTGATCCTGCTGGATCCACGTCACCAAAGACGGCTTAAGCTCGAAGCTTTGGGCCGTAATAGCTGGAGGACGGATGGTGGAGGTGGACTCGATGGAAGGCATCGAGTACTCCAACAGGGACTTATGAGGCGGGGTGTTCTCCCCCATGGTTTCAGGATCCTCTCTTCTTCGCTTCTCGGCGGCCAAACGCCTTAGGGTGGCGTTTATCTCTGGATCAACGGGAATCAAGTCGTCGAGACTTCTTGAACTCCTGCGCATTAAAAACAACAAACACCCGTGAAGCGACAAGTGGGAAAGAAACATATAAGATAAGAAATAAAAATAAAAATAAAAATAAAAATAAGAAGACAAAAAGGAAAAAGAAGAATGCGAAAATTATCGCGAGGTAGGGATAAGAGCTAGACACTAGGGTTCATGAGATCCTAAAATAACAAGCATGTTGCCTCCCCGGCAACGGCACCATAAACTTGACGTGCCCCCGGTTTGCGAGCCGAAATGGCCGGGGACCTGGTGGAGGTTTAGATATTTGTAACCGCAAGCGCATGGTGTTGTAGTGTGGCTTGGGGGTCGAACACTGGGAGGTGAGGATGTGCTTGTGTCAAAGAGGACCAAAATCACCCCATGGGCGAGCTAGCCCGGATCGAATAATTGGTTGTCAAGGTAAAAGAATGCAAGGTATAGACAATATGAAAATAAAACCCAGGACTTTGGTTTCCGCCCCAACGAGCGACTCTCGCCGATACGGCCTACGGGTAGGATGGCGATCGGAATTAGGGTCTAATGGTGAGACGTTGCCTCTAAAAGTGGTACCGGCATCCCATGGGCCCGATATTCCGGTCGGTGCCCAGGATGATACGCCGGACTTCCCGGGTTCGATCAGTGGGCACTCCCGTGTCCATTAACACTGATCGACTCCGGGAGCACTAAGCTCGCAACGATAACTCCCAACGTCTCATCCTGCCGCTCCCGCGCGCTAGGATTCGGCGTCTACGCTAAGGGCGTGAGCTATGGCTAGGGAGTCAACCGCCAAGTTTATTCCCCCTTGGCCCAACGGTCAAAGGCGGTCTTTTTCCCGCCGATGACAATAAAACACCCCGCGTAACCGTTAGATTCCTAATCCCTATCGATTTCCTAACCCTATGGACGCATCGGGAAGAGCCCCCGAAGGGGTTTCCGCCAAAACCCCGGATTAGGGAACTACTCACAAATATTCATTAAAAAGCGATCTAAATGAAAATAGACCGTTAAAATCATAATCAGACAATAGGAATGCAAAGGCAGTAAAGCAATTAAGATAGTACTAAAGTTTTACAAAGATCCGAAAACTTACAAAAACTGGGAAATTACAGCCGTCACAAAATGAAGAAAACAGTAAAAAATAACCAACTCCCGAATCTGGGAAACCTAGGGTTCTATTTATAGAAAACGACATCACCCGATCGGTTGACAAGTCAACCGGTCGGGTGAGCCCCTTCACAAAATCACAGCGCAAAGCAGGGTTTCACCCGGTCAGTATGAACCGATCGGTTGGATCTTGGATGCGGTCGGTTGGATCTTGGTGCCGACCGGTTGGATCTTGGTGCAGACCGGGTGAGGAGACCGGTTGGAACTTCGAGTCTTGGCCGTTGAAATTCAGCTACAGGTGAACCGATCGGGTGAAGGTCACCCGATCGGTTGGCAATCAGCTCCGAATTCCAGAGACATTGAGTTTTTGACCCGGTCGCTGAACCGACCGGGTGACTTCTCGTGAGCTCCAAGCTGTGCCTGGGTGGTGCACGCGTGCATCACCCGGTCAGTTGGTGATGACCAACCGACCGGGTGAGGGGCTGAAAGATGTAATCTTCGTCGTTTGACCCCCTGGATCACACGTGACTCCTCCCGTTGCTCTGGGGACACATGATATCATCGTTTTACGCCCCAAATGCCAGCAAACTCCTGCAAAACACGGAATATACGGAAAAGAGAAAGAAAACAAGAAAACACAAGAAAACACGAGAAAACGAATAAAAGACGGCGGTAAAATACGGAGAAACACGGAAGAAAACATGCGTAAATGTATGAAATATAAACGCACGTCAGCCTCCAAAAGCCCGTTTATAACAGCAGGCACATTTTTCAGACAATAAAAAAAGAAAATACGTCTGGTTAATGCTGAGAAATTTACATCCCAGTCATTTCAAGAGTACTGCCTTGCAACGGGAATAGAAATTGAACATCCAGTGCTACATGTTCATACCCAAAACGGGTTGGCACAGTCACTGATAAAAAAACTCCAATGGATTGCACGTCCATTGGTATTGAAATCCCAGTTACCGGTGGATGCATGGGGACATGCAATTTTGCAACTGCATCATTAATAAAAATAAGACCCTCTAGAGGCCAAAGTCTCTCTCCAATGCAACTAGCATATGGAATTCCACCAAACATATCTCACTTGAGAATATTCGGTTGTGCAGTTTATATCCCCATTACACCACCGCAGAGGACAAAAATGGATCCTTAACGTCGCCTAGGTATTTATGTAGGGTTTGACTCACCATCAATCATAAGATACCTAGAAACCAAACGTGGACGCATTTAAGACACGTCTTGAAGACTGTGAATTTGATGAGACGAGTTTCCCCAAAGTGGGCCCAGATACTGAAAAATCTGGAGCGAAGAAAATTATATCGTGTGATACAAAAAATTTGACCCACTATGATCCGATAACGAAATAATATGAAGATGAGATCCTGAAGATCCTCCACATACAGAACACTGTTCACCAGTTACCGGACACATTTACTGACAACCAGAAGATTGTCAGATCACACATCCCTGCTGCAAATACTCCAGCTAGGATTGACATCCCCGAGAATGGATGCAATCCACCAGCATCAGAAGTGGATGTTTCTTAACAGAAAAGAGGCAGACCACTAGGCTCCAAGGACAGAAATCCAAGAAAAAAAGGAAATATAAAAACTCCTGGAGACCTTGAGACAATACTACCATAGGACAATGAGCTCATGTCCATACCCTCATCCTTCCCGGAATCCATTACAGAGGAATTGCCGGGAAAAACTGAAATGAAAGTAAATTTTGTACGTACTGTGGAGGTGTTGGAGAGAAAGAACACAATTTTTGATAATATATTCACGTATCATATTTCCACATACATCGTAAAAGCGATGATATTTATATAATATCGTTCCATACTCTGTTTCTAAAATGCAAACGTAGAGATTGGCCAAATATGGAACGAGACAATAAAAGATGAGATGGACTCGCTTATGAAACGTGAAGTGTTCGGACCTGAAGTCCAGACACCAAAAGGTGTCAAACCGGTGTGCAAAAATAAGTATGGCATAAATGAGAATAAATAAATACAAAAATCATATGCTATAAGGTACAATCTATAGCTCATGGATATCTTCGTCGAAACTGGGGAATAATTAAATTAAAATAAGCATGACTCATATGATGCATCAGATTCCCCAAGTTATACACTGTGAATAACTAACGATTTGGCAAAGGAAATTTTGGATACGCTGCTATTGGATGTTGTGACGACATACCTCTATGGATATCTTGACAAGATAAATTCCACATTTCCTTAAATGCCTGAATAGACTTCGGGACGTCTATTCTATTAATGAAGAGTAATAAGAATAATAAATAATGTTCAACCAAGAGAATCATTTAACAAAGCAATGATTCCTACTAAGGGTTGTCTTTGCATCTATATAAAGAGCAACGGACAGGATTTGAGATCATAGTTGTAAACAACTTAAATCTCATCGGATCTCTTGAAGAGAAAACCGAAATATCTGTTCAAGCCTGACTATCAAACATGAAATAAAAGACCTAGGAAAAATAAATTAAGTCATGGCTCATAGATTTATTATCCTAATGGATAAAATCCTGTAACATTAAAATTCATACACCCAGAGTGCGTTGAAGAAATTACAAGGACAATTGTCATCCAATAAGTACACCTATGGTAGTACGCTCAATGGATGTACCAAAAGACCACTTTCGTTTGCTAGAAGAGGGGGAAGATATATTAGGTCCTAAAGTCCCTTATCTAAGTGAAATCAGTGCACTCCTGGCTAACTACACGCGTCCCAATATGGCAGTTGTAGTAAATTCACTAGCCAGTGACAGTTAGTCACCTATAAATTACCATAAAACCGGAGTTAAGCATATTCTGAGCTTCCTCCAAGGGTCGATAGAGTTGGGCTTAAATCATAAAGAATTATCGTCCATGCTTTTGCAAATGAGGTTACATGTTCGACCCCTATAATGAGAATTTACAGACTGGATACCCACAGTGGGGCGGCCATCTACTATAGATTTGCAAAGTAAACTATGTAGGCAACAACATCCTATCATTCCGAGATCCTCACCATTCCAGAAACAAACCAATGGTGTATTTCAGTGCGCCTGATGGTACATCACATCCTAGTGACGACTGGGACAGAGGCTGGTCTTTTAGAGTTGACCACATAATCTAAAGACCATGCCACTTGATTACCACACTTTTAAGGAGACCACATCAAAGGCGACGAAATAAAGCACACCTCTCCAGAGTTTTTGGTTTCAGCAGTTGCTTAATGATGGTTATATTTGTAATCTATGTATATTTTCGGAATGTTGTAAATCAGAGTGATGAAAAATGCCTAAGAGATCTGAAAGCCTGAGTGCTTGTACAGATCAGGAGGAGTTAGAGAGAGTTTGTACTCTTTTTCCTTAGATATGGCTTTTTCCCAAAGGGTTTTCCATAACCAAAGGTTTTAACGAGGCAAATCTCATCAACTCTGGATCCTGAAGTATCCACCCCATGTGAGACTCATAAAACACTCAGAATCCTGAAGTATTCATGAGCAAGAGTCCACACCTATGGCTGGATAAGGGGGAGTGTTGTAAATGGATATTGACGAGTGTTCGTATTGGGATTACGTCTTATCTTTAGGATAATGCCATATCTATTGTAACCCTCTCCTTGTACGCTCTTCCCTCTACTATAAATAAAGGACTGGGGTCTCCCCTTAGATTTGATGCTTCACAACAGTATTTTGATATTTATCACTTAAATATGTGATTTGCTCTCAAGTCCATCAAATATTAAACCTTAACCTAAATAGTTCTTCCATCTTATATTCTTATATTCTGTTAAAGAGTTAACCAAACTTAGATTAATTAACACTTAAATACTGATTATTCTTAATTAATTAAGAATTAGATATTAATTAACAATTAACCCACTCAAAAACACCCCTCATTAATTTTGGGTGGCGGTGGCGACAACAACTCAAAAACACACCCTCATTAATTTTTGGCGGAGGGGGAGGCGTCGCCTCCTCCGCTCGCAAAAATTGAGGAGGAGGGGGGCGTAGGTGGCGGCAGCACAGTCGCCACCCCCTCCTCGTTGGGTTTTTGCATGTGGAGAGGAGGGGGCACTGCCGTCCCCTCCTCCTCCGTTGTTAGGAGGTGGAGATCGCTTCCTCTGCCCCAAAAAATGACGGGAAGGAGGAAGCGCCGCTGCCGCCCCCCGCACAAAAAATCGACGAGGAAGAGGGGGCGGTGACTACTGCCTCCTCTACCCTCCTACTTGTCGGTTTTTTTGCGGGCAGCAGCGCCGCCACCTCTAACTCCTCCCCGTGAGCTGCCCGGCAAAGTCCCTTAAGCCTTAACCGGTATCTAACCGAATATTTCCTATTCTGTTAGATTTTAACATAAAATTAGAGAGAGTGACTTTTTAGGTTAAAGTTTAAGATTTGAGGGACTTGAAAGAAAATAACCATATTTAATGGATAATATCAAAATATGCATCTTTTAAGGGACAGATATGCGAAAAAACCTTTTCCTTTTTTCCAAATTCTATATGCACAAACTTCTATCTTTGTACCCAGTCGCTATCATTGTCTTCCCTAATTTTTCACCGCCTCCACCGATCTATCATCTTCATCATCCCTCTGCATCTCCCTCTTATTGTGGCAGCGGCAACGGTAGAGGCGAAAGAAGAGCGAGGAGGATGAAGAAGGGCGGGGAGGAGGAAGAAGAGAGGTTGGCTGTCGTATCGGCGGAGAAGATGAGAAAGAGGTGAGAAGAGGAGGGGGTAAAAGAGGAAATACATTGAATGTAAAACTTGTAAATAAATGATTTGTGTGAAGTAAGTAGGTTCGTATGTACATAAAACTTGGGCAATCAAGAAACTAAGCTACGATTACAAGAGTGCGGCCATGCGGTGTTTCTTGGACATCAGTGAGCTTAAAGAGATCCGACAACATGCTTATGAGAACGCTAAGATCTACAAGGAAAGAACCAAAGCATATCACGACAAAAAAATCACGGTGAATCATTTCGATGTTGGAGACCTTGTGCTTCTCTACAACTCATGGTTAAGACTCTTCCCTGGGAAATTGAAATCAAGGTGGTCCGGTCCTTTCAAGATAACGAATATATCTCCAAGCGGAGCAGTAGAAATTGAGGGGAAGAATGGGACATTCAAGGTAAACGGGCAACGACTGAAGTCTTATGCAGCAGGTGAGCCAATTGAAGGCAGAAAAACTCTTAGCCTTGCAACATATTTCCATATTATGTGAAAAATCAAAAGGGGTCGAGCTCATGACATTAAACAAGTGCTTCTTGGGAGGCAACCCGAGTTCTTTCTTTTAAATTTCATTTCCTTCTTTATTTCATTTATTCAAAAACTTGACATAAAAACGATTAAACACAATTAAAAATTTTAAAATGACAAAATATAAATTTTTTGAACTGTTGAATTCTGTGCATGTTATCCATGAAGGGAGGATCCAAAACGATAAAGAGATAAAGGACAACTCAATAGGAGAGGAGAAGAGTAGCAACTCCACCTGGGAGTGAAGAAGTATGCTACTCGGACCGAGTAGCAAGGCTACTCGGTCCGAGTCTATCAGTCGGAAAGAACAAGGCCAAATCAGCCACTGCCTCTATTTCCACTCGAACTGAGTGAACATGTTACTCGGTGTGTCATCAGAACACTCAAATTTCATACCATGTTTCATTTTCTACTCGGTCCGAGTAGCCTAGCTCACTCGGACCGAGTGACCACTTAAAGAAAGGGGGCCCACATGACTTCTATTTGACTTGGGTCGAGCTGCTTGCGCTTGACCCGAGTGCCTTATTATGCCCTAACCCAATCTCTATCTCTCTATCTCTCTAATCTCTATCTCTCTCAATCTCTCCTCCCCATCCGCCTCAAATCATCGACTACAACACCCCATTCCACCCCCTCTCATCTTCCACCACCGACGAAAGCCACACCAACCCCTTGCCATCTCACTCCCTTGCCATCTCACTCACTTGGTTCATCTCTCTCTCTCTCTCTCTCTCTCTCTCTCTCTCTCTCTCTCTCTCTCCCCCCCCCAATTCCCCAATCTTAACTTCCTTAGCCCTAATTTTCATTTATTTCGAAAATTTTTGCAACTATTCCCTTGATTTCTTTGTGTTGTGTAGGTTAATCAAGCTTGGGAGACATTGATTTGGGCTTGGAGATTGATTTCAACCAAGCTTGGGGGAGAGTTTGCTTTTTAGGCATCGCACGAATCCATCGCTTTCCAAATGATTGCTCTGCTTCACGAAACAATTTGGTACATTCGCTCCTTTACTCGAGCGTATTATTTTCACGTATTTTATTTCATGTTTACACATTCATTCAAATCATTTTTAGCTATGCAGCCTAAAACACGAGGTCAGAAACCCCCGCCTAAGAGGCGAAAGACCGGCGATTCTGGTGCTTCTTTTTCTTCTTAGCTGGCAGATGCACGCACACCATCTCCACCCCCACGTGAGCCCACACCCACAACCACACCCCCTCAGGGCACTTTGAAGACCTATGGCATCACGTTTAAGGATGGCACACACTGTCATAAGTTTAAGGCCAAATCTAAGGATCCTATCATCCCTACCAAGTTTGCCGATATCTCTACCCTAGAGAGTTTAGGGTTGATTAAGGGTGTGCGTAGGCTTTACTGAGCTATAGGATGTGAGGATTTCTTGTTGGTGACGGAGAACACTTACGTTCGCCTCACCCTAGAGGCGTTGAGTTCTATTTTTAGAACTCCACAGGGCATCTCATTCCGGCTCCTGGATCATGACGTAGAGGTGACCTACGACATGCTCTGAGCCTTCTTTAGCTAGCCTCACATCCCCGATCTTGATCTAGGATATGCACCGGACACATATACATCTTCTTTTTGTGCTGATCACTTCTGACCATAAATCACTGGCCTACCCCATTTCAGCTACAGCCAATCGAAATCATCATATATCATACATCTGTGTGTCTGCTATGCACAACATCGTTTAGCTACGACCTTATTTTGTAGGCCTGAACCCGGCACCATCTCCACTACTGAGTTTATCCACATGAAGGAGATGACCAGGTCCATCAGACTTTATGATGATGGCACCCTGATCACTCCTTATTTTACACCCTTTTTCCGTATATTTGCATGCCATTTAGATCGCCCAAATCATGTTTTTCACGATATATCGACGATATTGCGATGCTTTTCACGATTTGTTGTTTTTGTCGCATTTCAGGTGATTTGGCACGATTTGGAGTGATCTCGAGATGCGCTTACTCTAGACGGTCACCAACGACCTCCCCGAGGGGTATTTTGCTGTTGGAGAGGAGCGGAAGAAGAACGGACGTCGCAGGAGCGACGAGGAGGCCAAAATAAGCAGATTGGGCATTTTTTGTGTCCCACTCGGCCGAGTGGAGGAGCCACTCGGCCGACCAGCGAGACACTGCTCGGCCGAACAGAACAGACACAATTTACATGTGCACTCAGCCGTGCACCGAAGACCACATCGGCCGAGTGACGACATCACGTCCGCCCGAGTGGCGCCCAGACGAAGCCCCTCCAAAACATCCAAGTTACTGTTTTTTCGGCTGCCTGAACTTCAGAAGACCCACTCGGCCGAGTGGTTAAATCCCGTCCGCCCGAGTGCAGTGAAGCCATCGGCCGAGTGACGACAACTCACTCGGCCGAGCCGCCCCCGAAGTAGAGACCCCTGAAGGCCCCAACTTACTGGAAAATTACAGGGTTTCTCACTCGGTCGAGCGACTTTTGTCACTCGGCCGAGTGCGATGCGCTGCCTGTAGCGAAAACTGCGGAAAACAGGCTGTGCAGGGGTATTTTGGTCACGATTTTTGGACGATTTTGAGGGCTATTTAAACCCTGTTTTTACCCTAGTTTAGAGAGCCTCCCTCTTAGATTTTTGGCAGCTTTTTAGATTAGTTTTTAGCTTTATTCTTGTGATTGGAAAGGAGACAAAGATTGGAATTTTGTTGGATTCAATTGAAGAACTCCATTGGTTTGCATCTCTTTTCCTTAAAAATTCTATTTTTATTGCTTATCTCAATATTGTGATGAATTCTATTGCTTATTTCAACGATTATTTTTGTGATCTTGCTATGATTTGTGAGTAGTCTCCACGTCTTGGGGCGTGGGGATGAACCCTACAAGCCCATCTTCATATTTGTGATGAATCGGTAGAAATTGTGCTAGAATTGTTATTAGGGATTAGATTGGGATCAATTTACTACGGATGGCTAGGTATTCATATCAATTGGGATTTGCAAGATATTGGATCCCAATTTGATAGGAAACCTTAGAAATCCGAATTGGGTTGGAGTCGGATTTTCGAAGTAACGGTTTGCAAGAGATTGGACCGATACTAGGATTTCCGGTTGCAATTCCATGCCGATACTCGTTTGCAAGAGATTGGACGGGTAGGAACTATCTCAATCTAGGTCGTGGACCGAGTTTGCAAGAGATTGGGCTCGGTGCGCGATTGGACGATGATGTTGATCCTAATGCTAGCTTTCCTAGGCTAGGGTTTGCAAGAGATTGGACCCAAACCTAGGATAGCTATAGACCGGCAACAGCGCGAGAGCGTGAGCTTGGTTCTACATTCAGTTGCAACTAGTTCATCCAAATTCTCATTCAAGCAATTTTGATACCGATAAACCGCATTTATGAAATACGGTGAGTAGCGGGGATTCCCCATTCCCTAGACATTCTTTATTTGGTTTGATATTTCCGCATTTTTGTCTGACGATTGTGACAGGATCGCCAAAGGAAAATTTCTCTCTTAAATAGCCAGGTTGATTGGAACAAGCACAGTCATTCGTCCTTCCTGTGTTCGATATCCCGCTCGCTGCTACACCGTGCACTTGCGGTAAAACTACAACCGTTCTTTGGGTCACATCCCGGAGCGATCAAGTTTTTGGCGCCGTTGCCGGGGAAGCGATTGCGTTTGATTCTTTCTCACCCTAGCTATTTCTTTTTTTTATTTTATTATTATTATTATCATTATTTTTTTTCTTATTTCTTACCTAACCCTTCCACGGTACTAATCATTTCTTTGAAACTCTGTTTCCCCTGTGCATGTACACGAGATCTACGGCGGACCCTGAAGCTATATTATTTGATCCCGAGATCGAACGTACCGCGCGGAGACTTAGAGCGGAAAGGAGACAAAATCCGGAAGGGCGGTTTATGACCAACCCGGAAACTCCAGAACAATTGGCGGCAAGGATGGCGAGGCTAATTTCTATTCGAGATAGGCTTCGGCCTAAGACCTCTTCTACTACCTCATCCATTGCCATGCCGGGGTTGGCGGCTGACAAGAGCTTCGAGCTAAAGACTGGACTAGTGGTTCTGATGCAGCAGGATCCATTTCATGGGAATGCCCATGAGAATCCCCACTACCACATACAATCGTTCTTGTCAAAGTGCGCCACATTCCAGATGCCGGGGGTCTCCATCGATGCCATCAGACTGCGCCTCTTCCCTTTCACGCTAAAGGACAAAGCACTATACTGGTTGAGGACGCAAGCTGAGGGTGTCTTCACCACTTGGGACGAGTTGGCGAGTGCATTTATTGATAAGTTCTATCCGCCATCCAAGACGGTGAAGATCTGGAGCGCTCTCATGTCCTTCAAGCAAGGACCACAGGAGACGCTCTATGAAGCTTGGGAGCGTTTTAAGGATTTGCAGCATCAATGCCCGCACCACAGCATAGAAGATTGGGAGCTAGTTCATAGCTTCTACAACGGTCTCCAATCGGGGACTAAACAAATTATTGATGCCGCGGCGAATGGTGCTATCTTGTCAAAGACTCCCGAGGAAGCTACGGCCCTAATTGAGGAGATGGCCTCAAATAACCAACAATGGGGCGATGAGCGAGGACACTCTACGTCCTCCTTAAAGCCAACTAGCATCTACGAGGCGAAGGCTGTAGCGGAGCTTACGAGCAAATTTGATTCTCTCCACAAGGTAGTGGAGAGATTGGAGAAGTTTATCACGGAGCCCCAAGGAGCCCCTTCTACCTCCGCTCCAACAAACCAAATGTGTGATTGGCAAGACCAATCTCAAGCCATGTACGTGGGAGGAGAGCAAGGAGAAGGATCCTTGGAGCAAGTACAATATGTTGCAGGGAACCAAGGATATTGGGCCAATCCGGCCGCAAGAAATCATCCCGGATTCTCCTACGCCAACAATGAAGGAGCTTTGAACCCGCCACAACCACCGCCTCAACAAGCTCGACCACCACCACCCCAACAACAAAACTATCCACCGAGGGGGCCTACTCAACAAAACTTTCAACCGAAGCAACAAGTTCCACCATATAGGCCGCCCGGTTACAACCAAGGGTGGAGGAATCAAAATCAAAACCCTCCACAAGCTCAACAACGATCCGACTTCGAAGCTAGAGTGGAGGCGTTCATGGTCGAGCAAAATAAGGTAAATGCTAGCTTGAAGGCGGGGCAAGACTCTCTTAATACCGTTGTGGCTCAAATATCGGAGCAACTAGCGTTGCTAAATCGGAACACTCAACGTTTACCGGCGCAACCCGAGCAAAACCCACGGAGCAACACCGGCCACATCAATGCCGTAGTTGCCGTTACCACTAGAGGCGGAAAGGACACCACCCCCGCCATGATTCCTACCAAGGAACCCGTGGAGGAAAGCTTGGAGCCAATTGAGCCGGTAGTTGAAGTTGAAAAGGAGAAGGAGCCACAAGACAAGGAGAAATCTAGAGCGGAACAATTGATTGAGGAAAGACGCTTCATGCCACCGGTCCCATTTCCCCAAAGGCTTGCTAGAGCGAAAATGGAGAAAAGGCTAGCGAAGTTCCTCGAGTATCTAAGAGGAGTTAGCCTCAATATTCCCTTCCTCGACGCCATCGTGGAGATCCCCACATATGCTAAATTCTTGAAGGACTTGATTTCGGGGAGAAAGAGGAAGGAGAAGATCATGCTAGCCGAGGAGGGCTCTTGGTTTACCAAGAGAGAAAAGGAGCCGGCCAAATTTAAAGATCCGGGGAGTTTTCGGATTCCTTGCACCTTGGGCGGCGTCCCTCTTCAAAAGGCGTTGGTTGATCTAGGGGCTAGTGTGAGCCTCATGCCTCTCTCCATGTTCTTAAGGCTAAACACCGGGACAAAGTTGAAACCCACCGACATGCGCATTCAATTAGCCGATGGACGGATAACAAGGCCGGTGGGGATCGCCGAAGACATACCGCTACAAGTCCCGGGTGGAATATGCTTACCATGTGACTTCGTGATCATGGACGTTAAGGAGGAGGGAGATACTTCATTGATACTTGGACGCCCGTTCCTCGCCACCGCCGGAGTAATTGTTGACGTGCGCAAAGGTACCCTAACTTTAAACGTCGGCAACATCGAGGTGGAGCTCCATATTCCTAAGGCTATGAAGCACATGCCTTACCACGAGGAACTTGACTACATGGACCTCCTTGATGAGGTGATAGAGGAGGCGATCCCCCACTCAATTGGCGCTCTTTTTGATGAAGATTTAGAGGAAGGCCCGGATTTAGGCCAAGATGAGAAGATAGACGATTCCCCCAACTTCTCCGCTGAAGATGATGAAGGCGACGCTGATGTCGCAAGGATTCGAGAGCTCTGCAAGCTCTCGAAATTGGAGTCTCCGAAGAAAGCTCCTCCGGTACGGAAATCGGCATCACCGGTAAAGCCGTTGACCGGAGCAAATGCTAGCTTGGGGGAGCCTCCCCCCAACACTATTCGAGATGGGAGACCACCGAGGGAGAACACGCCGCCACGTCCCAATCCAAGCGTTCTCCCCGGAAAGTTTGATGGGTGCATCTCATATGCACCAAACATCCCGCATTGATTGAAAATTATAGGGGGTCGAGCTCACGACCTTAAACAAGCGCTTGTCGGGAGGCAACCCGACAGTTTTTGCTTTATTTTCACTTTTTCTTTATTTTCGTTTTAGAAATTTTTAGTGTTTTGAGTCGTTCGCCCAAAAATTTTGTGATAACGGGTCCTATTTTTCTTGACAGGAGAGGAGATAGGTAGATCCATCATGTGGAGGATGAACGAGACGACGAGGAGCGCCCCAAGAAGGTGCTCGACGCTTAGGAGGAAGATGAAATCGATTGGAGGAAGAAAGACGGAGTTTAGAGCCCAAACAAAGACAAACATCAGAACACAAGGCTCACTCGGCCGAGTATACTAGTCACTCGGCCGAGTACACAAGTTCGTCCGGCCGAGCCGCTCACGAACGAGGGAAGTCTGTTGTACCCAACTCTCTGTTTATTTTCCTGATTTCAATATAACTGCTACTCGGCCGAGTATATATTTTCACTCGGCCGAGTAAAACGGATACCCTCCTAGGGCGAGTCTTGCCGAGTAGCTTGAGTCACTCGGCCGAATGGACTTACTCCACTCGGCCGAGGCTGGCAAAGCCACTCGGCCGAAGCAATAGCGGGGAGGAAATTTTCATTAATCCCTCTCGGCCGAGTGACCTAGTCACTCGGCTGAGTCGTAACTTTTATTATATAAGGGCCGAGGGGGGGCGCATTTTTCGAAATCTCAATACCCCCAAACACCCGCGCCCCTTCAGCTCCCTCGCCCGATCCCCGCTCGCTCTCGCCCTCACTCGCCCGGTCGACCATCGCCGCGCCGCCGCTCGGCCCGCCACCGCCGGCCGACCACCGCCGCGACTCGCCCGAGTCGCCGCCGGCGGCAGCCTCTCCGGTCACCTCCGGTATCACTCGTATCGCCTTTTTCTCCTCTTTTTGTGTGTTTTACGAGGATCCATGTGTTAAACGCCCCCCTAACCCAAATCAATTCCTATATCTATCTATTATACCCCTAATACTCCATACATTTTGAATATTACCAGCTGATATCGCCGTTTCATGCGCAGGATGCTTTTTGGAGCTTAGGGGAGCCCAGGGGAGCTTCTACGGGCTGATCTGGACTTCGTGGAGGCGCTGACTTCGCACGCTTCCACTGCTTAGCACTCGCGGCATGTCGGGGTACACTCTTTCCATTATTTTTGCACACGCCACACTTTTCACGTTTTTCGGCGCGCGCTCGGGGCCGATATGCCGCCCCGGACACCGCCGCGGTCGAAGAGAGCTTCCGCTAAGCGGAAGCGGTCGGATGATGCCGGCCCCTCCCACGAGTTGGAGGACTCTCCTCCACCGTCCCCCACACACCCCGCACACCCAGCACAGCCTGCAGGCCCCGCACACCCCGCACAGCCTGCAGTGCACCCACAGCCCGCACAGCCTCTCCCTGCCGACCCACAGCCACCACCACTGGCTCCACTGGTCGGGCCGCTCGGGATTACGTTCCGAGACGACGCACACCGCGCCGTCTTCGACCGTATCTCCCAGCGCTCGATCGTACCCTCCAGGTTTGCACACCTCGCTGACCTAGGACGCCTGGGGGTACTAGAGGGGATGCTCACGTTGTACGACAACGTGGGCTGGCGAGATTTTCTGCAGGTGTCGGCGGATACGTTTACCTGCCCGACACTTGAGGTTCTGAGTTCGATCGCCCGGACCGACGAGGGATGCTCGTTTCGGTTCATGGATCGAGAGTGCCAGGTCACTCTCGATATGATGAGAGCGTTCTTCTCGTGGCCCGCTGTCCCCGGTGCCGATCGCGGTTACGGCCCCACCCATATCCCCCCACCTTCCTTCGACGCCGGTGCCTTCTGGGCCCGGATTACGGGTCTCCACGCTGCCTTTGACCCTAGTAGGGCCAAGGCCTCGGCCATTGTCCATCCCTGCCTCCGCATTGCTCAGCGCCTTATGACGACGACCTTTTTGGCCAGATATGAGCCGGGCACGATGTCTATGCCAGAGCTCTACATGCTCTATGCGATGACACGTCCCAGAGCTCTATCTAGGGATGGCGATGAGCTTGTCCCCGCCGTCGTGATCGATATCGCGGCTTGGTTTTTGGACCGCATCATCGTATCGGTGGGCGCTCGCTCACCGATATGCTGCGGCGGCCTGATCACTTTGCTTGCTCTTATGACCGGAGAGGACTTCCCCGATGACTTGCGACGCGTCCCAGGCCCCACTTCTCTGTCGATAGATGTTATGGCCCGGATGAAGATGCTTCGTCCGCACGGTGAGTGTCACTGGGTCTGGTTGCACGGCCCTTTTGGTGCCGATTACATGATTCTCCCGAGCCCTGCTCGGACTCTGATTGCACCGGCCCACGTTGACTGGCTCCCTGCGATGGATGTTCTCATCCCTGCTGCTTACGTGCTCGAGGCCGAGGAGGCCGAGCAGGCCCATGCTGCCCCTGTAGACCCTGTTGCACACCCTGCCGAGCCTGCTGCCGACCCAGTGGACCCAGTGGCCCCTCAGCCCATACCTGATGATTCCGCTGCTCCTGACACTTCTGTCCCCACTTCTGTCAGTGTCACGAGTACCTCAGCTGAGCCCACTTCCACCACCGCTTCCGAGGCTGTCACCACCACTCCCACCACCACCACTGGCCCTCTGTCCGTCGAGCCACTTTGCTCCGCACTCCCCGAGCGCCCGTCGACCTTTGTTGAGAGTGGAGAGCCATCGTTTGCCGCGGTCGTGGAGACCATGGCTAGCATTATCTCCGCTGGGGTTGCGCCTTTTGGTCCACACACTTCCGCCCCAGCGGTAGTTACCTCTGTCTCCACCCCTGCTGTATTTTCCGAGAGCGTCGTGGCGTCTGTCCACACTTCTGTGCCACCGACCTCTCCGGCCACCTCGCTGCCATTTTTGCACTCTTCTTTCGCTGCTGCTGCCTCCACTTCCCACCAGCCGGTGCCCCGGCCTCACACTGAGGCCAGGCCCACATTCGCAGGCGCATCACCTTTTGTTTCTTTCCCCGCTGAGCCAGTCACCTACGCGACCCGAGTTCGCCAGCCACGCCCTGCACAGCCCCGACCGGTGCGTCCCTCGGCACCACCTCCCCCTGACACTATACTTCAGAGCATTCGTGCTCTAGAGGGGGCGGTGAGTGGCCTCCGAGGTGACCTTAGGACCCTGTCCTCCACCGTCTCTGCGATGGCTGGCCGCTTCGAGCTGATCCCCCAGATCCATTACTGTCTCACCCAGGTTCTGGAGCGTCTCCCACGCGTACCCCCACCCACCCAGCAGGTTCCCGCCCACACTTCCACACACACCCGACCTGCTACCACTCCCACACACACACCCGCTCAGCGGCCCGTCCAGCCAGCACCACCCACACGACCTCCGCCTCAGGACGGAGACGGTGCAACACCACCTTCCTAGGCACCCTTGATGCCATCGATTATCCTTGCCGTTGTGCTGCCCGTTTCTGCTAGGTCCTGTTGCGCTTTTTGTCCACCCCCTCCCCTCACTTATTTTGGTATTCTCTTTTTGATCATATCTTTATATATCTTTTTGGGAGAGAGGGAGAGTTTTTGGTGCCACTTATACATCCGTATCACTCCTATCTGTGCATGCATCATGTCCGCATCATATTTTCATATCTTTATTTTTCATTTTTATTTTCATTTTTCATGCATGCATCCTCACCTGCCCCTCACATTTCTTGTCTCTCGGTGTGCCACACTTTGCACATTGAGGACACTGTGCCATTTAGCTTGGGGGAGTGAGTTCTCACGTTCTTTTTCGATTTGCCACCTTTATTTTTAGTTTTTCACACCGTTTTTCACTTTTGCACTCATTTTCATCATTTTTCTTTTATTTTGCCATGCATCACGTTTTTCTTATTTTCTCTGTGTGCCGCATTGTAAATAGTTCTTTTTTCCCTTTATCTTTATTTTTTTTTCATCTCATGCTAGAGATGACTTTTCTGTGATGATGATGACGTTGGATTTAGCTTACTCTATATGCATGCTATATTTGTCATGTCTTAGACTTTATTTCTGATATCATATGCTATGACTTGCCTTGCATTTAGAGATAATAACCCACACTTTTGCCACATGAAAATGGATGAAATTTTATTATTAGCTGAGTCTGAATATTCATATGTATGCTATCACAGAAAACACACCAAGATTCACGCATTGAATGCTTATATCTGGAGTACTGATTTCTTTTCCTATATCACTTCTATATGCATGAATTGTACACTTCACTTCAGGATGATTGAATGATGTTAGCTATGATAAATCTGGATTAGTTAGCTTTTTTGTGATCGAAACTGAGTAGATTAGATTACCCTGCTGAAGTTGTCGTGCATGTCTTATAGAGTGAACCGAGAGTTATATCTATTTCTTTCTCCACAAATCTTGAACATCATTTCTCTACTTTTAAAATCATTGGTGAATCTCCCCTTAGCGATTCTATTTTATGGCATTTCCCCCGCTATTAATTCCTAGCTCCAATTTTCTTATTCTATAAAAAAACAAAAAAAAAGAAGAGGAAAAATCCTCAATAAAAGATCCCATCTCACTTTCTTCCTTTCTTCTTTCTTCTTATTACATTTGGAGCTATATAAAAATGGGGATGTAAATATTTTTTATGCCACCACGCTTATAGATAAGCTTGGGGGAGGGAATCCATTGATGTGTGAGAGAGTGACTACTTGACATTGCACGACAACCTAGGCTAAGTAATATTCTATACTCGGTGAGATTATTTCCAGCTTTACGAAATCCAGAAATCTAAGCCTAGCGTTCATTTCATGAAATCCATACTTTTCTATTCTCTCTATTCTATAGTGTGATACTCTTATACTCCAGATAGAAAGCGTTCAATTGAAAAGTGTGTGATCTGTGATTTGTATACCGCTTTAAATGATTCAGACGATGTTAATTTTAGAATTATTCCGTTTTTCATGATTATATCGTTGTTCGTGGGTTTTCTATTTCTATTTGCACTATTATACTATGATATCAAAATAAAATCCTTTGACATGAGTTTTTCATTCGGTGCATGCTATATGAGTAAGTGAAACCCCCGTCCTGAGAAAATGATCTAGCAGCCTACCTCTTCGCTTCTTTCTCTCTTCTTTATTTTCATTTCGTTTTCCATTCTTCTTCGTTTTCATTTTTTTTGTTTTTCGCCGTTTTCGTTTTCCGAATCCACCGGGTTCGCCATTTACTTATCTTCCTCGAGGACGAGTAAGAGGCAAGCTTGGGGGATTTTGATCACTCCTTATTTTACACCCTTTTTCCGCATATTTGCATGCCATTTAGATCGCCCAAATCATGTTTTTCACGATATATCGACGATATTGCGATGCTTTTCACGATTTGTTGTTTTTGTCGCATTTCAGGTGATTTGGCGCGATTTGGAGTGATCTCGAGATGCGCTTACTCTAGACGGTCACCAACGACCTCCCCGAGGGGTATTTTGCTGTTGGAGAGGAGCGGAAGAAGAACGGACGTCGCAGGAGCGACGAGGAGGCCAAAATAAGCAGATTGGGCATTTTTTGTGTCCCACTCGGCCGAGTGGAGGAGCCACTTGGCCGACCAGCGAGACACTGCTCGGCCGAACAGAACAGCCACAATTTACATGTGCACTCGGCCGTGCACCGAAGACCACATCGGCCGAGTGACGACATCACGTTCGCCCGAGTGGCGCCCAGACGAAGCCCCTCCAAAACATCCAAGTTACTGTTTTTTCGGCTGCCTGAACTTCAGAAGACCCACTCGGCCGAGTGGTTAAATCCCGTCCGCCCGAGTGCAGTGAAGCCATCGGCCGAGTGACGACAACTCACTCGGCCGAGCCGCCCCCGAAGTAGAGACCCCTGAAGGCCCCAACTTACTGGAAAATTACAGGGTTTCTCACTCGGCCGAGCGACTTTTGTCACTCGGCCGAGTGCGATGCGCTGCCTGTAGCGAAAACTGCGGAAAACAGGCTGTGCAGGGGTATTTTGGTCACGATTTTTGGACGATTTTGAGGGCTATTTAAACCCTGTTTTTACCCTAGTTTAGAGAGCCTCCCTCTTAGATTTTTGGCAGCTTTTTAGATTAGTTTTTAGCTTTATTCTTGTGATTGGAAAGGAGACAAAGATTGGAATTTTGTTGGATTCAATTGAAGAACTCCATTGGTTTGCATCTCTTTTCCTTAAAAATTCTATTTTTATTGCTTATCTCAATATTGTGATGAATTCTATTGCTTATTTCAACGATTATTTTTGTGATCTTGCTATGATTTGTAAGTAGTCTCCACGTCTTGGGGCGTGGGGATGAACCCTACAAGCCCATCTTCATATTTGTGATGAATCGGTAGAAATTGTGCTAGAATTGTTATTAGGGATTAGATTGGGATCAATTTACTACGGATGGCTAGGTATTCATATCAATTGGGATTTGCAAGAGATTGGATCCCAATTTGATAGGAAACCCTAGAAATCCGAATTGGGTTGGAGTCGGATTTTCGAAGTAACGGTTTGCAAGAGATTGGACCGATACTAGGATTTCCGGTTGCAATTCCATGCCGATACTCGTTTGCAAGAGATTGGACGGGTAGGAACTATCCCAATCTAGGTCGTGGATCGAGTTTGCAAGAGATTGGGCTCGGTGCGCGATTGGACGATGATGTTGATCCTAATGCTAGCTTTCCTAGGCTAGGGTGTGCAAGAGATTGGACCCAAACCTAGGATAGCTATAGACCGGCAACAGCGCGAGAGCGTGAGATTGGTTCTACATTCAGTTGCAACTAGTTCATCCAAATTCTCATTCAAGCAATTTTGATACCGATAAACCGCATTTATGAAATACGGTGAGTAGCGGGGATTCCCCATTCCCTAGACGTTCTTTATTTGGTTTGATATTTCCGCATTTTTGTCTGACGATTGTGACAGGATCGCCAAAGGCAAATTTCTCTCTTAAATAGCCAGGTTGATTGGAACAAGCACAGTCATTCTTCCTCCATGTGTTCGATATCCCGCTCGCTGCTACACTGTGCACTTGCGGTAAAACTACAACCGTTCTTTGGGTCACATCCCGGAGCGATCACACCCTCCACAATTACCTCCTTTCTGACAGCCTATTGGCAGTGTGACCGCCTGCTATACATTGCCTCCTCTTCAAAGGAGATTTATTGTGAAGTTTCTTCACTCTTCTCGCCCTCATGCTAGGATTAGATCTTCCAACGGATCTTGCGTTGATGCTAGGGCCCACTACTTTGATGACAGACGTGCTTGCATGGATGTACATTATTAGGTCCCACGGTCGCTGACACTAGATCTATCTTATGGGTCCCAACCGTGACCAGCACATGATCCTGTCGAGACCTGATAGGACTCGTATCTAGGCGGTTCATGGGATTGGATTCTTTCGGTTGCGCTATCCCCGCCATCTGTGATCTTGAGTCTGATGGAGCGGCTGTTGAGGAGTAGGGAGAGTACGATAGTCATTGGGAGAGTGGCGACGAGGGAGAGCCCAGAGAGCCCATAAAGCCCTGCACCACCACCGCTTCTATTTCAACCACAAGTACGTCTATTCTCGTAGTGAGCACATTTGTCCCCACATCTTCTAGTGCTTCCTATGACCGTACCGAGCGTCTCCCCTGCTGAGAGTTTCGAGAGAGTAGTAGCACCACCACCCCTGAGATACCGTTGCCAATACCATCATCTGTACCACCCATTTTTGAGGGTGTTTCTGCATCTGATGTTTCTGCATCTGTCGATTCTGTACCCATTATATCTGTGTCTGTCGAGTTTGCACCTATAGTATCTGTACCTTTGTCTGATAGCACTGCTGCACCCACCATTCTTTTGGTATTTCTTGATAACGTCATGGTATCTGTCCCCACCTCTATCACCATGACGCTTGCATTTGTTGAGATCCCACCTATTCCTGTATCTACACATGAGCCCCCACATAGATTGCCCTCCCCTAAGCTATTCTTCGTCCTTGTGCACATGCATGACCACTAGGGAAAGGGACGAGCCTAGTGATGCCCGATCATTTTGTAGGATCCTGCCAAAACAGAGTTAGGATCGATAAATGAAGTTTAGACTTACGCTTGCGTATGCGGCACGGTAGTCTACGAACTTCGCCTTCGGATTCTCCACGACAGATCGAGTCTTCTCACGAACGGAGTAAGGCTACTAAATCCACAATCTAAATCTCTACTTTTAGATTAAGAACTTGGATAAAGGGAGAGGAAGTATTTCGGCAGAGCTTCACTAGAATGAAAATGCATGCAAGAATGCCATGCAAAAGTGTAAGGAAATGGCTAACCCTTGGGTCTTATTTATAGCCCCCCAAGGTAGTTATTTTAGGAGTAATTGTTCCTTTGGAACAATTTAACTAAGGTGTACCATCATACATGGCATATTATAAGCTTAAGTTGTACCATATGCATGGTACAATATAAGCTTAAGATATTACCCCTTTATTAGCCATATGTCGCATGCACTTATGCACAAATAATGCGACTTTCCCATCAATCTAGAGATCCTCTCTGCAAGGGAACATATTCCCTTTGCACACGACTTCGTGTACGCGACGTTCGAGGTCCGTATTCCCTCATACATCCCCTACAAGGGTGTACTAACGTATTCCATATCCAACATCTCCCACTCACACTTGAGGGGATTGTAAGAGAACGTCTTTCTCTTAGTTCTTTCATCTATCATACCGAGAAATAGACCGTGCGACCGTCATGCGCGTAGAGTCTGTTGTTGTGCACTTGTTAGAGATACACAACGACCTCGAAGGTGCAAAGTTGAGTAGTTCAACGCATGCTTTACCCTAGATTATTTCTTCACATTTCTTATACTTTATATTCAACAATTGAATCCCATCTGGATCACAATTGGCTGGCCAGCTTTGAATTATTAAAGTCCAAATGTGAATATGAAATCAATCTTCCTCTTCTTGCGAACCTTCTGATCTTGATTAGACTCGCTTTTCTAACGTGCCCCGCCGAGCCGAATTATCATAGCCCATAAGTAACACGCTAAGATAGCGATCATCTCGTCAAATCTAAAGGAACCAATTGGAGTCCTTGAGGGTAAGAGTTAAGGCCCATATGGCCTTTGAGTCTCACATAATAGCAAACACTATTGCTACTAACTCAGTGGTCGTAATGCATACGTGGTATGAACACGTATTACAACATCGCTCCTTTCCCAGGGAGTGTATGTCTCAATGATGTTGTAAGGATGATGATCAGACACCACAATGTCTGACTTTGAGTCCCTTATTCTACTCAAATAATCCTTTGGACTCACATCCCGCATTTAGACAGATAGGATTTCAAAAAAAATCCTCTTAGATCTTTTGTAAGCATCCATATGATGCAGATCTTTCGTGCGACCATTTTGTTTAAGTCATGACTCTTAAATCATCCGTCTGATGATTTTGACTTCAAACAGGTCTCATCTCTATTCCATCCGTCTGATAGAATAAGGCGGTTGCTCATGTGAGAGAGCCAACCTCAATCTGTCCGACATACTAGAATTCAGCTGAGATTTCAAAAATGTACACAAACATTTCTTAAGAGATTCATATGCAATGTTTGAAAAAGAACTTATTCTTTTATCAAATTTGATCTTTCTCAGACATGGGAATATATATTGGTACAACTCAGCTCTTTACGCAATCCTTGGGATGATAAGTGTTTATAAAACACATTTCTGGGGATCGCTTTCGTAAGCAGATCCTCTATCATCTCATGCGTAGATATGTACCTTATGTCTACCTTCTTGGTTTTATCATAGTCTTTTGCAAATTCGTATCGGATATCAATGTGTTTGATCTTATAAGACACATTATCCTCTTAACCGCTTTCCAGTGTACTTGCCCTGTATTGGATTGGTAATAGCTTACCATTTCCAACGGCAAAACAGATG
This sequence comes from Scilla litardierei, assembly GCA_030789695.1. Lineage (NCBI taxonomy): Eukaryota > Viridiplantae > Streptophyta > Magnoliopsida > Asparagales > Asparagaceae > Scilla > Scilla litardierei. The sequence goes on along the minus strand of CM061131.1, from coordinate 121,040,135 downwards.
TCCGGTCTCGTACACACCATAGCGTACATAAGACTATCAACTGCACTGGAATATGGAACTTTTTCCATAATTTCCTTTTCCTTTTGGTTCTTTGGACACGATTCCAGATATAAATTATCGCATATGCTTATATGAATATCAATGGACTTGAAGTCCTGCATATTAAATCGTTCTAGAACCTTCTTTATATAAGTCTCCTGTGAAAAAGAAAGAAGTTTCTTCGAACGATTCCTTGAAATCTTAACTCCAAGGATATATGCGGCTTTTCCTATGCCTTTCATCTCAAATACTGATGAAAGCCAAGCCTTGATACTCATCACAAAGCCATTGTCATTTCCGGCTTATTAAAATGTCATCTACATATAGAGACATGATAATATACTTGCTTTTAATCCTCTTGATATATACTCAGTTATCTTCATCAAGCATGGTAAAACCATTTGATAACTTTATGAAATCGTATATACCATTGCCTTGAGGATTGTTTAAGATCATATATGGACTTATGAAGTTTACAAACCTTATGTTCGTTTTCTTCTTTTACAAACCCTGTTGGTTGTTCCATATAGATCTCCTCGTCCAATTCTCCATTGAGAAAAGCAGTCTTTACATCCATTTGATGTAATTCGAGGTCTAAGCAAGCTACCATTGCCAGAAGGTCTCTTCGTAGTCTATCCCTTCCTGTTGCGTAAAACCTTTCGCGACAAGGCGAGCTTTATATCTATCTATAGAGCCATCAGCCTTATGCTTGATCTTGAGAACCCATTTGTTCCCAATTGCTCTATGTCCTCTGGGTAAGTTAACTAAGTCCCAGACTTGGTTAATTTTCATGGATTTCAATTCCTCCTTCATCGCTTCCATCCATTTGTCTTTTGCAGGGCAAGATACGGCCTGTTTGAAAGTAGCAGGCTCGTCATCTTCTTGTAGTAAAGTCATAAAGGTCTGCGGAAATTCATCCTCAAATCTTAGAGGAGCCAACCTTGTACGACTACTACGTCGTATTTGAGATTCTTCAAGTCCTTGTTGACTTGAGTTTAGATCAATTCTAATATCACTCCCACTTGGAATGTCGTTTAGAATTGCTCCCACTTGGATCATTATTCCCGTATGGAATAGGATAATCGTCATTCGTATAATCCATTGGTGAAGGTTGAAACGTATTTTCGTTTTCACCAAAAATTCTCCCACTCGAATGAGGTAATCCTTCTTGATCATAAATCTCAAATAGAGATAAGTCCTGACTTATCTCGCCCTGTCTTGGAAACTCGTTTTCCAAGAAAGTGACATCCCTCGACTCAAACTCAATTAGCCCACCATTATCTTCCTGACTAACAAAAACATAACCTTTGGAGTTTTCTGCGTATCGTATAAAGATACATTTCCTTCCCCTTGGCCCAAGTTTGCCATACTTATGGGAGGAAATATGTGCGTAGGATGCACAACCCCAAGGTTTTAAAATGTTTAAGTCAGGAGACCTTTGGTTCCACAACTCATAAGGAGTGGAGCTAACTGATTTCGAGGGTACGCGATTTAAAATGAAAGCGGCCGTCAATAATGCATCACCCCAAAAGGTGATTGGCAAGTTAGCTTGCGACATCATTGACCGGACCATTTCCATTAAAGTCCTATTTCTCCTTTCTGCAACACCGTTTTGTTGAGGAGTATAAGGCATAGTTACCTGATGTACTATGCCTTTTTCATCACAAAGTTCCTTAAAACTTATTGATTGATAGTCACCGCCCCTATCGGTTCGCAAAACCTTAATCTTGCGATCTAATTGATTCTCCACTAAACTCATATTGTTTTTAAAGCAAGCCAAAGCTTCACTTTTGTGGGATATCAAATAGATATGTCCGAATCGGGTGAAATCATCAATAAAAGTGATGAAATAGGACTTTCCGCGTCTTGTCTTGACATTCATCGGACCACATATGTCCGAATGGATAAGCTGTAATGGAACCTCGGCCCTTGTGCCGGTTCCAAACGGCTTGCGACAAGATTTCCCCACAAGGCAATGTTCGCAGGTCGACATTTCAACCTTTGAAACATTGGATAGAAGGCCACGTTTAGCAAGTCTATCCATACGCGTTGGTCCAATATGACCAAGCCTTGCGTGTCAACAAATTATATTAGACTCATTAGTCAAAGAATTTGTCACAAGGAAATTTTCATTACATGAGGAATTAGACATTGTACTTATTACAATAAATCCTTTGAAATACAAACCCAGTACCAATAAAGGATTTATTACAAAATAGGTCCATATTACAATCATGAAGGAACCAATTATAACCAAGACCCATTAAATTGACCACAGTTTTAATATTCCTTTGACTATATGGAATGAAGAGGACATCATGAAGTAGGAAAGTGCGGCCGTTGTCGAAGAATAGCTTGCGAGTCCCAACGCCTTTCACTTCAACACGTGTGTTGTTTCCTATATTGATCCACTTCATTCCTTGGGGTATCCGGTGATACTCCACGAAGGACCGTCTGTCCTTTGCTATGTGGTTGGTGGCACCTGAATCAATTATCCCAAAATGGATTAGATTCCACAAGAAATAGTGAACTAGAAACACATATGTAACTAGTATTACAAGTTACCTCGTCACTTCCACTCGTACACGAACGAGCATAGTGACCGAACTTGTTGCACTTGAAGCACTTGATCCTTTTCAAGTCTTTCTTCTTGTGCCATTTCTTGTGCCCACCCTTATGTTTGGGTTCCTTGGTAGACTCAGGTTGCTTATTACGTTCATTAGTAGACTTCGAACGTTCTTTACGTTTCTTTCCCCCGTGTGAGGAACTAGCAACCATGTGCACTTCTGCACTTGGCTTGGCAGCCGCAAGCCGCTCTTCCTCTAATTCGAGGTGCTTGGAAACATCGTTGAAGGTCTTGATGCTCTCATTATGAGTGAGATGCATCTTCATCTGATCCCACCCATTTGGTAGGGAACATATGACTGCTTGGATTTGTTGCTCATCTGTGAGCACATGACCTGCATCCTTTAACTCCGAGATAAGGTTCGCCATATGTCGCAGATGTTTCCCCATGGAATGATCTGGACATTTCTTATATGAATCGAACCTTATAGTTAAGGAGCGAAGTTTGGACACCGATGTGCCACCGAACTTCTCCTCTAGCTTGGACCATATGTCCATGGCTAGGTCATGTTCTCGGAAGATGCGCATTATGTCATCAGCCATACTGCTTAATAACGTAATGCGTGCTATCTTGTTCTTCCGAGACCAAGCATCAAAAGCTTCCTTGTCTCATCGGTGTTGGGCCGTAGTGCCCAACTCGGGTTCAATCATTACGTTCTTTAGAGTTTCGAGCACTTCTTGCTCCTCTAAAACATATTGTATCTTGATGGACCAAAGTTTGTAATTATCGCCGTTGAGTTTTTCACCTCTGTTTAACTCAGCGACGATATTCTTTGAAGCGGATGACATTTTACTTTTAAAATGCTGCAAAAGACACAAAACCGAAGGTTTGATCAAAACATTGCATAAAAATTCTTAAAATATATAACTCCCACTTGAAATGATAATAGAATATCCCATTTGGATAGTTCTAAAAATTCAAATCCCACTTGGAATTATATTATATTTGATAAGTTACTTTCGAAAAATATTGAAGATGTTGTTCTAGAATCGAAAAGGTCTCTTCGATTCCAATCACCATCTAGAACAACCTTCAATATTCCCCCATCACTTATCAAACAATAGTACTCTTATAGTACTAGCAGCGGAAAACGAGTTTGAAAACGTATTTTTCAAAAAATATAATTCCCATTTGAAATGATAATAGAATATCCCATATGGATAGTTCTAAAATCAACTCCCACTTGGAATGATATTTATAATTTGATAAGTTACTTTCGAAAAATATTGAAGATGTTACTCTAGAATCGGAAAGGTCACTATGTTTCCAATCACCATCTAGAGTAACTTTCAATATTTCTCCCTCACTTTATCAAATGTTAGTACTCTTGTAGTACTTCGCAGCGGAAAAAGCGTTTTTGAAAACGTATTTTTCAAAACGAAATGTATATTTCAACTTTGTACCCTTATGATACTAGTGAAACATTCGGCACTTCCTGACCATTTGTCGGGAATGAGCCGTAGCCGTGCCAAGGTCGGATCCCTCATTTTGGGATTTTTCTGCAAACTATCGTCGCCGGCTCCCATATGGATCCAGGCGTTTCCCCCCGTATGAGAGAATTTTGATGCATACGACTGTCGTTTGGCCCCGTATGGGCTAATCGGCACGTTCATATTCGATCAAGGCCTTTTGCCGAATTGGTCGGCCAGGGACTTTTCCCTGGCCGGCCAGGGGCCCTGGCTTTTAAAAAACTTCATGAAATTGGCCGGCCAGGGCCTTTTCCCCTGGCCGGCCAGGGTCCCTGGCCAAATAGGCCTTAAAAAATTGGCCGGCCAGGGTCTTTGCCCTGGCCGGCCAGGGGCCTTGGCCCCCTAGGCCAGGGCCTCTGCCCTGGCCGAGGCCGGCCAGGGCCGGCCAGGCCCTGGCCGAGGCCAGGGCGCCGGCCCTGGCCTCTGCCAGGGCCGGCCAGGCCGGCCCCTGGCCTTGGCCACGGCCAGGGCCCCCTGGCCCTGGCCGGGGCCGGCCACTACCGGCCTGGCCATGGCCGGCCATGGCTTGGCCATGGCTGATCATGGCCAAGGCCATTTTGGCCATGGCCGGCCTCCCCTTGTGTGGGGTGGCCGCACACCCCCGCCGGAGGGGGTTGCCGTGGTGGTTATTGGCCGTAGCCAACCCCCTCCGCATGGGGAGGGGGGGGTGCATGGCCTTCATAGCCCATTTGGCCATGGTGCACATGCACTAAAATTCATCTTCCCCGATGGGAATAACCACCACCTTCTTCCTTCGATGAAGCACCCGTTCGTCGATGAAGCACCCGTTCGTCGAGAAAGTGGTTATTTTCTAATGGCCGTGTGCCAAAAATGAAAAATAACATACTACGTGAAAATTCTCGAATTATGATGCAAAGTTTCGGAAAATTTTGTTTTGGAGCTGACTTAATGTTATAGTCAACCGGTAGTTAAGTATAAGTTCCAGGAGCGTATAAATTGTGTGTAAGCATAATTATACGCATATTAAGATGAATTATTAATAAACTACATTTGGTTATTAAAGAGTTAATATTGAATGTGGTTAAGGGAAAAGTACAGTATATGACGTTTGATTGAGTGAGTCAATGTCAAGATTCCTTAAACCGATCTTGATTTGACTCATTCGTCAAACAGAACCTGACACTAGTACATTCCATCTAAAGCACTTATAAAAAGGTTATGCTCTTCTTATATATCTAAATATGATTTAGACATAATATTGAAGTACTTAACCGGGTAATTCTTAAAGTCAGTGGGAGCTAGCTCGTATACTTAGTTCCGGTTTCGCGGACTAAGTAAAAAGGATTTCCAAATTATTCAAATCATCTATATAAAACATTAAATCAAATTCGTTTTGATTTAATCGTATATATAGAGACTTAGGGTGTCATGTACTTGACATATTGACACAAGAAAGTTGGAATGAGCTAAGACTGACTTATTGAAATGTTAGACCCTACATCTAGATTGTATAAGCTAATTGTTAGCTATACAAAGAAAGGAAAATTGATCCAAATCATTTTTCAAAGGATCAACCTTGTGTGATCAAGAGATGTATAAATTAATAATATATTAAAATGCATTATAGATAGCCGTTAGTAAATCCACTCTTAAGTTTGTCATATAAATGTCCAAGTGACTGATATGCTATGGCGGTATGAGATGCCGAGATAAATAGCCTAAGTGCAAGTGGGAGATGTAGGAGGATATATGCCCATAAGGCGATTTATCCAAAGCATACGTCTTGTTCATACCGTATATGGTATCCATTATCCTAAGTATGAAATCGTTTGAATTAATATACTTAGATAATGTCCATAGACTTATAGTTAGGTCCTTACATATCTAGATAGGATCTCGATTATGGGTAGTAAGCGACCGAATAGAAACATAAGTCTTAAACAGTTTGTGGTCATAGATGTGGTGAGAACTGGATATCGACACATCGGATAGACCACTGTGTCTTTGTCTGACCTTAGGGTATTGATGATCTCATAGTCATTCGACTTGGTGAAGTCAGAGACGAGACACAGGTGCTCATTGGAGAATGAGTTCACTGAACGACCAACTTAGAGTTATTAAATGGTTAACTTTAACTAAACTATGTATAATAACTCTAGGGTGATGATAGGTAAGCTGGTCCTTAAGACCTGAAGTCATCTGTACGAGCCTGTGAGTGAACAGTGTAGCTTAGACATATGATCTAGCTTCGAGGCTAGGCTTGCCGAAAGATCTTAGGTTGGGTTGCACCCGAAGCTCTTGATTTGGGTTCAATATTGCGTATTTAACCTCCCATTTAGCCCTATTTTGTGCTCATGTGATGCTATATTGGTCTCTAGTACATACGTATTTTCTACACATTTATTTATTAGAGAAAACACACTATTTGAGCACAAAACAGCATTTAACGACGTATTTCTGCACTTTTTATATTTTTCATAGATTGGTCTCGATCTCACGATTCCAACGACTATTTATTTGTATTTTTTTTGAGATCTGTGCTAATTACTATGACTTTTTGAATGCAGAATACCATTTTTTGGAAATAAATTAAGTTTGCACGAATCTTGGCGCGCCACGCGGCGTTCATCCACGCGTTCCCGCTCTCATCCGACAGCCTACGACGAAGGGGCGACGCGGCAGCTTGGTTGCCGTCGATCTCTGATCTAACGGCTGATGACGATGCGGAAGCGAGCGGAACTCAGCGGCATCGAACGAAAACCAAGGGACACGTGGCGGCCATCGGACGTGTCTTCGTTTCATCCAACGGTCGACGTCATCCCCCCATTCGAACTCAGAGACGGCGACGTGGCGTAAGCGGAGCCCAGCGATCACGATCCAACGGCCGAGAAGCGCCCCGAGACGAAGCAGAGAGCGCAGCAATTATACGGCGACGTGGCGTAAGCGGAGCCGTGCGATCGAGATCGGACGGTGGCGATCAACTCCAAGGCGGATGCGGATTCGCGAAGCGCTGAGCGCGAATTTTGGCGAAAACGTGGCGTGCCCACGTTCGATCCCGCCGCAATGGACGGCCACGAATTGCGCCGATGGAGATCAGCGGTCCAGATCAATTCGGGCGCGGTTTTAGAGCGGGTTTGAACCCGTTAAGCCCAATAAACCCGCAATCTCTTTATTTAAGCGTATTCTAGGGTTTTTGGGCGTATAATTGGCGTATTGAAGCACTTAGGAGCCGTATTTTCTTCTGCAAAAATTCTGTAAAATTCCAGAGCCTATTTTCTTATTTCCAGAGAGTTTTGAAGTCTTTTCAAGGAGAATTGGTGATATTTTCTTCAACTCTAGCTCGTATTTGGGTGTTTTAGCTTGTATTTTGCCCTTAAACCTCCGTATTTTGCCAATAAACTTATGAATTCTGATCTGAAATTTGTGTATTTCTGCACCATGAGTAGCTAAATATTTTATGTGCATGGTATAGAGTAATTAGGTGATGTGAATCGTATTCATTGGTTGTATTATTGCGCTTAATCGCTATATTTGCTAAAGTTTAATCGTCGCTCTTAAATCTACTTTTTCATATTCCAAAAGAATTGATCTAGTTGATGATCACCCCACAAGAGTGAGATTTGATCTCTCCAAAAGAGAGTTTCATACTTCATATGTACGTTTACAACTTTAGCGATATACTATTAGAATTGATGCGTTAACTCCCAAAAGGACATCTTCCGACGATTCGCTCCCAAAAGGAGGTTTCGTTGTGTTATACTTGATCAACCAAAGCTTACGATTCGCTGATCCTAATGAACCCATGCCATGTACATGCCTTTTATATCTATTTTTCACAAACTAGAGTTCGTTGTTTGCATTAATCGCACGTAACAATCCCATCATTACACACTTTTCATACCACCTTCACCATCACAATTAAAGTGCTTAGATTTTATTCGTAGTTACTCTATTTGATTTAAGCTTGTGGTTTCAACAGATTTCTCCCGAGGATTCGACATCTGGACTCCCAGATTTTACTACTTGAACGGACTCTTGCGCTTGAGAGAGAGCACCTTTCGGAGCCCACCAAGTTTTTGGCGCCGTTGCCGGGGAGAACGGTTTGTTACTACGGTTTATTTCATTCAGAGGACCTTCGGTGAGATCCTTCCACTTTATTGTATATAAACTTTTGTTTGCTTTACATATTATAAACAAAAAAAAAATATTTGTGCTAGTTTATGTGGCATAGGACTCCTAGGACACATAGGTTGACTCGACGTTTTGATATGGCTAATAATAATATGGATGAAAATTTTAGCAACAATAACGAGAATAATGTGCAACCTGGAGTGCCTAGGACTTTAAAAGATTTACTTCGACCCACTAGGACTAGCACTGCTTCATGCTTTGTTTTACCTGCCGATGCAAATTCTTTCAATTTTAAACCTGGGGTGATCCAACTCTTACCCACCTTTCATGGGTTAGACAAGGAAAATCCATATCTTCATATTAAAGGATTTGAGGAGGTTTTCTTGACATGCTTTGATGGGAAAACTAGCGAGGATACGTGTCACGCCCCGCTTCCCAAAAATATGGAGGCAAAGCGTGAGAAGGTCCGCTCAGACTTGAAGCTGCAAAGCTGCAAGTCCGATAAGCGTCAATCAAATTTAAGACTGCAGGTCCTTGCAACGCGAGCGAAACAAGATAATAATTATGCAATGAGACAAAAGAATAATCTCAGAACATCCATAAATATAAATTCCAACATCGCAGAAAAGCCACCAGGCTGAAAAGAAAAAGAGTCTAAAGGCCCAAACATGGCCAACAAAAGTACAACGTATAAAACAAGGTGACACGCACCGACAACTAATAACAAACCTAAAACAAAAGAAAGCTCAGCAAAGTCACCAAGAAAGATCACTGACATCCACAAAACTCCTCCTAGGCAGACATGGACTCAGGCTCAGCGTCAGCAACTCATCACGTACACGGCAACGGTCTCTGGCTCAGGTCTAACATGTGACACCCAAAAGAGCAAGGGGCACATGTCAGCAAGTCTACAAGAGACTTGTGCAAGGAAACTGAAAGTATGCAAAAGTAAAGCAACCTATCAGTTCTAGCATGAATGCGATGACATGGCAGTTAAAGTATGAGTGCAACAGGTAAAGTAAAGTAAAGTACGAGCATGGCATTTAAACATGGCATGGATGACAAGTATTACATGAATCATTCACAAGACAAGTACAAGACAAGAAAAGTAAGCACCTCGTGCACAGAGATTCCGTCTTTTGGCTAGAGGGCTGATCAGGCCACTCCTAAGCTCAAGTGAACGTTTATCCCTACCCCTCCACGTGTATCGAGCCAGGGCCTTACCCCCGAACGGTAATGGTCGCTTCTGGATCACGAGCCAGGAAGTGTTTTTAACAAGTATGGCATAGGGGTGCACCTAGCCGGTCCAGGGAAACCGGGCATTGGCTTTTGACCAACACATGAGGCCCGTTTCCCCGGAAGTAGTATTCAAGGAGTACAAGTATTGTAGCGTGTGCTACGAATGCAACAATCAATTGGGATGACATGTAAGATGCAATGCATGGCAGTTAAAAGTGCGTACAGATAAGAAAAGTAAATGTGACAGTTTAGTATGCATGAACAACAAGTTTAAAGGGTTGGATCTAGCTTCGTTGTCAAGCTAGATCAATTTGGTGACGGATCTAGTTTCGTTGTCAAACTAGATCAAGTAGGCGTCTAGCCAGCTATCATTTCACTGACTAGTCTCTTTTACGCTAGGAACAAGGAAGTGGCCTAAAAACATGGCCCTACACAAGAGTTGGCAAGTTTCACTTGCCTGCAAGTACAACGTCTGAGCACACCGTCCAATGAGTCCAAAAATCACAATTATCCTACGTGCACAAGTCCACCGGCCTAAAGTCCATATTATTTATCTTTGATTAGTGAATTTAAAACATTTAAAACATTTTAAAAACATCAATTTTAGTCTTGATTAGCAGGCAATGGGTTGGGGGTCCTAGGGGCGCAAAGCGTTACCTCAACACGACGCGAAAGCTACACCGGCGTCGGGTAGCGACGCCGGGGGTTGGAATAAAAGATCACGCTCCAAGTCTTGATTCCAATATAGATTCCTCGCTGGAAAATTAAGAGCATCAACCGGAGCGACGATTCCAGATTCCAAAGCTAGCACGTGCGACGACGGGCTTCAACGTGTCGCAACGTCGTGCACGGCGAATCGTCGGAGAGAAAGCACCTAGGTGGGGCCCACAGTAGTCCTAGGGACCTTTGGGGGACCCACAATACCTCTGGAGAACTTGGGGGGCCCACGGAGGCAAGTGGTGCGACGGGTGCGGGGTTGCGACGAGTGGCTCTTGGTCGTACCCAGCCAATGCGGGAGATTCCATCGGTCGGGCGCTAGGAACAGACGCTGCACAGCGCTGCGGTCGGTGCGGGCCTTGGTGCTCTCGGTCGGTGCGGAGCAACCCTTCGGTCGGGCGCTGCGGATGCGAGGGAGCGGGCGCTGCAACGTTGCAAGCGTTGCAACGGAGCGGGGGAGCGGGCGATGCGGGCGCTTGGGTCGGTCAGACACAGCGGGCGGGTCGGTCGGGCGCTTGGGCTGCAGCTGAGCGGGGGTTGCGATGCGGAGCGGTGGAACGGGCCGGTCAGATCGATGGGTTCTCTCGGTCGGAGTGGGGTGCGAGCGTTGCAATGGAGCGGCGGTCAACTGGGTGCGGAGCGGGCGCTTGTGCGGGCGAGGGCCTCGGTCAGACCGAGGGAAATGGAGGGGAAACGTCGGTCGTGCGGCAGCTGATCGTCGCAACATTGCGACGAATTTTCGCAACGTCAATTTTGGGTTTTGGAAGAGTCTAGGGTTAATTTCTTGCGAAAATGGGTCTTCCTAGGGGTTTTTTATATAGTGTAGATGGGTTGACTTGGTCTAGGGCTAAATCTAATAGGATTAAAAGTTTAAAATAATTTAAAATTTGAAATTCAACTTCTCCAACTCACCCAAGGATTTGACCTGGTCCAAATGAGCTGGAAATTGGCTCAAAAATTCTTTAAAACGTTTAAAACTCAAATAAATTTTATTTGCCCGAAATTAATTTAAAAATAAATTATTAAAAATATTATAAACCTTGTTAAAAATATAAAAGTGGTCAAATAAAATCCAAAAATTATAAAATAAATATCGTGGTGATCGTGATGACGAATGTGAGCTAACTAAGAAGACGGATCTCAATTTCGACGTCGGACGACGAAACTAAAAATAGAAACGTCTCCCGTCAAAAGTGAAAATCGTCACGTCTCATCGAGTAAGTTTAAATTGTGGGAAAACGACTCGAGAAATGTCGTTCCAAGATAGTGCCACTATTTAATACTCTTAGAGACGTTCACAACGGCATATCACACAAAAGTGTTCACAAACGAATAAGGTCTAAAATAAACACGTGCACGGTCAAAAGCATGTGCACGAAAAGTGTACAATGAAAAGTGGTCGTTACATCCTCCCCACCTTAGAATAAAGTCCGTCCTCGGACTTTCTAATATATCTAGTCGCTCTAATAATTACCCCAAATCAAGTTACATTATATTTCAAACCAGGTATAGTCATTACAGGTGCTCATATACGCACTAGGTAGTCAAACATTAACACTACCAACACGTATATATATACATTCACGTACGCCATATACTTATACCTATTGTAGTCAGTCAAATTCATACATGTATTTTAATCATATATATAAGCATGCATCCTTTATATAACTACTACTTACACAAAACAATATTTCAGATACTCATATAAGGATCGTCTCACACTTAGCAAATACAATCATTGCTCTACATATAGGTAGCTACCTATGCACAAACGTCATGGGTATACGACCCTCTAATATTTCCTAGTACACATCCAACGTCAAACACATTAACATAAGTAGTCACGCCATACCATTATTAATCAAGCTTCACTATATCTAACATACATATTCACCACCACTATAGTTTTACAACATATAGTCATTCAAATGCATGCAAATAGTTTACCATATATTCACATCACATACGGTCCTATAACTATATTTACGACACGCCACACATACCATATTCACCAATAACTATAACTAAGCACATACTTACCCGTGCATGGTGCACACCCATACACGCTAACATTTCATTCACGTATACCAATCATTTCATTATATAACTACCACACCTACACACCTAGTTTTAGTTAGTACACATACGTTCACACAGGCAAGTCCTTAGTAAATAACTATGCCACAAGACCAACACATATAACTATATACTGGTGTAGCGACCCACAATCATGTGTGTAACACAACCAGGCACAAACGCTCCTATCACTATACATACATCAAACATCGCTATATTCAAACTTCAGACATACATTCAATATACTTAGAGTATACCCACTCAAGCTTGAGTGAGACTCAATGCTCATATCAGAATATTCTATATACGTAACACGACATTCATACCTATACCAATACCACTCCCATATATTTACATCTACCAATACAACCATATACATTCCATAAATCAATCACACTTAATATTTAGTCAGGCAATACTCACGTAGTTCAATCAATTTATATACCATAATAATAATAATACAGACATCAGCACACGTATAATTATAATACACTCCCTAACACATGCATACGTATTCATCGTATAGTCACACACACATGTAACATATATATATGTATATTCACACCATAGCCTATTACCTATAATTAGTATACTAATACACCTATACATACATAATTAAGATGTGCAATAGTCGTGTATACCTCACGGTATGCACGCATGCAACATACCGCGAAAGCAAACAATACCAATCAAAATTATAACCCTACTACCATATGTATATCACTTATATACTCATGCAACGAAACATAACTTCCTACGTCCAAGCACAATATATATCTACCTACGAGCACATACTCACACGTACTAGTATATAGGTCACTCAATAGGCCTACTCACTTATCTATACGTTCACCTATTATTATCACACCTATCATACACATAGCTTCACCAAATCAAATTATTTCAACCATCACAAGTATCTCTAGCTACACACACTCCATTAGATATTCCAACGCTAGCTCTTATATACACAGGCATCCCTAGTATGGTATAGCTAACCACATACAAATCTATAAATAATAACACACAAATAACTTTATAATATCACGAATAACTCCAAGTACGTATATATCACACAATAGGCAAACATTAATATACTATGGGGTTATACTCATTCAAGCTCACGTACATAACTTGGGTACGTGCACTACCACTACCTCACGAGGTCCAAGGGTCTACTAACAACTTAGAGTTGACACAGACATTGACGAGCACTAAAGCCTAAACAATTTAGAGAGAGGTCGAGGTCAAAAGCGTGACGAGGGAAGGATCGATAAGCACGAGCTCAGATATGACGAATACGAGGAGACGGCTTGGTTAGACGAAACATTGACTCAATGGTGATGTTTAGGTAGGGGAAGGGAGATGTAGTGATGCTTATATAGGAGGGAGAAAAGAAATAGTATAAGTAACATAAGCTAACTTACGCGAAATTTGAAAACTGTCGTACTTCAAAAGTTAAAATCCTCGTCTGTAAAGAAATATTTGGAGGTCGATAAAACGAGTTGTTCAAAATAAGTTTGAGTCGAAAATTCATAATAAGGGAAAATGTTTTTAATGGCTTATCGCAAATCATTAAGAAAGGAAGGTAAATCATTTGCACGGACATTAAAGACGTAATTTTGAAAATATTATACGGCAATAATTTAATATAATGTTGTCAAAAGTTTTTGAAAGTCAAAGAATGGAATCAAGCAACGGAAGGATTTAAAATCAGGTTAAATGCTTTCAAAACTTTGGGCTATGGGAAAATTGAAAATAATCAATTTGAAACTACTTTTAGAGAACCAAGGTTTGCCAAAAATGAGAAACATAGTTACACAAGGTTCTTAATATACGAGCACAACAAGTCTGGTACAGATATAAAAATAATTGAAAGTATGTATGGTGCACGGAAAAATAATATTAACGACTTAGTATAAGAATTATCAAGATCGAATAGCAAGTCTTTAAAATCAAGTCATGGAGGGTCTAAATCAGGAAGTGGTTACGAAAATAGTAATTTTGCAAAAATCTGAAGTAGCGAAAACGACTAGCAAAAGCCAACTTGCTGAAAGCTGAAAGTCCATGTGTCTTGAAAGTATATTAAAGTAAACACGACGTATCATTTGTATAACACAAATAGAAGGAAAATTATAAATCGAATTGGGCAAAGCAAAAGTACGGTTCAGAATGAAATTAATATATGAAAGGAAATATGTATTTTCATAGGTACGAAAAATATAGGCTGGAAAAAATATTATAAGCTAGAGTTCAAAAATTTTCGCCAAAAGTTTAAAAAGAATTAAATCAACGAGGAGTACAAAGTTAAGTATATTTATATAAAAATTTTGAACAAATTTAAACTTAGGGAAAGAGGAAATCGAAAAATACTTTCAGAAGGTTCAGGTTTGTAATGGAGAGGTTCGAAGATTGACGACGATCGTCATGAGGCGATCTCGTGAATCGAGGCAAGGAAATGGTCGGATGATCAAATCATACATACGCCTAGGATATGAATCAGGAAAGTCTACGGAAACTCCTACGGTCGACCAACTAAGGATTAAGAACTAAGCGCTAAGACTTTCTAAGGAGCTAGACGGTAATGAAAGGCGTTCCGCTTGGTCCGAAATCGATGAACCCAAGCGAACAACTGAAAGAGATTCTAGAAGTCTGATCGCTCCGGAATGTAACCCAAAGAACGGTTGTAGTTTTACCGCAAGCGCACGGTATAGCGGCGAGCGGGTTATCGAACACAGGGAGGACGAATGACCGTGCTTGTTCCAATCAACCTGGCTATTAAGAAGACAAAAGAGAGAAATTTGCCTTTGGCGATCCTGTCACAATCGTCAGACAAAGTACGGAAATATCAAATCAAATAAAAGACGTCTAGGGAATGGGGAATCCCCGCTACTCACCGTATCTCGTCAATGTGGTTCATTGGTATCAAAATCGCTAGAATAAAATTTCGGATGAACTAGTTGCAACTGAATGTAGAACCTAGCTCACGCTCTCGCGCTGTTGCCGGTCTATAGCTATCCTAGGTTCGGGTCCAATCTCTTGCAAACCCCAGCCTAGGGAAGCTAGCATTAGGATCAACATCATCGTTCAATCGCGCCCCGAGCCCACTCTCGTGCAAACTCGGGCCACAACCTAGGTTGGGATAGTTCCTACCCGTCCAATCTCTTGCAAACGGGTATCGGTACGGAATTGCAACCAGGAACCCTAGTATCGGTCCAATCTCTTGCAAACCGATACTTCGAAAATTCGATTCCAACCCAATTCGGATTTCTAGGGTTTCCTATCGAATTGGGATCCAATCTCTTGCAAATCCCAATCGATATGAATACCTAGCCATCCGTAGTAAATTGATCCCAATCTAATCCCTAATAACAATTCTAGCAAAATTTCTACCAATTCATCACAAATATGAAATTGGGCTTGTAGGGTTCATCCCCACGCCCCAAGACGTGGAGACTACTCACAATTCATAGCGCAAACACAAAAATAATCAATGAAATTAACAAGAGAATTCATCACAATATTGAGATAAGCAATAAAAATAGAATTTTTAGAGAAGAGAGAGGCAAACCAATGGAGTTCTTCAAATAATCCAACAAAAATCAACTTTTGTCTCCTCTCCAATCACAAGAATAAAGCTGAAAGTTAATCTAAAAAGCTGCAAAAAATCTAAGAGAAAAGCTCTCTAAACTAGGGTAAAAACAGGGGTTAAATACCCCCCAAAATCGTCCAAAAAACTGTGACCAAAATACCCATGCGCAGCCTGAAATCCGCAATTTTCGCTACAGGCAGCGCGTCGCACTCGGCCGAGTGACAAAAGTCGCTCGGCCGAGTGAGAAACCCTGTAAATTTCCAGTAAGTCGGGGCCTTTAGGGGTCTTCACTTTGGGAGTCGCTCGGCCGAGTGAGTTGTCGTCACTCGGCCGATGGCTTCTTGGTACTCGGGCGGTCGGCAATTGCCACTCGGCCGAGTGGGTCTTCTGAAGCTCAGGCAGACGAAAAACAGTAAGTTGGCGATTTTTGACATGCGTCGTCTGGGTGCCACTCGGGCGGACGGGGTCTCGTCACTCAGCCGATGTGGCTTCCGATGCTCGGCCGAGTGCACATATGAATCGTGTCAGATCTTGTCGGCCGAGCGGTGTCTCGCTGGTCGGCCGAGTGACTCCTTCACTCGGCCGAGTGAGACACCAAAAATGCCCAAACAGCTTGTTTTGGCCTCCTCGTCGCTCCTGCGAAGTTCTTTCTTCTTCCGCTCCTCTCCAACAGCAAAATACCCCTCGGGGAGGTCGTCGGTGACACTCTGGAGTAGGCGTATCTCGAGATCACTCCAAATCGCTCCAAATCACCTGAAATGCGACAAAAACAACAAATCGTGAAAATCATCGCAATATCGTCGATATATCGTGAAAAACATGATTTGGGCGATCCAAATGGCATGCAAACATGCGGGAAAAAAGTGTAAAATAAGGAGTGATCAAAATCCCCCAGGCTTACCTCTTACTCGTCCTCGAGGAAGATAAGTAAAAGGCGAACCCGGTGGATTCGGAAAACGAAAAAAAAAACGAAGAAGAACGAAAAACGAAATAAGAACAAAGAAGAAAGAAAGAAGCAAAGAGGGAAACTGCTAGATCATTTTCTCAGGACGTGGGTTTCACTTACTCACATAGCATGCTCCAAATGAAAAATACATGTCAAAGAGTTTTATTTTGATATCATAGTATAATAGTGCAAATAGAAGTAGAAAACCCACGAACAACGATATAATCATGAAAAACGGAATAGTTTTAGAATTAACATCGTCTGAATCATCTAAAGCGGTATACAAATCGCAGATTACACACTTTTCAATTGAACGCTTTCTATGAGGAGTATAAGAATATCACTCAATAGAATAGAAAGAATAGAAAAGTATGGATTTCATGAAATGAGTGCTAGGCATAGATTTCTGGACTTCGTAAAGCTAAAAATAATCTCACCGAGTATAGAATATTACTTAGCCTAGGTTGTCATGCAACGTCAAGTAGTCACTCTCACACACATCAATGGATTCCCTCCCCCAAGCTTATCTATGAGCATGGTGGCATAAAAAATATTTACATCCCCATTTCTATAAAGCTCCAAAAGTAATGAAAATAAGAACAAAAAGAGGGAAAGAAAGAGAGAACATGAGATGAGATCTTTTATTGAGGTTCTTTCCTCTTTTCTTTTTCTTTTCTCTCTTTTTTTTGATAAGCATATATACACAATGATCCCAACTCAAAGAGAGATAATGATATACAAGAATATTTTCTCTTTTTTTTTGGTTTGGGAAATTTGGAGCTAGGAATTAGTAGCGGGGGAAATGCCATATAATAGAATCGCTAAGGGGAGATTCACCAATGATTTTAAAATAGAGAAATGATGTTCAAGATTTGTGGAGAAAGAAATAAATATATCTCTCGGTTTACTCTATAAGACATGCACGACAACCTCAGCATGGTAATCTAATCTACTCAGTTTCGATCACAAAAAAGCTAACTAATCCAGATTTATCATAGCTAACATCATCCAATCATCCTGAAGTGAAATGTACAAATCATGCATATAGAAGTGATATAGGAAAAGAAATCGGTACTCCAGATATAAGCATTCAATGCATGAATCTTGGTGTGTTTTCTGCGATAGCATACATATGAATATTCAGACTCAGCTAATAATAAAACTTCATCCATTTCCATGTGGAAAAGTGTGGGTTACTATCTCTAAATGCAAGGCAATGTCATAGCATATGATATCAGAAATAAAATCTAAGACATGACAAATATAGAATGCATGTAGAGAAATCTAACGCCACGTAATCATCATCACAGAAAAGTCATCTCTAGCATGAGATGAAAAAGTAATAAAGAAAAAGGGGAAAATAAAACTATTTACAATGCAGCACACAAAGAAAATAAGGAAAACGTGATGCATGGTAAAATAAAAGAAAAAAATGATGAAAATAAGTGTAAAAGCTGAAAACGGCGTGAAAAAAAACTAAAAATAAAGGTGACAAATCGAAAAAAGAACGTGAGAACTCACTCCCCCAAGCTAAATGGCACAGTGTCCTCAATGTGCAAAGTGTGGCACACCGAGAGACAAGTAATGGGAGGGGCAAGTGAGGATGCATGCATGATGAAAAATAAGAAAATAATGAAACGGAAAAGATGATGCGGACATGATGCATGCAGAAATAGGAGTGATGCAGATATAAAGATGTGACACCAAAAACTCTCCCTCTCTCCCAAAAAAAGATATATGAAGATATATATAGAAAATGCGTATCATAGAAACAGTGAGAGGAGGGGGTGGAGAAAAGTGCATCAGGACCCAACAGAGACGGGCAGCGCAACGGCAAAAAGAAGCGATGGCATCAAGAGTGCCTAAGAAGGTGGGGCTGCGCCGGCTCCGTCCTGAGGCGGAGGAGGAGGAGGAGGTGGTAGTGGCTGCTGAGCGGGGGTGGGTGTAGGAGTGGAAGCAGGTTGAGTGTGTGTGGGAGTGTGGGTGGGAACCTGCTGGGTGGGTGCGGGTACACGGGGGAGACGCTCCAGGACCTGGGTAAGGCAGTAGTGAATCTGCGGGAGCAGGTCAAAGCGGCCAGCCATCGCGGAGACGGTGGAGGACAGGGTCCTATGGTCACCTCTGAGGCCACTCACCGCCCCCTCGAGAGCACGTATGCTCTGAAGTACAGTGTCGGGGGGAGGTGGTGCAGAGGGACGCACCGGTCTGTGCTGTGCAGGTCGGGGCTGGCGTACTCGGGTCGCGTAGGTGATGGGCTCAGCAGGGAAGGGAACGAAAGGTGCTGCGCTCGCAAATGTGGGCCTGGCCTCAGTGTGAGGCCGGGGCACCGGCTGGTGAGAAGTGGAGGCAGCAGCGGCGAAAGAAGAGTACAAAAGTGGCAGTGAGGCGGCCAGAGAGGTCGGTGGCACAGAAGTGTGGACAGACGCCACGACACTCTCAGAAAATACAGCAGCGGTGGAGACAGAGGCAGAGACTACGGGCTCTACGGCAGTGGTAAAAGAGGGCTCTCCGCACTCAACTATAGTCGGTTGGCGCTCGGGTGGGTCATAGGAAACGGGCTCGGCAGACAGAGGGCCAGTGGTGGTGGTGGCAGGTGTGGAGGTAGTGGAGGTGGGCTCAGCTAGGGTACTCCCGACATCGACAGAGGTGGGGACAGAGGTGTCTGTAGCAGCGGAAATATCTGGGATCGGCTGAGGGGCCACGGGGTCAACAGGTGCAGCGGGCTCGGCAGGTGCAACAGGGTCTGCGGGGGCAGCGTGAGCAGCGTGAGCCTGCTCGGCCTCCTCGGCCTCGAGCACGTATGCGGCTGGGATCAGAACATCCATCGCAGGGAGCCAGTCCACCTGGGCCGGTGCAATCTGAGTCCGAGCTGGGCTCGGAAGAATCATGTAATCGGCACCGTAAGGGCCGTGCAGCCAGACCCAGTGTCGCTCACCGTGCGGACGAAGCATCTTCATCCGGGCCATAACATCAATCGACAGAAAAGTGGGGCCCGGTGCTCGTCGCAGGTCGTCAGGGAAGTCCTCGCCGGTCATAAGGGTGAGCAAGGTGATCAGACCGTCACAGCATATCGGTGAGCGAGCGCCCACCGATATGATGATGCAGTCCAAAAACCATGCCGCGACATCAATCACGACGGCGGGGACCAGCTCATTGCCATCCCTAGATAGAGCTCTGGGCCGTGTCATCGCGTAGAGCATGTAGAGCTCTGGCGTGGACATCGTACCCGGCTCATATCTGGCCAAAAAGGTCGTCGCCATAAGGTGCTGAGCTATACGGAGGCAGGGATGGACAATGGCCGAGGCCTTGGCCCTACTAGGGTCAAAGGCAGCGTGGAGACCCGTAATCCGGGCCCAGAAGGCGCCGGCGTCGAAGGAAGGTGGGGGGATATGGGTGGGGGCGTAACCTCGGTCGGCCCCGGGGACGTCGGGCCACGAGAAGAAAGCTCTCATCATACCGAGAGTGACCTGGCACTCCCGGTCCATGAACCGAAACGAGCATCCCTCGTCGGTCCGGGCGATCGAACTAAGAACCTCAATTGTCGGGCGGATAAACGTGTCCGCCGACACCTGAAAGAAATCTCACCAGCCCACGTTGTCATACAACGTGAGCATCCCCTCTAGTACCCCCAGGCGTCCTAGGTCTGCAAGGTGTGCGAACCTGGAGGGTACGATCGAGCGCTGGGAGACACGCTCGAAGACGGCGCGGTGTGCGTCGTCTCAGAACGTAGTCCCGAGCGGCCCGACAAGTGGAGCCGGAGGTGGTGGCTGTGGAGCGGCAGGGAGTGGCTGTGCGGGCTGTACGGGCTGTGCGGGCGCTGCAGGCTGCGCGGGGTGTGCGGGGCCTGCAGGCTGTGCGGGGTGTGCGGGGCCTGCAGGCTGTGCGGGGTGTATGGGGTGTGTGGGGTGTGGTGGAGAAGATGGAGGAGAGTCCTCCAACTCGTGGGAGGGGCCGGCATCATCTGACCGCTTCCGCTTGGCGGAAGCTCTCTTCGACCGCGGCCGTGTCCGGGGCGGCATATGGGCCCCGAGCGCGTGCCGAAAAGCGTAAAAAGTGCGGCGTGCGTAAAATAAAGGAAAGAGTATACCACGACACGCCGTGAGTGCAAAGAAATGGAAGCGTGCGAAGACGACACCTCCACGCAGCCCAAATCAGTCCCGAGAAGCTCCCCTGGGCTCCCCTAAGCTCCCAAAAATGACCTGCGCATGAAATGGAGATATCAGCGGGTAATATTCAAAACGTATGGGGCATTAGGGGTATAATAGATAGAAATAGAAATTAATTTGGGTTTGGGGTTCGTTAAGCACATGGATCCTCGAAAAACACACAAAAGAGGAGAAAAAGGCGAAAATTGGGGTTACCGGAGGTGGCCGGAGTGGTGGCCGCCGGCGGCGACTCGGGCGAGGCGCGGCGGGGCTCGGCCGGCGGTGGCTGGCCGAGCGGCGGTGCGAGGGTCGACGGTCGGGCGAGTGGGGGCGCGAGCGAGGGGAACGGGCGAGGGAGCTGAGGGGTCACGGGCGGTTCGTGAATTTTTCGTTTCGAAAAACGTGCCCCCCCTCGACCCTTTATATAGCAAAAGTTACGACTCGGCCGAGTGACTAGGTCACTCGGCCGAGTGAGATCAATGGAAAATTCCTCCCCGCTTACGCTTCGGCCGAGTGGCCTTGCCACCCTCGACCGAGTGGAGGAAGTCCATTCGGCCGAGTGGCTCAAGCTACTCGGCAAGACTCGCCCTAGGAGTGTATCAGTTCTACTCGGCCGAGTGAATTTATATACTCGGCCGAGTGGCAATTGTACTGAAATCAGAAAAATAAACAGAGAGTTGGGTACAACAGACTTCCCTCGTTCGTGAGCGGCTCGGCCGGACGAACTTGTGTACTCGGCCGAGTGGCAATTATACTCAGCCGAGTGAGCCTTGTGTTCTGCTGTTTGTCTTCGTTTTGGCTCTAAACTCCGTCTTTCTTCCTCCAATCGATTTCATCTTCCTCCTAAGCATCGAGTGCCTTCCTAGGGTACTCCTTCTCACCTCGTTCATCCTCCTCATGATGGATTTACCTATCTCCTCTCCTGTCAAGAAAAATAGGACCCGTTATCACAAAATTTTTGGGCGAACGACTCAAAACACTAAAAATTTCTAAAACAAAAATAAAGAAAAAGTAAAAATAAAGCAATAACTGTCGGGTTGCCTCCCGACAAGCGCTCGTTTAATGTCGTGAGCTTGACCCCCTATGATTTTCAATTAATGCGGGATGTTTGGTGCATATGAGATGCACCCATCAAACTTTCCGGGGAGAACGCTTAGATGTTGATGTTGTGGCAGGTCGTCCTTCCACGGTGGTCTCTCGTCTCTAATCATGTGGGGAGGTGGCTCCCCCAAGCTAGCATTTGCTCCGGTCCTCGGCTTCACCGGTGACGCCGATTTCCGTATCGGCGGAGCTTCCTTCAGAGACTTTAATTTCGAGAGCTTACAGAGCTCTCGAATCCTTGCGACATCAGCGTCGCCTTCATCATTTTCAGTGGAGAGGTCGGGGGAATCAATTTTCTTCTCATCTTGGCCTAAATCCGGGCCTTCCTCGAAATCCTCATCGAATAGAGCGCCGATTGAGTGAGGGATCGCCTCTTCAATTACCTCATCAAGGAGGTCCATGTAGTCAAGATCCTCGTGGTAAGGCATGTGTTTCATAGCCTTAGGAATGTGAAGCTCCACCTCGATGTTGCCGACGTTCAAAGTTAGGGTACCTTCTCGCACGTCGACAATCACACCAGCGGTGGCGAGGAACGGGCGTCCAAGTATCAATGACGTATCTCCCTCCTCCTTAACGTCCATGATCACGAAGTCACATGGCAAGCATATTCCCCCCGGGACTTGTAGCGGGATGTCTTCGGCGATCCCTACCGGCCTTGTTATTCGCCCGTCGGCCAATTGTATCCGCATGTCGGTAGGTTTCAACTTCGTCCCGGTGTTTAGCCTTAGGAACATGGAGAGAGGCATGAGGCTTACACTAGCCCCTAAATCCACCAACGCCTTTTGTAGAGGGACGCCGCCCAAGGTGCAAGGAATTCGAAAACTCCCCGGATCTTTGAATTTGGCCGGCTCCTTCTCTCTCTTGGTGAACCAAGAGCCCTCCTCGGCTAGCATGATCTTTTCCTTCCTCTTTCTCCCCGAAATCAAATCCTTTAAAAATTTAGCATATGTGGGGATTTCCACGATGGCGTCGAGGAAGGGAATGTTGAGGCTAACTCCTCTCAGATACTCGAGAAACTTCGCTAGCCTTTTCTCCATTTTCGCTCTAGCAAGCCTTTGGGGGAATGGGACCGGTGGCATGAAGCGCCTCTCCTCAATCAATTGCTCCGCTCTAGATTTCTCCTTCTCTTGCGGCTCTTTCTCCTTCTCAACTTCAACTACCGGTTCAATTGGCTCCAAACTTTCCTCCACGGGCTCCTTGGTAGGAATCATGGCAGGGGTGGTGTCCTTCCCGCCTCTAGTAGTGACGGCAACTACGGCATTGATGTGGCCAGTGTTGCCCCGTGGGTTTTGCTCGGGTTGCGCCGGTAAATGTTGAGTGTTCCGATTGAGCAACGCCAATTGTTCCGATATTTGGGCCACAACGGTTGTAAGGGAGTCTTGGTCCGCCTTCAAGGTAGCATTGACCTTCTTTTGCTCGACCATAAACTCCTCCACTCTAGCTTCGAAGTCGGATTGTTGTTGAGCTTGTGGAGGGTTTTGATTTTGATTTCTCCACCCTTGATTGTATCCGGGCGGCCTATAAGGTGGAACTTGTTGCTTCGGTTGGAAATTTTGTTGTGGAGGCCCCCTCGGCGGATAGTGTTGTTGTTGGGGTGGTGGTGGTCGAGCTTGTTGAGGTGGTTGTTGGGGCGGGTTCAAAGCTCCTTCATTGTTGGCGTAAGAGAAACCGGGATGATTTCTTGTGGCCGGGTTGGCCCAATACCCTTGGTTCCCCGCAACATATTGTACTTGCTCCAAGGATCCTTCTCCTTGCTCTCCTCCCATGTACATGGCTTGAGATTGGTCTTGCCAATCACACATTTGGTTCGACGGCGCGGAGGTGGAAGGGGTTCCTTGGGGCTCCGTGATAAACTTCTCCAGTCTCTCCACTACCTTGTGGAGAGAACCAAACTTGATTGTAAGCTCCGCTACGGGCTTCGCCTCATAGATACTAGTTGGTTTCAAGGAGGACGTAGAGTGTCCTCGCTCATCGCCCCATTGTTGATTGTTTGAGGCCATCTCGTCAATTAGGGCCGTAGCTTCTTCGGGAGTCTTTGATAAGATAGCACCATTCGCCGCGGCATCAATAATTTGTTTGGTCCCCGGTTGGAGACCATTGTAGAAGCTATGGACTAGCTCCCAATCTTCAATGCTATGGTGCGGGCATTGATGCTGCAGATCTTTAAAACGCTCCCAAGCCTCATAGAGCGTCTCTTGGGGTCCTTGCTTGAAGGACATAAGAGCGCTCCGGATCTTCACCGTCTTGGAGGGTGGATAGAACTTGTCAATGAATGCACTCGCCAACTCGTCCCAAGTGGTAAAGACTCCATCAGCTTGCATCCTCAACCAATAGAGTGCCTTGTCTTTTAGCGTGAAGGGGAAGAGGCGCAGTCTGATGGCACCAATGGAGACCCCCGGCATCTGAAATGTGGCGCACTTCGACAAGAATAATTGGATGTGGTAGTGGGGATTTTCATGGACATTCCCATGAAATGGATCCTGCTGCATCAGAACCACTAATCCAGTCTTCAGCTCAAAGTTCTTGTCAGCCGCCAACTCCGGCATGGCAATGGATGAGGTCGTAGAAGAGGTCTTAAGCCAGAGCCTATCTCGAATAGAAATAATCCTCGCCATCCTTGCCGCCAATTGTTCAGCAGTTTCCGGGTTGATCATATACCTCCCTTCCGGATTTTGTCTCCTCTCCGATCTAATTCTCCTCGCGGTACGCTCAATCTCGGGATCAAATAATATAGCTCCAGGGTCCGCCGTGGATCTCGTGTACATGCAATGAGAAAACAGAGTTTCAAAGAAATGATTAGTACCGTGGAAGGGTTAGGTAAAAATAAAGAAATAAAATAATAATAATAATAATAATAATAAAAGAAATAGCTAGGGTGGTAAGATCAAACGCAATCGCCTCCCCGGCAACGGCGCCAAAAACTTGATCGCTCCGGAATGTAACCCAAAGAACAGTTGTAGTTTTACCGCAAGCGCACGGTATAGCGGCGAGCGGGTTATCGAACACAGGGATGACGAATGACCGTGCTTGTTCCAATCAACCTGGCTATTAAGAATAGAAAAGAGAGAAATTTGCCTTTGGCGATCCTGTCACAATCGTCAGACAAAGTACGGAAATATCAAATCAAATAAAAGACGTCTAGGGAATGGGGAATCCCCGCTACTCACCGTATCTCGTCAATGTGGTTCATTGGTATCAAAATCGCTAGAATAAAATTTCGGATGAACTAGTTGCAACTGAATGTAGAACCTAGCTCACGCTCTCGCGCTGTTGCCGGTCTATAGCTATCCTAGGTTCGGGTCCAATCTCTTGCAAACCCCAGCCTAGGGAAGCTAGCATTAGGATCAACATCATCGTTCAATCGCGCCCCGAGCCCACTCTCGTGCAAACTCGGGCCACAACCTAGGTTGGGATAGTTCCTACCCGTCCAATCTCTTGCAAACGGGTATCGGCACGGAATTGCAACTAGGAACCCTAGTATCGGTCCAATCTCTTGCAAACCGATACTTCGGAAATTCGATTCCAACCCAATTCGGATTTCTAGGGTTTCCTATCGAATTGGGATCCAATCTCTTGCAAATCCTAATCGATATGAATACCTAGCCATCCGTAGTAAATTGATCCCAATCTAATCCCTAATAACAATTCTAGCAAAATTTCTACCAATTCATCACAAATATGAAATTGGGCTTGTAGGGTTCATCCCCATGCCCCAAGACGTGGAGACTACTCACAATTCATAGCGCAAACACAAAAATAATCAATGAAATTAACAAGAGAATTCATCACAATATTGAGATAAGCAATAAAAATAGAATTTTTAGAGAAGAGAGAGGCAAACCAATGGAGTTCTTCAAATAATCCAACAAAAATCAACTTTTGTCTCCTCTCCAATCACAAGAATAAAGCTGAAAGTTAATCTAAAAAGCTGCAAAAAATCTAAGAGAAAAGCTCTCTAAACTAGGGTAAAAACAGGGGTTAAATACCCCCCAAAATCGTCCAAAAAACTGTGACCAAAATACCCATGCGCAGCCTGAAATCCGCAATTTTCGCTACAGGCAGCGCGTCGCACTCGGCCGAGTGACAAAAGTCGCTCGGCCGAGTGAGAAACCCTGTAAATTTCCAGTAAGTCGGGGCCTTTAGGGGTCTTCACTTTGGGAGTCGCTCGGCCGAGTGAGTTGTCGTCACTCGGCCGATGGCTTCTTGGTACTCGGGCGGTCGGCAATTGCCACTCGGCCGAGTGGGTCTTCTGAAGCTCAGGCAGACGAAAAACAGTAAGTTGGCGATTTTTGACATGCGTCGTCTGGGTGCCACTCGGGCGGACGGGGTCTCGTCACTCAGCCGATGTGGCTTCCGATGCTCGGCCGAGTGCACATATGAATCGTGTCAGATCTTGTCGGCCGAGCGGTGTCTCGCTGGTCGGCCGAGTGACTCCTTCACTCGGCCGAGTGAGACACCAAAAATGCCCAAACAGCTTGTTTTGGCCTCCTCGTCACTCCTGCGACGTTCTTTCTTCTTCCGCTCCTCTCCAACAGCAAAATACCCCTCGGGGAGGTCGTCGGTGACAATCTGGAGTAGGCGTATCTCGAGATCACTCCAAATCGCTCCAAATCACCTAAAATGCGACAAAAACAACAAATCGTGAAAATCATCGCAATATCGTCGATATATCGTGAAAAACATGATTTGGGCGATCCAAATGGCATCCAAACATGCGGGAAAAAAGTGTAAAATAAGGAGTGATCAAAGTCTAGCATGGTCAGGTTAGACAGGGACTACTAAGGTAACTCCTACGACGATCTAATCAGTTGCTGGTAGGGAATCTAGCTAACAATCAGGGCCTCTATCTAGCGAACACAGACGTCTATCTAAGTCTCTTACCACCTAGTGACGTAGGAAAACGACTAGACTCAGGGCTTATGACTCGGATGTTGCAATTTATTTAATGGACATTCCGTTATTATCGTTGTTCCGTTAATTCGTAATTGCAAGACCGGACCTGCATGGGCCACCAACAAAACCTGTCACGCCCCGCTTCCCAAAAATATGGAGGCAAAGCGTGAGAAGGTCCGCTCAGACTTGAAGCTGCAAAGCTGCAAGTTCGATAAGCGTCAATCAAATTTAAGACTGCAGGTCCTTGCAACGCGAGCGAAACAAGATAATAATTATGCAATGAGACAAAAGAATAATCTCAGAACATCCATAAATATAAGTTCCAACATCGCAGAAAGGCCACCAGGCTGAAAAGAAAAAGAGTCTAAAGGCCCAAACATGGCGAACAAAAGTACAGCGTATAAAACAAGGTGACACGCACCGACAACTAACAATAAACCTAAAACAAAAGAAAGCTCAGCAAAGTCACCAAGAAAGATCACTGACATCCACAAAACTCCTCCTAGGCAGACATGGACTCAGGCTCAGCGTCAGCAACTCATCACGTACACAACAACGGTCTCTGGCTCAGGTCTAACATGTGACACCCAAAAGAGCAAGGGGCACATGTCAGCAAGTCTACAAGAGACTTGTGCAAGGAAACTGAAAGTATGCAAAAGTAAAGCAACCTAGCAGTTCTAGCATGAATGCGATGACATGGCAGTTAAAGTATGAGTGCAACAGGTAAAGTAAAGTAAAGTACGAGCATGGCATTTAAACATGGCATGGATGACAAGTATTACATGAATCATTCACAAGACAAGTACAAGACAAGAAAAGTAAGCACCTCGTGCACAGAGATTCCGTCTTTTGGCTAGAAGGCTGATCAGGCCACTCCTAAGCTCAAGTGAACGTTTATCCCTACCCCTCCACGTGTATCGAGCCAGGGCCTTACCCCCGAACGGTAATGCTCGCTTCGGGATCACGAGCCAGGAAGTGTTTTTAACAAGTATGGCATAGGGGTGCACCTAGCCGGTCCAGGGAAACCGGGCATTGGCTTTTGACCAACACATGAGGCCCGTTTCCCCGGAAGTAGTATTCAAGGAGTACAAGTATTGTAGCGTGTGCTACGAATGCAACAATCAATTGGGATGACATGTAAGATGCAATGCATGACAGTTAAAAGTGCGTACAGATAAGGAAAGTAAACGGGACAGTTTAGTATGCATGAACAACAAGTTTAAAGGTTTGGATCTAGCTTCGTTGTCAAGCTAGATCAATTTGGTGACGGATCTAGTTTCGTTGTCAAACTAGATCAAGTAGGCGTCTAGCCAGTTATCATTTCACTGACTAGTCTCTTTTACGCTAGGAACAAGGAAGTGGCCTAAAAACATGGCCCTACACAAGAGTTGACAAGTTTCACTTGCCTGCAAGTACAACGTCTGAGCACACCGTCCAATGAGTCCAAAAATCACAATTATCCTACGTGCAAAAGTCCACTGGCCTAAAGTCCATATTATTTATCTTTGATTAGTGAATTTAAAACATTTAAAACATTTTAAAAACATCAATTTTAGTCTTGATTAGCAGGCAATGGGTTGGGGGTCCTAGGGGCGCAAAGCGTTACCTCAACACGACGTGAAAGCTACACCGGCGTCGGGTAGTGACGACGGGGGTTGGAATAAAAGATCGCGCTCCAAGTCCTGATTCCAATATAGATTCCTCGCTGGAAAATTCAGAGCATCAACCAGAGCGACGATTCCAGATTCCAAAGCTAGCACGTGCGACGACGGGCTTCAACGTGTCGCAACGTCGTGCACGGCGAATCATCGGAGAGAAAGCACCTAGGTGGGGCCCACAGTAGTCCTAGGGACCTTTGGGGGACCCACAATACCTCTGGAGAACTTGGGTGGCCCACGGAGGCAAGTGGTGCGACGGGTGCGGGGTTGCGACGAGTGGCTCTCGGTCGTACCCAGCCAATGCGGGAGATTCCATCGGTCGGGCGCTAGGAACGGGCGCTGCACAGCGCTGCAGTCGGTGCGGGCCTTGGTGCTCTCGGTCGGTGCGGAGCAACCCTTCGGTCGGGCGCTGCGGATGCGAGGGAGCGGGTGCTGCAACGTTGCAAGCGTTGCAACGGAGCGGGGGAGCGGGCGATGCGGGCGCTTGGGTCGGTCAGACACAGTGGGCGGGTCGGTCGGGCGCTTGGGCTGCAGCGGAGCGGGGGTTGCGATGCGGAGCGGTGGAATGGGCTGGTCAGATCGATGGGTTCTCTCGGTCGGAGTGGGGTGCGAGCATTGCAATGGAGCGGCGGTCGATTGGGTGCGGAGCGGGCGCTTGTGCGGGCGAGGGCCTCAGTCAGACCGAGGGAAATGGAGGGGAAACGTCGGTCGTGCGGCAGCTGATCGTCGCAACATTGCGACGAATTGTCGCAACGTCAATTTTGGGTATTGGAAGAGGCTAGGGTTAATTTCTTGCAAAAATGGGTCTTCCTAGGGGTTGTTTATATAGTGTAGATGGGTTGACTTGGTCTAGGGCTAAATCTAATAGGATTAAAAGTTTAAAATAATTTAAAATTTGAAATTCAACTTCTCCAACTCACCCAAGGATTTGACCTGGTCCAAATGAGCTGGAAATTGGCTCAAAAATTCTTTAAAACGTTTAAAACTCAAATAAATTTTATTTGGCCGAAATTAATTTAAAAATAAATTATTAAAAATATTATAAACCTTGTTAAAAATATAAAAGTGGTCAAATAAACTCCAAAAATTATAAAATAAATATCGGGATGATCGTGATGATGAATGTGAGCTAACTAAGAAGACGAATCTTAATTTCGACGTCGGACGACGAAACTAAAAATAGAAACGTCTCCCGTCAAAAGTGAAAATCGTCACGTCTCATCGAGTAAGTTTAAATTGTGGGAAAACGACTCGAGAAATGTAGTTCCAAGATAGTGCCACTATTTAATACTCTTAGAGACGTTCACAACGGCATATCACACAAAAGTGTTCACAAACGAATAAGGTCTAAAATAAACACGTGCACGGTCAAAAGCACGTGCACGAAAAGTGTACAACGAAAAGTGGTCGTTACAATACGATATATCTTAAACTGTTCCCATTTTCATTAAAAGACAAAGCTAAAAATTGGTTGAATGCATTGCCATCACGCTCTATTACTACATGGATTGATTTGCAGGCTGAATTTCTAAAGAAGTTTTTTCCTATTCACAGGACACAGGGACTGAAGCGGCAGATTATGAACTTTGCCCAGAAAAGCGAAGAAACATTCTACCAGGCATTTGAAAGGTTCAATGAATTTCTGCTCGCATGTCCGAACAATGGCTTCGACAAAAGCAGGATTATTGGCTTCTTCTACGATGGACTGCAGCCGCAAATGAAGCAATTTGTAGAGATGATGTGCAACGGGGGATTCTTTGATAAAGAGCCAGATGAAGCTTGGACGTACCTGGAGGAGATAGCAGAAAATGCGCAGACATGGGACACTACTTCAGACTACGAGAGAGGAGGCCACTCTGCACCATCCCAGCCCACACGAGGAGTGGTATTTAATTTGAAGCAAGAGGATGCGTTGGAGGCAAAGATGGAGGCCATGATCTCAAACAAGCTACATGCCATGAATCTGAAAGAGGCCAAGGCAGTCGAGATAGAGCAGATTTGCGCACTTTGCGACGTTGGTGGCCACGACACTAGTGCTTGTCCTACACTTCCAGCTTTGAAGAGCATGCTAGGCAATCCTACTGGGGTGAATCAAGTGTCTTCGAATTACCAGAACTTCAATTCCAACAAGGGGTGGCGCAACAATCCAAACTTGAACTGGGGCCCCAATCAGCAGACTCAGCAGCAGCAGGCTCCCACTCAGTTCAGACCGTCGCAATACAACAATAACAACTACCAAGGTGGGAACCAGAGGAGGGACCATGAGCCAGTGCAACAACAACAGTTGCAACCATTTGGCGATGCGCTTCAGCAGCTTATCCAATTGCAACAAGCTCAGATGCAGCAGTAGCAGGCTCAATTTCAGGCTCAGCAGACTCAGAATCAGCAGATGAGCGAGAGCTTGGCGAGGCTTACAGCGACATTAGAAAAAGGTAAGCTTCCATCTCAGTCAATTCCAAATCCTAATATGGGCTCATCTTCTTCTGCAGGAAATAATATGAAGCCTTGCCAAGCGGTGTCCACTTTGAGGAGTGGAAAAGAGATTCAGAAGCCTGCTCCACCGAGCAGACAAGCTGAGTAGGAAGAGGGAATTCAGATCCAAGAAGAGGGAATTAAAGAACAAGAGGAGGTGCAGGAAGAGAGCACGGACGTGGGTGTGAGCAAAAGCATCATTAAAGAGAAGGAACCCGCAGCATATGTACCTGCAGCACCCTACCCTCATCGGCTACTTCAGAAAAGCAAAGATAAGTATCAAACTGAGATTCGTGAAATTTTTCAGAAGTGCCAGATCAATATTCCATTGCTTGATGCTATTAATCAAATACCTGCCTATGCTAAATTTCTGAAAGATTTGTGCACTGTTAAAAGAAAGTTAAATGTGAAAAAGAAAGCATTCTTGACTGAACATGTTAGCTCTATTGTGCAACAAAATACACCACCTAAATTTAGAGACCCTGGATCACCCACCATCACTTGCACCATTGGCACTAAAAAGATTGGAAATGCTTTATTGGATTTAGGTTCTAGTGTCAATATATTGCCATATCCTATTTTTGTGCAGCTTGGGTTAGGACAGCTAAAGCCTACATCTGTTATATTACAACTAGCTGATAGATCTATTAAACTTCCAAAAGGATGCATTGAGGATGTCCTCGTTTAGGTGGACAAATTTTACTACCCCGCGGACTTTATAGTTCTAGACATCCAAGGACCCCAAACTGCTAATGCTACCCCCATCATTCTAGGTAGACCATTCCTAGCGACATGCAATGCTTTAATAAATTGTAGGGATGGTCAACTGAAAATTACTTTTGGCAACATGACTTTGGACTTGAATATTTTTAATACTTGTAAGTTGCCACATGTGGATGATGAGATTGAGAGGGTGCATATGATTGATTCGTTGGTGGATGATTATATTTGTTCTGAATTTTGTGATGATACTTCTATTGTTGAGACTTTTATTGGTGATTCTGATGACATATCTTTTGTGCAGGAGAACGTGAAGGAGCTTAACGCGGTATGGGAGCCAAGGTTCGAGGCTTTGCCACCTAATGCATCAATTCAAATTTCATCTGAGGTGGAGGATCCAAAGCCTGAACTGAAGCCACTTCCTGAATATATCAAGTATGCTTTTCTTGGAGATGAAAACAGCTTCCATGTGGTAATATCTTCTAAACTTACTCTAGAACAGGAAAGCTCTTTACTTGATGTGCTGAGGAAACATAGAGGTGCTATTGGTTGGTCCATTGCTGACATAAAAGGTATAAGCCCTATTGTATGCATGCATCACATTTATTTAGAGGATGACGCCAAACCCACTAGAGAAATGCAACGTAGGCTAAATCCAACTTTAAAAGAAGTGGTGAAAGGCGAGGTACTAAAATTGTTAGATGCAGGCATTATTTATCCTATTTCTGACAGCAAGTGGGTTAGCCCTACACAGGTTGTTCCTAAAAAGTCTGGCCTCACCGTGGTTAAGAATGAGAATAATGAGCTTATCCCAGTTAGAGCCACCACAGGTTGGAGGATGTGTATAGACTATAGGAAGTTGAATTCTAGAACTAGAAAAGACCATTTTCCTCTTCCATTTCTTGACCAAATTTTAGAGAGTGTGGCTGGACATGAATATTATTGCTTTCTAGACGGTTATTCAGGTTATTACCAGATTGAGATTGCACCTGAGGATCAGGAAAAGACCACTTTTACCTGTCCCTTTGGTACTTTTGCATTTAAAAGAATGCCGTTTGGTTTATGTAATGCTCCAGCTACTTTTCAGCGATGCATGCTCAGTATTTTTGATGATATGGTTGAGAAAATCGTTGAGGTATTTATGGATGATTTTTTAGTATATGGTAGCTCTTTTCATGATTGTTTAGCTAACTTGGCTCTTGTTCTTGACAGGTGCATTGAAAAGAATCTCCTATTGAATTGGGAGAAGTGTCATTTTATGACCACAGAGAGACTTGTCCTAGGTCACCTGGTTTCTAAAGATGGTATACAGGTAGACAGAGCCAAGGTAGCAGTAATTGAGAAGATACCAAGTCCTAAATGCGTGAAGGACATCAGATCATTTTTGGGACATGCAGGATTTTATAGGCGGCTCATCAAAGATTTTAGCGCTATATCTCGCCCTCTTTGCAACTTACTTACTTTAAATGTGGATTTTATTTGGACACCTGAGTGTCAAATTTCTTTTGAAACTTTAAAGAAGTTGCTGATTTCTGCTCCTATTTTGCAGGTACCAGACTGGTCCCTACCATTTGAAATAATGTGTGACGCAAGCAATTACGCAGTTGGTGCAGTCCTAGGCCAAAGAAAAGACAAAGTTCCAGTGGTGATTTACTACGCTAGCAAGACACTAAATGATGCTCAGAGGAATTATACAACCACAGAGAAGGAGTTGCTGGCTGTAGTATTTGCGTTGGAAAAATTCAGGAGCTATATTTTGGGATCACCAATTTTGATATATACTGATCACTCTGCTTTAAAATATTTATTGTCTAAAAAAGATGCTAAGCCTCGATTGATACGATGGATTTTATTGTTGCAGGAGTTCAATGTCACAATCAAGGACAAGAAAGGCGTGGAGAATCTAGTAGCTAACCATTTATCACGATTGACAGTAGGCCTTGATTCAACAGATGTGCCTTTGAAGGACTCCTTTCCTGACGAGCATCTTTTTAGCGTTTCCACCTCTCCATGGTATGCTGATATCGTTAATTATCTGGTAACTGGTAAGACTCCTGACACTTGGTCTCTTCAAGACTTTAAAAGGTTCAAGTACGAGGTAAAATATTTCTTCTTTGATGATCCGTACTTATATAAATATTGTAGCGACCAAATTGTTAGGAGATGCATTCCTGATCATGAAATAACCAGTGTGATACAATTTTGCCATGATGGAGTATGTGGTGGACACTTTTCAGCGAATAAAACTGTGGCAAAAATCTCGTAATGTGGCTTTTATTGGCCAACTATGTTTAAAGATACATTTCATTATTGCAAGACTTGTGCTGCATGCCAACAATTAGGGGGTATTACTAAACGTAACATGATGCCTTTAAACCCTATTTTAGAAATTGAAATATTTGATTGTTGGGGCATAGACTTCATGGGACCTTTCCCACCTTCATTTGGATATGCTTATATTTTGGTTTGTATTGATTATGTTTCTAAATGGGTGGAAGCTATTCCTTGTAGGTCGAACGACACTTCCGTTGTGCTTAAGTTCCTCAAAGAGAACATTTTCTCTAGGTTTGGAGTGCCAAAGGCCTTGATCAGTGATGGAGGGTCTCATTTTTACAACCGCATGTTTGCGACTTTAATGAAGAGGTTTGGGGTCACACATAAAGTTTCTACTCCGTATCACCCCCAAACCAATGGCCAAGCAGAGTTGGCAAATAGAGAGATCAAAGGAATTTTGTAGAAAACGGTGAATCCTTCAAGGAAAGATTGGAGTTTGCGCTTACCTGAAGCGTTGTGGGCTTACAGGACGGCCTACAAAACAATTTTGGGGATGTCACCTTACCGCCTTGTATTTGGGAAGTCTTGTCACTTACCTGTTGAGATATAGCATAGATCTTATTGGGCTATAAAGAAAATGAATTTTGATACTGATGTCTCTTTTTCTTCTCGCAGGTTACAATTGTTGGAGCTGGAGGAATTGAGGAGAAATGCGTACGACAACGCTAAAATATCAAAAGAGAGGATGAAATCCGTCCACGACATGATGATCTTGAGGAGGGAGTTCACCCCAGGCCAAAAAGTACTCCTATACAATTCCAGGCTACACATCTTTCCGGGGAAGCTTCGCTCTAGGTGGTATGGACCTTTCGTCGTCAAAGAAGTTTTCCCGCATGGCGCTGTGCTCTTACTTAATGAAAAAGATGGAAGCGAGTTCAAGGTGAATGGCCAAAGATTGAAGCATTTTCACGAGCCTTGGACCAAGGAAGCGAGCACCATGGATCTCACAGACCCACCTTCGGGTGGGGACTAATCAGGTGTGTTCTTTCCATGATTCCCTATTCCTAACATTGAGGACCATGTCTATTTTAAGTTGGGGGGAGGGAAATAACTTTTAGGATTTTTATTTTATTTTCTTTTTTCTTTTTCTTTTATGGTTTTCCCTTTTTAGTTCCATTTTTGCAAAAAAAAAATCTCTTTGAGTTAAGAAATATCACCAAAACCTATTTTTTACCTAGAAATGAACCTCATGTGATGAAATTTCTCGTTATTTATTCACCACCGTACACTCGTGATTTATTTTCCCCCACCACTATTGTTCAACATTTCAGTCTCATTTTACACGAATTTGAGTGCTTGTGGTGAATTTCTTTTTATACATCTCAATGGCAAGATTAATCGATGACTTAATGAATCTAGAAATTATGGATTAGCAAGTGGTATGCTCTCATTGGAACACACCAAAGTTCATGCACCAATAATTCATAAATTAACTGGAGCATTGTTCTTTATCTCGTATTCATTGCCATTTGCATGCTTGGTGTGATTTTGGGTAGAAAAACGTACCACGTCATTTGAAATGATTAGGATACCCATTCTTGTGAACAATTAAAGAAGAGGAAGTATCGTGCCAAGTTGTTTATACCCACACAAAAGAAGAAAAAAGGAGATGAATGAGGAAGAAAAAAATAATGAATAAATATGCTATTAAAGAAATAACTTGGTTGGCTCGGGTAGTACAGTCCGAGGGGCCCTTCTTGGCCTAATGCCCTATTATCGTCTGATTTGGGAGCCATTGACCGGAACCTCAATTATTTAATGAAGCGATCCAAGTTATATACTTTTCCGCGAATGTTGCTTGATGCGCGTTACGCGGAACTATGGAAAAAGGCGAAAGAAAGTATAGAATAAGTGTGCATGATTAGCGAGGCAAGAGAACTTCCAAAGCTTAAAGAAAACACAAGATGTGGTGTGAGTCCCTATGAATAGAGATTGACGTGTGTACGCTTTAATACCATTTTATTTTTGATGCTTGCTTTGCATGATACATCCACGCTCTAAGTTAAAGTATGTGATTGAACGGTGTGTACCATTGCTTTAGTATACTATGTGCCATGAAATAATTGATAGTGAATTTAAGTCTATTTTATAACCATTTGAGGTGCTCGACATCCATTTTTGAAAACCCACAAGTACCACTACTTGATGAGCTTGAAATTTTGATATTAGTGTGCGGTTATCTCTTTTGTCGTAGTAGTATGATGGTGAGTAATTTGAGATCTGATAAGGTGATCTAGGCGTATTTTTAATCGCTCTTTTTGCTAGAGACTAGCAAAACGCTAGTTGGGGGGTGTTCTTTGGGTTCAATATTGCGTATTTAACCCCCCATTTAGCCCTATTTTGTGCTCATGTGATGCTATATTGGTCTCTAGTACATACGTATTTTCTACACATTTATTTATTAGAGAAAACACACTATTTGAGCACAAAACAGCATTTAACGATGTATTTCTGCACTTTTTATATTTTTCATAGCTTGGTCTCGATCTCACGATTCCAACGACTATTTATTTGTATTTTTTTGAGATCTGTGCTAATTACTATGACTTTTTGAATGCAGAATACCATTTTTTGGAAATAAATTAAGTTTGCACGAATCTTGGTGCGCCACGCGGTGTTCATCCACGCGTTCCCGCTCTTATCCGACGGCCTACGACGAAGGGGCGACGCGGCAGCTTGGTAGCCGTCGATCTATGATCTAACGGCTGATGACGATGCGGAAGCGAGCGGAACTCAGCGGCATCGAACGAAAACCAAGGGACACGTGGCGGCCATCGGACATGTCTCCGCTTCATCCAACGGTCGACGTCATCCCCGCATTCGAACTCAGAGACGGCGACGTGGCATAAGCGAAGCCCAGCGATCACGATCCAACGGCCGAGAAGCGCCCCGAGACGAAGCGGAGAGCGCAGCGATTATATGGCGATGTGGCGTAAGTGGAGCCGTGCGATCGAGATCGGACGGTGGCGATCAACTCCAAGGCGGATGCGGATTCGCGAAGCGCTGAGCGCGAATTTTGGCGAAAACGTGGCGTGCCCACGTTCGATCCCGCCGCGATGGACGGCCACGAATTGCGCCGATCGAGATCAGCGGTCCAGATCAATTCGGGCGCGGTTTTAGAGCGGGTTTGAACCTGTTAAGCCCAATAAACCCGCAATCTCTTTATTTAAGCGTATTCTAGGGTTTTTGGGCGTATAATTGGCGTATTGAAGCACTTAGGAGCCGTATTTTCTACTGCAAAAATTTCTGTAAAATTCCAGAGCCTATTTTCTTATTTCCAGAGAGTTTTGAAGTCTTTTCAAGGAGAATTGGTGATATTTTCTTCAACTCTAGCTCGTATTTGGGTGTTTTAGCTTGTATTTTGCCCTTAAACCTCCGTATTTTGCTAATAAACTTATGAATTCTGATCTGAAATTTGTGTATTTCTGCACCATGAGTAGCTAAATATTTTATGTGCATGGTTTGGAGTAATTAGGTGATGTGAATCATATTCATTGGTTGTATTATTGCGCTTAATCGCTATATTTGCTAAAGTTTAATCGTCGCTCTTAAATCTACTTTTTCATATTCCAAAAGAATTGATCTAGTTGATGATCACCCCACAAGAGTGAGATTTGATCTCTCCAAAAGAGAGTTTCATACTTCATATGTACGTTTACAACTTTAGCGATATACTATTAGAATTGATGCGTTAACTCCCAAAAGGACATCTTCCGACGATTCGCTCCCAAAAGGAGGTTTCGTTGTGTTATACTTGATCAACCAAAGCTTACGATTTGCTGATCCTAATGAACCCATGCCATGTACATGCCTTTTATATCTATTTTTCACAAACTAGAGTTCGTTGTTTGCATTGATCGCACGTAACAATCCCATCATTACACACTTTTCATACCACCTTCACCATCACAATTAAAGTGCTTAGATTTTATTCGTAGTTACTCTATTTGATTTAAGCTTGTGGTTTCAACATATTTCTCCCGAGGATTCGACATCTGGACTCCCAGATTTTACTACTTGAACGGACTCTTGCGCTTGAGAGAGAGCACCTTTCGGAGCCCACCAGCTCTCGAGGCGAGTAGATGACTAAGATGGGATTCGTCACTTCCATTAAAGGGAAGTTAGTGTCACAGGCTCAGTACGGTCTTTGTGTTAATCCTCGGTCGGGGTACGTCGTAACAAGTACAACGTAAATATGACTAAGACCGCCATATACTGACCAATGTTGTCTAATAGGGTTGACAGTAAACCATACCCTAGGCCAACAGGGACACAGTCTTGACGAAGGGACTATAGATAACGTCATTCATCACTGACACAGCCAATGTGAACCCCACGATGCTTTCGTCAATGGGTCGATCACGTTATGATGATTCTGAAACAGGGACGACAGCTACTGCTCGTGGTGACCGTCGTCTAGGGATTCGAGCCCCAACCTGTAGTAAGGTCAGGCTGTAGGGTCTCACACTGAGTAGCGTTCGTGTCTTAGTAATAGAAAGATTAATTCATATAGATTCATTTGATGATATTGAATTGTAGATATTCACAAAGCTAGTTGTGAAAATAAGTCATAGAAGCAATAGGGACAATGTTGCATTTGATGCAAACAAAGATTAAACATGTCGTAAATTGGTTACGACAAATTCAGTAGGAACAAATATATTGGAAAGGGTTACCTAGATGACGGGATCGTCCCGGTCTAAACACAAGTTCAAACCGCGTCCAAATCGGAGCTCAAACGAGCCCAGAAACGTGAAAATAGTCCAAGGCAAAGTGGGTTAGACCCACTGGGCTAACAAGCCCATCCGCAAGGGCAAAACGGGTGTGGCCCGGTGGCTGCAGTGGGCTAATGCCCGCTGCACAGTAGGCGCACCCCGCTGCAGCAGCGGGCTCGGCCCACTGACTGCAGCGGGCGGGCGGCCCGCCCCCTCTTACCTTGGGTGGGCGCGCCCGCTAAGCCTACTGGGCGCGCCCGCAACTTAAGTGATATTAGGGTTTTTTGAAACCCCTAATGACGGCTACGAAAGTTGATTTTTTGCCCAACTTTAGGCAATTGTTTGAGGGGTCAAACGAAGTCGAAATTCATTGTCGTTGTTCCTACGCGTTCACCATTCGAAGTCCTTCGTATTGATAGCTTGTTTGGTGTCTAAAGTTTAATGAGCAAAGAGAATTAATTCGTTGAAGTTTGCTTTTATGAAAAGCTTACTAAACTTCAAATTAAGCTAAATTGGCTTAATTGAATTCTCTTTAATTTAGCAATAGTCCCACATTGCTCACAACGAAAGTAGGAGTGCCGACTCCCTATATAAATGGGGGTACACTCTCTTCGTTGTAAGATGCACCAAGTTCTCGATCGAGTAGCTCCGGATTTAGAGCAAGCTCGATCTACGACTAAACTATTCTCTCTCTTCTTCGTATTCTCTGGAGTAGTCCTAGCAAGACTACGAAGGGGGTTTGGATTCGGATCCATACGCACGGGTCTACTCAAGTGAAACTTTCTACCGCGTGTGATCGGCTTGGAGGCGGGAGTCGGCTCGGGCAGATAGGTTTGACGGTGCGAGGTGGCTCGGGTGGAGTGAGTCAAGGCGGTTCGGCTACGAGGAGCGTCAGAAGACGGTGCGGTACATCTTGCCCGCCCTAGGGTCGAGATTCCGGGTATGTGGTTAAGCAATTTTAGAGTAGATTTAATTTTGTCGCTGTAGAATAGATCCCTCTTGGGGTGGTCAGATCCATCCCAAGTTGGCATAGATCGGGCTAGGTTCTGGCTCCCTCAGTGCCTAGCTAAATTGTTTAGCTAGATCATTTTTGTTTCTGCTGCGCTTTTATGCCCCTGTGGTCCGTCCGACTTAGGACGAACACAGATCCGAGCTCTGAGGGTCCGCCAAAACCCCTACAGGAATCATCCAGTCAAGCTGGACAGCTGGGATGTGTGTGAGGTGAGGGGTGAGGATCACCATATGGGGAGTGTGGTGGGTGCCTACAAGATATAGCCAGTGACGATCCCCGTATGGTCTGATAATATGCATATGCTCGAGCACGCTGATGGTCAAGCATGTCGGGCCAATAGGGCGGTTGATCGTGCCCCGGGATACACACGCACCCGGGACAAGCGACTCGTAGTCTTACCGCAAGCGCACAGTGTAGCGGCGAGCGGGTATCGAACTCAGGGAGGAACAATGACAGTGTCTCTTTTCAATCACCTAGCTATCTAAATGGTTGAGAATAGTTTGTGATATAATGGTCACAATCGTTCAATTATAGAAAGAAATTTAAATTAAAGAAAACGTCTAGGGATAGGGAATCCCCGCTACGGACCGTATCTCATCGTTGTGATTCGTAGGTTCACTCAGTGCTAGACTTGAATCTTAGGTGAACTAGTCGCAACTAAATGTAGAACCAAGCTCACGTTCTCGCACTATTGCCGGTCTATAGCAAACTGAGGGTAGGGCCCAATCTCTTGCAAACCCTAACCTAAGCCGCTAGCGTGAAGAACGACATCATCGTTCAATCGTATCTCGAGCCCACTCTCATACAAACTCGAGCTACGACCTAGGTTGAGATAGTTCATACCCGTCCAATCTCTTGCAAACGGGTATTGGTATAGAATCACGATTGAAAACCCTAGCTTTGGTCCAATCTCTTGCAAACTAATTCTAGAGGAGTCCAATCGTAAATCTAAATCGAATTTCTAGGGCTTCCTATCAATTGGGACCCAATCTCTTGCAAATCCCAATCGATATGAATCCCTAGCTATCCGTAATTAATCAATCCCAAACTAACCCTAATCAATTCTAGCAAGAATTTCACCAATTCATCACAATTTAGAAATAGGGTCTATAGGGTTCATCCCTACGCCCTAAGCCGATAATACTACTCACTAATCGTCATGCAATTCATAAGAAAATCAACACAATTCATTGCAATAGAGAAATTATCAAAAAAATAGGGTTTTTAATAAGAAGAGAGACAAACCAATGAGAATCCAATAGCATCCAACAAAAGTATCCTTTTTAATCTCTCCAAAAAGACTAAATCTAATGATCTAAAAAGCTATCAAAAGGCTGCCAAAAGTATCAAAAAGTCCTCTAAACTAGGGCAATAACTGGGTTTAAATACCCCTCAAAATCGCCCAGAAAATCGTGACAAAAATGCCCCTGCGCAGCCCAGAAATCGCACTTTACGCAGCAGGCGGAGCGGCTCACTCGGCCGAGTGACAAATGTCACTCGGCCGAGTGACAAATGTCACTCGGCCGAGTGACAAATGTCACTCGGCCGAGTGACAAACCCTGTACATTTACAGTAAGTCGGGGATTTTCGGGGGTCTGTCTTCGGAGGTGACTCGGCCGAGTGGCTTTACCCACTCGGCCGAGGGGCATTCGGTACTCGGCCGAGTCGGAACCCTCAATCGACTGACAGATTCCAGTAAGTCGGCTCCTTTGATGGGTGGATTTTCCCGTGCCACTCGGGCGAGGGGATCTTCATACTCAGCCGAGTGGACTATCGTCACTCGGCCGCGTGCACGCTGATTTCCTTCTGTGGTGCGTGTCCGGTCTGGTCGGCCGAGTGGTCTTCTTGCTCGGCCGAGTGAGTGCTTCACTCGGCCGAGTGACATGCTGTAGATGCCCAATCTTCATCATTTCGCTTCCTCGTCGCTCCTACGAAGTTCCTTCCTCTTCCACTCATCTTCCATCGCCGAATAGCCCTCAGAAGAGCCTTGGGTGACACTCCGGAGTGGGTGCAAATCCTCTTGATCTCAAAATCACTCCGAATCGCTCCATATCTCCTGAAACACGACAAAATAAGAAATCTTGAAAAGCATCGCAATATTGTCGAATAATCGTGAAAAACGCGATATGAGCGATCAAAGTGGCATGCAAACATGCAGAAAAAGGGTGTAAAATATGGAGTGATCAAAATCCCCCAAGCTTACCTCTTACTCGTCCTCGAGGAAGATGAGTAAAGAGCGAACCCGACGGGCAAAATAATGGAAAAGAAGGAAAATAAAAATAAAAATAGAATAGAAAGCGAAGAAGGTGGGTGCTAGATCATTTTTCTCAGGACGTCGGTTTTGCTTACTCATATAGCATACATTGAATATAAAACACATGTCACAGACTTTTATCACGATATCATAGTATAATGATGCATTCGAAATAGAAAACCCCAAAATATCAAAATAGCATGAAATATGGAATCATTCTAGGATTAACATCGTCTGAAGCATCTAAAGCGGTATGCATAATCATAGATCACACACTTTTCAATTGAATGCTTTCTATAAGGAGTATAAGAGATATCACACAATATGGAATAGTAAGAATAGAAAAGTATGGTTTTCATGAAATGAATGCTAAGTGTCGATTTCTGGATTTCGTGAAACTTTAGCAATCTCACCGAGTATAGAAGAATACTTAGCCTAGGTTGTCATGCAATGTCAAGTAGTCACTCTCTCACGCATCATTGGATCCTCTCCCCCAAGCTTATCCATAAGCGTGGTGGCATAAACAAATCAATATGTACATTCCCCATTTCTTTTGAAACTCCAAAAAAATAAAAATAAAAAAAGAGGGAAGAAAGAGAGAAAGAGTATGAGATGGGATCGTTTATAAACTTCTTTTCTCTTTTCTTTTCTTTTTCTCAATTTTTCTCTTTTTCTCCCTTTTTTTCTTTTTTTTTGAATAAACATATATACATAAGCGAATAAGCGATACCAAATCAAAAGAGAGAAGGATATACATGTATATTTTTTTCTTTTGATTTTGGGGAATTGGAGCATGTGATATAATAGCGGGGAAATGCCGATAATAGACTTGCTAAGGGGGGATTCACCAATGAATTTCAAATAGAGAAATAATGCTCAAGATATGTGGAGAAAGAAATAAATGTATCGCTCGGTTCACTCTATAGGACGTGCACGACAACTTTCAGCAGAGTAATATAATCTACTTAGTTTAATCTCAAAAAGTAAACTAGTCCAGACATATCATCCTAGCAAACATTCAATCAACCTGAAGGTGAAGCGTACAATTCATGCAATAAGAAGTGATACGAGAAAGGAAAGCAGTACTCCAGGTATTAGCAATCAATGCGTGAAGCTTGGTGTGTTTTCTATGAAAAGCATACATATGAATCATCTGACATCAGCTAAT
The DNA here is from genome assembly GCA_030789695.1 of Scilla litardierei. NCBI lineage: Eukaryota > Viridiplantae > Streptophyta > Magnoliopsida > Asparagales > Asparagaceae > Scilla > Scilla litardierei. The sequence goes on along the minus strand of CM061131.1, from coordinate 120,996,864 downwards.
AACAGAATTTCATCCATATTCATACAAAAAAAGAGTGGGTTACTATTTCAAATGCAAAGCAGAACATAGCATATGATATCTGAAACAAAAAGCTATGCCATGACAAAATAGCATGCATACAGAGATAAGCCAACACCACGTCATCATCATCACAGAAAAATCATCTCTAGCAAAAGATGAAAGAAACAAAGATAAAAGAAAATAGAAATATATGTACAATGCAGCACACTCAAAAAAAAGATAAGAAAACGTGATGCATGATAAAAAATGAAAAAGTGGTGTAAATAAATGCAAAAGTGGAAAGAAAATGTGAGAAATAAAAAATAAAGGGCGGCAAAAAATAAAAAGTGTGAGAACTCACTCCCCCAAGCTGAAGTGCACAGTGTCCTCAATGTGCGAAATGTAGCACACCGAGAGACGTGAAGTGGGTGGGGTGTGTGAGGATGCATGCATGATGAAAAAGAAAGAAAAACAAAAAGAAAATAAGATGTGAATGAATGTGATGCATGCAAAGATCAGTATGGTGCAGATATAAGTGTCCCCAAAAAGTCTCCCCCTCACTCCCAAAAGGATATAAAAAGATATGATCAGAAAGGCACCAAAGTAGTACGTGGAGGAAGGGGGCAAAAATCACGAGGACCAAGAACAAACAGACAACAAAACGACAAAAAATATCAGAGGCATCAAGAGTGTGCTTAAGCTGGTGGTGGCGCTGCACCAACACCGTCCTGTGGCGGAGGAGGTGGTGGAGGTGGTGGGCGTGGTAGCTGCTGGGTGGTTGTCGGTGGTGGGGGCAGACGCACCAGAATCTGATTCAGGCAAGCCTGAATATCGGGAAGCATGGCGACGCGGGTCTGCATGGAACTGACTGTGGCGGAGAGAGCCCTAAAGTCCCCTCTAAGTCCACTAACAGCCCCCTCAAGAGCACGAATGCTCTGAAGTAGAGTGTCGGGGGGTAGTGGAGCAGAGGGACGCACAGGTCTAACAGGTGAAGTGTGGGGCTGTCTCACGCGGGCAGTGTAGAGGATGGGTCCAGCAGGGTAGTGGGGTAGTGGTGCTGTGCTCACTACATGATGCCCAGCCTCGGTGTGAGGCTGGGACGCACGCTGTGTCGAAGCGGAAGCAGCAGCAGTAGAAGTGGAAGTCAAAATGGGTGACGAGGCGGCGGGAGAGGTCAGTGACGCAGACGTGGGGACAGAAGTCACGACACTCTCGGTAAAGACATGAGCGGTGTAGACCAAAAGGTCGACGACTGGGGAGGCTGTGAAGGTCACAAAAGATGATTCCCCAGGAGTCGTGGACATCAATTGGGAGAGGGTCTCCACGACAGCGGTAAAGGAAGACTCGTCACTCTCAAGAATGGTGGGTGGATGCTCGGGGCTCAGTGTGTCAATGGGCTCGATGGAAATAGGCGCAGTGGTGGTGGTGGTGGACAACTCAGCTAAAGTGCTCCCGACACTAACAGACGTGTGTACAAAGGTGTCGAGAGGTGCAGACAGTGCAGGCACAGGCTGAGGGATCACGGGGTCGACAGGTGGTGCAGGGGGTGCCTGCTCAGCACCCTCGGGCTCAAGCACGTAGGTGGAGGGGATAAGAAGATCCATCGCTGGAATCCAGTCCCAGTGAGCCGGTCCAATGTGTGTCCGAGCGGGGCTCAGGAGAACCATGTAATCAGCGCTGAAGGGACCGTGCAACCACACCAATGCTGATGACCGTGGGGATGAAGCATCTTCATCCGGGCCATAACATCTATCGAAAGCGTAGTGGGGCCCGGATCTCGATGCAAGTCGTCAGGAAGGTCGACAACGGTCATAAGGGCCAAAAGGGTGATCAGACCGCCGCAACAGATAGGTGAGCGAGCGCTCACCGAAATGATAATGCGGTCTAAAAACCAACTGGCAATGTCGATCTCGATGGCGGGGACCAAATCGTCACTACCCTATCTAGAACCCTAGGGCGAGTCATCGCATAGAGCATGTAGAGCTCTGGCATAGACATGGTCCTGGGCTCGTACCTCGCGAGGAAAGTAGTCGCCATAAGGCGCTGTGCAATGCGGATGCAGGGGTGGAGGATAGCAGATGCCTTGGCCCTACTAGGGTCAAAGCCGAGTGGGGATCCTGTGATCCGTGTCCAGAAGGTGTGGGTGTCGAACGACGGGGGTGGGATGTGCGTGGGAGCGTAGGCACGGTCAGGGTCAGGGACGACGGGCCACTGGAAAAATGCTCCAAGCATGTCGAGAGTGATAGTGCACTCTCGATCCTCAGATGGAAGGAGCATCCTCCAGGGGTCCGGTTAATGAAACTACGGACCTCTAGTGTCGGACGGATTTAAGTATCCGCCGACACCGATAGAAAATCACGCCATCCCACGTTGTCGTACAATGTGAGAAGCCCCTCAAGTACCCCTAGGAGGTCTAGGTCAGCTAGGTGTGCAAACCTAGAGGGTACTATCGAGCGATGGCAGATACGCTTGAATCTGGTGCGGTGTGCGTCATTTCGAAACGTAATCCCCATCGGCCCGACGGTGGGAGCAGGTGGAGGGACGGGATCAGCAGGGATCGACTGTGTAGGTGGTGGTGGTGGGCTAGGTGGAGGGGAGTCCTCCCTAGCGGAAGAGGGACCAGGATCATCGGTCCTCTTTCGCTTCGAAGCGGCTCCCAGTGTACGAGGCCTAGTGCGCGGCGGCATGTGTGCCGGGAGACGTGTCCCAACCAAATTAGTAATTCGATGTGCTAAATGATGGAACGAGTATACCTGAACATGCCGCGAGAGCAATCAACAGTGTGTGCGAAGAGACACCTCCGCCGCGAAGCTCAAAGCGCGTCCAAAAACTCCCCAAAGCTCCCCCAAGCTAGCCTGCAAATCAAACGATCAAATCAACGAATAATATTCAATATATATGGGGGAGATAGGGGATAATAGATAGATATGGAAATTAATTAGAATTTGGGGTTCACGGGCGTACAAATCAAGAGAAATGGGGAGAAATGGAGGTTTTGGGGCAAAATAGGGGTGATCGGAGGTGGCGCCAGCGGTAGGGGGGTGGCCGGTCGTCGGCGGTCGGTGGGGTGTCGGTCGCCGGCGAGGGGGGGTTGGTGCTCAGGCGTCGACGTGGGCTAATCAGGCGAGGGGAGGTCGCATCGGGCGAGGAATCGCTATCGGCAGTGGGCTCGGGCGAAAAAAATTGGGATTTTTGAGTATCGCGCCCGCTGCCGCCGCTTATATAGGAAATGTTACGATTCGACCGAGTGACAATGTCACTCGGCCGAGTGGCGTAAACTAAAAAAATTTTAAATTCTCCTCGACACTTACGACTCGGCCGAGTGGCGTTGGTTCACTCGGCCGAAGGGAGAAACTCCACTCGGCCGAGTGGCTCTGCCACTCAGCAATTCTTAAGCTAGGAGGGTATCTGTTTCACTCGGCTGAGTTATAAGGTACTCGGCCGAGTGGCAATTAAGACTAAAAGTTACAGAAAGTGACAGAGAGTTGGTCTGCAGAAACTTCCCTGTTTGGTGCTCCACTCGGCCGAGTGGAGTCTTTGCTCGGCCGAGTGGTATATGCTACTCGGCCGAGTGAAGTGCTGTTTTCTGCATCGGCTCTCTGTTTTCGCTCCAGTCTCTGTTTTTCTTCCTCCAGTCTGTTTCTTCCTCCTCCTAAGGCCTGAGCGCGTCCCAGGAGTGCTCTTCCTTGCCTCGGTCATCCTCCATATAAGTGATCTCCTTTTCTCCTTCTCCGGTCATGAAAATTAGGACCCGTTGTCATGATTTTCATGGACACTAGACTCTAAACACTAATAAAAGTCTAAACCAAAAATGAAAATCAAATGAAAACAACGCAAGAACCGTCGGATTGCCTCCCGACAAGCGCTCATTTACGGTCATGAGCTCGACCCCTTTAGATATTCGTTTAGCTCGTGATGTTGGACGCGTACGAGATACGCACGTCAAATTTACCGGGAAGGCCACTTGGATTTGGGTCGTGATGATCATTGGTCTTCCTCGGTGCCCCCTCATCATGGGTAATGTTGGGGGATAAGTCCCCCAAGCTTGAGCTAGTTCCTATCTTCTTCTTGGCCGGTGACACCGATCTCCTATTCGGTGGAGCTTTCTTTGGTTTCTTGGCCGTTGAGAGCTTGCAAAGCTCTTGTATTCTTACGACATCAGCGTCGCCTTCATCATCGTCCGTGGAGCTATCTAGAGGGTCCTCCAACTTCTCTTCATCGTTAGAAGCTTGGCCTTCTTCGAAGCCATCATCATGGAGGGCGCCAATAGAGTGGGAGATTGCATCTTCAATCACTTCATCGAGGAGGTACAAATAGTCCAACTCCTCGTGATAGGGCATATGCTTCATGGCCTTGGATATGTGAAGCTCGACCTCGATGTTCCCGACATTCAAGGATAGGGTTCCTTCCCGCACATCGATGATAACACCGGCAGTGGCGAGGAACGGGCGTCCAAGTATAAGTGAAGTGTTGCCCTCTTCCTTGATGTCCATTATGACGAAATCGCAGGGTAAGCATATTCCTCCCGGAACTTGAAGTGAAATGTTCTCCGCAATCCCTACTGGCCTAGTAATCCGACCATCCGCAAGTTAAATTCTTATGTCGGTCGACTTCAAGTCGGTGCCCGTGTTCAATTTTCGGAACATGCTAAGGGGCATAAGGCTCACACTCGCGCCCAAGTCAACTAAAGCTTTTTGCAACGGGACGCCTCCAAGTGTGCAAGGGATGTGGAAAATCTCGGGATCCTTGAATTTCGTGGGCTCCTTCTCCTTCCAGGTAAACCAAGTCCCTTGTTCCGCAAGCATGATTTTCTCCTTCCTTTTCTTTCTCGATATCAAGTCCTTCAAGAACTTCGCGTAAGACGGGATCTCCACTATTGCATCTAAGAAAGGAATATTGAGGCTTACTCCCCTCAAATATTCAAGGAACTTGGCGAGCCTTTTCTCTATCTTGGCTCTAGCTAGCCGTTGTTGAAACGGCACCGGCGGCATGTAGCGGCGCTCATCAATTGGCCTTGCCACTTCAGAATTTCCTCCTCCAATCGGCTCCTTTTGGCTCTCCTCCTCAATTGCCGGTTCTTTTTCTTCCAAAATCTCCACCATGGGTTGCTTGTTTTGGGTCATGGCGGGAGTGATATCCTTCCCGCCCCTTGTTGTAACCGCAACCACCGCATTGATGTGTCCGGTGTTGCTCCGTGGATTGGGCTCGGGTTGAGCCGGCAATTGTTGGGCATTCTTGTTGAGCAACGCAAGTTGCTCTCCAAGTTGAGCGACGACGGTATTTAGTGAATCTTGTCCCGTCGTCAATCTAGCATTAATCTTTCTTTGCTCCACCATGAATTCCTCCACTCTAGCTTCGCGGTCCGATCGTGGTTGAGCTTGAGGTGGGTTGGAAGCTCTCCAACCTTGGTTGTAACCGGGCGGTCTGTACGGTCCCGCTTGTTGCCTAGGCGGGTAATTTTGTTGCGGTGGCCCCCTTGGTTGGTACTGAGGTTGTGGTGGTGGACGTCGAGCTTGAGGAAGTTGTTATGGCGGGGGGTTCAAAGCACCATCATTATTTGCATATGAAAAGCCCGGACGGTTTCTAGCGGCCGGGTTGGCCCAATATCCGGAGTTCCCCGCAACATATTTAACTTGTTCCAAGGCCCCCTCTCCATGCTCCCCTCATACATACATGAATTGAGATTGGTCTTGCCAATCACTCATATTGCTTATCGGCGTAGATGTAGAGGGTCCTCTATGTGGCTCGGTGATATACTTCTCAAGCATCTCCACGACCTTGTGGAGAGAGTCACATTTGTTCGAAAGCTCCGCTACGGCCTTGGCCTCATAAATGCTAGTGGGCTTCAAGGAGGACGAAGAATGTCCTCGCTCGTCGCCCCATTGTTGGTTATTAGAGGCCATCTCCTCTAACAAGGCCGTGGCTTCATGCGGGGTCTTCGATAATATGGCTCCATTGGCGGTTGCGTCTATAATTTTCTTCGTGCCCAGTTGGAGTCCATTATAAAAACTGTGAACAAGCTCCCAATCTTCTATACGGTGATGGGAGCATTGATGCTGTAAATCCTTGAAGTGCTCCCATGCCTCATAGAGGGTCTCTTGCGGTCCTTGCTTGAAGGACATGAGAGCACTCTGTATTTTCACCGTCTTGGATGGTGGGTAGAATTTGTCGACGAAGGGGCTAGCCAACTCATCCCAAGTGGTGAATATACCCTCCGCCTACGTCCTCAACCAATATAAAGTTTTGTCTTTGAGTGTAAAGGGGAAGAGTCGCAGTCGGATTGCATCAACGGAAACGCCCGTCATTTGGAAGGTGGCGCATTTGGATAAGAAAAGCTGGATGTGATAATGCGGATTCTCATGGGAGTTCCCATGAAACGTGTCTTGTTGCATCAATACTACCAAGCCCGTTTTAGCTCAAAATTCTTGTCAGTCGCCAATTCCGGCATGGCGATGGATGATGTGGTGGAAGAAGTATTAGGCCGAAGCATATCTCTGATGGATATGATCCTCTCCATACATGCTGCTAGCTCCTCCAGTTTCTCCACACGGTTCATACAATTGTCCTCTGTAGCGTGCCTTCTCCCGGCTCTAATCCTCCTCTCGGTACGCTCGATCTCCGGATCAAATATAATATTCTCTGGATCCGCCGTCGATCTCGTGTTCATGCAAAGAGAAACAGAGTTTCAAAGGAATTGTTAGCACGATAGAAGGGTAAAAAAATAGAAACAATAATAAAGTAAAAAAGAAATAGCTATGTAGGTAGAATCAAACACTGTCGCCTCCCCGTCAACGACGCCAAAAACTTGATCGCGCCCCGGGATACACACGCACCCGGGACAAGCGACTCGTAGTCTTACCGCAAGCGCACAGTGTAGCGGCGAGTGGGTATCGAACTCAGGGAGGAACAATGACAGTGTCTCTTTCCAATCACCTAGCTATCAAAATGGTCGAGAATAGTTTGTGATATAATGGTCGCAATCGTTCAATTATAGAAAGAAATTTCAATTAAAGAAAACATCTAGGGATAGGGAATCCCCGCTACGGACCGTATCTCATCGTTGTGATTCGTAGGTTTGTTCAGTGCTAGACTTGAATCTTAGGTGAACTAGTCGCAACTAAATGTAGAACCAAGCTCACGCTCTCGCGCTATTACCGGTCAATAGCAAACCCAGGGTAGGGCCCAATCTCTTGCAAACCCTAACCTAAGCCGCTAGCGTGAAGAACGACATCATCGTTAAATCGTATCTCGAGCCCACTCTCATGCAAACTCGAGCTATGACCTAGGTTGAGATAGTTCCTACCCGTCCAATCTCTTGCAAACGGGTATTGGTATAGAATCACGATTGAAAACCCTAGCTTTGGTCCAATCTCTTGCAAACCAATTCTAGAGGAGTCCAATCGTAAATCTAAATCGAATTTCTAGGGATTCCTATCAATTGGGACCCAATATCTTACAAATCACAATCGATATGAATCCCTAGCTATCCGTAATTAATCAATCCCAAACTAACCCTAATCAATTCTAGCAAGAATTTCACCAATTCATCACAATTTAGAAATAGGGTCTATAGGGTTCATCCCTACGCCCTAAGACGATAAAACTACTCACTAATCATCATTCAATTCATAAGAAAATCAATAACAAAATCAACACAATTCATTGCAATAGAGAAATTATCAACAAAAATAGGGTTTTTAATAAGAAGAGAGACAAATTGAGAATCCAATAGCATCCAACAAAAGTATCCTTTTTAATCTCTCCAAAAAGACTAAATCTAATGATCTAAAAAGCTATCAAAAAGGCTGCCAAAAAGTATCAAAAAGTCCTCTAAACTAGGGCAATAACTGGGTTTAAATACCCCTCAAAATCGCCCAGAAAATCGTGACAAAAATGCCCATGCGCAGCCCAGAAATCGCACTTTACGCAGCAGGCGGAGCGGCTCACTCGGCCGAGTGACAAATGTCACTCGGCCGAGTGACAAACCCTGTACATTTACAGTAAGTCGGGGATTTTTGGGGGTCTGTCTTCGGAGGTGACTCGGCCGAGTGGCTTTACCCACTCGGCCGAGGGGCATTCGGTACTCGGCTGAGTCGGAACCCTCAATCGACTGACGGATTCCAGTAAGTCGGCTCCTTTGATGGGTGGATTTTCCTGTGCCACTCGGGCGAGGGGATCTTCATACTCGGCCGAGTGGACTATCGTCACTCGGCCGAGTGCACGCTGATTTCCTTCTGTGGTGTGTGTCCAGTCTGGTCGGCCGAGTGGTCTTCTTGCTCGGCCGAGTGAGTGCTTCACTCGGCCGAGTGACATGCTGTAGATGCCCAATCTTCATCATTTCGCTTCCTCGTCGCTCCTACGAAGTTCCTTCCTCTTCCACTCGTCTTCCATCGTCGAATAGCCCTCAGAAGAGCCTTGGGTGACACTCCGGAGTGGGTGCAAATCCTCTTAATCTCAAAATCACTCCGAATCGCTCCATATCTCCTGAAACACGACAAAAACAAGAAATCGTGAAAAGCATCGCAATATTGTCGAATAATCGTGAAAAACGCGATATGAGCGATCAAAGTGGCATGCAAACATGCAGAAAAAGGGTGTAAAATATGGAGTGATCAGCGGTGAAGGTCATCTGGAATGTCGATATCGAGCATCCTAGCAAAGATGGTAAAGAAACCATCGCAACAGACGTCAGTGGCATAGTCGGTGGTGGCAGTATGTAGTAGGCGATAACACAACCAGTGGGCTGCGTCAAAGAGCATGAATGGGTGGAGTGAGACATCCAGGTGTAATCTCAGAAGTCGGGTCATGCCCATAAGATGGGTAAGCTCTGGTAGGGACATGGTCCCGACCTCAGGCCTGTAGAAGAGAGTGGTGGCTAAGTGTCTCTGAGCGTAACGAAGGCATGGGTGCATGATGCATGATGCCTTCGTCCGACTAGGGCGATACTGAGGAAGGCCTGAAATACGCTCCCAAAAGACGCGAGCATCAAATGTGTCCACATCATAGTGTGGAGAAAAGGCTGCTCTGGGCTTGGGGATGGAAGGGAAGTGAAAGTACTCGCGGATCATGGCATGTGTAATAGTGCAGTCGTGATCCATGAGCCGAAAGGTGATGCCATCACCTGCTGGGGTCTGAGCGAGGGAGCTGAGAGCCTCGAGTGCAATGTGGGTGTAGGTGGGGGCGTGTACACCGAGAAAGCAGTCGAAAACGATTGCTCGGTAGATGTTATGGACCCCCTGAAGGAGTCCAAGGGATCGCATGGTAGGCACGTCTATGAACAAAGTAGGTATGAGACGACGCTGAGAGATCCGAATAAAGCTCTCTCGGTGTGTGTCGTCTTGAAACGTGATGCCATAGGTCCGTAGACGTATATGCAGGGCATCCTTGGTGCCTACTAGGTCTGGGGGAGATGATGCAGAGGCAGTGGTGGCTGTGGAGGGAATGGGGGCAGAGGTTGTAGGGGTAGTGGTGGACGTGATGGGTGTGGAAGGTGTAGGTATAGGAGCTGTGGTGGAGGGGGTGGTAGTGGTGGTGATGGTGGTGGTGGTGGTGAGTCGTGCACGACGCTGGGGTCTGGAGGAAGAGGCGCCTGGAGTGGGCCTCTTCCCACAGATGGGTGGGGCGGGGGCACCTCGGGTGTGAACCGTCGTGTCGATGGTAATGTGATGCTGCGGTATAAAAATAGGTAAAAGGGAAGAGTGTACCGAATGTGTGAGTGATGCGAGCTATGCGAGTGCCAAAATATCCCCCAAGCTAGTCCCTGTAGTCTGTGCTGACGTAGGAAATGAACACCTACAATAGAAAGAATAAAACAACAAAATATGGCATTAAAAGTTGGGGACAAACTGATTTTGGGCTGCTCGACCGAGCAGTGATACTGTTCGGTCCGAGCTGTGATTCTCGGTGGAGATGTGCGGACCGAGTACTGCGCTGCTCGGTCAGTTGACCGAGCGGCGGTGGCCGTGCCGTATGGCACATGAGATCGGAGAAGGGGGGTTTTTGGCGATCGGATGAGGGAGGGGGGGGGGGGGTAGTGGGGGGGGGGGGGTTCTTGGTGGTCAGATGGGCGGCGCCGTCGGTGGCGGCGGCGCCGTCGACGGTGCCGTTGATTAGAAATAGGGACGGGGGGAGAGAGATGGGCAGAGAGAGAGAGAGGAGGGAGGGTCGGCAACTAACCAGAGATGGGCGGCAGACCGGCGACGCAAGCGGCGGAGCGGCAGCGAAGGACGACGACGACATGGAGAGAGTGAATTAGTGGGGAGCTCTGGGGGGAGAAAATTTTTTAGGTTAAAAAATTTAGATTAGGGTAAATTTGAAAGCGGGTCTGGGTAAAAAAAACCCAACTCATTTGACAGTGGGACCCATGATAGTAGAATAATCGACTCGGTCCGAGAAGCTAAGCTGCTCGACCGAGTCATTCATGCTGAAATTTTATTAAAGCAAGTTGTAAGATACTCCCTTGCCAGCTCGATCGTATCTCTAAAATATGAAATAGAAATAAGAAATTGAAAAAGAAAATTTGAAATCTAAGAAATTGGGTTGCCTCCTAATAAGCGCTCATTTTTAGTCGTGAGCTCGACTCCCCTTGATTTATCGATGGTCGCTTGTTGCGCGTGGCGGTCGCGTGCCATTCTTCGCGATGGTGCAATCCGACGGCATTTGGTTTCTGCCTACTTCAAGACTCTCCTCTGAGTAGCATATGGTCTCTGGTTCTTCATGGTTCGTAGAATGATGTAGAAGTTTATAATCCAATACTCGGATGTATGCGGCGACCGCTTTGTGGTAGGTTGGGTCGCCGTCATCTCGATACCTGTTTTCATTGGGTCCTTCATGACCCCCTCAGAAGTGAAATACTCAATGGCTTTGTCTTCAAGAAGCTCCAAATAGCTGGCTCCTTCCACACGAGCTCGCTCTCTCATTGACTTCTGTAGCTGGAACTCGGCTTCTATGTTTCCCACGTTGAGAGAGAGGGTCCCTTCTCGGACATCGATCAGAACATTGGCCGTTGCCATGAAGGGGGCGGTCGTGTATAAGTTAGGAGCTCCCTCCCTCAGGCATATCCATGATAATGAATTCGACGGGAACACATAATCCCTGGGGTATCTGAAGGATGACATCCCTTGCTATACCCACCTGTAGGTGATAGAATGATCTCCAAGCTGGATGGACATACTCGTCGGCTCTAGTTCACTTCCAGTCTGCAGTCTCTTAAAAATAGTGAGGGACATCAAACTGATGCTATCCCCCAAGTCAATCAAAGCTCTGCTGATAGGCATCCCTCTAATGGAACACGGCACGGTAAAGCTCCCCGGATCCGGCAGCTTCCGTGGGAGACAATTTTTGATAACGGAGGTGGAGTCCTCCAATAGCTTAATCTCTTCCGGCTTTCTTCTTCCCGTGATCATATCCTTCAAAAATTTGGCGTAGATTGGGATCTCCGTAATGGCGTCCATGAATGGGATGTTCAACTGGATTCCCTTCAACAACTCCATAAACTTGGAGTATTTCTTCTCCATCTTGGCTAGGGCTAGCCTCTGTGGCTATGGAGGGGGAGGTCAGGTAGCTTTACCCTTGGCTGCATCGACGGGAGGTGGTGTTGTAGTAGGCATGACGGGTGGGTCATCTGCTTTATCCTCAAAAACGATAGGCTCTTCAGCAGCCTCTTCCCTATTGCTGTCATCGACGGCTTCTTCAACAGTAACTTTTCAACAGTAACTTTCTCCTTGCTCAGCACCGGGACCATAACGGGGTCAGTCACCCGTCCTCCACGTGTAGTAACTGAAACCACAGCATTAGCTTTGGCCCTTGGGTTTGTCTCCGGCTGTGAGGGTAATCTCCCCTGATTCTTCAAGAGCTACTACGACATTTGACCCCTCAGTTCATCAAGTGAAGAATATATGCTTTTGAACTGGGTCGAGGTGTCCTGATTAAAACGGGCCAGACCACTCATAAAGGTCTCTAGAGTGGCCTCTAAATTGGATCGAGGTGGATTCGGCGCGTAGCCTTTCTGAGGCGACAGATTGAATTGATATCTCGGTGGTCGAAAAGGTCCAGCCGGCCTAAATCCGCCATGTTGCTGATTTTGCTACTGCCCATGCTGCTGCTGAGGAGGGGGTGGTGGTCTCTGAAATTGTGGAGGTTGCAACCCTCCACTTGGGTTTCCATAAGAAAACCCCGAGTGATTCCTAGCAGTTGGATGCTGCCACTGATTCCGTCCCTCTCCTTGGACGTGTTGCACAGATTCAGACTATTCGGTGCCATCATAGAGTGCCTCACTAGGAATATAGCTCTGATCTACATACTCCTCTGCAGGATGATAAGATGTGCTGGGTGATGCCAGGATGGAATCCAGGCGCTGTTCGATCCTGGCCACTTGTTTGCAAGCAGATTTGACCTAGGGAGTCCAGGTTACAATGGTCCTTTCTTCACTCCATTATTGATTGTTGGCCGCCATATGCTCCAACAAGTCAATAGCCTCTTCAGGAGACTTATCCAGTAAGGTGCCTTGCGTCGCAGCATCTATGATCATCTTGGTGCTAGACTGAAGCCGGTTGTAAAACCTCTGCACCAAATCCCACGGCTGAATCCTGTGGTGAGGACACTGATGTTGGAAGTCCTTGAACCTCTCCCATGCCTCATAGAGTGATTCCTGTGGGATCTGCTTGAAGTTTGAGATCGCTCCACGGATCTGCAATGTCTTTGAGGGTGGATAGAACTTATCCATGAAGGCAAGTGCCAGCTTCTCCCAGGTGGTGAAATGGTTGGGAGGGTGGGCCCAGAGCCAATACGAGGCTTTATCCCTCAAAGTGAACGGGAAAAGCCGCAGCTTCACAGCATCGTCGCTCACGTCCTTGGCCTTGAACGTGTCACACTTCGCCAGGAAGGTGTCAATATGATGGTTGTGATTTTCATGCGGATGTCCGTGGAAGGGATCCTGCTGCATCAGATTAATCAACCCTATTTTTAGCTCGAAGCTCGCTGCTGCCAGTTGCGGTCTAAGAATGGAGGAGTTGTTCACAAACATTGGTTTCATATGGTCCCGGACGGACCCGATGCGAGGAGGAGGATTATTGTTGTCTGCCATCTGAGCGGAGGGAGATGAACTTCTACTTGAGGCCCTCAAGGCCCTCATTGTCTTCTCGATCTTGGGATCGAATAATAATTCTCAAGTAGATCCCTTAAAGCGAGTGTTCATGCACCAACAAAACTCTAACAAATACCGTCAGTAGCACCGAAATAAATATGAGAATACAAATGGGTGGAAAGGAGAGAAATGATTAAAGTACAGTAAACTTCAGAAAATAAAAAAAATAAACTGAGATAAACACTATTGCCGTCCCCGGCAACGGTGCCAAAAACTTGACGCACCCGAAACCTACACCTAATTCCACCTGGCGGTGTCATGATCGCCAGGCGTGGTATGGCCCCTAGGCTTCAATTCTGGGCTCCATCTGCAAGCGGACGATGTCGAGTTATAGTATAAATGATATCGAATCCCACAGGGACGGTGATAGCGTATATGGATTCTCAGTTTACTTCTAAATATTGAAGTGAGATAGCTATCGGGTTGAAGTAGTTGGTTGGGGTGTTGTTGTTGTTTTACTAATAAAAAGGGCTAGGGCATTAGGGATCACCACTAAGATCTTCGGGGATCGACATTGGAATAGAATCCTCACGTTGCACTAGGGTTAGGGGATGATTCTCATAATTCATACCACTCTCGTGGGTTGGAATTGTGAGGTATTTCGGTATCTCTTGTTGACGTAATGGCGGTAGCCGTCAACGTAGCGGTATGGTACGTCGATGGATCCCCTCAAGGCACGAGCCGGGCATGGTCACGAGCCTTAGTTGGATCCACCGATTTCCCTATTCGGATCCCATAGAAACCCCTTAAGCAAATCAATTCCACAGACCGTGGGCATGATCTCAGTACGGGTTATCTAGGGATTCGGAAGGATCGACCGAAATACTACCCTAAATCCCTGATTTAATATGGAGATTCAGATCTACATCTTCTCCCTATGATCTTAGGGCTAACCCATCAACCCTAGAAGGATCTACTCACACATGGCAATATTCACGAATAAAAACATCATTTTTAGAGATGAAGACATCATAACAATCGAAAGAGTAAAAATAGAAGACTTACCGTGGGGAGATAGATAAGAATTGTAATTTATAGATCCAAGAAAAATTCCTGATTCCCAAGCACAAGAGCAATCGAGAACAAGAGTAATAATCCGAAGGTTTCGATCCAATATTCTTTTACAAAAATTAATCTAAAAACTAACTATCCAAATCGCCTCAGCTTCCCCTCTAAAAACTCTTCAAAAACTCTCCAAATGAGTCGTCCCCCTCGCTGTCACGAGCTCCGAGCATTCAGTCCTCCAGATCGCACAAGTCACGACTTCAGAAAACGTTTCCAAAAATAGCCTCAGCATCGCAGACCGAGTAGGCTGCTCGGTCGAGCAATGCATTGCTCGGTCCGTTGCTCGGACCGAGCAGCTTAACTGCTCGACCGAGCTTGACAGGGAATCGAAATTCTCTAAAATCATTGCTCTGCCTGTATGGGCCGAGTCAGCTCAGCTCGGTCCGAGCAGAGACTGACTCAGTCACTGAAGAGCTACTCGGGCCGTGCGCTGGAATTTCTTCAGCTGTGAAATCTGACGCTAGTCGACCGAGCAGGTGAACTACTCGGTCCGTGCGATCCCCGTATCTACCCACTTTTCCTTCCTTACGTCTGCTCGACCGAGCAGCTCCTCTACTCGGTCGAGTCATTTGGGAAATCTTCTGCTGCTGCTCCTGAAGCAGCTCCACCTCTCCTGCTCTCTTCTCTTCTCCTCCTGCTCTCTCTCTTTTCCTTCCATGGATCTAAAAGTATGGCGGACTCCTCCAGAGCCTCGCCAATGAGCTCACGAACGTGTCGGATGTGTCCATACCCAAGTGGGGTCCCAAATCGCTCCAAAATCCATGAAAACTCATAAAACACTACGAAACTCGAATATAACGTCAGAATCGCGATATCGTAGTAAAATGTGGGATTTGGATGCGAAAATGACATGGGATGCAATGGAATGATGATATGAAAATAATGGAAAATATGGACACATCAACCACCAGAACCACCAGCACCACCATCTGATGCCACACTTGGTTCATGGCAGCGGGACCCATCACCACCTCCAAAGGGTGGTGCCGCTTTGGAGGTGGTGCCGTTGTCTTAGTTGAGACTTTGCTCAAGTTCTCCCCTATTTTTCTGTGCCCAGCCGATTACACTTTCAGGTCACCGCTTCAAATAGCTTAGGGGAGAACATATTTTGCTGCACCAAAATCATTACATCATTTGTGTGCATGTTTGCGTTTAGGCATTAGGATCATATAGTTTCATTAGGATTATTTTTCCTTATTTTTTCTTTTTAGGACTTTATTTTATTTTATTTTCTTTTCATTTCACCCACCCACCCCCCTTTGATTTCACCATCCGACTGGCAGTTGCTCTCCACAGTGAGGACACTGCTATGTTCATCTTGAGGGAGTATTGCTTTCGCTTTTTATTTTCTTTATTTTTCGTTTTTTCTTTATTTTTTCTACCATTTTCCACTCATTTTCTCTTTTTAGAATCATTATTTAATTTTTTCTCTTTTGAGTGCATGCATGCATGTTTTTCTCAAGTTTCTCTCTTTTATTTTCTCTTTTTAAGACTAGAGATGATTCTTTCATGATTGCAATATAAGCTACGTACACTCAACAAATTTCTTTACACACTCACATTGCATTTTCTGAGTTTATTATGCTTCATTGAAAATATAAGATGGATTTTAATTTGAACTCTGTGCTTTGCCGAATTAGAGCTAATTCCTTGATTAGAATGCTAATTTAATTTTCTTTTTCATAATTTGATTTCATTTCTCCACGATAAATATTCTCGAAACAGTTAAGCTGACATTGCATGATTTAATTGAAGATTGAATGACTAGTTGCATGATTGTGTGATCAACGATACTTTTTCATAACGAGAAGTAATTCAAAAGAATTTGGATAACCCACGAAACTTGAGTAGCGTTGATTAGAAATTCGGTTACTAAGCCATGTCCCGAATTCTATCTTTTCCTTTTCCTTTTGTATATAGCCAATAATGATCTTTGATTATGCTTTGCATTCCATCGGTTTACGTGAGTTTGCAAAAATACCAAAAACATAAAAATTCAAAAAATTCAAAAATTCCTAAATAAAAGGCCCGAGGGGTTCTTTGTAACCCGATGGCCTAAGATTGCCTGGTCTAGGATGCATATGCCGCCTTTTATATATATTGAGTTCATCTCGTATATATAAAGAAAGAAAAACCCAAAATAGCCAAAAAGGATTGTAAAAAGAAATTTCCCACATCCTTACCCCATTTTCTATATAGAATAATTAAGGACATGGCGAGGTTGAAGATTTCTAGGATTCACGAACGGGTTTAGTGCTGTGATTCCCAAATTTAATTGAATTTACTATCTTCATCTATGAAAATCAATTAAAAAGAATTTATCTTGCATGCTTGAAAGATTGATCATGATATGATACGGTGGATAGAGAATGCATTGTGGAGACTTGAATTCGAATTTGTGGACTTTGTATATTAACTAGTAAGCTATGATTGGAGTTTTTCTCTAATTTCAAATCATATATTCGATTTCGAGTTTGCTTTATTCATTGAAAATCCATGCTATATAATCAATGCTAGACTTGATGCTATTCTCGTGAGTTATGTGTTTTTAATTTCTAAGTTGAAGTGTTGCCGCATGCTTATGAGATGAGGAGATGATTTAGTTGCTTTTTCTTAGCTTTGACTTCGTTTTCACATTATTATTTTTATTCTCCGACGAACTTTTTATTCGTATTCCTCGGTGACGAGTAAGAGGTAAGCTTGGAGGATTTTGATATGTCCATGTTTTATATACTTTTATTGCATCATTTTATATCGTTTTGGTCACTCGAAACTCGTTTTATCACTTTATCGATCATTTATTGGATTATATGATTTTCGGGGCTTTTGTTTCATTTTCAGGAGTTTTGATGTGATTGGGAGGAAAACGGAGTTATGGACACATTCGAGATAGCCGGAGCATCAATTGCAAGGCTTGCTAGGTGTGTGACATGGTGGAGAAGAAGATTCAAGGAGAAGAAGATGAAGGAAGAAGAAGAGAAGAAAAGAGTTAAGAGCTGCCCAAGTCCATCAGCATCTCTAGTCTACTCGGACCAAGTACGCTTGCGTACTTGGTCTAAGTAGGTGTAACAAAACTTTGATGAAGTCTAACTTAGTAGCTCATTGAGCTAAAAGAGTATTCAGAACCAGTAGCTTGGCTACTTGGATCGAGCAGAAATGCAGGCAGAAGACCATTTTCAAGCCACTGGCACTCGGACCGAGTGCCGAGGTGACTCGGTCCGAGTGATTATTGAATTAGATCGAGATCCAAAGGGGGGTTGGTCGACTCGGACCAAGTATCTTGGCTATCCGGTTCGAGTCGACCAGGTCGCCAGTAGTAGAATGACTTCTTATTTGCTTTTGTTTTCTTTGTTGGATAAAAACCCATTTGTATAAAAACCTAAATTGTAACCTAGGATTAAAAATGAAGAGATTATCATCAGTTTTGAGCAGCAACTTAATTTCTAGAGCTAGGATTAGGGTTTTGAGAGGAGATTAAGTTTGGAAAAATTGGATTCTTGTTGGGTTCTTAATTTATTTAATAGATTTCCGAGTTCTTTTTGTTGGGTATTGCTTCTCTACCCTATTTGTATTGAATGTCTATTATTTTTAATATAAATTGCTGCCATGATGATAAATCTTCTTATTAGCATTGTTTTTATCATTTTTATTATGATTAGTGAGTAGTTCTATCTAGGGCTAATGAATGAACCCTAGGATTTTATGGTTTAGATGCTGAAGATATGATTTTCAGGTTAGGTTAGTGATTAGGGTTGTGATGTGATTGATTCACCCATGCTTATATGGTTCCCATCTAGGGTTTGTGATCCACGATAGTGGCAGTTGTGTTAGTTCTTGGGTTCAAGACTAACGTTGTTTTGATGATGATCAATACATAATGTTAGTGTGCTAATCCATCTTATGGTTTATTCTCAGTTTATCTTATTGATTATATGTTGATGAGACATAGCATAATGCTTGGAGGATGATGTAATGGATATATTAAAGACCTCCAAGAGTGATGGTGTGCTCAAGCTTGGATGAAGTCTTGAATATCATCTAATGAAGCCAAAGCTTGGAGCAAGATGATGCATGGACTGTTGGATCTGGATCCTAGCCTGGTGGTTTGATAGGCTTATAAAAATATTTTCGCGTAAACCACGAGAAATCACACGCATTTAAAAACACATGCAGAGTAAATAAAAGACAATTACAGAGAACACACAGATTATCCTGGTTCGGTCGCATCAAAGACTTATGTCCAGCTCCCAAGCAAATATTAGCATTCATAAGTTCCTTCGGTACACCTACAATGGGGTCCTAGCTCCAACTCCCCACATAGACTGTACCACACTCAACAAAGTACAGAACTCTATCAACCTAGTAAATGCGTATCTTGACAGCACCAACACGTCAAGACCCTCTTGTCTAGTCCCAACCAGATAAGTCCCAAAATAACACAAAACGGTAAAGTTTCTGTAATGCCCTGATAGCTACTGCACAAGTACTAGAAAGGGGGGTGAATAGTACTTTAAAATGATCAAGAGTAATTATCTTGCAAACTCAACCAACAATGCAGAATTAAAATATTGACAACAAAGAAAGACAAACACAAACAAGCGATGTAACGGGTTCGGATCTACCCAAGTCTCCCCGACTTGTTCCCGGTGATCTTACGTCCCAAACACCTGGATCCCCTCCGGCTACTTGAGTTAGAAACCACTAACCCAAGTTTTGCACTATGAAATTCTTGTAGAAAACCTCTACAAGATCAAATCATACACAAATCGAAATGTGACTCCCACAAACCGGGATCACACACTTCTCTCACAACCGAGAGAAAAACTTGCAATAACAAAGTAAATGAAATATAAAACACTTACCAACAAAATCCTATGCCTTGAGTAAAACTTACGATTTTAGGGCAAGGAGGATTTTGAAGAAGAAGAAGTCACCAAACCCTAGCTCCACCAAGATGAACAGCAATATGTGGCTAGGGAGAAGTTGGAGACTTGGATGACAATCAATGAGAATCTCTCTTGAGGAATAAGAGTGAGGGAGGGATTCTTGTGAAGAGAGGGAGCTTGGAAATAGGAATTAAATGCTCTCTCTTTGATCTCTTAAAACTCAATAATGGCAGCCTTGAATGCTATGAAGAAGCATCTCAAGAATATATATGAGTTAGAGAAGAGAGAGGGAAAATTCGTGCATTTAATGCTCCAACGGATCTATTTCTGAAGCAGTCTAATCGGTCTAAGAAGGATCACTGACCGATTAGTTTTGAAACTAGTCGGTCGGTGATTCTTCTTGGACCGACTAAACAGTTCACAGCCAAGATGAATAATTCAGGAGATATAGAACTAGTCGGTCTAAGAAGACTTGCCAACCGACTAGTTTGACAACTAGTCGGTCGGTGAGTGTTCTTTGACCGACTAAGAGTTGAAATACAATAGGTTGAATTCAAAGAGAGCTAGTCGGTCTAAGAACCAATTCCAACCGACTAGTTTCACAACTAGTCGGTCGACAGTTGTTCTTGGACCGACTAACTGTAAATAGTAGCCCAGGCTGAGAAATGAAGTTATAACTAGTCGGTCTAAGAAGGATTCCAAACTGACTAGTTTGACAACTAGTCGGTCGGTGAACCTTCTTTGACCGACTAATTGGTCAACAGTGAAGATGTTGAATTGAGCAAGGAGATCTAGTCGGTTCAAGAAGGATTACTGACCGACTAGATGACAATCTAGTTGGTTGGTTCTTCTTCTTGAACCAACTAAGATGCACAAGAAGCCGTGAAATGAAGCGTGAAGCTTCGGGAAAGTTTCTATGGGCTTCTAAGATAATCCTAGCTCTAAGATATAAGCATTATGAAGATTTTAATGTAAGACCTACTCAAGGCTTAACATTCTACGAAAAGAAGCTAGAAGACTATAAATTAAACTGGACGAACCGTCTTCAAAGCTTCAATCCGAATCTCTTGACTTCAATAATGCTCCTTTAGCTTCAACGAAGCTTCAGGCACTCGATCACACGCTTTGAGAAGTCTTGAGCCGTCGCTTTTGATGTTCATAGAATTTTGGCGACGATCTCCATAACTGCGCTCACAAAGAGTTAGTTCACGATATTTATGTTTGTTCATCATCAAAACCAAATCCGGGGAATCAATACTCAACATTCTCCCCCTTTTTGGTGATGACAAACCAACATAAATAATAATCAATAATAATGAGTCGAAAGAAATTTACTTACTCCCCCTGCATTGATGACACGTTAATTTCATATTAAATAATAATCATACGCATCAAGCAGACGAGGAAAGTATAAAATATGAACCCAATTATTGAAATATAGGATTTGAAATCCATTTTTATATCTTAACTCCCCCTGAATCTAACATATCAAATTAGATTCACGGTAAATTGCTTTAAATTATCATGTAGCTCATCGTCATTATTAATTCTCTCCCCCATTGGCATTAGCAAAAAGAGTGGGAGGAGATCAACGACAACAACAATGGCTACAAATAAAAGCACGGGAGTCGTAGAATACGACCACGGTCCAAATGACACCAATGTAAAATACGAAGTAAATCAAAGCATGCCAACGAGACCATAGTCGAAGATCGAAAAATAAAATCATCAAAACTCAAATCAATTTCACATATTGAGTTATGAAACATACTCTCCAATATCAACATTCTTAATGAATTTAGTGCATGGAAAACAATTCTATGTTTTCATAGAATGAATTTCTATTTAATCAATATATTCGTCGAGCGACGACATCAACATCAGAGACAAAAAGAAATATAATGTGCACAAAGAATTAAATGGCAACACGATGTATATATATATGTGTGTGTGTTTATATATATATGTGTGTATATATATATATAAGGATACATCAAAAGTATACATCCGCCAACACAAAATATGAACCATCATTAGGTCGATGCACATAATACAACACATGTCACAAAATATACATACAGCCACAATGTATCACCAAAACATACAAAACAACACATCAAAATACATAGTCACCCATCTATCCTACCCCACTCTCTCACAACAAATATATCATCCAAATGCACATGGGAGAGTCCTCCAATGCAAGCTCAGGAGGTGGAGGGAGGATCAGTAGCAGCTACAGGCTCTGCAGAAGGGGTAGTGGTCTCGGGAACGACCGGAGTGTCAACTGAAGGGAGAGTGGCAATAGGAGTGGTCTCGGGAGCACCAGCAGAAGTATCCACCGAAGGAATGGTGGCAGCAGGTGTGCTCTCGGGAGCACCAGCATAAGTAGCAGCAGCAGACGTACCCTCGGGGGCACGAGCAGGCGATCCAAGAAGCTCCTGGAGATCAGCCTCATCCATTTCCTCCTCGTCAGAAACTGAAGGAGGAACCTCAATGCCCAAGTGAGAACAGATGCGAGCTAGCATCTCCTCAGAACGAGCAACACGAGACTCCACACGTCTCAGAGAAACTGAAAACGCAGAGAGTGAAGGAGTAGGAGGAGCAGGAGCAGAGGGGGTAGTCCTCTGAACGTGATGAAGCGACGCAATAGACTTCTTGACGGCAGTCGCGTTCAGGGGAGGACCCATAGGACGCTGGTCATCGGGAGGGAGAGGGACGCCGAAGTGACGGAAAACGAGAGTCAATAGGCACGGATATGGAATATGAGCAGACTTGGTGGATTTCCTTCTGCACTCAAAGGAATCCATCATGTCAAGGATAATACGAGCCAAATTGATCTCGCCCCCCATGAAAAGAGCGTAGATAAGCTTGAGAAACGGCTGGGAGGGCAAGCTAGAAGAGCCGTACTTCGGTAGGAGGAACGAATTCAGGATAAGATTGAGGACCCAAGCGTTAGGCTTAAACGATTTCGAGGGGACACCAATCATGGCGGGAGGGATGACATGGAACATCTCAGAAAGCATCGCCTGGTCAAGATCGTGGATATCATCTACGGAGATATCAGCAGGGAGCGGGCCAGAGGATGAGACACCAATCAACTCCCCTAAAATCTTTACTGTGAGGACAATAGGTGTCCCCAAGACAGTGGTCTCAATGGAGTGGGTGTCATCATACTCACCTCGGACTCGATTGGCATAGAACAATTTGACGAGTCGGGGGTACGAGTGAGGGTTCGCCTTGGGGTCATGGCGAAGATAGTCAAGTAGGCCGCTGTAGGAGAGAAGATCGGCGAGATGTGGAAAGTCAGAAAACTGAACGAAGTGCTCCAAAATCAATGGACAGTGCTCGATACGGTTGTAAGACACAAGACACAACGAGATATCGACACCACCCAAAGGCATGGGAGCCTTCCCCTTAGACGGACGAGAGCTAGATCGAGGAGGAGGAGTAGGAGCCTTATCGGTAGGCTCAGACTCAGGAATATACGCTTTGTCGGAGTCAGAAGCGGGAGGAGTGGGTGCACGAAAGGAGCTAGGCTTGGGTTCTGAAGACGATCGGGATCTCGGCTTAGCAGTTGCCGTCCTCTTCTTCTTAAGAGGAGGCGAAGAGGAGGATGGACGAGTCGATTTGGCACGGTGTTTGGGTTGAGGAGGGTCGGTAGGAGGAGACTCTACGGTCATGGGAGACGGAGAGGAGGGACGGATAGGAATACGCGTCTTCGCCATGATCGAGACGAGACAACACTCATCAACCAAAAGAAACCATAAATCGATCGAAATTGAAGGAGAACGAACGGAAACCCTAATACAAATGAGTTATAGCCGAAAATGAACCCTAAAAAACTGAGAGGGAGAGAGAGCTATACCCAGCGAGACCCTAGGAAGGAGGAAGAGATGGCCGGCGGCGACACACGACGGTCGGAGACGGCGGAGTTGGCTGAGGAAGATGGAGGGTCGCAGGATTAGGGGGTTTGAGAGGAGGGATGGCACCGATTAGAAAGAATTCTAATCGGTGCGGGGTAATATAAGTCGATCGGGAGAGTCAAAGACCCAAATGCCCTAACGCATTTAGTTGGTCACAGTTCAAGTGCTGACCGACTAGAGTGCAATCTAGTCGGTCGGCCAATGTGCTTGGACCAACTAAATGCAAACAATAACTGTCACGCCCCGCTTCCCAAAACAACGGAGGCAAAGCGTGACTAAGGCCCGCTTAGGCCGTGGTGAGAAGCCCGGACCCAATAAGCGTCTGTGTGGTACTCCAAGTCGAAGGTACAGGTCCCTGCATGTTAGTACAGAACAATAAAAGTACGAAAAAGAAAGACAATCATTTTATTCCAAATTAAATATCCAAAGTACTGAGAGTCTAAAACGCCCGAAGGGCTACAACTGCAGAAAAGGAAACTACCGGTGCAAGCACCCAACCTAGACAGGAAAACAAAAGGTGCTACGCACCCAACAACTAAAGTGGAACCTCCGGATCAGCAGTGGGGATCTCTAACTCTGGTCGTCCTCGGGCACGTACTCAGGATCGACGTCCTCTGGCTCTACGTCCTCGGGTAGCTCGGTCTGGTCGTCGTACTCCGGCTCGACACCTTATGTACAACACCAAAGAGAGGAACTGTACGTTAGGTAAAGTCTACAACAGAAAGTCAGACTCTACTGCAAGTGTACTGAACTATTAAACATCGTTTTACTGGTTGATTAGCATGCTGGGGTTATAACAAAGTAACAATAGAAGTAACATAGCAGGAAAGTAAAGCGTAGCAGGCAGTAGTTGTAGCGTGTGCTACCGACTACGGGACTAACCTAAAGGTGTCAGGACAAGATGAAGACAGACAAGACAAGTCAGACACGACACGACACGTGAGACATGAAGGGTTCACGCCTTACGGGTTGAGGGGGATCAGACCCTCTCCCCGTGCGCACGCTCAACCCTACCCCAAACCCCAGAACTCAGGACAAGAAGTACAGAGATCACTTCCGCTAGGGAAGCACCTGAAACGCCTGCATGCTTTTTGTATCACGGAGATCACTCCCGCAAGGAGAGCACCTGAAACGCCCGAAGGCTTTTTGTATCACGGAGATCACTTCCGGTCGGGAAGCATTTGAAACGCCCAAAGGCTTTTTGTATCACGTAGATCACTCCCGCAAGGAGAGCATCTGAAATGCCCGAAGGCTTTTTGTGTAACAGGGACAAGACACGACCAGTGTACGGGAGAGTTATTCTAGGGTGTCCACACGCACACACACACACAAGATAATCCTAAGGTGTCACAAGTTGTTGTTCGTCGGACTTAGACTTTGTCGTCAAGTCTAAGTCGTCAGGGTGACCCAGACGCTATCATTTCACGCCCAGATCTAAACACTCACAGTCTAACAGTTCTAACAATTTAAGACCAAGACGCGGTCAAAAACGCAAGTGGGTACACTTGCCTGCGGTGGCGAGTGTGTCGTCCGTCCGAGGCGTCTCGTCCAGTCGTCGTGTCCACGGTAGTCCGTCTGAAACAGTCACGGCGACGGTGTCAGGTCGCGATTTTAGAAATTCCTATTTAAGTTCATTTCTAGGTTGAACGTGGCTACCCTAACAGTCACGAGTCAAGTTGTCCGATCAGCCTATCCGACGATTCTATCCTATGTGCACAGTCAAAAGTCCGATTGTCAGTCTACGGTTCCACATCGTTTTAAGAGAGCAGAAAATTAAATTTACTGAGTTAAGTTGCCGATTTTAGTTAAGTTTTCAGTTTTGCTACTGTGTAGGTTTTGCTACGAGGTAGGGGAACCAACCTGTCCGGTGTCTGGAGTAGCACAGACGTAGCGTTTGAACGGCAGGAAGTCTGTGTCGTCTACGCCGTCTCATCTACGGGTAGTGTAGCGAGACTTGTCCGGGCAGCGGACAAAGTGCGTGAGCAGCGAGTAGAGGCGAAACAGCGTCAACGACGTGATCGATGCTGAAACAGCGAGCAACGGCACGGAAACGGCGATACGACGTCACCGTAGCTCGGTCGAAGGCTGTCCGGCCTAGGAGGAGGCCGTGGGGGGTGTCTCCGGCGATGGAGATTGCCGTTCAACAACGGAAAGCGGCAGCAGTCGCAGCTGCCGTCTGCAGCAATGACCTCGGCGACGGAGGAGAGCTCCGACGACCACGGGGCTGTGAGAATGCTCGAGCGGCTGCACAGGCCGCCGGCGGTGACTGAGGGGTCGTGCGGTGTCGGGGGTTGATGAGGGAGCGTCAGGGAACTCAACAACGATCGGAAGTGGCACGCTGCGGCGGTTTTCCGGCGATCGGGCGGTCTGCGGTCTGCTGTTTTGCGGCAACGGCTTGCGGCGGCTGTCACAGCGGCGGGCGGAGCTACGGCAGCAGCTGCAGCTGCGGCGGCGGTGGGTGAGCGTCGGAGCAACCCACCGGCGGTCGGGGTTAGGGGCCGGCGTCGGATCATGAGGGAGGGTGAACGTGAGGGAGAGAGAGGGGGAGAGTAGGTATCGGGCTTGAGGGGTTTGAAAAGAATGGCGGCTGGGAAAATAATTTGCCCTAAGTTTGATGTTGCACGTGAACAAAGTTAATAGGTTTAGGGTTTTTAATATATTAAAGTTTGATATATTCACCTAGGGAAAAAAATAGGGTTAAGTGTAGGAGATAGAGAGAGAGGGGGTGCAACCAGGGATAAGCCTAGGGGCAATAGAAAACAGTTTAGGAAACAAATCATGAAATAATTCAAAAGATATAGCCAGATCTGTCACCGATTCGAATTTGAATTGATCGGGAAATCGACGGTTGAGATTTGTCCGCGTGATATCTCTTAAACTGGACGTCAGAAAAATAATCCGAAAATACCGGGGAGATCGTGGAGACGAGACGCACAGATCTACGGAGCCCGATCGTGCGTAACACCTACCAAAAATTTGTAATGCCCTGCTAAGCTACTGCACAAGTACTAGAGGGGGGGTGAATAGTACTTTAAAATAATTAAGAGGCTAATTCCTTATTACCTTGCAAACTCTACCAATTAATGCGGAAATGCGGAATAGTAAATAATCGACAACAAATACAAACAATCGCAAACAAGCAATATTACTGGGTTCGGATCCACCCAAATCTCCTCGACTTGTTCCCGGTGATCCTACGTCCCAAACACCCGGATCCCCTCCGGATACTCGAGTTAGAAACCCTAACTCAAGATTTCCACTATGAAATACTTGTGAAAAACCTTCACAAGTCAAATCATACACAAATGAACTTGTGACTCCCACAACCCGGGATCACAATCACAACTCTCACAACCGAGAGTAAAACACTTACAATATGAAAGTAAATGAAATAGAACTTCTTACCGACAAAATACCTATGCCTTGAGTATACTTACGAATTAGGGCAAAGATGATTTTGAGGAAGAAGAAGGCACCAAACCCTAGCTCCAAGATGTAGATCAGCGATGGAGAGTTATGGGGTAGATGGTGACCTAGGATCAAGCACTTGGCTTGGAAGGCTTACAATCAATGAATCTCTCTTTTGAAATAAGAGTGAGAAGAGATTCAAGATTGGAATAAATGACCTTTGAATGAGAGGGAATGATTTCTCTTTGATCTCTAAACTTGTCTTAATATCAGCCTTGAGTGCAATGAATGCAGCTCATCAAATATATATAGGTTAGAGGAGAGAGAGAGAAACGTTTCAATTAAAGCTCCAACGGCTCTATTCTGAACCAAACTAGTCGGTCAAAGAACAACCACCGACCGACTAGTTCATCAACTAGTCGGTCGGCCAAATAACATGAACCGACTAACTGGTGAACAGGGAATAGATCAAGTTCAGACTGACTAGAACTAGTCGGTCAAAGAAGAGTTGCTGACCGACTAGTTTCACAACTAGTCGGTCGGTGACTCAACTGAGACCAACTAAGAGATAAAACAATAGTCTGAACACAAAATAGATTTAGTCGGTCCAAGAACAAATGTTGACCGACTAGTTCATCAACTAGTCGGTCGCCAAATGAACATAGACCGACTAACGATAAACAGTAGCTCAGGTGAAAATTGGCATGTACAGTAGAAGCTCAACTAGTCGGTCAAAGAAGCATCACTGACCGACTAGTTCACAAACTAGTCGGTCGGTGAGTCAACATAGACTGACTAACTGTAAACAGTAAAGAGTAATGAATTAACTGACTGAAACTAGTCGGTCCAAGAAGCTTTACCGACCGACTAGCTCACCATCTAGTCGGTTGGTTCTTCTTCTTGAACCAACTAACATGCACAAGAAGTCGTGAATCGAAGCGCGAAGCTTCAGGAAAGTTCGTATGGACTTCAACTAAGATCCTAGAGCTAAGATATGAGCGTTATGAAGATTTAAACCGTAAGACCTACTCAAGGCTTAACATTCTTTGAAAGAAGCTTAAAGACTATAAATAAAACTTGACGATACCGTCTTCAAAAGCTTCAATCGAATCTTCATGACTTTTAAAATGGTCCATAAGCTTCAACGAAGCTTTAGGCATACGATCACGTACTTTGAGAAGTCTCGAGACGTCGCTTTGGATGTTCATATGAATTTGGCGACGATCTCCATAACTGTGCTCACAAATTGTTAGTTCATAATATATTTATGTTTGTTCATCATCCAAAACCAAATCCGGGGAGTCCAATATCCAACATTCTCACCCTTTTTGGTGATGACAAACCAACATAAATAATAATCAAAAATAATAATTCAAATGTAATTTACTTACTCCCCCTGCATTGGTGACACGTTAATTCCAAATTAAACAATAATAATACGCATCAAGCAGACGAGTGAAGTATATAAAATGAGAATCAAATATTGAAATTTAGGAATTGAAATTCCATTTATATATCTTAACTCCACCTGAATCTAACATATCAAATTAGATTCATGTAATAATGCTTTAAATTATCATTTAGCACATGTCATTATTATATCTCTCCCCCTTTGGCATTAGCAAAAAGTGTGGGAGGAGATCAACGACAACAACAATGGCTTCAAATAAAAGCACGGGAGTCGTAGAATACGACCACGGTCCAAATGACACCAAGGAAAAATATGAATTAAATCAAAGCGTGTCAATGAGACCAAAGTCGAAAATCGAAAAACGAAATCATCAAAACTCAAATTAATTTCACGAATTGAGTTATGGAATATACTCTCCAATATCAACATTCTTGGTTAATTTAGTGCATGGAAAACAATTCTATGTTTCCATAGAAGAAATTTCTATTTAACCAAGTTATTTTCATCGAGCGACGAAATCAAAACATCATAGACATATAAAATATAAAATGTGCACAACAGAATGAAATATCAACATCAATGTATATATATATGAAATGCATGAGTACATCAAAAATGATACATCCGTCAACATACAAAAATGTCGATCCAACGATCGGGGCACAAAAGTACAACATTATAACATATATCAGAGTATCATAAAAACATACAACATCATCAGGGATACATCATCATACATCCAAAAATATCAAAAATCATCCAGAACCCCACTCTATCCTAACCAAACTCTCTCACACTAGATCTATCATCCAAAGAGCATCAGAGAGTCCTCAAAGAAGCTCAAGAGGAAGCGGTAGGATCTGCAGCAGCAGCAGGCTCTGTAGGAGTGGAGGTGGTCACTGGATCAGATGTAGTGTCCACGGGAGCGACGGAAGAGGCAATCTCTGGAGCAGCAACAGTAGTGGCCTCAGGAGCACCAGTCGGAGTATGCACCGTAGGAACGGTGGCAACAGGTGTGCTCTCGGGGTCACCAGCAGACGAAGCACCAGCACCAGAGGAAGCAACAACATCAGCACCAGAAGTGCCCTCGGGGGCACGAGTAGAAACACACACAAGCTCCTCAATCTCATCCTCATCCATCTCCTCCTCGTTAGAGACTGACGGAGGGATCTCAACACCCAAACGAGAGGCGATACGAGCAAGTATCTCCTCAGTCCGAGCATAACGAGACTCCAAACATCGAACTGAACGTGTGAGCTCGTCAAGAGTGGAAGAGGGAGCAGCTGAGGCAGAGGCGGAGGTAGACGCTGAAGGTGTCGTCCTCTGAACGTGACGGAGTGCCGCAAGAGACTTCTTGACGGCCGTCGCGTTTAGAGGAGGACCAAGTGGACGCTTATCATCACGAGGAAGTGTGACACGGAAGTGACGAAAGACAAGGGTCAACAAGCACGGATATGGGATATGCGCAGATTTCGTGGACTTCCGAATACACTCGAAAGAATCCATCTTATCGAGTATAGTCCAGGCCCAGTTAATCTCGCTACCCATAAAGATGGCATAGATCAACTTCAGAAATGGCTGGGAGGGCAAAGAAGAGGAGCCGTACTTAGGAAGTAAGCACGACTTCAGAATCAAATTCAGGACCCAGGCATTTGGCTTGAATGACTTGGAGGGTACGCCAATCATGGCGGGAGGAATCTCATGGAAGATATCGGAAAGAATGACCTGATCAAGTGAAGAGATATCATCAACAGAAATGTCAGAGGGGAGGAGGCCAGACGAGGAGATACCCAAAATCTCTCCTAAGATTTCTGCCGTGAGGACTATCAAAGTCCCCAAGACAGTAGTCTCAATCGAGTGGGTCTCGTCGTACTGACCCCGGATCCTATTGGTATAGAAAAGCTTCACTAGGCGAGGGTAGGGGTGAGGATTCGCCTTAGGATCATATCGAAGGTAATCGATAAGAACCGAAGACGACAGAAGATCAGCTAGCCCTATGAAGTCACTAAACTGGACGAAATGCTCCAGAAGCAGTGGGCAATGTTCGATACGGTTATAAGCCACGAGACACATAGGGTCGTCGCGACACAACGAGATATCGACACCGCCTACCGGCATCGGAGCCTTTCCCTTAGGCTGACGGGTACGGGGTCGAGAGCTAGACTCAGGCTGCCTAGGAGGAGGTGTGGGATCCCTATGGGTCTCAAGTCTCAGGTATGTATTCCGTGTCGGAATCAGGAGGTGAGGGGGCACGGAATGACACAGGCTTAGGCTTGGGCTGAGATTGGGCACGGGGTTTCGAAGTCGCCGTTTTCTTACGCTTAAGAGGAGGCAAGGACGAAATGTAGAGAAATGTATGCCCTCGTGGCTATTTATCTTAATGAAACATCTTGTTCAATAAATGAAAGTATTCTTTCTGGTAAAGTGTTGTCTGAGTTGTTTATTACTCGGATTATTCCCTTGGATTCATAGTTAGGTCACACATGTTTCGCAATGTAGATTACGATTATGAGAAATGTCTGACCTCTAATAGCTTGAATCTTAAAAGTGTTCGTGGTCATAGATGTGTCGAGATAAGGGATATCAACACATCGGACAGACCATTGCGTCCCTGTCTGGTTGGTCTCATAACCAAGCGACTTGGTGAAGTCGGAAACAGGATGCAGGTGCTCAGTAAAAGTTGAGTTCACTAAACGACCCATACAAGGAGTTATTAAATGGTTCTACAATAACTAAACTATCATTAATAACTCTAAGTGATAATAGGTAAGTTGGTCCTTAGGACTTGAGATCATTGTATGAAGCTATGTGTGAACAGTGTCACTTAGGTCTAAAGATCTAGCTTCAAGGCTAGGCCTGACGAAAGATCTTAGGCTGGGTGACACTCGAAACATATGAGCTGAGTAGTGATCAACAGAGGATTCGTCTCTTCCGTTAATGGGAAGTTAGTGTCACAGGTCAGTACGGCTCTCGGTAAAACCTTGGCCAAGGTATGTTGTAACTTGTACAACCTGTATGAACCAGAGACCGATGTATACTGACCACTGTTAGCCAATGGGGTTGATAGTATACCATACCCTAGACTAGCCGAGTGACATAGTTATGACGAAGGGACTAAAAATGCGGAAATTATAACAGTCACAGTCAGAGTGATTTCGTCGGCACTCTTGCCTAAACGAACCAATCACGTAATCGATGATCCCGAAACAGGGACGACACCTACTGCTAGTGGTCACTGTCGTCTTAAGACTTCGAGTCTCGGCCTGTAGTAAGGGTCAGGCTGTAGGGTCTCACACCGAGTAACATTCACGTCGTAGTAATAGATAGATTGTATAGAGGATATTATTAGATGTAAAGAGAATATTAAATTCGCAAGTTGGTTGTGAATTTGGAGCATTTGGGAATGGAGGAAATTTTGTGTGGAATCCAGAGGATCAAACCGTTTAGGAATCGGAGCTCGGATGAGCCCAGAAATGCAAGAAAGGCAAAAGGAGAAGTGGGATAAAACCCACTTGGGTAAACGGGCGCGGCCCGCTGTTGCAGCAGGGCCGCCCGCTGCTCCAGCAGGCGCAGCCCGCTGTCCCAATGGGCCCGCCCGCTGGGTTCAGCGGGCATGCCCACTGCATGCAGCGGGCGCAGCCCGCTGGTGACAGCGGGCTGTGCCTGAGCGGGCGTGCCCGAGCGGGCGCGCCCAGTGACCTTAGGCGGGCGCACCCGCTAAGCTTAGCGGGTCGCCCGCCACTTAAGTCGTTTTAGGGTTCTTTGTTGAAACCCTTGATGGCTACGAAATTTGAGTTTTTGCTCAACTTTGAGCAATTGTTTGAGGGGTCAAACGAACTCGGATTTCGTCGCCGTTTGTTCCTACACGTTCACCATCACTAGCTCTTCGAAATGATAACTTGTATCATCTCTGGAGCTCAACGATGAGTGAGGATTAATTGATTGAAAGTTAAGGCTTTATGAAAGCTATACTAACTTAATTGAATTAATCCAAATACCTCTTCCTAACTTTTGTCCCACATTGCTCATGACAAAAGAAGGGGAGGCGGCCTCCTATATAAATAGGTGGGCACTCCCTTCTTTGTTTCTTGCACCAAGTCTCTGATTAAGGAGCTCACGAATATTTGAGCAAACTTAATCAAGACAAAAATTTTTTCTCTTCCTCTATAAATTTTTCCTGTCATCCAACCGAGTCCTAGCATGGCAACGGGGAGGTCCGAATCTGATTCGGAAGTCTACGACGCGGGTTTATTCAAGTGAAATCTTCTACTGCTAGTGATGGGCTCGGAGGCAAGGTGCGCTATGGGAGCCGATCCAGTTCGCGGCTAGGAGCGACGCAACACGGTTCGAGAGGCAGCTCAGATCATGGAGCGCAAGACGGTGTGGAACATCTTGC
The DNA here is from genome assembly GCA_030789695.1 of Scilla litardierei. Classification (NCBI taxonomy): domain Eukaryota; kingdom Viridiplantae; phylum Streptophyta; class Magnoliopsida; order Asparagales; family Asparagaceae; genus Scilla; species Scilla litardierei. The sequence continues at coordinate 120,964,628 of CM061131.1, read as the reverse complement.
CTGCTCCAGGGCAAGATTCCGGGTGAGTCAATTTTATATGCAATTAAGTTTAATTAGTAGTTAGAACTTTCTCGAGTTGGTCAGACCCAACTCGAGTCAGTAGATATCCTGGCTTAGGGAAATTTTCCTTAGGGCTTTATTTATTAAATAGTTTAATAAATTATTTCTTCCGCTGTTTTATTAATTTTGTTCGTCCGACTTAGGACGGATAGTAATAAATTAGATCTAAGGGACATTGAAAATCCCTACAGTGGTATCGGAGCCAGATCTACTCTGTTCTATACTGCTTTTAAACTGCATGTTTTAATTATGTGATAATTAGTTTAATGGCACATTCTTGTTTTATTTTGATGACACAAGAAGGACTTGCTAGGTTAGCCATTAAAATTGACTCTTAAACTTTATGTGATAAATTTTAACACCTTGCTTAATATTTTTTTTAAATTGTTTAAAAAATTACCTAATAGACGATTAGGTTAGCCATTATTTTTCCTCAAACCATATGTGATAATTTTGAGACACTGCTATGTTTTAAATTGTTTAAATTTGCCTATTGGACGATTAGGGTAGCAGCACATAGTTTAAATCCTTATAGTTGATAAGGACTTAATAAAAATCGTCTAACAAACCCATAAAATTTTGAATTTTAGGGATCCACTAGTTGATAAGGATTAACTAGTTGTAATTTAAAAGTCACTTAGTTGTTGGACGAACATGGAAATGATGACAACACCTTCAATGGATCATGATGTCGGTCAATGTGCTTGGCTAAAGTTTTTGGACCAACCTAACTAGACTGGGTAACAAGTGGTCCTGGCTTAGTCAATTCCCTGGCCGCGTCTGCTGGACCGCAAGGTGTCGATTCATAACTATGTAAGTCCATCGACTATACCTAAGTCTAATACGATAATAATCTTATTCAAGATAAATCGTAGCCCTCCTTGTTTTAGGATTTGGCAACTGTAAGAAACATGTTTCGGTTGTTGAGCTATACTCAAGTCGTGACATGTCAATCTTATAGAAACCGATTTCTTGATTGACATCTTAACCTGACTGAAACCATTGTCTCATCCCTCGAGCTTCGGCGTAAGTCTAACCAAGAATGTAGTCTAAGACCTGACCCAAACCGGCGTGTCGTGCATACACCGAGCAAAGGGGCAAGTCAGGCTAGACATGAAAACAAGGGTCCGACTAGGCTGGCCATTGTGATCCGGTTGAGCACACTCATGATCACAAATGACTAGGGGTAAAATCGAATAGGGAGTCATATTTTGATATGATCAACAAAGAGTTCGTCTACCTACAGCCGAGTCGAATGACTTGTTGAGCTACACTCAAGGTCGGGCGACTCAAGGTTGTTGGATTCATGCTCCCATTTATTTTTAATCATGTTTTGGAGAAAACGATCTGTTTATTAATGGGAGAGTATAATTGGATAAAATCCATTCTAATTATATTTAAAAATATTTTGAACACATGCTAATTAGGAGTTCTAATCTTTGCAGCATGACGAGTAAGATAAATAATATCCGAGATAAGAACTTATTAACTGGTTATAATATTAATAGTGACTGGTCTGAGAAGTCTATAGCAGAAAGGGAACAAATAAAGGAAGTCTATGCCTTAACTTACAAAATGCAAAGTGTGGTTCTTTCAGTTAATACTAATGCATGGGTGTTAGACACCGGTGCAGGTTCTCACATCTGTAACCAGTTACAAGGATTTAGAATCAGTAGAAAACTTGAAAAGAATGAGATAACTCTCCAAGTCGGAAATGCAGCAATTGTTGATGTTGTAGCCGTAGGAGATTTTATACACACATTAGCTGGTGGAGCTAACTTGCTTTTGAAGCAATGTTACCATATCCCAAATTTCCTATGTAATATTATATCTGTCTCAGCTTTGGCAAAAGATGGTTATAATTTTACTATCAGCGGAAATGTCATGAACATTGCCCTTGATGGTAAGTTGCTAGGATTTGGGACACTCAGTAATGGAATATACACTTTAAGCAATGAGGTTGTATTAAACGTTAATACTAGAAAACGTAAGGAATCTAGTTTTAATGAAACCTATCTTTGGCATTGTAGACTAGGCCATATCGGAAAGAAGAGACTCAGCAAGTTACATAAAGAGGGGCTCTTGGGCCTCTCGAATTATGAGTCATTAGACACTTGCGAGTCTTGCCTCAAAGGTAAGATGGCCAAAACCCCTTTTGCAAGTCAAGGGGAAAGAGTTATCGAACTCTTGGGTCTAGTACATTCCGATGTATGTGGACCCATGTCTACATTAGCCAAAGGTGGATTTTCATATTTCGTCACGTTTACTGACGATCACTCAAGGTTTGGACATGTGTTCTTGATGAAACACAAGTCCGAAACATTTGAGCGATTCAAGGAGTATCGTGCCGAAGTCAAAAACCAGACTGGGAAAGGTATTAAGATTCTTCGATCAGATCGAGGAGGAGAATACTTAGGCCATGAATTCCTCACTTACTTAAAAGAGAATGGGATTCTCTCTCAGGTCACTCCTCCTTACACACCTCAACATAACGGTGTTTCAGAAAGGAGAAACCGGACCTTGTTAGACATGGTTCGGTCTATGTTAAGTGAAGCTGAGTTAACTACTTCCCTCTGGGGCTATGCCCTGGAAATTGCTATATACATACTAAATAAAGTTCCGTCAAGATCTGTGCATTTGACACCGTATCAGATATGAACAGGGAAGAAACCCAGCCTCAATCACTTGAAGGTATGGGGTTGTCCTGCATATGTCAAAAGGCAAAATCCAGACAAACTGGAAGACAGATCTATACTGTGTAAATTCATAGGGTACCTGAGACATTCATTAGGTTATATCTTTTACCATCCAGAATAGCAAAAGATTGTTGTCTCTAGGCATGCCACCTTTCTAGAAAAGGAATTCCTTGTGAAGGAATCCACTGGCAAGGTAATTGATTTGGATGAATGCTCGGAGGAAGTACCCACGCAGCAACAAGTGTCAGAACCAGTGGGAGAGTCAGAACTTGACATCTCCAAACCAGTCAGTAGGAAGTCAAGTAGGATTCCTCGAGCCCCCGAAAGGTACTACGGTTTTCTCGTAGACGGGGGAATCGAGGATAGCATCATAATAGATGATGACCCTATTAACTTCCAGGAAGCCATAAAGAGTATAGACTCTGACAAATGGCTAGATGCAATGAAATCCGAAATAGATTCCATGCACGTGAATAAGGTATGGACCTTAGAAAACGTGCCCAAGGGAAATGTTCCCATAGGCTGCAAATGGATCTTCAAGGAGAAGATTGGAGCAGATGGAAAAGTAGAAACGTACAAAGCTAGACTGGTTGCAAAAGGATATCGTCAAATTCTAGGAATAGATTATGACGAAACCTTTTCACCAGTAGCCATGCACAAGTCTATTCGGATAGTGCTCGCTATTGCTGCCTACTATTACTACGAAATCTGGCAAATGGATGTGAAGACTGCCTTCCTAAATGGTAATTTGGAAGAGCAGATTTACATGACTTAGCCAGAAGGCTTCGAAGTCAGTGGGAGCGATGGAAAGGCGTGCAAGCTGCATAGGTCCATTTATGGACTCAAGCAAGCATCAAGAAGTTGGAACATCCGTTTCGACAAAACAGTCAAAGAGTTTGGTTTTGTCAAAAATGAGGATGACCCATGCATCTACAAAAGGACCAGTAATAAAAATTCTTTAGTCATCCTCGTTCTATACGTAGATGACATTCTGATAATAGGCAACGACATAGAGATGTTGAAGTCTGTTAAAAGATGGCTATCAACCAATTTCTCCATGAAAGACTTGGGAGAAGCATCCTACATACTGGGTGTGAAGATCCATAGAGATAGATCTAAACGGATGCTAGGACTCTCCCAAACTAGGTACATTGAAACTGTGTTAAAACGTTTTAACATGGAAAACAGTAAGTGTGGTTCAATACCAGCTAATCATGGGATAACCCTCACCAAGAAGATGTCTCCACAAACTGACTTGGAAAGGGCAAAGATGACCAAGATCCCATATGCTTCTGCTGTGGGATCTATCATGTACTCCATGATTTGTACCAGACCTGATGTCGCTTATGCACTAGGTGTAGTAAGCCGATATCAGTCTAACCCGGGAGAAGAGAACTGGAAAGCAGTCAAGACAATTCTTAAGTACTTAAGAAGGACTAAAGACTTGGTCTTGGTTTATGGAAGTGAACACCTGAATGTTGAAGGGTTCACAGATTCCAGCTTTCAAAGTGATATGGATGATAGCAAATTGATCTCAGGATATGTTTTCACTCTCAACGGAGGAGCAGTCAGTTGGAGGAGTTCCAAACAAGTCACTATTGCAGACTCCACGATGGAAGCCGAATACATAGCGGCTAACGATGCGGCAAAGGAAGCAGTCTAGATGAAGAAGTTCATAAACCAGCTCGGGATGGTACCTGCGGTTGAAAGTCCAATACCATTGTATTGCGACAACAACGCAACCATCAGCCTGGTTCAAGAACCAAGATTCCACAAGAGATCCAGACATATTCTTCGCAAGTATCACCTGATACGGGAGATAGAGCAGAGGAAACAAATAGAACTCCTTAGAGTCTCTTCAGAAGACAACTTAGCAGATCCATTCACAAAGGTGCTGGCACGTGATCGTTTAGAGAAACTAGCGTGTAAATATGGTATGAGATACCAAAATAAATAGGCCTGAGTGCAAGTGGGAGATGTAGAGAAATGTATGCCCTCGTGGCTATTTATCTTAATGAAACATCTTGTTCAATAAATGAAAGTATTCTTTCTGGTAAAGTGTTGTCTGAGTTGTTTATTACTCGGATTATTCCCTTGGATTCATAGTTAGGTCACACATGTTTCGCAATGTAGATTACGATTATGAGAAATGTCTGACCTCTAATAGCTTGAATCTTAAAAGTGTTCGTGGTCATAGATGTGTCGAGATAAGGGATATCAACACATCGGACAGACCATTGCGTCCCTGTCTGGTTGGTCTCATAACCAAGCGACTTGGTGAAGTCGGAAACAGGACGCAGGTGCTCAGTAAAAGCTGAGTTCACTGATCGACCCATACAAGGAGCTATTAAATGGTTCTACAATAACTAAACTATCATTAATAACTCTAAGTGATAATAGGTAAGTTGGTCCTTAGGACTTGATATCATTGTATGAAGCTATGTATGAACAGTGTCACTTAGGTCTAAAGATCTAGCTTCAAGGCACGGCCCGCTGTTGTAGCAGGGCCGCCCGCTGTCACAGCGGGCCCGCCCGCTGGGTGCAGCAGGCATGCCCGCTGTCCCAGCGGGCCCGCCCGCTGCATGCAGCGGGCGCAGCCCGCTGGTGACAATGGGCTGTGCCCGAGCGGGCGTGCCCGAGCGGGCGCGCCCATTGACCTTAGGCAGGCGCACCCGCTAAGCTTAGCGGGTCGCCCGCCACTTAAGTCGTTTTAGGGTTCTTTGTTGAAACCCTTGACGGCTACGAAATTTGAGTTTTTGCTCAACTTTGAGCAATTGTTTGAGGGGTCAAACGAACTCGGATTTCGTCGCCGTTTGTTCCTACACGTTCACCATCACTAGCTCTTCGAAATGATAACTTGTATCATCTCTGGAGCTCAACGATGAGTGAGGATTAATTGATTGAAAGTTAAGGCTTTATGAAAGCTATACTAACTTAATTGAATTAATCCAAATACCTCTTCCTAACTTTTGTCCCACATTGCTCATGACAAAAGAAGGGGAGGCGGCCTCCTATATAAATAGGTGGGCACTCCCTTCTTTGTTTCTTGCACCAAGTCTCTGATTAAGGAGCTCACGAATATTTGAGCAAAATTAATCAAGACAAAAATTTATTCTCTTCCTCTATAAATTTTTCATGTCCTCCAACCGAGTCCTAGCAAGGCAACGGGGAGGTCCGAATCTGATTCGGAAGTCTACGCCGCGGGTTTATTCAAGTGAAATCTTCTACGGCTAGTGATGGGCTCGGAGGCAAGGTGCGCTATGTGAGCCGATCCAATTCGCGGCGAGGAGCGACGTAACACGGTTCGAGAGGCGGCTCAGATCATGGAGCGCAAGACGGTGCGGAACATCTTGCCTGCTCCAGGGCAAGATTCCGGGTGAGTCAATTTTATATGCAATTAAGTTTAATTAGTAGTTAGAACTTTCTCGAGTTGGTCAGACCCAATTCGAGTCAGTAGATATCCTGGCTTAGGGAAATTTTCCTTAGGGCTTTATTTATTAAATAGTTTAATAAATTATTTCTTCCGCTGTTTTATTTATTTTGTTCGTCCGACTTAGGACGGATAGTAATAAATTAGCTCTAAGGGACCTTGAAAATCCCTACAGAGGGTTGGGTTGTTTTCGAACGACGTCTAGGAGGGGTTCGCATAGGTTGATCGGGATCCGTAGGGGATGGTTCTACGGTCATAGGCGACAGGCTCGTAGGACGGATAGGGAACGTGTGCGTTCCATAAGCGAAGCAAGACACGTAAGAAATCGATAGAACCCTAAAACAATCTAGGCCGAAACCCTAGAAGCCGAAGTAGAAACCCTAAGAGCTAGAATCTAACCCTAGTTAGCTAGGAGAGGGGGGAGGATCACCTAGGAGGAGAGGTCGACGAACGGCGACGGTGGGTTTGGCCGGAAATTGATCGGAGAGGGAGGAAGATCAAGCGGCACGAGAGGGTTTTTGGCTGGAGGAGAGAATAGAAACCGACTAGAAGTGAGAATAGTCGGTCGGGGGAGTCTTTTAATCGATTGGAAGCTCAAAAGACAATTCAGTCCCCGTCACAACTAGTCGGTCACAGTTCAAGCACTGACCGACTAGATCATGATCTAGTCGGTCGGTCAATGAGCTTGAACCGACTAGTTGTAAACAGTAACTGAAGCCAAATAAGCTGACAAGAATTAGTCGGTCTAAGCTCATCCACTGACCGACTAGATCTTAATCTAGTCGGTCGGCCAATGAACTTGGACCGACTAAGAGAGTCCAAAAATTGAAAATTTTGAAATTTTGATTTCTCTCCTAATCGCACTTGGATGAAACATCAAAATACTCTCATTAATCATTATACTACCCCATTAAACATCAAAAATCTGAAATTTGACGATTACACACAAATCGAGCGATAATTCCGAAAATTCAAAAAAAAATCCAGAAAATTCCAATTAATCTAGCATGAGCAAATATAAAGAATTGAATAACATGCAAGATTATTGAAAACATATGAATCCTAAATCTCGGATTCATCCATAATCCCCAATTCTCGACGTAACCGCACAAAGAAGTCTTCCTTTAGGGGTTTCATGAAAATATCGGTGATTTGCTTCTGGGTTTCAACGTACACTAATACGATGTCCTTTTTAGCAACATGATCATCTAAGAAATGGTGTCGGACATCTATGCGTTTCGAATGGGAATGGTGTACCGGGTTCTTGGAGAGACATATTGCACTTTGGTTGTCCACCATGATAGGGCAAGTATCACAGTTTATACCAAAGTCTTTAAGTGTGTGTCTCATCCAAAGAACTTGAGCACACGCGGCACCGGCGGCAATGTATTCCGCCTCGGTGGTTGAAAGTGATACGGAATTCTGCTTCTTGGAAAACCAAGAGACAAGAGAATTTCCTATAAAATGGCAAGTGCCACTAGTACTTTTCCTGTCGGATTTGCATCCCGCATAATCTGCGTCACTATATGAGATTAACTCATACGTGCTAGATTTTGGATTAAGTAATCCAAAATCAAGTGTGTAACTTAGATAACGGAAAATACGTTTTACCGCTACTAAGTGAGATTCCTTAGGTTGAGACTGATAACGAGCACATACACATACGTCAAACATAATATCGGGCCTACTTGCGGTAAGATATAGTAAACTACCTATCATACCTCGATATAGACGAATGTCTACATCTTTACCGCTCGTATCCTTATCAAGATGCGTAGTAGTGCTCATTGGAGTCTTTTTCCCGGAGGCATTCTCCATTCCAAATCGCTTGAGTAACTCCACCGTATACTTCGTTTGGTGGATGAAGATTGCATCATCCATTTGGCGAATTTGGAGACCTAAGAAATACTTGAGCTCACCCATGTGGCTCATCTCAAATTGATCCTTCATCACATTAGAAAACTCTTCGCAAAGAGCAAAGTTAGTAGCACCGAAAATGATATCATCAACATAAATTTGAACTAAAATTATATCATTATTCGAATACTTAACAAATAATGTGGAATCAACTTCTCCCATTTTAAAACCCAAATCCAAAAGAAAATTCTTTAAACGGTCATACCAAGCTCGAGGAGCTTGTCTCAAACCGTAAAGTGATTTCTTAAGTTTAAAAACATGATTTGGAAATTTTTCATTAATAAAACCCGGAGGTTGAGAAACATAAACTTCCTCAACAACATCTCCGTTTAAAAACGCACTTTTAACATCCATTAGAAATAATTTAAAATCCTTATGGCATGCAAAAGATAATAATAATCTAATTGATTCTAATCTAGCTACCGGAGCAAAGGATTCTTCGAAATCGATACCTTCGTCTTGACGGTAGCATTGAGCAACTAACCGAGCTTTGTTCCGGATGACGACTTGGTTTTCGTCGGTCTTGTTCTTGAAGATCCACTTTGTCCCTATGACGGTGTGGTTCTTCGATGGCAATTGAATAAGCTCCCAAACCTCATTCCTCTCGAATTGAATGAGTTCCTCTTCCATGGCAAGGATCCAAGTGCTATCTTCGCATGCTTCATTAACATTCTTTAGCTCAATCGAGGAGGCAAAGGCACAATGAGCGAAGTGGTTGACTTGAGATCTCGTCTTGACACTATCATGGATATTGTCAATGACTTGCTCATGAGGATGGTCACGAACGGTATGAAGCCGTTTGGGAATACCTTGATAACTAGGAACATTCTCAAAAACTTCATTAGTTGGGTTAGTCTCAATAGAATCAATAGAATTATTAGAATTAGAATTACCAATTGAATCACATAAGACATCCATAGAGTCATCATCATTAGTAATTCTAGTTGGAACAAATCCTTTATTAAATGAAACATGAAGCGATTCCTCGATCGTTGAGGTTCGTTTGTTGTATATCCGGTAGGCTTTGCTACGCGAAGAATATCCAACAAAAATCCCCTCATCGGATCTTGGATCGAATTTGTCCAAGCTACCATACGTGTTCTTAATAAAACATTTTGAACCAAAAACACGAAAATGTTTAACTTGAGGCAACCTACCAAACAATAATTCATAGCAAGTTTGTTTAGTGCCGGGCCTCAAAAGTATTCTATTAAACACATAGCAAGTGGTGTGTACCACTTCCGCCCAAAATTGATGGCCAAGTTGGCTATCATCAAGCATAGTGCGAGCACACTCCACTAGCGTCCTATTCTTTCTCTCAACAACACCATTTTGAGGAGGTGCGTGAGGGAATGAAAAGGTGTGTGTAATACCAACTTCATCACAAAATGTCTCAAAAGATTCATTCTCAAATTCCCCACCATGATCACTACGAATAGTGACAATGGTGGTTCCAATGAGATTTTGTACTTTCTTAACAAAAATTGTGAAGTTTTCAAAAGCTTCATTTTTATTGCATACTGAAAATACCCAAGTAAACCTAGAAAAGTCATCAACGATGACAAGTCCATATCTAGCATTACCTAATGAAGCAACTCTAGTTGGCCCAAATAAATCTAGATGTAATAGCTCTAGAGGCCGCTTAGAAGAAATGCTTTTCTTAGGTTTAAATGAAGATTTTTGAAGCTTGCCTCGTTGACACGAGTCACAAAAGCTTTTCTTTTGAAAGACAAGCTTAGGGAAGCCTCTAATAGAATTTAACTTGGAAATCTTAAAAAGTTTTCCAAAGTTCACATGACCAAAACGTCTTTGCCATAAGTGTTGTTCACTTGTGTTGGCAATGGGACATTGTTCATGTGATCTTGGAAGATCTAGGATGTATATATCCTTATGGCGTGTGCCGGAAAACAATAATTCATTATTATCTTTTCTTAAAATATGGCACATTCCTTTCGCAAAGCTAACTTTGTAACCTTTGTCACAAAGTTGGCTTATTGAAATAAGATTGTGGTTTAGTCCTTTAACAAGGTAAACATCACTTATTAAGGGTTTAGAAGGACTACCCACTTTACCAACACCTATGATGGTTCCGCTCTCGTTGCCTCCAAAGACTACCCGGTTTCCATTTGCAATGGGAACCACTCTGGAGAGCAATTGAGCGTCATCCGTCATGTGTTTTGAACACCCGCTATCGAGTATCCAATTCCTCTTGGAGCTAAATTTAACGTTGTTGCTCCGTTTCTTTCTCTTGAGTACCTATAGATATGAAATATCGTATCATGATACCCAAGGTCATTGGGTCCAAAAGATTAGAACTTTGGAAGCCATGTCCAATTGGACTTAGAATTCCCAACATAATTACTACTATGCATAACACTCGAAAAATAAGCATTCATGTAAACTTGTTTTTCATCCATGCTTGTTTCCTTTGGGCTCCAAATTGTGAATATTTTGGGAGCCCTCATCCTATTGGGTGCATGCATGCGTTGTTGATTTCTACGTGATGCATGTCGTGGATAGGCATAAGGAACATGGTGAAATGGTGCATGTGCATAATTATTCATACGATGATGTGGGTGAACATATGCATGTGGGGGAACACGTGCGTGAGGGTGTCTCACATTGTGTGCACGTGCCCGTGAACGTGTAGCATAGAAATCATCATATGTGTGAGCCGGTGGAGTAGGACGTGTGTTCCTATGTGGCATGGTATTGGTGTACATATAAGCATGACCCTTCTTTGGAGGTCCACCCAAAGTGGGTTTCTTTCCAAACGAGGGTGTGTACGAGGAGGAAGCACCATTGGTAGTTGAACTACCAATAGAGTGTTTGCTACCACTCATCGAAGCATCGGAAGTTGGCCTAACAAAGGTAGTGGCCGACTTGGATGAATTTCCCAACTTATACCCCAAGCCAATGTGGTGTTTGGCTGGAAGTAAGTCGTTTAGGATATTATCCAAATGGCCCTTACCCTTATTGAATTCATTGATTCGGCCCAATGTGCACTCATATTTCTCGTTGAGAGAACGCATAGAAGCATCCAAAGTGGATACTTGCGATGTGAGCACATAAACAAGAGATTTGAGATTCTCGTTCTCAATACTCAAAGTCGAGTTTTGAGAAGTCAAATCCGCTATCTTGTGTTCTTTCGAATCTTCAATGCTAACATGTTCAAGTTGAGTCTTGAGATTAACAATCTCATTCTTCAACTCTTCAACAACGGTGTAGTTATTGGTGATGATAGTTTTAGGCGAGGTTTGGATGCTAGCTAAATCATCTTTTACCTTAGTATATCTATTTACTAATTTAGAGTATTTAGACCATAGTTGCTCATTAGCATTTCTAAGGTCATCCATCGTTACCTCATCGCCTTCGTTGTCGCTATCATCGGAGGAGGAAGATTCTTGATCATGCTCCTCTCTTACCATGAAGCACATGTGTGCTTGCTCCACTTGCTCATCGTCCGACTCTTCGCTTGAGGAATCCTCGAAGTCGGTGAATGTCCCGACGAGTCCTTTCTTGTACCCTTTCTTGTACTTCTTGGACTTGTCGAACTTCGGCGCCTTCCACTTCTCCTTTTGCTTGTTTAGAGGACACTCCGCTTTCCTGTGTCCTGGCTTGTTGCATTTGAAACACAAAGGAGATGAGGCGTTAGAAGAACCAAATTTAGCTTTGTTCTTATAGTTACCTTTCCGGAAGAACTGGTTGAACTTCTTTGCCATGAGTGCCATGGACTCCAAGTCCAATTCGTCTTTCGAGTTTCATCATCGGTTGATGTGGAAGTTGATGGAGCGGCCTTGAAAGCAATAGCCTTCTTCTTTGGCTCATCTTGCTTTAGGTAGGACTTCATCTTGTCCTGCAACTTCAACTTGCTATCTTTGCGTACCTCGTATGACATTAAGGTACCCATTAATTGAACAACTGTATAAGTTTTCATATCATTACCTTCCTCGATGGCGAAGGTCTGTTTCTCCCAACAAGAAGGAAGTCCATCGATAATCTTCGAGACTTTCTCCTTTTGGGTGTAGGTTTTACCGAGAGCCTCCAACTCGTTTGTGATGTCGACGAAGCGAGCATAATACTCCTTCATCTTCTCACCCTATAGCATTTGAAATAACTCGTAATCTCTATTAACTACTACGAGTTTAGAGTCTCTTACCCTACTTGTCCCTTCATGCAAAATAAGGAGGGAGTTCCATATTTGATATGCACTCTTACATGTGCATATCTTGTTGAAGTCCTCGGGCTCCAAAGCACATTGCAAGGCGTTCATTGCCTTGGCATTGCTTACCTCCACAGCGATCTCCGTGGGAGTCCACTTCTCGAAATCTTATTCGGTGGGCTTGACGTATTCCTTCATCGTGGCCCTCCATAGTGAAGCACTCCGAAGGAAAGTTTCCATCCGGCATTTCCAGTACCCGTAGTTGGTACCGTTGAAGAATGGAGGTCTCGTTGAGGAATGTCCTTCCATCACCGAAGACGCTCCTTCACGATTCTTGAAGGTGCTATAGTCGGAAGGAGGACGAACGCTTTTGTTGTCGTTGGCAGACATAGCTAAAGACTTGGCTCTGATACCAAATGTAATGCCCTGCTAAGCTACTGCACAAGTATTAGAGGGGTGGATGAATAGTACTTTAAAATAATTAAGAGGCTAATTCCTAATTACCTTGCAAACTCTACCAATTAATGCGGAAATGCGGAATAGTAAATAATTGACAACAAATACAAACAATCGCAAACAAGCAATATTACTGGGTTCGGATCCACCCAAGTCTCCCCGACTTGTTCCCGGTGATCCTACGTCCCAAACACCCGGATCCCCTCCGGATACTCGAGTTAGAAACCCTAACTCAAGATTTCCACTATGAAATACTTGTGAAAAACCTTCACAAGTCAAATCATACACAAATGAACTTGTGACTCCCACAACCCGGGATCACAATCATAACTCTCACAACCGAGAGTAAAACACTTACAATATGAAAGTAAATGAAATAGAACTTCTTACCGACAAAATACCTATGCCTTGAGTATACTTACGAATTAGGGCAAAGATGATTTTGAGGAAGAAGAAGGCACCAAACCCTAGCTCCAAGATGTAGATCAGCGATGGAGAGCTATGGGGTAGATGGTGACCTAGGATCAAGCACTTGGCTTGGAAGGCTCACAATCAATGAATCTCTCTTTTGAAATAAGAGTGAGAAGAGATTCAAGATTGGAATAAATGAGCTTTGAATGAGAGGGAATGATTTCTCTTTGATCTCTAAACTTGTCTTAATATCAGCCTTGAGTGCAATGAATGCAGCTCATCAAATATATATAGGTTAGAGGAGAGAGAGAGAGAGAGAAACGTTTCAATTAAAGCTCCAACGGCTCTATTCTGAACCAAACTAGTCGGTCAAAGAACAACCACCGACCGACTAGTTCATCAACTAGTCGGTCGGCCAAATAACATGAACCGACTAACTGGTGAACAGGGAATAGATCAAGTTCAGACTGACTAGAACTAGTCGGTCAAAGAAGAGTTGCTGACCGACTAGTTTCATAACTAGTCAGTCGGTGACTCAACTGAGACCGACTAATAGATAAAACAATAGTCTGAACACAAAATAGATTTAGTCGGTCCAAGAACAAATGTTGACTGACTAGTTCATCAACTAGTCGGTCTCCAAATGAACATAGACCGACTAACGATAAACAGTAGCTCAGGTGAAAATTGGCATGTACAGTAGAAGCTCAACTAGTCGATCAAAGAAGCATCAGTGACCGACTAGTTCACAAACTAGTCGGTCGGTGAGTCAACGTAGACCGACTAACTGTAAACAGTAAAGAGCAATGAATTAACTGACTGAAACTAGTCGGTCCAAGAAGCTTTACCGACCGACTAGCTCACCATCTAGTCGGTTGGTTCTTCTTCTTGAACCAACTAACATGCACAAGAAGTCGTGAATCGAAGTGCGAAGCTTCGGGAAAGTTCGTATGGACTTCTACTAAGATCCTAGAGCTAAGATATGAGCGTTATGAAGATTTAAACCGTAAGACCTACTCAAGGCTTAGCATTCTATGAAAGAAGCTTAAAGACTATAAATAAAACTTGACGATACCGTCTTCATTAGCTTCAATCGAATCTTCATGACTTCTAAAATGGTCCATAAGCTTTAACGAAGCTTTAGGCATACGATCACGTACTTTGAGAAGTCTCGAGACATCGCTTTGGATGTTCATATGAATTTGGCGACAATCTCCATAACTGCGCTCACAAATTGTTAGTTCATAATATATTTATGTTTGTTCATCATCCAAAACCAAATTCGGGGAGTCCAATATCCAACAAAATTTACGTAAAATTGGAAGCGGTGTTTTGAGCCAATTGACTAAAACGCCCCTATCAATTCAACGTCGTTTTGCAAGAAAACGAGCCGTGAAATGACGTTCCCAAAATTATCATAAAATTCTACACTACCAACCGACCACAAAGGCATGTCACATCGTATATATCGGAATCCAGAAATAGCCAAATAAAATACGTGCACGATCAAGAGCACGTGCACAAAGATAGTACAATCGATAATCGACCGTTACATCCTCCCCAACTTAGAAATGATTCCGTCCTCGGAATCCACATCAGGCACTGCTCGGGAAAAGATGCGGGAAATGCTCTCTCATATCATCTTCGCGCTCCCAGGTGGAATCTCCAGGTGATCTGTGCCGCCACATCACTCTCACCAGGTCGACTATCTTATTTCTCAACTGCTTCTGTCGACGGTCCAAGATCTGCACAGGCTGCTGGTCATACGTCAGGTCCGGACGGACCGTAATCTCTGAGAAATCCACAGTGTGCGATGGATCACTGACGTACCGACGTAACTGAGATACTTGGAATAAGTCGTGAACGCCCTCCAATGATGGTGGCAGAGCAAGGTGGTAGGCCACCGATCCCACACGCTCAAGCACATCAAACGGCCCAATATACCTCGGGCTCAGCTTTCCCTACTTCCCAAAACAAATAACTCCGCGATTTGGAGAAATCTTCAGAAAGACGTGATCTCCAGGTTGGAACTCCAACGGTCTCCTCTTGGCTTCAGCCCAATGTTTGAATCGATCCTGTGCAACTCTGAGCTTCTCTCTGATGTCTCTCACGACATCCACAGCTTCCACTATCATCTCCGGACCCAACAGCTCTCGATCTCCAATGTCATCCCAGCTCAGTGGCGATCGACATTTCCTTCCATATAAAGCAGTAAACGGCGCCATGCCAATGCTCACCTGGTAGCTGTTGTTATATGAAAACTCCACCAAGTGAAGATGGTCCTCCCACGATCTCTTCAAATCGAGCGTACAAGCTCGCAGCATATCCTCCAGTATCTGAATAGTCCTCTCGGACTGGCCATCAGTCTGCGGGTGGTACGCCGTGCTGAAACTCAGACTCGTACCCAAATTCTCCAGTGGACTTCTCCAGAACTGAGATGTGAACCTCGTGTCTCGGTCAGACACAATGCTCACGGTGACTCCATGTAAGAGTACAATCTCCTGCACGTACACGGTCTACGTCACAATCAACTCAAAGAGGAAATTAAAAGAGAAGTAAAAAAAAATTTTACCTCCAGATATTTCCTTACCAAAGCTTCCGTAGACTGGCCCACTCGGAATGGGATAAAGTGCGCAGACTTGGTCAACCGATCCACGATCACCCAAACTGCGTCGTTCTGCCTCGGGGTCCGAGGTAAACCAGTCACGAAGTCCATCGTGATATGTTGCCACTTCCACTCTGGGATAGGAAGTGGTTGCAGCAACCCAGCAGTGCGATGGTGCTCAGCCTTCACCTGTTGGCATATTAAACACTTGGCAACGCTCCGTGCCACACTCCTCTTCATGCCAATCCACCAATAGTTCAGACAGAGATCCTTATACATCTTGGTACTGTCAGGATGTATAGAATACGGCGAGCTATGAGCCTCGCTCAAAAGCTCCTCGTGAACATCACCTGCAGGTACGCAGAGTCTACTGCTGTACCGCAGCGAACCATCCTCATAAATCACGAACTCCGTCCGTAGTCCAGCTTCAACCTGCCTCCTGATCCTCTGCAGCTTTGGATCTCCTGCCTGTGCTGCCTTGATCTGATCAACGATCGTGGACTGAATCTGCAAATTCATGAATGAACGAACCACACCAGGTAGGACGACCTCCAAATCCATCTCCCTCAGTTCCTACTGAATCCTCCAGTCGGCAGTATGCATCATCGCAGTAGGAAGTCTACTCAGGGCATCGGGCATACATTCACCTTCCCCGGATGATACTGCAAATCGATCTCGTAGTCAGCCATGAGCTCTAACCATCGCCTCTGACGCATGTTGAGCTCCTTCTGCGTAAAGATGTACTTCAAGCTCTTATGATCGGTGAAAATCTTCACACTCTCACATAGCAAGAAGTGTCTCCAAATCTTCAGTGCAAAAATCCCTGCTGCCAACTCCAGGTCGTGCGTCGGGTAATTCTTCTCATGGGTCCTCAACTGACGAGAAGCGTACGCGACCACGTGGCCATGCTGATGCAAGACGCATCCTTGGCCCTTCCCTGACGCATCACAATAAACTTCGAAGCCTTCGCTTCGATCCGGGACTGCCAACACCGGTGTCGTGGTCAATCTCGCCTTCAAGATACTGAAGGCCTCCTCACAAGCATCTGACCAAAGAAACTCCACGTCCTTCCTCGTCAGCTTCGTCATCGGCTCCGCAATCTTCGAGAAATCCTTGATAAATCGCCGATAATAGCCTGCTAAGCCAAGAAAGCTCCTGATGTCCGACGCTGACTGCGGAGTCGGCCAATCTCTGACTGCTCTGACCTTCTCTGGATCTACAGATATGCCATCACCGGACACCACGTGTCCCAGAAACGTGACCCTGTCTAGCCAGAACTCGAACTTACTATACTTGGCATAAAGCTTGTGTCGCCTCAGCGTCTCCAGCACTGTCCTCAGATAACAGCTGTGCTCCTCCTCAGACTTCGAATAGATGAGAATATCATCAATGAAGATGACAACAAACTTATCCAGAAAGTCATAGAAAATCAAGTTCATCAAATTCATGAACACAGCTGGAGCATTGGTCACGCCAAACGGCATGACCACGAACTCATAATGTCCGTACTTCGTCCGGAAGGCTGTCTTCGGAACATCATCCTTCTTCACCTTCAGTTGATGGTATCCGCTCCTCAAGTCCAACTTCAAGAAGACTCTCGAACCTCCAAGCTGATCAAAGATATCGTCGATGCACGGCAGCGGATAATTATTCTTCACGGTGACAGCATTCAGCCCCCGACAGTCGACACACATTATGCGGGACCCATCCTTCTTCTTTACGAGCAATACAGGTGCACCCCACAGTGACACACTAGGGTGGATGAAACCCTTCTGCAGCAACTCATCTAACTGCTTCCGCAGCTCCTTAAGCTCAGCGGGATCCATACGGTACGGCGCCTTCGATATCGGCTGCACTCCCGGCATAAGTTCAATACCAAATTCTAGAGCTCTGTCGGGTGGCAGACCCGAGATATCCTCCGGAAAGACGTCGTCGAAGTCTCTGACGACTGCCGGTCGCTCGATCTCCATCTCCATCTGCATAGCTGCTACAATCGATGCCTCCGGCTTGGCCCGAAATCTGATGGGCCCAAGCGACTCATCTCTGCTACGGAACTCGAACTCCGAATGACCTAGAATCCGGAATACAACCCTCTTGCTGTGGAAGTCGATCGAGGCGTGGAAGTCTCCCAGCCAATCGATGCCAAGAACAACATCAAAATGCGGCAAGTCGTGGACGATGAAGTCTGCAAATAGTTCGTGTCCACTGACCACTAAAGGAATCGATCGACAACCCAAGTTCACAGTCACCACTCCGTTCCCTGTGGTGATGTCCCAACACTTAGGAAGTGTGTGGGTGGGAATGGAGTGCTTTGTTATGAACCTCCGGGATAAGATGCACATAGATGCACCGGAGTCAAACAAAGCCAAGGCAGGGTGAGAGGACATAAGAATGGTGCCTAAGATGTAAAGAGACTAAGGTCAACAACACTACTCTAGCAAACAAGGTAAACAAACATAGCTAAACATTAAGATCTATATTACGAAAAGAAAGTCTAGATTCGAAGTATACCCACAATAACTCCATCCAGCTCCTCAGTCTCAACAGAGGTCATCGTGTATGCCGGCCTCTGGGGTTGCACTGCCCTCTGATACATCTGCCTCTGTGGCGCCAAGGGTAGTCCACGAACGGCAGCTCCTCTCTGAACTGGGGCAGGTGCTCTACTCTGTAGCGGGGCTGGTGCTCTGACCATAGCATGACGCGCTCTCGGACAATCCTTGGCTGCATGCAAAGCATCTCCACAAATCAAGCACAGTCCCAGCTTCCTCCTACAATCCTTCTGGACGTGTCCCGTCTTCCCGCAGTAATGGCATGGTCCCTTACTCTGAATCTGCATAGGTGCTCCTGGCCTCTTAAAAGGCACTGTCTGGACTGGCCTCATCGTCGGCCTAGCAGGTGGCCGGTACTGCTCCATGGGACGCTTCCCCTTATCAGCTGGAGGGTCAGGTAGGAGCAAAATAAGCTCATGATTCTTCGCAGCATCTAGCACCTCCCTCATAGTCGTGAAACTCGCCGAAGACATAGAAGCCTGAATCTTCGGACGCAGTCCCTGACGAAATCGATCAGCTCGCTTCTCCTCCTTCCTCACCATATGCGGAGCAAAACGACTCAGCATCTCAAACTCAGCTTCATACTCCTCGACAGTCATATCCCCCTGCTTCAGATCTATAAATTTGCTCAATAGGTCCCTCCTGGAAGACTTGGTGAAATACTTGTCCTTGAACATAGACTTGAAGGTCTTCCACTCCACTGGCTTCTCCAGACGCCTCTCCTCAATGCGCCACTAGTTCCTTGCATTCTCTATCAGCTGCATCTTCGCTATCTCCACTCGGGTATCATCAGGAATCTTCGCAGCAACTAACTTCTCCTCCGTGCTCTAGATCCACTCATCAGCAGCTAGGGGTCCCTCTTTCCCCGAAAATGTCCTCGGCTGGAGCTCATTGAACTGCTTCACTCCTGGAGCAGCTCGCGGGGCAGGCGAAGGTGGTGGTGGTGCAACTGGGGGAGCCTGAGCAGCTCGCTGAGACTGCTGAACCAACTGATGATGCACCTCCAGCATCTCTCTCATCACGCCGAGAAACTGACAGAACTCTCCGCCCTGGTCTTCCGAAGCTCCATCGCCTGAGTTCCCGGATCGGGTCACGCGTCGTCCTGCCATCCTATTGTCAAGAAATACAGAGATTAGACTCGTACGATTACTGGATATCATAAAATGAATGTCCTGACTCCTATTGTTCTGTACTTGCAGAAAGTATGGGGTGGGACCTGCATAGGCCACCACTAAAACCTGTCATGCCCCGCTTCCCAAAACAACGAAGGCAAAGCGTGACTAAGGCCCACTTAGGCCGGGGTGAGAAGCCCGGACCCTATAAGCGTCTGTGTGGTACTCCAAGTCGAAGGTACAGGTCCCTGCATGTTAGTACAGAACAATAAAAGTACGAAAAAGAAAGACAATCATTTTATTCCAAATTAAATATCCAAAGTACTGAGAGTCTAAAACGCCCGAAGGGCTACAACTGCAGAAAAGGAAACTACCGGTGCAAGCACCCAACCTAGACAGGATAACAAAAGGTGATACGCACCCAACAACTAAAGTGGAACCTCCGGATCAGCAGTGGGGATCTCTAACTCTGGTTGTCCTCGGGCACGTACTCAGGATCGACGTCCTCCGGCTCTACGTCCTCGGGTAGCTCGGTCTGGTCGTCGTACTCCAGCTCGACACCTGACGTACATCACCAAAGAGAGCACCTGAAACGCCCGAAGGCTTTTTGTATCACGGAGATCACTTCCGCTCGGGAAGCATCTGAAATGCCCGAAGGCTTTTTGTATCACGGAGATCACTCCCGCAAGGAGAGCATCTGAAACGCCCGAAGGCTTTTTGTGTAACAGGGACAAGACACGACCAGTGTACGGGAGAGTTATTCTAGGGTGTCCACACGCACGCACACACAAGATAATCCTAAGGTGTCACAAGTTGTTGTTCGTCGGACTTAGACTTCATCGTCAAGTCTAAGTCGTCAGGGTGACCCAGACGCTATCATTTCACGCCCAGATCTAAACACTCACAGTCTAGCAGTTCTAACAATTTAAGACCAAGACGCGGTCAAAAACGCAAGTGTTTACACTTGCCTGCGGTGGCGATTGTGTCGTCCGTCCGGGGCGTCTCATCCAGTCGTCGCGTCCGCGGTAGTCCGTCTGAAACAGTCACGGCGACGGTGTCAGGTCGCGATTTTAGAAATTCCTATTTAAGTTCATTTCTAGGTTGAACGTGGCTACCCTAACAGTCACGAGTCAAGTTGTCCGATCAGCCTATCCGACGATTCTATCCTATGTGCACAGTCAAAAGTCTGATTGTCAGTCTACGGTTCCACATCGTTTTAAGAGAGCAGAAAATTAAATTTACTGAGTTAAGTTGCCGATTTTAGTTAAGTTTTCAGTTTTTCTACTGTGTGGGTTTTGCTACGAGGTAGGGGAACCAACCTGTCCGGTGTCTTGACGTGCGTCTATATTTCATATATTCACGCACGTTTTCTTTTGTGTTTCTCCGTGTTTTCCGCCGTCTCTTATTCGTTTTCGTATGTTTTCCCGTTTTCTTTCACTTTTCTTTGTTTGTCCATGATTGCAGGAGTTCAACCACGTAGGGGACCTTTTACGATGATATCCCAATTCCCCGGAGCAACGGGAAAAGTCACGCGTGATCCAGTGGGTCAAACGGCGAAGTATTCATCTTTCTGCCCCTCACCCGGTCGGTTGGTCATCTCCAACCGATCGGGTGATGCACGCGTGCACCAACCGGTCGCTACCGCAGCTCACGAAGAAGTCACCCGACCGGTTCACAGACCGGTTCTGCGGGCGGCTGTTCTCTGTCTTTTCGAGCAGAATTCCAACCGATCGGGTGACTCTCACCCGATCGGTTCATCTGTAGCTGAGAAAAAGAGCTGAAGACACGGGCGTCGAACCGACCGGTTCACCCGACTGCTCCAAGATCCAACCGGTCGCTCAAGAACTCACCCGATCGGTTCGTGAGATCGGGTGAAAACTCGCCGTTTTCTGTGAATTATCTGTAACGGATCAACCGATCGGTTGACTTGTCACCCGATCGGTTGATCCGAAAATCTATATATAGGACCCCTAGGGTTCCAGAAACGGGAGAGTTGTATTTTTTACTGTTTTATTTCCCTGTGACGGCTGTAATTGTTACTCTTAAGTAAGTTTTCAGATCTTTCTAATTTTTTAGTATTGTCTTTACTACTCCTTTACTTCCGCATTGCAATTGTCGGATTATGATTCTAACGGTTAAATTTCATTTAGATTGCTTTTTCATGAATTTTTGTGAGTAGTTCCCAAATCTGGGATTTTGGTGGAAGCCCCTTCGGGGGCTCTTCTCGATGCGTCCATAGGGTTAGGGAATCGATAGGGAGTAGGAATCTAACGGTTACGCGGGGCGTTTCATTGTCATCGGCGGGAAAAAGACCGCCTTTGACCGTCGGGCCAAGGGGGAATAAACTTGGCGGTTGACTCCCTAGCCAAAGCTCACGCCTTTAGCGTAGACGCCGAATCCTAGCACGCGGGAGCGGCAGGATGAGACGTCGGGAGATATCGTTGCGGACTTAGTGCTCCCGGGATCGATCAGTGTTTATGGACACGGGAGTGCCCACTGATCGAATCCGGGAAGTCTGGTGTATCATCCTGGGCACCGACCGGAATATCGGGCCCATGGGACGCCGGTACCACTTTCAGAGGCAACGTCTCACCATTAGACCCTAATCCCGATCGCTATCCATACCCGTAGGCCGTAGCGGCGAGAGCCTCTCGTCGGGTCGGAAACCAAAGTCCCGGGTTTACTTTCTTTTTGTTCATACGCTTTCATTTCCTTTCGTGACAACCAACCACCGATTCGGGCTAGCTCGCCCCTCGGGGTGATTTAGGTCCTACCTGACCCAAGCACAACCTCGCCTCCCTGAGTTCGATATTCCCGCACCCTACACTAACCGTGAAACTTGCGGTAAACGACACCGCGCCGCCGCGACGCAAGCGGGGCGCCGGTCAAGTTTATGGCGCCGTTGCCGGGGAGGCAACGTGCTTGATATTTTAGGATCTCTTGAACCCTCGTGTCTAGCTCACATCCCTACCTCGCGATAATTTTCGCATTCTTCTTTTTCTTTTTCTCATTTGTTTTTCTTATTTTTATTTCTTATTTTATCTGTTTCTTTCCCACTTGTCGCTTCATGGGTGTCTGTTGTTTTTCATGCGCAGGAGTTCAAGGAGTCTTGACGACTTGATCCCCCTCGATCCAGAGATTAACGCCACCCTTAGGCGTTTGGCCGCCGAGAAGCGAAGAAGGGAAGATCCCGAATCCATGGAGGAGAACACCCCACCTCACAAGTCTCTGCTGGAGTACTCGATGCCATCCATCGAGTCGACTTCTGCCATCCGATCTCCAGCTATTGCGGCCCAAAGCTTTGAGCTGAAGCCGTCTCTAGTGACATGGATCCAGCAGGACCAGTTTGCGGGTGCGCCCATAGAGAGCCCGATAGAGCACTTGGACTCCTTCTTGGAGAAGTGTGACACCTTCCGAATTAATGGTGTCACTACAGAGGCTATCCGTCTGAAGCTGTTCCCTTTCTCTTTGCGGGACAAGGCCAAGCAGTGGTTAAGGGGGAAGGACCCCAATACTTTCAACACCTGGGAGAAGCTCTCCAACGCTTTTCTGACGAAGTTCTTTCCTCCGGGGAAGACCATGAAGCTGAGGAGTGAGATCTCCTCCTTCTCCCAGGCCAGCCACGAGTCCTTGCATGAGGCTTGGACGAGATATAAAGAGATGCAAAGAAGATGCCCTCATCATGAGCTTCCGAAGTGGCAGATTATCAATCTGTTCTACAATGGGCTGAGGGATGACCTTAAATCTTCTATGGACGCCACGGCTGGGGGTTCCTTCATGTCCCGAAGCGAGGAAGATGCCGGGAATATTCTGGAAAACATGGCATCCAACAATGAGCGGTGGTGTGACGAGAGAGCCACACCAAGAACTGGGGGTATACACAGAGTCGAGGACGTCGACAAACTTTCGAGCAAGTTTGACTTGCTTTCGACCCAGATCTCCGCACTGATGGTTGGAGCCGGTGGGGCCGGTACACAGCAAGTTTCTGCGGTGGAGTCCGAATTCCTTGGGGAATTTGACAGTGGTGACATCTCACCACCATTGGATCAGGCGAGCGCACTATTTTACAACCCCACGGGGAATGCGCCATATCCGCCAAGGACAAATTCCAACCCGGCCTACTCTCCCAACAACCGGAACCATCCGAATTTCAGTTACCGGCCACCATTTCAGCCCTCGCCGCCGCCGCAGCCGCAGCAAAAAATCTATCAGCCGGCTAGACCACCGCAGAATCAGGGTCAGCTGCAACCATTTCAGCAGCAACCTCAGCAACAAACGTACGCTTCCAGGAATCAGCAGCCGTTCCAGCAGCAGCAGTATGGCCAACAGAGGGCCGTCTCTCCGGTTGAGTCTCTCTTGACTCAATATATTACCAACCAGGAGAGGATCAACCAAAAGCTGGAAATGGGCCAGCGGACCCTCACGGACCAAGTAACCCAGCTGGGGTTACAGGTGGCGAACCTCGCAAGGTCACAAAACCAATTGCAGCCACAACCGGAGGTGAACCCTCAAGGAGCAACACAAACATCGGCACTCGTGCACGAGCACACGAATGTGTCCGCTATCATTCTGAGAAGCGGGACACAAATTCCTACTAGAGTGCCCCCTAGCAACCCGGAAGCACCATTGGTCGTTGAGAGACCGACTGAAAAATTAAACGACACCGGTGCTTCGTCATCAAATCCCATGACTCAGGAGGGAGTATCTGAAGAAGAGAAGAAGAAGGAGGAAGAGAGCCCAAGAGTGTATAAACCCGTTGTGCCATTTCCACAACGGTTGGCTCAGGCGAAAATTGATGAGAAATATGGGAAGTTCTTCGCCATGGTCAAGGACCTAAGCCTGCAAATCCCCTTCTTGGAGGCAATTTAGACAATCCCCTCCTATGCAAAATTCTTAAAAGATTTGGTGACCAAAGGGTCGAGAAAAGAGAAAGTGGTGCTGACGGCAGAATGTAGCGCTCTTATCCAGAGGGATAACCCGCCAAAGCTCAAGGACCCGGGGAGCTTCTCTATCCCTTGCACGATCGGGGCTGTGAAGATTAATCGTGCACTCGTCGATCTAGGAGCGAGTGTTAGCTTGATGCCCTTGTCGATGTACAGAAGGATAGGAATGGGTGATTTGGAGCCCACCGGGATGACCCTACAACTAGCTGACCGGTCGGTCAAATATCCGGTGGGAATTGTTGATGATCTCCCCGTGAATGTGAGAGGGGTGCATGTGCCTGTGGACTTTGTAGTCATGGACATGCCCGAAGACGCACACACCCCCATTATCCTGGGACGGCCTTTCATGGCCACTGCTGGCGTTCTTATAGATGTGAAGAACGGAAAACTCTCCTTGAACGTCAGCGGAGAGAAAGTTGAGTTTGACCTGGGACTATCTATGAAGCACCCCGACCCTCCTGATGACCTCCGGTGTAATCTGCTTGAGATAGAAGAAGAAAAGGCTGTGGAGGAGAGCTCCTGGGAGATTCTCCTGAGAAACCCCCCCCCCCCCCCCCCCCCCGATGAATTGGGGAATTCTGAAGATGAAGAAGGCCCCGAAGACGAAGAAGCTGCTGGAAAACCAAGTGCAGCGAGAACGACCCCTCCCGGGTTCCCCAAGTTTCCTCCTGTGAAGAGAACGGGGAAAGAGCTCACGGACCTCACTAAAGACGAGGTCCGAATCCTGAAAAAGATGGCGGGAAGCGCCAACACCAAGGAAAAGCCCCCGGATCTCAAGAACAAAGGGAGGGTGGTCGAGCAAGTATTTTTCCAGCCGCTGACTACCCCGAGCGCCTTCAGCTCCAACAAGGAAGAGATGCCTAAGATTGGGCATCACCCGTATCAGCCACCATGAGCATCTCTTGCGGGCGTCGAGCCAACGACGTTAAACAAGTGCGCTTCATGGGAGGCAACCCATGTTCTAAACTTTTTCTCTAATTTTTAGCGTTATTTTTTACTTTATTTTATCTATTTCTATAAATAAAGTCAGCAGCGAGAACATCCGTTAGGGGACTTAATCAAATTTCTTGGTTTTTGCAGGAAACAAGCCCCAACCGATCGGGTGATAACTCACCCGATCGGTTGGGATGTATCAGATACATGTCGAGATCTGTCCCCGAATGAACCGATCGGTTGAATAATGAAGAGACCGGGTGGCAGACCGGGTGAGCTGGGGAGAACTCTCGGAAAATTTTGAGGAATATCAACCGATCGGTTGAGTTTGAGCGCGATCGGTTGACCTGACCGGGTGAGAAGCCCTAAGTTCTCGGGAAATTTAGTGGAGCGGCCAACCGATCGGTTGACAAGTCAACCGATCGGTTCGCCTGTAGCATCTCTTCGGCAAGATTTTCGACCCAACCGTCAACCGATCGGGTGACAAGTCACCCGGTCGGTTCGACTTAAAATCCTATATAACCACCCCCGACGCCCGTTCGTTTTCTCCCTCGCCCGATCGCCCGACCCTCTGCCGTTTCGTCTCCCATCGTGCGCCTTCCTGCTTTCTTCCCCAAGATCCGCCTCGATCTTCTTCCCCAACCATTTCCCTACCCATCCACCATCATGTCTCTCCATTCCCCCGCCATCTCCCTACACACAAACCCTAGATTTCCCCCATCCCCCCCCGTTTCGGAACTTGTCGAAGAGATCGCTGCGGCTTCCAATCGAGCAGCATCGGGGCATCCACGAGCAGCTATCTTCATCTAATTTAGGGTAACCTCGCTCCTTTACTTAATTTTAATCTTTTCCCAAATATTCGGTCTGCTTGTTGTTCGTATTTTGTGTTTGTGTTGAATTCGCTGTATTCTCACACACCCACGCGCACAAACAACACCGACACAATGCCTCCCCACCGTATTAAACCCACCGACGCTAGCTCTTCGAACCCTAGGCCCACCCGTCGTACCCGTCGCACACAACCTACCACCTCCAACCCATCCACCACACCACGCACCACTTCCCCACCTCCAGATTACGATCCCGAATATGGGATGCAATTCCAATCCGATGACCATGCCGACCGATTCACGGCCATGGTCCTCCTTGCTGGTCAGGGTGGTAGGATAACCCAAGAATCCGTCGACCGTGACCTCCCCTTCCTTCAAAGCTTCGTTCGCCACATCCGCGAAGACCCACCCGACGTCTCCGAGCTACACATTCCACCCCCCACGACCCCTGGTCCCCAGCGCAGGCCCCCGTCACCACCCCCTGAGGGTGGTGCCCCTGCTTGATTTTTCTCTCCCGCTTTTGCCACCCCCACTTTTGTGCCCATCTGTCTTTTCGGGGCCCTACTTTGTCTCTATCGGAGGGAGGGGACTATTTGCGCGATTGTTTTCTTGATTTACCTTTTTCTTTGTTTTGTTTTTGACGCCCCCTTGCTTATATCTGGAGTTCATTGATCATATCATTTCGCTAGCACTTTCTGGTCTAGCTTGGGGGACGTCTGTTTTGGTGTGCTGTCGTGTTTTGTTTGTTTTTTCTCATTTTTGTGTGTGTGTTTGTTTTTCACTTTTTGAGTGTCGTGTCGTGTGATTTTATTCTATTTTTATTTTCGTATTGTTTGATTTTGATCTTGTTTTTTTATTTCTTTTTCAGTTTTATCTATGTGTTTTCCTCGTTTTCATTTCTTTTGGTGTCTGTGCGTATTCCCCCCCATTTTCATTGCCCTCCCGTACTCACTCTTATTGCATTGAGGGCAATGCAAGTTTCAGCTTGGGGGAGTCACACTTCGTGCGTCATTTGTGTTGTTTTTCTACGTTATTTGAGTCATTTTCCATCGTGTTTTTCTTTTTTCTTTTTTCCTTCTTTCTTTAGCTCTTTCTCCTAGAAATGAATCCTATGATGAATCGCCACAAAGTCACACACACCTAGCATTGCATCGATAATCACACTCACTAACCCTAGGATTTCGAGTCCTCTTGCATTTCACGCATCGTGGGTCCACTTAGCTTTTTGTGAGTCGTGTGTCGTGACTAGCATTTGGTGTGCTTCTGCTTTGTGATTTTACTTTATATACCTGTCCAGGAATGACCCCTAGATTATCATGCTTCGATATTGAATACGCGGTATTTGCTTCTAATGTCTGCTTCTGTACGCATGCTATTTATATCGTATACTTCAATTCGCATGCGTCGAGATTCCACAACTAAGGACTAGGATACCCCATTTAGCCTAAGCTCTATTTAGCAACAATAGTCCCCTTTGCCCGAGTGTTTAGATTTCGACTTTTTTTTTGTTTTACTTGGTGCAAATCCCCTCGTCGTGTACCGTTCCCCCACTTGGGAGAGTACACAAGTGTATAGCCAAAAAAAACCAAAAAGCCAAAAATGGGAGAAAAGAAATGAAAAACCCAAAAAGAAAAGAAAAGAAAAAGATTGTATAGCCAAAAAAGCCAAAAAAATATGCAAATACCCAAAACCCAAAAAAATTCCCGTGTGAATATTTTCATACTTGCCAAGAATAAAGGGAAGGCGAGAATTTGCACCGAGTGTTCTTCTCCACATCATCTCAACCCCCGTCGTTATCAAAGACACTTGGCTTTGGAGCTATTTAGCTAGTATCTAGGCTATAGTGGCGTGATTTCCTTAACCCTAGTTGTGGAGTCCCCGATGCATGATACGCTCCTATTCTCTCTATTCTCATGCATGCTCGAACTTATATTCGCCGCTTAATTCAATTCGATTCGATATTTGGGTCATATCTTGGATTTGTGTATATCGAGCCTAGTAGCACATCATAGAAAGCATCACCATTTGCTAGCACACGACCACGCTCACTCGCGCTTCACTGCGTGGACCCACGACACTTATTTGGACTCGCTTTCCTAGGTTTAGTGGTGTGATTTGGCGTTTGCTTGCTGGGTGTGTCGTTTTTGATTTTGATGGCTCTGATGGACGATCTAGGGCTTAGAGTTTTCTTTTTCTTTCTTCCTCTCTATTTTTCCCTTCCGAGCTCCCACTCTCACTCGTCTTCCTCGAGGACGAGGAAGGGTTCAGCTTGGGGGATTTTGACGTGCGTCTATATTTCATATATTCACGCACGTTTTCTTTTGTGTTTCTCCGTGTTTTCCGCCGTCTCTTATTCGTTTTCGTATGTTTTCCGTTTTCTTTCATTTTTCTTTGTTTGTCCATGATTGCAGGAGTTCGACCACGTAGGGGACCTTTTACGATGATATCCCAAGTCACCGGAGCAACGGGAAAAGTCACGCGTGATCCAGGGGGTCAAACGGCGAAGTATTCATCTTTCTGCCCCTCACCCGGTCGGTTGGTCATCTCCAACCGATCGGGTGATGCACGCGTGCACCAACCGGTCGCTACCGCAGCTCACGAAGAAGTCACCCGACCGGTTCACAGACCGGTTCTGCGGGCGGCTGTTCTCTGTCTTTTCGAGCAGAATTCCAACCGATCGGGTGACTCTCACCCGATCGGTTCATCTGTAGCTGAGAAAAAGAGCTGAAGACACGGGCGTCGAACCGACCGGTTCACCCGACTGCTCCAAGATCCAACCGGTCGCTCAAGAACTCACCCGATCGGTTCGTGAGATCGGGTGAAAACTCGCCGTTTTCTATGAATTATCTGCAACGGATCAACCGATCGGTTGACTTGTCACCCGATCGGTTGATCCGAAAATCTGTTTATAGGACCCCTAGGGTTCCAGAAACGGGAGAGTTGTAATTTTTTACTGTTTTATTTCCCTGTGACGGCTGTAATTGTTACTCTTAAGTAAGTTTTCAGATCTTTCTAATTTTTTAGTATTGTCTTTACTACTCCTTTACTTCCGCATTGCAATTGTCGGATTATGATTCTAACGGTTAAATTTCATTTAGATTGCTTTTTCATGAATTTTTGTGAGTATTTCCCAAATCTGGGATTTTGGTGGAAGCCCCTTCGGGGGCTCTTCCCGATGCGTCCATAGGGTTATGGAATCGATAGGGAGTAGGAATCTAACGGTTACGCGGGGCGTTTCATTGTCATCGGCGGAAAAAAGACCGCCTTTGACCGTCGGGCCAAGGGGGAATAAACTTGGCGGTTGACTCCCTAGCCAAAGCTCACGCCTTTAGCGTAGACGCCGAATCCTAGCACGCGGGAGCGGCAGGATGAGACGTCGGGAGATATCGTTGCGGACTTAGTGCTCCCGGGATCGATCAGTGTTTATGGACACGGGAGTGCCCACTGATCGAATCCGGGAAGTCCGGTGTATCATCCTGGGCACCGACCGGAATATCGGGCCCATGGGACGCCGGTACCACTTTCAGAGGCAACGTCTCACCATTAGACCCTAATCCCGATCGCTATCCATACCCGTAGGCCGTAGCGGCGAGAGCCTCTCGTCGGGTCGGAAACCAAAGTCCCGGGTTTACTTTCTTTTTGTTCATACGCTTTCATTTCCTTTCGTGACAACCAACCACCGATT
This sequence comes from Scilla litardierei, assembly GCA_030789695.1. Classification (NCBI taxonomy): domain Eukaryota; kingdom Viridiplantae; phylum Streptophyta; class Magnoliopsida; order Asparagales; family Asparagaceae; genus Scilla; species Scilla litardierei. The sequence goes on along the minus strand of CM061131.1, from coordinate 120,934,839 downwards.
CGGGCTAGATCGCCCCTCGGGGTGATTTAGGTCCTACCTGACCCAAGCACAACCTCGCCTCCCTGAGTTCGATATTCCCGCACCCTACACTAACCGTGAAACTTGCGGTAAACGACACCGCGCCGCCGCGACGCAAGCGGGGCGCCGGTCATGTCTGGAGTAGCGCGGACGTAGCGTCTGAACGGCAGGAAGTCTGCATCGTCTACGGCGTCTCGGCTACGGGTAGCGTAGCGAGACTTGTCCGGGCAGCGGATAAAGTGCGTGAGCAGTGAGTAGAGGTGAAACAGTGTCAACGGCGTGATTGACGCCGAAACAGCGAGCAACGGCACAAAAACGGCGATACGACGTCACCGTAGCTCGGTCGAAGGCTGTCTGGCCTAGGAGGAGGCCGTGGGGGGGGTATCTCCGGCGATGGAGATCGCCGTTCAGCAATGGAGAACGGCAGCAGTCACAGCTGTCGTCCGCAGCAACGACCTCGGCGACGGAGGAGAGCTCCGGTGACCACGAGGCTGCGAGAACGCTCGTGCGGCTGCGCAGGCCGCCGGCGGTGACTGAGGGGTCACGCGATGTCGGGGGTTGATGAGGGAGCGTCGGGGAACTCAACGACGATCGGAAGTGGCGCGCTGCGGCGGTTTTCCGGCGATCGGGCGGTCTGCGGGCTACTGTTTTACAGCAACGGCTTGCGGCGGCTGTCACGGCGGCGGGCAGAGCTACGGCAGCAGCTGCAGCTGCTGCTGCGGTGGGCGAGCGTTGGAGCAACCCGCCGGCGGTCGGGGTTAGGGGCCGGCGTCGGATCGTGAGGGAGGGTGAACGTGAGGGAGAGAGAGGGGGAGAGTAGGTATCAGGCTTGAGGGGTTTGAAAAGAATGGCGGCTGGGAAAATAATTTGCCCTAAGTTTGATGTTGCACGTGAGCAAAGTTAATAGGTTTAGGGTTTTTAATATATTAAAGTTTGATATATTCACCTAGGGAAAAAATAGGGTTAAGTGTAGGAGATAGAGAGAGAGAGGGGGTGCAACCAGGGATAAGCCTAGGGGCAATAGAAAACAGTTTAGGAAACAAATCATGAAATAATTCAAAAGATATAGCCAGATCTGTCACCGATTCAAATTTGAATTGATCGGGAAATCGACGGTCGAGATTTGTCCGCGCGATATCTCTCAAACCGGACGTCAGAAAAATAATCCGAAAATACCAGGGCGATCGTGGAGACGAGACGCATCTACGGAGCCCAATCTTGCGTAACACCTACCAAAAATTTACGTAAAATTGGAAGCGGCGTTTTGAGCCAATTGACTAAAACGCCCCTATCAATTCAACGTCGTTTTGCGAGAAAACGAGCCGTGAAATGACGTTCCCAAAATTATCATAAACTACCAACCGACCACAAAGGCGTGTCACATCGCATATATCGGAATCCAGAAATAGCCAAATAAAATACGTGCACGATCAAGAGCACGTGCACAAAGATAGTACAATCGAAAACCGACCGTTACAGTAACTGAAGCCAAATTTAGAGCATGAGTTAGTCGGTCTGAGTTCAATAGCTGACCGACTAGAACTCAAACTAGTCGGTCGGCTAATGAACTGGGACCAACTAAAAGAGTCCAAAAATTTGAAATATCGAAAATTTGAGTTCTCTCCTAAGCGCACTTAGACGATACATCGAAATACTCTCACACATCATTATTCTACCCCATAAAACATCGAAAAATATAAATACGACGTTCAAGAACAATTCTAGCATAAATTCCGAAAATCCAACCATAAATCCAAAAATCCCAACACATCTAGCATGAGCATATATAAAGAAAATTATTATCATGCAAGATTATTGAAAATATGAATCCTAAATCTCGGATTCACCCATAATCCCCAATTCTCGACGTAACCGCACAAAGGAGTCTTCCTTGAGTGGTTTCGTGAAAATATCGGCGATTTGCTTCTGGGTTTCAACGTACACTAAAATGATGTTCTTTTTATCAACATGATCATCTAGGAAATGGTGATGAACATCTATGTGTTTAGAACGGGAATGGTGTACCGGATTCTTAGAGAGACATATTGCACTTTGGTTGTCCACCATGATAGGGCAAGTATCACAGTTTATACCAAAGTCTTTAAGAGTGTGTCTCATCTAAAGAACCTGAGCACACACAGCACCGGCGGCAATATATTCCGCCTCGGTGGTTGAAAGTGATACGGAATTCTGCTTCTTGGAAAACCAAGAGACAAGAGAATTTCCTATAAAATGGCAAGTGCCACTAGTACTTTTCCTGTCGGATTTGCATCCAGCATAATCTGTGTCACTATATGAGATTAACTCAAATGTGCTAGACTTTGGATAATATAATCCGTAGTCGAGGGTGTAACTTAAATAAAGGAAAATACGTTTTACCGCTATTATGTGAGATTCCTTAGGTTGAGATTGATAACGAGCACATACACATACAGCAAACATAATATCGGGCCGACTGGCAGTAAGATATAGTAAACTACCTATCATACCTCGATATAGACGAATGTCTACATCCTTGCCGCCCGAATCTTTATCAAGATGTGTAGTAGTGCTCATTGGAGTCTTCTTGCCTGAGGCATTCTCCAGTTCAAATCGTTTTAGCAACTCCACCGTGTACTTGGTTTGGTGGAAGAAGATTGCATCGTTCATTTGGCGAATTTGGAGACCTAAGAAATATTTGAGCTCACCCATGTGGCTCATCTTAAATTGGTCCTTCATGACATTAGAAAACTCTTCGCAAAGAGTGAAGTTAGTAGCACCGAAAATGATATCATCAACATAAATTTGAACTAAAATAATATCATGATTCGCATACTTAACAAATAATGTAGAATCAACTTCACCCATTTTAAAGCCCAAATCCAAAAGAAAGTTCTTTAGGCGGTCATACCAAGCCTAGGAGCTTGTCTCAAACCATAAAATGCTTTCTTAAGTTCGAAAACGTGATTTGGAAATTTTTCATTTATAAAACCCGGAGGTTGAAAAACATATACTTCCTCAACAACATCTCCATTTAAAAACACACTTTTTACATCCATTTGAAAGAGTTTAAAATCTTTATGGCATGCAAAGGATAACAATAACCTAATAGATTCTAATCTAGCTACCGGAGCAAAGGATTCTTCGAAATCTATACCTTCCTCTTGCCGGTAGCCTTGAGCTACTAACCGAGCTTTGTTCTGGACGACGTTTTGGTTCTCGTCGGTCTTGTTCTTGAAAATCCACTTCGTTCCTATAATGGTGTGGTTCTTCGAAGGCAATGGAACTAGCTCACAAACCTCATTCCTCGCAAACTGAATGAGTTCCTCCTCCATGGCTAGGATCCAAGCCCTATCTTCACATGCTTCGTTAATATTCTTTGGCTCTATTGAGGAGGCAAAGGCACAATGAGTGAAGTAGTTGACTTGAGATCTCGTCTTGACACTATCAAGTATGTTGCCAATGACTTGCTCATGGGGATGGTCACGAACAGTATGAAGCCGTTTGGGAATTCCCTGATCACTAGGAACATTCTCAAAAGAATCATCAGTAGGGTTAGTAACATTAGATCAATAGAATTAGAATTACCAATAGAATCACATAAAACATCCACGGAGTCATCATCATTAGTAATTCTAGACGGGACAAAATTTTCATTAAATGAAACATGAAGTGATTCCTCGATCGTTGAGGTTATTTTGTTGTATATCCGGTAGGCTTTGCTACGTGTGGAATATCCAACAAATATCCCATCATCGGATCTTGGATAAAATTTTTCCAAACTACCATACGTGTTTTTAATAAAACATTTTGCGCCAAAAACTCGAAAATGTTTAACTTGAGGCAATCTACCAAACAACAATTCATAACAAGTTTGTTTGATGCCGGGCCTCAAAAGTATTCTATTAAACACATATCAAGCGGTATGTACCGCTTCCGCCCAAAATTGATGGCCAAGTTGGCTATCATCAAGTATAGTGCGAGCACATTCCACTAGCGTCCTATTCTTCCTCTCAACAACACCATTTTGAGGGGGTGCGCGAGGGAAAGAGAAGGTGTGTGTAATACCAACTTCATCACGAAAATTTGAGAAAGACGCATTCTCAAATTTCCCTCCATGATCACTACGAATAGTGAAAATGGTGGTTCCAATGAGATTTTGTACTTTCTTAACAAATATTGTGAAGTTTTCAAAAGCATCATTTTTATTACTTAATGAAAATACCCAAGTAAAACTAGAAAAGTCATCAACGATGACAAGTCCATATCGAGCATTCCCTAATGAAGTAACTCTAGTTGGCCCAAAAAGATCTAGATGTAAAAGCTCTAGAGGCCGCTTAGATGAAATGCTTTTCTTAGGTTTGAAAGATGATTTTGGAAGCTTGCCTCGTTGACACGAGTCACAAAAGCGTTTCTTTTGAAAGACAAGCTTAGGAAATCCTTTAATAGAATTTAACTTGGAAAGTTTGAAAAGTGTTCCAAAGTTCACATGACCAAAACGTCGATGCCATAAGTGTTGTTCACTTGTGTTGGTAATGAGACATTGTTCTTGTGATTTTGGAAGATCTAATATATAAATATCCTTATGGCATGTGCCGGAGAATAACACATTATTAGTATCTTTACTCAAAACATGACACATTCCTTTCGCAAAGCTAACTTTGTAACCTTTGTCACAAAGTTGGCTTATTGAAATAAGATTGTGATTTAATCATTTAACAAGGTAAACATCACTTATAAGTGGTTTAGATGGGTTACCAACTTTACCAATACCAATGATGGTTCCGCTCTCGTTGCCTCCAAAGACTACTCGGTTCCCATTTGCAATGGGCACCACTCCGGAGAGAAATTGAGCTTCACCCGTCATGTGTTTTGAACACCCGCTATCAAGTATCCACCCATCCTTGGAGCTAAATTTGAATTTGTTGCTCCGTTTCTTTTTCTTGAGTACCTAAAGATAGAAATATCATTCCATGGTACCCAAGGTCATTGGGTCCTAAACGATTAGACCTTTGGAAGGCAAGTCCAATTAGACTTAGACTTCCCAACATAATCATCATTATGCACGACATTCATAAAATAGGAATTCTTGTATGCTTGTTTTTCATGCATGTTAGTGTTCTTCGGGCCCCAAATAGTGAATATTTTGGGAGCCCTATTCCTATTGGGATCATGCATACGTTGTTGATGTCTACGTGATGCATGTGGCCTATGAGGAGGTGGCCTAGGAAATGCATGACGTGGATAATCATATGGCACATGATGAAATGGTGGTGGCGACATATGATATGATGCATGATGGTAATCATTCATATGATAGTGATGTGGATGAATATATGCATGTGGAGGAACACGTGCGTGAGGGTGTCTCACTTGGTGTGCACGTGCTCGTGGATGTGTAGCATAAAAATCATCATAATTGTGAACTGGTGGAGTAGGATGTGTGTTCATACGTGGCATAGTATTGGTGTACTTAAAAGCATGACCCTTCTTTGGAGGTCCACCCAAAGTGGGTTTCTTTTCAAATGGGGATGTGTACCTAGTGGAAGCACCATTTGTAGATGAACTACCCATGGAGTGTTTACTCCCACTAGTTGAAGCTTCGGAAGATGGCCTAACAAAGGTGGTGGACGATTTGGATGAATTTCCCATCTTATACCCCAAGCCAATGTGGTGATTGGCCAAAAGTAAGTCATTTAGGATATTATCCAAATGGTCCTTACCTTTATTGAATTTATTAATTCGGCCTAATGTGCACTCATACTTCTCGGTGAGAGAATGCATAGAAGCATCCAACGTGGACACTTGCGATGTGAGTACATAAATACGAGATTTGAGATTCTCATTCTCAATACTCAAAGTTGAGTTTCGATAAATCAAATCCGCAATCTCGCGTTCATCCGATTCCTCAATATGAACATGCTCAAGTTGAGATTTGAGATTTACAATCTCATTTCTCAAGTCTTCAACAACGGTGTCGTTGATGATGATGATAGGCTTAGGTGAGGTTTGTAGACTAGTTAGCTCAACTTTAGTCTTAGTATATCTATTTAATAGTTTAGAATACTTAAACCAAATTTTTTCGTTAGCTAATCTAAGATCATCCATAGTTACCTCATCGCCTTCATCCTCGCTTTCATCGGAAGAAGACTTTTGATCATGTTCTTCTCTAGCCATGAAGCACATGTGTACTTGCTCCACTTGCTTATCATCCGACTCTCCACTTGAGGAGTCCTCGTCGGAGTCGGTGAATGTCCTGACAAGCCCTTTCTTGTACCCTTTCTTGTACTTCTTTGACTTGTCGAACTTGGGCGCCTTCCACTTCTCCTTTGTTTGTTTTGAGGACAATCCGCTTTCATGTGTCCTGGCTTGTTGCATTTAAAACACAAAGGAGCAGAGGCGTTAGAAGAACTAAATTTAGATTTTTTCTTGAAATTACCTTTCCGAAAAAATCGGTTGAACTTCTTTTCCATGAGGGAAATGGATTCCAAGTCCAACTCGTCTTCCGATTCTTCATCATCGGTAGATGTAGATGGAGCGGCCTTGAACGCAATCGCCTTTTTCTTTGGCTCGTCTTGCTTCAAGTACGACTTCATCTTGTCGTGCATCATTATTTTACTGTCATTGCGTACCTCATAAGACATCAAGGTACCCATTAGTTGAACGACAGTATATTTATTCATATCGTTACCTTCCTCGATGGCGAAGGTACGCTTTTCCTAACAAGAAGGAAGTCCGTCAATGATCTTTGAGACTTTCTCCTTTTGGGTGTAAGTCTTTCCAAGAGCCTCCAACTCGTTGGTAATGTCAACAAAGCGAGCATAGTACTTCTTCATCTTCTCACCCTGTTGCATATGAAATAATTCGTAATCTTTATTTACAACAGTGAGTTTGGAGTCTCTTACCCTACTCGTTCCTTCATGCAAGATGAGGAGTGAGTTCCAGATTTGATATGCACTCTTACATGTGCATATCTTGTTGAAGTCTTTGGGCTCCAAAGCACAATGCAAGGCATTCATTGCCTTGGCATTGTTTACCTCCGTGGCGACCTCCGCGGTAGTCCACTTCGCGAAGTCTGGTTCGGTGGGCTCGACATACTCCGTCAACGTAGCTCTCCATAGTGAAGTGCTCCGGAGGAACGTTTCCATCCGGCATTTCTAATACCCATAATTGGTACCGTTGAGGAAGGGAGGCCTAGTTGAGGAGTGTCCTTCCATCACCGAAGAAGCTCCTTCACGGTTCTTGAAGGTGCTATAGTCTGAAGGTGAACGATCGTTCTTGTTGTCGTTGGTAGACATAGCTATGAACTTGGATCTGATACCAAATGTAATGCCCTAATAGCTACTGCACAAGTACTAGAGGGGGGGGGTGAATAGTACTTTAAAATAATCAAGAGTATAATTCCTAATTATCTTGCAAACTCAACCAACAATGCGGAATGAAAATATTGACAACAAAGAAAGACAAACGCAAACAAGAGATGTAACGGGTTCGGATCCACCCAAGTCTCCCCGACTTGTTCCCGGTGATCCTACGTCCCAAACACCCGGATCCCCTCCCCCAAGTTTTACACTATGAAATTCTTATAGAAAACATCTACAAGATCACTTCATACACAAATCGAAATGTGACTCCCACAAACCAGGATCACACACTTCTCTCACAACCGAGAGAAAAACTTGCAATAACAAATTAAAAAAAATATAAAACACTTACCAACAAAATCCTATGCCTTGACTAAAACTTACGATTTTAGGGCAAGGAGGATTTTGAAGAAGAAGTCACCAAACCCTAGCTCCACCACCATGAATAGCAATAGGTGGCTAGGGAGAAGTTGGAGACTTGGATTCAAGCTCCTAGCTTGAGGGGCTCACAATCAATGAGAATCTCTCTTAAGGAATAAGAGTGAGGGAGAGATTCTTGTGAAGAGAGGGAGCTTGGAAATAGGAATTAAATGCTCTCTCTTTGATCTCTTAAAACTCAATAATGGCAGCCTTGAATGCTATGAAGAAGCATCTCAAGAATATATAGGAGTTAGAGAAGAGATGGAAAATTCGTGCATTTAATGCTCCAACGGATCTATTTCTGAAGCAGTCTAATCGGTCTAAGAAGGATCACTGACCGATTAGTTTTGAAACTAGTCGGTCGGTGATTCTTCTTGGACCGACTAAACAGTTCACAGCCAAGATGAATAATTCAGGAGATATAGAACTAGTCGGTCTAAGAAGACTTGCCAACTGACTAGTTTGACAACTAGTCGGTCGGTGAGTGTTCTTTAACCGACTAAGAGTTGAAATACAATAGGCTGAATTCAAAGAGAGCTAGTCGGTCTAAGAACAAATTCCAACCGACTAGTTTCACAACTAGTCGGTCGACAGTTGTTCTTGGAACGACTAACTGTAAACAGTAGCTCAGGCTGATAAATGAAGTTATAACTAGTCGGTCTAAGAAGGATTCCAAACCGACTAGTTTGACAACTAGTCGGTCGGTGAACCTTCTTAGACCGACTAATTGGTCAACAGTGAAGATGCTGAATTGAGCAAGGAGATCTAGTCGGTTCAAGAAGGATTACTGACCGATGACAATCTAGTTGGTTGGTTCTTCTTTTTGAACCAACTAAGATGCACAAGAAGCCGCGAAATGAAGCGTGAAGCTTCGGAAAAGTTTCTATGGGCTTCTAAGATAATCCTAGCTCTAAGATATGAGCGTTATGAAGATTTTAATGTAAGACCTACTCAAGGCTTAACATTCTACGAAAAGAAGCTAGAAGACTATAAATTAAACTAGACGAACCGTCTTCAAAGCTTCAATCCGAATCTCTTGACTTCAATAATGCTCCTTTAGCTTCAACGAAGCTTTAGGCACTCGATCACGTGCTTTGAGAAGTCTTGAGACGTCACTTTTGATGTTCATAGAATTTTGGCGACGATCTCCATAACTGCGCTCACAAAGAGTTAGTTCACGATATTTATGTTTGTTCATCATCAAAACCAAATCCGGGGAATCAATACTCAACAGTTTCCCTTACAGAGATCGTTACACTAATACACAAATATAAGGAGTAAAGAGTTTAGAAATGCTCAGTTCGTGTCCGTGTAGTTGTCTCTGTCACTCAGCACGTCGTCAGCACCAGTCTGACGCAAACAGTGTGTCGATCTGACGTCTGTATCTCAATCTGTGGCTCTTCAATCTTGGAAAGCACTCTGGTCTGCGCGTATAGCAATCTCAGTTCAAACCATTTAATAGATGGTCTGTACGCACAGTAATTCCTTTAAGAAAAAGCTTTCCACGTCATCAGCTCCCGTTCCTTTCGTTTGTGTGCATGTCTATCCACGTCAGCTTTCTCTGATCGCTCGATTTAGGGCATGCAGCAATTCTGTAATGACCCCAAAATTCGCATACGTGTATTAATACGTATTTTTGAGCGTATATATATGTGTATAAGTTTTGGGGAATCCTTATGTATTTTATTTAATTTTTGTCAAGCTAAAAATTATTTTTAAATAATTTTGTATTACATATGATTTTATTAAATAAAATATATGGTTGGAATACTAATGTCTTGATGAGTATTAAGTATTGTATGTGTATTAAGTGGGTATAGTTATTTTTCTAAAAAAATCCTAATTTTTCCTAAGGGACACCTCCACCTTTGATGTGTCAAGAGCTCCTTGATCCTTACCTAACCCAAGGCTTGGTGGCATGCTTAGAGGATTTTAGGGAGATGAGGTGGCTACTCTAGGAATAAGAAAGAAAGGTTTCATTCACTCACTCTCTCCCCAAAGATCAGGCCGAATTCATCCCTTCCCCTTCTCACTCTTAGACATTAGGGAGGCTGAGCACACGTATGGCTATGCCACCCTCACTCTGCACACCCCCGTAGCATTCCTATCATTGTTTGAGTGCTGTCACTCATTCTAGGAGCTTGTGAAGGAGAAGAAGGATTTAGAGAAGAAGGAGATGGCTTGAAGAAGGAGGAGCCATAGGGATTTGGGCTACCCCATTGTCTCTCATCACCCCTAAGGTAGGATTCCATCTCCAACTAGTATTAGAGTTGCATGTTTAGTTTCATAAGAAAGCTTGCATCTTTATTTATCCAAGATAACTCATGCACCGTTCATATATATTGAGTTTGTATGGTTTTGTGCGGTGAGCAATTCTAGTTTTGTATGGTTTTGTGTGGTGAGCAATTCTGAGTTTTGTATGGTTTTGTGCGGTGAGTAATTCTGTGTTTTGAATGGTTGTGTGCGGTGAGCAATTCTGAGTTAGTATGGTTGTGCGTGGTGAGAAATTCTGAGTTTTATCCAGAGTTAAATTCTGGAAAAATTATATTCTTGTAGCCCTTGAAATTCTACCCCAAAATCATATATAATATGCCATATGTTCAGTACAGTAATTAGGAGTAAAAATTCCATCTTTACAACTTGTCGGAATTTCATCCAGTCTGGACATAGTTTGGCAAAACATAGATCAGTCCCTGCACACTCCATAGAAATTGATGATCTCGGTTTTGTTGGAAAGATAACAACTTTTTCTACAATTTTTACTGAGTGCATATTTTCGAGATTCTAATTGTAACATGTCCTAAACTAGCAATCTTTACAGCCCTTAGAATCTGTCTGAAAAATAGATTCGTCAGGTCTCACCAAACAATTGACCATTAATCACCCAGTTCATATTTCTGCATGAAAATTTATAAGTGAATCCAGCACAACTATATCTACAACTTTTATTTATATTGAATGTGCATGTTTGATACAAAATTATGGAGAAATGTGCTTCTTAATCTGACTGTTCTGCTTTTCTAGCAAGCTGAAAGATTTGAATGTTGTTTTAAGCTCTTTTTGAGGTTAAACTTGCCATCAATGTTCTTAATTATTTATGTTACATGGTGATATGTAGTTTATGTTCTTGACACTTGCAAATGATGATGTGAATTTGGTTGTATGTTTCATGTATATTATGAGAAATGAGAAAGGGAATGCACAAGGCGATGCATGTCCCAAATGTGTGGTGAAATATGGAAAGAAAAGAAATGAATAGTGTTTTGTTTCATGACAATGACTAAGTCTTCTTAAAGGAGGGTGACACGGGTTTTGGGGGAATCATGAATAAATTATAGGAGTTAAGAAGCAGACAGATGATATGAATTCTCACCCGATGTGTCACTCCCGAAAGGGGGAGTTGAGAGGGTTGGAGAGGCCGGTGGTGTACTCATGATGCACCATGACGGTAAATGATGGTTTTCTACATTTGTCTGACAGAAAAACAGAGATGAGTCTCAATCCTACCTTGCCAGCCGGGTACGAAGTTACGAGAGGCCCCTCCAGTACTCGTGTCGCTGGTTGCGGTACCACTTTTCACCCACCCTGGGTGAAGTCCGGCTCCTTAGCGTCCTACGATTTATCCGGGTTCCAAAATGCTAGCCAATGAACTAATTGTTAATCCTCATTATTCTTGTAACAATGGTAAATGTATGCGTTGTTTACTTGTGTTTCTTTACTATGGTTCTTTTATGTTGTATACCATTGTTTTACACCTTGCCTCTAGCACGTGCACGCTTTCACATGTTCATAATTATAGTTATTACTTCCTTTACTACAGTAGATGTTTATGCCATGACATACACTCTGCCTGCTCACGTGCACCCTTTCCACACTTCATGTAAGGACTAGTTGAGATATGGAATTCTTACTGGGTCACGTGTTGACGTGCCCCACCGTTGACTTTTTTGGTGTTGGTGATGGAGTTGGTTGATGGCTAGGAGGTGGAGCAGTAGAGTTCTGTGGATGAGTTAGGTTGGGATGGCGAGGGGTGAGGAGAGGGTGTTTGTACTCTTGGGATTTTGTTTGGGTAGTGACGAGATGTTGATGGTGGATGTATGTACAGATGGATGATGTATAGAAATCATAATTTTCTTTGGGATTAGTTGTTGTACAGTTTCCCTCTGTGATTCTTTCTGTGTTTATGTTATTAGTTACTTGGTTGTGCTTTGTGGAACATTACAGGTACTATCCCAGCAATGTGCAATGGACCTGCTGCAAGTGTTTTTAATTTTGTATTTCCTTCGTAGCACTCGTTGCTTCGGGAATACCTGATACGGATTCGTACTTATCGGGTATCCCCGGAAGCGGGGTGCTACAAACTCTCCGACTCGACTTTGCATGGAGAGCTCGACTTCTCCGATCAGTTCCCTTCGACGGTGAGAGCTCGATGGTTGCACTCCGACGGTGGGGTTCTAAACGGCGGCAATGTGAGGCTTCGAGTTCTCCTTCAACTCAACTTCGACGGTGAAAGCTCGGATGTATTTGCGTAGGGTTCGTCGTCGACTATGGTGGCTTCACTCCGACGGCGGCACTAGTTGATGATCTCACGCCCTTGCGAGGATGATGAACGGAGGTGATCTCGTAGTAACAATTGGATGGATGACGAGATGAATGAGCTCAGGCACCCTGGCTCTCTCCGATAGCGACTCTTCAACGGCGGTCTTCTCTTCTGCAGCGGCAGCTTTGACGATGAGATGATGCTTCGCTCCTTCACGGCAACGCTTCGACTTGCAGCAAGAGGATAATGAGGAGGGCTTAAATCCAGTGGGGTACGGCAGCTGCGAGAGTTATCCGGTGACCTCGTCTTGAAGATCTCCTTGATGATGAACCCCAAGCTTGATGATGTTCACGGTGCCACTTGGATGTTGCGTGAGTTGTTGATGTTGAGTGGCTTGGAGTTGATGGGAGTTTAAGCTTACGTGAGGCTTGGGTACATGAAGCTTGCGACTATGAGAAGTAAACCTACGGTTTTCTATTTTTGTTGGCCGCTGCTCTTTTTCTCTATTGTTGTCACACCACTTTTTTATTTGGCCTATCTTTTTTTAAGCTTTGATGCAAGCTTATATAGTTTAAGCTAGGGCTTCTATAGTCCCATGAAGGGTACGACAATAGAAAGGTCCCCTAGGGTTCCCAATGTAGAGCTTCTTGGATTCGGCTAGGATGAGCATGAATAGAGAGCTAGGATCAACTCCACTTTATAATAGGAGAGCAAGATGATTTGAGATTGGGTTTGAATAGGACTTGGGTAGGAAGTTGATTTGAACTTATCTCTTTATCATTTGGCTTGGTCAATATACTTTATGAATAGCCATTCCTTCATTTCCCATATTGCTATGTGTATAGCAATTCTCCCAACAATTGAATAAGTCATCTCCCTGAAGAATTACGTCCTTGCCATCATTGAAAACACACTTAGCACACACGTTAAATATAACAACACATTTGTTATCATCAAACCAAAGATCCTACATCGTTGCTTCCAACAATCTCCCCCTTTTGATGATGACAAACCCATAAAAGATTTGAGCAATGAGAAATGAGAGTGTGAAGTGTGTTGAAGGTTGTAATACAATATGATATACACAATGAGATATTCAAGCATTACAAGCATGCACAACAATGCCACAACAATGCTCCCCCTCTTTCCAAGCTCCCCCCTATTCATGTATTTTCAAGCTCCCCCTATACATGTGTTTCTAAGGCTCCCCCCTTCAACAAATAATACCATTTGTTGTCAAATCTTTTCAACTCTTTTCTCCCTCTTTTGTTATCATCAAAAGTGTATTAATGAAGTCAATTGATTATAGTATGCGAAAATAACGTATTATAGATTATATCTATCACTTGCATGTCATTTTCCATAAAGTAAGCAATTCAAGTTCATTGAAAATTATAATTTAGACTTCACCACCATTGTGTAAGTGTAATAATATAAACATTGAAGTACAGAGGGAGATTCAATTTAGAACATCAACCAAAACAAATCCACATTTTCCAATTAACATGAATTTCACTAGGATTAATTTTTCCAACCTTATTAACAATGAGTTCAAGGCACCAAACCCCAAAACATAGCCTATAAGGACTCTTAGATGTGGGTTTGGCATTGCTAGACGAGTAAAATACACCAACGCTAAAGATTACCCATAAAGGATATGTTGGATACTCGTGGGCAGTGTACTTGCCATGAATTGTATCTATTTTTCATACGGAGCAATATTTGTAATTATTTTTCATTTCAATAATATTGAGCTCAATTTTTATTCATGGCAATACACATCATATCCCTTAGATTATTCAGTTATTATCAACCTACATTCACTTTCCGATATTCATAAAAAGAGTCTCCAAAAGTACAACAAGTTTAATATTCGTGGAAGTGCGTATGTAAGTGTAGATATCAAATTACTCATTTCATGACGCATGTCATGGCTACTAAATCGATTCTAACATGTGCATGTAGCTATAACAATAATACAATGATTTCTACAAAGGATATGAAGGAACATTCAATAATACAACTTATAAAGATTCATAAGGAGGTATTCATTAAGCACCATTTTTTTTATTTCTGGTTTTTCATTTTTCATTTTTTTTGTTTTTTCTTTTATAAAGAACTAAAACAAACCTAAAAAGCAAACAAACAAGCACACAAACAAAAATTAAATCAAGCACACACAAAATCTATGAAGGTATGCAATGAATGCAAAGAGGGAAAAAAACTATACCTTCGCGTTGCTATTTGACTAAGGAGCTAAAAGAATGAGACTTTAAATTCAATGCTCCTCGCCACAATACCCATCCCACCTACATGAAAGGTGTTAAGTGTGACCTTGAAATCCAACAAGGTCTATTAGTGTTAGTCATAAAGTTTTAGGAACCCACACTTGTTTAAACTTTATGTCTGTGTTCCTATACTTACAATAATAGGATGTGTGACCAACACTATCACAAGTAAAGCACTTTGCATGCATATTTTTCACGATAGAGGGCACATTGTGGAATTTCTTAAATTTGGGCTTTTCAACATTTTTCAAACCAAATCCAAGTTCTCTTCTATTATTGTCATATAATTGATTTTCAAGTATGGTATCCAACGAATGTTTACCGATTGAAAATTTTCTTAATGACAATTCTAGACTAGAAACTTTGGATTTTAATAATTTATTCTCATCCACAAGCAAATTACATTTACTTATAAAAGCTCTCTTGTTTTCCTCCTCCTCCTCCTTTTCAAATTCAACCATTTTCCTTTTAAGATCGTTATTTAACATGCACATTTTATCATTAAGCTCTCTAATCATATAATCCTTTTTAGTTTCGAGCTTAATTAAATCTTTCTTAAGCATGCTAATATTATTCAATAAGGAAGGACAAGAAAGACAAGTAGCTTTTTCAGGCATGCTAGCTTTTTCTTTTTCAAGTGACACAATTTTAGTGTTACATGCAACGAGTTCCTCTTTAAGAATATCTACTTCATCAGAAATGTCACAGTTTTCTTTTTGTAATTTAAAGCTAGCATTCCTATAGTCATTTAACGTTAGTTTTAGCTCATTAATCTCATTTTGCATTTCTTTACAAACATCTAGCAATTCAGCTTTAGTGAAGGAATTTACCTCATCGTTCTTTGCCATTAAGCAGACGTAGGAGTGTGCTACATTCTCCTCAGGCTCATCCTCAGCTTCACTGTCCATGTCCCATTTTAGCACTTTGGCTTTTCCTTTATCTTTAGCAACCTGAGCAGTTTCTTGTCGTCATTGCTTCATGAAGTGTCCCTTTTTCCTGCATTTGAAGCATTCAACTCTATTAGCAGAATCTTGTTCAAAAGAATTTTTATCATAATTAAAAGTGTTAGAGTGAATGAACCTTTTATGCATTTCTGATCTTCCTTGAGGAGTTCTGACGTACTTTCTGAAATTTCTAACCATTAGCACTATCTCCTCCTCATCATCTTCATGTTTGCTAGCTTTCAGAGCAAGTGGCTTTGAAGCTTTTTTCTTCTCCTCAGGTTTCTCTCTTTCTTCAATATTTTGTAATTCAAGCTCATGGGACATTAAGTTACCTATCAAGTTCTCCACCCTCATCTGTGATAGATCTTTTGCTTCTTGGATGGCGGTGACTTTAGGCCTAAAAGAGCTTGGCAGTGCTCTTAATATCTTCCTCACCTGTTCAAGGCTAGAATATGGCTTATCGAGAGAGCTAGACTTGTAGACGATATTGGTGAACCTTGCAAACATCTCTGATATGGTCTCTGATGGTAGCATGCGAAAACCCTCGTACTTTGTGCTCAGAAGTGCAAGTCTAGACTCCTTCACCTGTGACGTTCCCTCGTGCGTCACCTCCAATGTATGCCATATTTCCTGCGTAGTTAGACAATGTGAGATACGATTGAATTCAGATTTATCTAATGAACAAATGAGAGCATTCATAGCTTTAGCATTAAGAGAATAACGTCTCCAATCATTTTCATCCCATTTATCATCAGGTTTAACCATCTCAACATTTTCAATTTTAATGACATGTGGTTTATATCCTTTTTCAACAATTTGCCAAGCTTTATAGTCAATAGAAATTAAGTAGATTCTCATTCAATTTTTCCAATAAGCATAATCTACTCCATTAAATCTAGGGGGACGTGATATGGACTGACCCTCAGCAGAAGCACTATCAATGTGATTCATGGTCAATCCTAGGCTAGATCCTAAAACCTGCTCTGATACCAATTGTTGGATCTGGATCCTAGCCTAGAGGGGGGGAGGGGGTGAATAGGCTTATAAAAATATTCTCGCGCAACCCACGAGAAATCACACGCAGTTAAAAACACACGCAATGTAAATAAAAGACAATCATAGAGAACACACAGATTTACACTGGTTCGGTCGCATCAACGACCTACGTCCAGCCCCCAAGCAAATACTAGCATTAATAAGTTCCTTCTGTACACCTACAATGGGGTCCTAGCTCCAACTCCCCACATAGACTATACCACACTCAACAAAGTACAGAGCTCTATTAACCTAGTAAATGTATATCTTGACTGCACCAATGTAATGCCCTGCTAAGCTACTGCACAAGTACTAGAGGGGGGGAATAGTACTTTAAAATAATTAAGAGGCTAATTCATAATTACTTGCAAACTCTACCAAACAATGCGGAAAATGCGGAAATGTAAATGTTAGACAACAAAGAAACAATCGCAAACAACGATATTACTGGGTTCGGATCCACCCAAGTCTCCCCGACTTGTTCCCGGTGATCATACGTCCCAACCACCCGGATCCCCTCCGGATACTCGAGTTAGAAACCCTAACTCAAGATTTCCACTATGAAATACTTGCGAAAAACCTTCACAAGTCAAATCATACACAAAGTAATTTGTGACTCCCACAACCCGGGATCACAACCACACTCTCACAACCGAGAGTGAAACTTACAATATGAAAGTAAATGAAATAGAACTTCTTACCGACAAAATACCTATGCCTTGAGTAATGCTTACGAATTAGGGCAAAGATGATTTTGAGGAAGAAGAAGTGGCATCAACCCCTAGATCCAAGATGTAGATCAGCGATGGAGAGCTATGGGGAGGTTGGTGACCTAGGATCAAGCACTTGGCTTGGAAGGCTTCACACTCAATGAATCTCTCTTTAGAAGTAAGAGTGGGGAGAGATTATTGAATGGAATGAAAGAGCTTTGAATGAGCTTCGAATGATTTCTCTTGATCTCTAAACTTGCAATAATATCAGCCTTGACTGCAATGAATGCAGCCCATCAAGTATTTATAAGTTAGAGGAGAGAGAGAAAGAAAAACGTTTCAATTAATGCTCCAACGGCTCTTTTCTGAACCCAACTAGTCGGTTAAAGAACAACCACCGACCGACTAGTTCATCAACTAGTCGGTCGGTCAATTAACATAGACCGACTAATGAGAGAACAGGGAAAAGGTCGAAGCACAGACAAAAGGAACAAGTCGGTCCAAGAAGAGTAGCGGACCGACTAGTTTCACAACTAGTCGGTCGGTTACTCAACTGAGACCGACTAAGAGAAAAACAAATAGTCTGAGAGCAAATTGAATTAGTTGGTCCAAGAACAAATGTTGACCGACTAGTTCATCAACTAGTCGGTCACCAAATGTGCATAGACCGACTAACGATAAACAGTAAGTCAAGTGAAAATTGTCATGTACAGTAAAACTCAACTAGTCGGTCCAAGAAGAAAAGTTGACCGACTAGTTCATCAACTAGTCGGTCGATCAATGAACACAGACCGACTAATGATAAACAGTAGCTCAGGCTCAAAATTGCATGTACAGGGAAAGCTCAACTAGTCGGCAAAAGAAGCATCACTGACCGACTAGTTCACAAACTAGTCGGTCGGTGAGTCAACGTCGACCGACTAACTGTAAACAGTAAAGAGCTTGGAATTGACTGACTGAAACTAGTCGGTCCAAGAAGCGTTGCCGACCGACTAGATCACCATCTAGTCGGTCAGTTCTTCTTCTTGAACCAACTAACATGCACAAGAAGTCACGAATCGAAGCGCGAAGCTTCCAGAAAGTTTGTATGGACTTCTACTAAGATCCTAGAGCTACGATATGAGCGTTATGAAGATTTAAACCGTAAGACCTACTCAAGGCTTAACATTCTACGAAAGAAGCTTAAAGACTATAAATAAAACTTGACGATACCGTCTTCAATAGCTTCAATCGACTCTTCATGACTTCTAAATTGGTCCATAAGCTTCAACGAAGCTTTAGGCATACGATCACGCGCTTTGAGAAGTCTTGAGACGTCGTAATTGATATTCATATGAATTTGGCGACGATCTCCATAACTGCGCTCACAAAGTGTTAGTTCACGATATATTTATGTTTGTTCATCATCCAAAACCAAATCCGGGGAGTCCAATATCCAACATTCTCCCCCTTTTTGGTGATGACAAACCAACATAAATAATAATCAAAAATAATAATTCAAATGAAATTTACTTACTCCCCCTGCATTGATGACACGTTAATTCCAAATTAAACAATAATAATACGCATTAAGCAGACGAGTAAAGTATATAAATGAGAATCGATTATTGAAATATCGAATACCAAATGTTGGTTATTGAAATATCGGATTTAAAAATCCATTTATATATCTTAACTCCCCCTGAATCTAACATATCAAATTAGATTCTTGGAAAAATGCTTTAAATTATCATTTAGCACATTGTCATTATTATATCTCTCCCCCTTTGGCATTAGCAAAAAGAGCGGGAGGAGAACAACGACAACAACAATGGCTTCAAATAAAAGCACGGGAGTCGTAAAATACGACCATGGTTCAAGTGACACCAAAGGAAAATACGAATAAAATCAAGGCGTGTCAATGAGACCAAAGTCGAAAATCGATAAATAAAATCATCAAAACTCAAATCAATTTTACGGATTGAGTTATGGAATATACTCTCCAATATCAACATTCTTGGTTAATTTAGTGCATGGAAAACAATTCTATGTTTTCATAAAGTGAAATCTATTTAACCAAGTTAATATCGTCGAGCGACGAAATCAAACATCAGAGACATAAAAAAAATTATATAATGTGCACAATAGAATGAAATGTCAACAGCGATGTATATATATATATATATATATATATATATATATATATATATATATTGCAAGTCAATTGGGACAAAAGCTCAGCAATATTCAGCAAAGGTACTCGGAATCCTAGTGATTTGGCTCAAATTCTTGGCATCAAATTGGTATCTTCTTTTACTACATATCTCGGCCTACCGCTTTCCTCTAAGTATCCTAAAGCCCCAATGTATAGTCGCCTTATTGATAAGTGCAAGAAACGGCTTCTTGGTTGGTCGTCTTCCCTTCTGTCGATAGCTGGAAGAATTGAGTTAGTGCGGACTGTGATCTACGGTATGGTTGCATTTTGGATGCAAGCTTATAGCATGCCCAACTCTGTTATACGTTCTATCACATCGGCATGTAGGTCATTCATCTGGGGTAAAACGCACTCGTGGGCTTGGAATGACCTTTGCTCACCTAAGAAGGAAGGTGGAGTGGGCTTGCGGTTGCTTAGCGACTTGAATGCGGCATCCGGAGTACGTTTAACGTGGCGTTATCTTGCCACAAATGGGATGTGGGCTCAATTCATGAGGGGACATCATGGTAGAGGTGAAGGCACTTTTCACTCTGCCAAGCCTATGCCAACCCAATCTGGCACTTGGAAACATCTTCTTAAGCACCGTTACATCTCCCAGAGATTGATCAAGCGCACAGTCAAAGATGGTACCTCTACTTCTTTTTGGTTTGACAACTGGCTTCCAATCGGTCCAATTTATCTTCACCACTCCCCACCTGCAGGAGCAGAAAGAGCACTTGTACATGACTACTGGGAAAATGGGCAATGGGTGCTCCCCCAGAATTGCGCCAGTGTTCTCCCTTTACTTACCTCGGTTGCTCTATCCCCAGGCAACGACTCCTGGACCTGGGCAAAAGGGCCCCATTTTAGCTTCCGCACAGCATGGGAAGGATTCCGAGCTGCGGGTCCCGTTTTCCCCTATCACAGCTTAGTTTGGCATCAAAACACTGTTCCGAAGATGGCTATAACTACACTCAGAGCATTCAACCAGAGGCTGCCTACAAAAGATCTACTGATGAAGTGGGGCGGTGTGTCCACCAACCAATGCATTCTTTGCAATTCCCAGTGCGCCGAGAGCACCTCACACTTGTTTTTCGATTGCGACTTCTCCAAGTACATCCTAAGCCGTAGTCTATTGAAGCTTGGCTACACCGATATTGTCCCTGTCTCCCTAGCGGCTATTGGTGATCTCATTCTCTCTCTATACAGTAAGCCTAAGTGTGTTTCTGCTCTTGCAAAAACAGTCCTGTCTTCAATAATATGGCACATCTGGAAGGAACGAAACAAGCGGATCTTTGAGGGTAAGGTTACAGATAGAATTACACTTTTTGAAGCTATTGCATCGGATGTCCGTATCTCCCTTCACGAAGTTGACAAGGATCACCCTTCTGCAGAAATTCCCTTTTCTAATTGGGGCTTCCTTGATAATGGTTAGAATGCTATGTATTTTGGAGGAACTTGTTGCTTGACAAATCTGGATGATATGTAGGATATGGGTGGTGACGTCGCTTGTGCCCCCTCCCCCCCTCTTCCTACCTCTCGTCCTGAATTTGCAAGCTTGTGAATTTGTATTTATTCCTGACTTAATAAAGATTACAACTTACCTGTCAAATATATATATATATATATATATATATATATATATATATATATATATATATGAACCAGAGTACATCAAAAATATACATCACTGACATACAAAACATCGATCCAACGATCGAGGCACACAATACAACATCAAAATATCACACACGACATCAGAGTGTCACAAAACATACAACATCATCAGAATACATCATCATACATCCAAAAGTATCAAAATACATCAAAATGATCCAGAACCCCACTCTATCCTACCCAATCTCTCTCACAACTAGATATGTCATCCAAAATGCATCGGGAGAGGCCTCAAAGAAGCTCAAGAGGCAGCGGGAGGATCTGAAGCAACTGCAGGAGCGGAGGTGGTAACTGGATCAGCTGGAATGTGAACGGGAGCGACGGAAGATGAAGTCTCAGGCACGGCAGGAGAGACGGTCTCAGGAGCATCAACAGTAGTGGCCTCGGGAGCACCAGTCGGAGTATCCACCGTAGAAACGGTGGCAACAGGTGTGCTCTCGGGGTCACCAGCAGAAGAGGCAACGGCAGCACCAGAAGTCGTACCCTCAGGGGCACCAGCAGCAGCAACACGAGCAAGATCCTCAAGATCCTCCTCGTCCAACTCATCCTCGTCAGAGAAAGACGGAGGGATCTCAATATCAAGACGTCGAGCGATACGGCAGAGAATCTCCTCAGAACGAGCCTGACGAGACTCCAAACGACGGATCGAACGAACGACATCGGCAAGAGTGGTAGAGGGAGCAGCAGAGGCAGACGCTGAAGCAGAGGGGGTCGACCTCTGAACGTGACGAAGTGTCGCAAGAGATTTCTTGATGGCCATCACGTTCAGGGGGGACCGAGAGGACGCTCGTCGTCACGAGGCAACGTGACACGGAAGTGGCGAAACATGAGTGTCAGGAGGCACGAGAAAGGAATATGAGCTGACTTCGTGGACTTGCGAATACACTCGAAAGAGTCCATCTTATCGAGTATAATGTGAGCCCAGTTAATCGAGCTCCCCATGAAAATAGCATAGATCAACTTCAAGAAAGGCTGGGACGGTAGAGATGAGGAGCCGTACTTGGGAAGCAAGCACGACTTCAGAATCAAATTGAGGACCCAGGCATTAGGCTTGAAGGATTTGGAGGGCACGCCAATCATGGCGGGAGGAATCTGGTGGAAAATCTGAGAGAGGACGACCTGATCAAGGGAGGTGATATCATCAACAGAAATGTCAGAGGGGAGGAGGCCAGACGAGGAGATACCCAAAATCTCTCCTAAGATTTCTGCCGTGAGGACTATAGGAGTCCCCAAAACAGTCGTCTCAATAGAGTGGGTCGCATCGTACTGACCCCGGATCCTATTGGCATAGAAAAGTTTCACTAAACGAGGGTAGGGGTGAGGGTTCGCATTCGGGTCATATCGAAGGTAATCGAGAAGACCGGAGGACGAAAGAAGATCGGAGAGGCCTAGGAAGTCACTAAACTGGACGAAATGCTCCAGAAGCAGTGGGCAATGTTCAATACGGTTGTAAGCCACGAGACACATAGGGTCGTCGCGACACAACGAGATATCGACACCGCCTACCGGCATCAGAGCCTTTCCCTTAGGCTTACGGGTAGATGTACGTGGTCGGGAGCTAGACTCAGGATGGGTAGGAGGAGTGGGTTCCCTATGAGTCTCAATCTCGGGTATGAACTCGGTATCGGAATCCGTAGGAGTATGGAAAGAAGAGGGAGACGCAGGTTGCTTAGGCTTGGGTTGGGCTCTAGGCTTCGTTGTCGTCGTCCTCTTCCGCTTGAGAGGAGGCGACGACGACGAGGGCTGGGTAGTCTTAGATCGGCGTTTCGGAGGGGTTCGTGTAGGTTGCGGGGGGTCCGAGGGTGGCGAATCGACAGTCATAGGGGAAGGGCCAGAGGGAGTGATCGGAATACGTGTACGAGCCATAATCGAGGCACGACACGACGCAAGAGATCGAAGAAGCCCTAGAGAGTCGAAACCCTAGCAACCGAAATGAAACCCTAGCCGAAATGATCTAACCCTAGAGAGCTAAGAGAGGAGAGAGGATCACCTAGGAGGAGAGGGCGACGGTCGGCGACGGAGGAGATGGCCGGAAACAGGCCGGAGATCGACGGACACGAAGGAGGAAGTCGAAGGGTCGGGGGGGTTTCGAGCTGAGAGAGGGGAGAGAGACCGACTAAAAATGAGTATATTCGGTCGGGGCTGAGTTTTAATCGACTGGAATTCGAAAAGACAAAACAGTCCCCGTCACAACTAGTCAGTCACAGTTCAAGCACTGACCGACTAGATCACTATCTAGTCGGTCGGTCAATGAGCTTGAACCGACTAGTTGTAAACAGTGGCTGAACCTAATTTAACTGACAAGAATTAGTCGGTCTAAGCTCATCCACTGACCGACTAGATCTTCATCTAGTCGGTCAGCCAATGAACTTGGACCGACTAAGAGAGTCCAAAAAATTTAGAATTTGAAATTTTGATTTCTCTCCTAATCGCACATCGATGAAACATCAAAACACTCTCATTAATCATTATACTACCCCATTAAACATCGAAAATCTGAAATTTTGACGATTACGCACAAATCGAGCGAAAATTCCGAAAATTCAACAAAAATCCAGAAAATTTCAATTAATCTAACATGAGCAAATATAAAGAGTTGAATAGCATGCAAGATTATTGAAAAACATATGAATCCTAAATCTCGGATTCACCCATAATCCCCAATTCTCGACGCAACCGCACAAAGGAGTCCTCCTTTAGGGGTTTCATGAAAATATCGGTGATTTGCTTCTGGGTTTCAACGTACACTAATATGATGTTCTGTTTAGCAACATGATCATCTAAGAAATGGTGTCGGACATCTATGTGTTTCGAACGGGAATGGTGGACCGGGTTCTTGGAAAGACATATTGCACTTTGGTTGTCAACCATGATAGGGCAAGTATCACAGTTTATACCAAAGTCTTTAAGTGTGTGTCTCATCCAAAGAACGTGAGCACACGCGGCACCGACGGTAATGTATTCCGCCTCGGTGGTTGAAAGTAATACGGAATTCTGCTTCTTGGAAAACCAAGAGACAAGAGAATTTCCTATAAAATGGCAAGTGCCACTAGTACTTTTCCTGTCGGATTTGCATCCCGCATAATCGGCGTCACTATATGAGATTAACTCATATGTGCTAGATTTTGGATAAAGTAATCCAAAATTAAGCGTGTAACTTAGATAGCGGAAAATACGTTTTACCGCTACAAAGTGTGACTCCTTAGGTTGAGACTGATAACGAGCACATACGCATACGGCAAACATAATATCGGGCCTACTTGCGGCAAGATAAAGTAAACTACCTATCATACCTCGATATAGACGAATGTCTACATCCTTACCTCCCGTATCCTTATCAAGATGCGTAGTCATGCTCATTGGAGTCTTTTTCCCGGAGGCATTCTCCATTCCAAATCGCTTAAGCAACTCCACCGTGTACTTCGTTTGGTGGATGAATATTGCATCGTCCATTTGGCGAATTTGGAGACCTAAGAAATACTTGAGCTCACCAATGTGGCTCATCTCAAATTGATCCTTCATCACATTAGAAAACTCTTCGCAAAGAGCAAAGTTAGTAGCACCGAAAATGATATCATCAACATATATTTGAACTAAAATTATATCATTATTCGAGTACTTAACAAATAATGTGGAATCAACTTCTCCCATTTTAAATCCTAAATCCAAAAGACAATTCTTTAGACGGTCATACCAAGCTCAAGGAGCTTGTCTCAAACTGTAAAGAGCTTTCTTAAGTTTAAGAACATGATTTGGAAATTTTTCATTAATAAAACCCGGAGGTTGAGAAACATAAACTTCCTCAACAACATCTCCGTTTAAAAATGCACTTTTAACATCCATTTGAAATAATTTAAAATCCTTATGGCATGCAAAAGACAATAATAATCTAATGGATTCTAATCTAGCTACCAGAGCGAAGGATTCTTCGAAATCAATACCTTCCTCCTGACGGTAGCCTTGAGCAACCAACCGAGCTTTGTTCCGGACGACGACTTGGTTTTCGTCGGTTTTGTTCTTGAAGATCCACTTTGTCCCTATGACGGTGTGGTTCTTCGATGGCAATGGAACAAGCTCCCAAACCTCATTCCTCTCGAATTGAATGAGTTCCTCCTCCAGGGCTAAGATCCAAGCACCATCTTCGCACGCTTCATTAACATTCTTTGGCTCTATCGAGGAGGCAAAGGCACAATGAGCGAAGTAGTTCACTTGCGATCTCGTCTTGACACTATCATGGATTTTGCCAATGACTTGCTCATGAGGATGGTCACGAACGGTATGAAGCCGTTTGGGAATACCTTGATCACTAGGAACATTCTCAAAAACTTCATTAGTAGGGTTAGTCTCAATAGAATCAATAGAATCAATAGAGTTAGAATTACCAATTGAATTACATAAGACATCCATAGAGTCATCATCATTAGTAATTCTAGTTGGAACAAATCCTTCATTAAATGACACATGAAGCGATTCCTCGATCGTTGAGGTTCGTTTGTTGTATATCTGGTAGGCTTTGCTACGCGAAGAATATCCAACAAAAATCCCCTCATCGGATCTTGGATCGAATTTGTCCAAACTACCATACGTGTTCTTAATAAAACATTTTGAACCAAAAACACGAAAATGTTTAACTTGAGGCAACCTACCAAACATCAATTCATAACAAGTTTGTTTAGTGCCGGGCCTCAAAAGTATCCTATTAAACACATAGCAAGCGGTGTGTATCGCTTCCACCCAAAATTGTTGGCCAAGTTGGCTATCATCAAGCATAGTGCGAGCACACTCCACTAGCGTCCTATTCTTTCTCTCAACTACACCATTTTGAGGAGGTGCGCGAGGGAATGAAAAGGTGTGTGTAATACCAACTTCATCACAAAATGTCTCAAAAGACTCATTCTCAAATTCCCCTCCATGATCACTACGAATAGTGACAATGGTGGTTCCAATGAGATTTTGTACTTTCATAACAAAAATTGTGAAGTTTTCAAAAGCTTCATTTTTATTACATAATGAAAATACCCAAGTAAACCTAGAAAAGTCATCAACGATGACAAGTCCATATCTAGCATTACCTAATGAAGCAACTCTAGTTGGCCCAAATAAATCTAGATGTAATAGCTCTAGAGGCCGCTTAGAGGAAATGCTTTTCTTAGGTTTAAATGAAGATTTTGGAAGCTTGCCTCGTTGACACGAGTCACAAAAGCTTTTCTTTTGAAAGACAAGCTTAGGGAAGCCTCTAATAGAATTTAACTTGGAAAGCTTAAATAGTGTTCCAAAGTTCACATGACCAAAACGTCGATGCCATAAGTGTTGTTCACTTGTGTTGTCAATAAGACATTGTTCATGTGATCTTGGAAGATCTAGGATATATATATCCTTATGGCGTGTGCCAGAAAACAATAATTCATTATTATCTTTTCTTAAAATATGGCACTTTTGTCACAAAGTTGACTTATTGAAATAAGATTGTGGTTTAATCCTTTAACAAGGTAAACATCACTTATTAGGGGTTTAGAAGGATTACCCACTTTACCAACACCTATGATGGTTCCGCTCTCGTTGCCTCCAAATACGACGCGGTTTCCATTTGCAATGGGAACCACTCCGGAGAGCAATTGAGCATCACCCGTCATGTGTTTTGAACACCCGCTATCGAGTATCCAATTCCTCTTGGAGCTAAATTTAAATTTGTTGCTCCTTTCCTTTTTCTTTTCCTTGAGTACCTAAAGATAGAAAATTTCATATCATGGTACCCAAGGTCATTGGGTCCAAACGATTAGACCTTTGGAAGCCAAGTCCAATTGGACTTAGACTTCCCCACATAATTTCTACTATGCACAACATCCGAAAAATAAGCATTCATGTAAACTTATTTTTCATCCATGCTTGTGTCCTTTGGGCTCCAAATTGTGAATATTTTGGGAGCCCTCATCCTATTGGGTGCATGCATGCGACGTTGATTTCTACGTGATGCATGTTGTGGATAGGCATAAGGAACATGATGGAATGGTGCATGTGGATAATTATTCATACGATGATGTGGGTGTACATATGCATGTGGAGGAACACGTGCATGAGGGTGTCTCACATTGTGTGCACGTGCCCGTGTATGTGTAGCATAGAAATCATCATATGTGTGAGCCGGTGGAGTAGGACGTGTGTTCCTACGTGGCATGGTATTGGTGTACATGTAGGCATGGCCCTTCTTTAGAGGTCCACCCAAAGTGGGTTTCTTTCCGAAAGAGGGTGTGAACGAGGTGGAAGCACCATTGGTAGATGAACTACCAATAGAGTGTTTGCTACCACTCGTTGAGGCATCAGAAGTTGGCCTAACAAAGGTAGTGGCCGACTTGGATGACTTTCCCAAAGTATACCCCAAGCCAATGTGGTGATTGGCCGGAGGTAAGACACTTAGGATATTATCCAAATGGCCTTTACCCTTATTGAATTCATTGATTCGGCCTAATGTGTTCTCATATTTCTCGGTGAGAGAACGCAAAGAGGTATCTAAAGTGGATACTTGCGATGTGAGCACATAAACACGAGATTTAAGATTCTCATTCTCAATACTCAAAGTCGAGTTTTGAGAAGTCAAATCCGCTATCTTATGTTCTTCCGGATCCTCGATGCTAACATGTTCAAGTTGAGTCTTGAGATTAACAATCTCATTCTTCAACTCTTCAACAACGGTGTCGTTGTTGGTGATGATAGTTTTAGGCGCGGTTTGGATGCTAGCTAAATCATCTTTTACTTTAGTATACCTATTTACTAACTTAGAGTATTTAGACCATAATTGCTCATTAGCATTTCTAAGGTCATCCATGGTTACCTCATCGCCTTCGTTGTCGCTATCATCGGAGGAGGAAGATCCTTGATCATGCTCCTCTCTCGCCATGAAGCACATGTGCGCTTGCTCCACTTGCTCATCGTCCGACTCTCCACTTGAGGAATCCTCGGAGTCGGTGAATGTTGCTCCAACAAGTCCCTTTTTGTACCCTTTTTTGTACTTCTTGGACTTATCGAATTTCGGTGCCTTCCACTTCTCCTTTTGCTTGTTTAGAGGACACTCCGCTTTCATGTGTCCTGGCTTGTTGCATTTGAAACACAAAGGAGAGGAGACGTTAGTAGAACCAAACTTAGGTTTGTTCTTGAAGTTACCTTTCCGGAAGAACCGGTTGAACTTCTTGGCCATGAGAGCCATGGACTCCAAGTCCAACTCGTCTTCCGAGTCTTCATCATCGGTTGATGTGGATGTGGATGGAGCGGCCTTGAAAGCAATAGCCTTCTTCTTTGGCTCGTCTTGCTTTAGATATGACTTCATCTTGTCCTGCAACTTAAGCTTGCTATCATTGCTAACCTCGTATGACATTAAAGTACCCATTAGTTGAACAACGGTATAGGTTTTCATGTCATTACCTTCCTCGATGGCGAAGGTCCGTTTCTCCCAACTAGAAGGAAGTCCATCGATGATCTTCGAGACTTTCTCCTTTTGGGTGTAGGTTTTGCCGAGAGCCTCCAACTCGTTTGTGATGTCGACGAAGCGAGCGTAGTACTCCTTCATCTTCTCACCCTGTAGAATATGAAACAACTCGTAATCTCTATTAACTACAACGAGTTTAGAGTCTCTTACCCTACTTGTCCTTTCATGTAATATGAGGAGGGAATTCCATATTTGATATGCACTCTTACATGTGCATATCTTATTGAAATCCTCGGGTTCCAAGGCGCATTGCAAGGCGTTCATTGCCTTGGCATTGCTCACCTCCGCGACGACCTCCACGGGAGTCCACTTCTCAAAGTCTTCTTCGGTAGGCTCGACGTATTCCTTCATCGTGGCCCTCCATAGTGAAGCACTCCGGAGGAACGTTTCCATCCGGCATTTCCAGTACCCGTAGTTCGTACCGTTGAAGAATGGAGGCCTCGTCGAGGAATGTCCTTCCATCACCGAAGACGCTCCTTAACGGTTCCTGAAGGTGCTGTAGTCAGAAGGTGGACGCACGGTCTTGTTGTCGTTGGCAGACATAGCTATAGACTTGGCTCTGATACCAAATGTAATGCCCTGCTAAGCTACTGCACAAGTACTAGAGGGGGGGTGAATATTACTTTAAAACAATTAAGAGGCTAATTCCTAATTACTTGCAAACTCTACCAAACAAGGCGGAAAATGCGGAAATGTAAATGTTAGACAACAAAGAAACAATCGCAAACAACGATATTACTGGGTTCGGATCCACCCAAGTCTCCCCGACTTGTTCCCGGTGATCATACGTCCCAACCACCCGGATCCCCTCCGGATACTCGAGTTAGAAACCCTAACTCAAGATTTCCACTATGAAATACTTGCGAAAAACCTTCACAAGTCAAATCATACACAAAGTAATTTGTGACTCCCACAACTCGGGATCACAACCACACTCTCACAACCGAGAGTGAAACTTACAATATGAAAGTAAATGAAATAGAACTTCTTACCGACAAAATACCTATGATCAAGCACTTGTCTTGGAAGGCTTCACACTCAATGAATCTCTCTTTAGAAGTAAGAGTGGGGAGAGATTATTGAATGGAATGAAAGAGCTTTGAATGAGCTTGGAATGATTTCTCTTGATCTCTAAACTTGCAATAATATCAGCCTTGACTGCAATGAATGCAGCCCATCAAGTATTTATAAGTTAGAGGAGAGAGAGAAAGAAAAACGTTTCAATTAATGCTCAACGGCTCTTTTCTGAACCCAACTAGTCGGTCAAAGAACAACCACCGACCGACTAGTTCATCAACTAGTCGGTCGGTCAATTAACATAGACCGACTAATGAGAGAACAGGGAAAAGGTCGAAGCACAGACAAAAGGAACTAGTCGGTCCGAGAAGAGTAGCTGACCGACTAGTTTCATAACTAGTCGGTCGGTTACTCAACTAAGACCGACTAAGAGAAAAACAAATAGTCTGAGAGCAAATTGAATTAGTCGGTCCAAGAACAAATGTTGACCGACTAGTTCATCAACTAGTCGGTCACCAAATGTGCATAGACCGACTAACGATAAACAGTAAGTCAAGTGAAAATTGTCATGTACAGTAAAACTCAACTAGTCGGTCCAAGAAGGAAAGTTGACCGACTAGTTCATCAACTAGTCGGTCGATCAATGAACACAGACCGACTAATGATAAACAGTAGCTCAGCCTCAAAATTGCATGTACAGGGAAAGCTCAACTAGTCGGTCACAGAAGCATCACTGACCGACTAGTTCACAAACTAGTCGGTCGGTGAGTCAACGTAGACCGACTAACTGTAAACAGTAAAGAGCTTGGAATTGACTGACTGAAACTAGTCGGTCCAAGAAGCGTTGCCGACCGACTAGATCACCATCTAGTCAGTCAGTTCTTCTTCTTGAACCAACTAACATGCATAAGAAGTTGCGAATCGAAGCGCGAAGCTTCCGGAAAGTTTGTATGGACTTCTACTAAGATCCTAGAGCTACGATATGAGCGTTATGAAGATTTAAACCGTAAGACCTACTCAAGGCTTAACATTCTACGAAAGAAGCTTAAAGACTATAAATAAAACTTGACGATACCGTCTTCAATAGCTTCAATCGACTCTTCATGACTTCTAAATTGGTCCATAAGCTTCAACGAAGCTTTAGGCATACGATCACGCGCTTTGAGAAGTCTTGAGACGTCGTAATTGATATTCATATGAATTTGGTGACGATCTCCATAACTGCGCTCACAAAGTGTTAGTTCACGATATATTTATGTTTTTTCATCATTCAAAACCAAATCCGGGGAGTCCAATATCCAACAACCAACACATCAAGACCCTCTTGTCTAGCCCCAACCAGATAAGTCCCAAAATAACACAAAATGGTAAAGTTTCCACTACAGAGATCGTTACAATAATACACAAATATAAAGAGTAAAGGGTTTAGAAATGCTCAGTTCGTGTCCGTGTAGTTGTCTCTGTCACTTAGCACGTCGTCAACTCCAGTCTGACGCAAACGGTGTCTTGATCTGACGTCTGTATCTCAATTTGTGGCCGTCAATCTTGGAAAGCACTGTGGTCTGTGCGTATAGCAATCTCAGTTTAAACCATTTAATAGATGGTCTGTGCACACATCAATTCCTTTAAAAAAACCTTTCCACGTCAGCAGCTCCTTTGCATGCACGTCTATCCACGTCAGCTTTCTCTGATCACTCGAGTTAGTGCATGCAGCAATTCTCTGACTCGACTTTGCGTGGAGAGCTGGACTTCTCCGATCAGTTCCCTTCGACGGTGAGAGCTCGATGGTAGCACTCTGATAATGGGGTTATAAACGGCGGAAAGGTGATGCTTCGACTTCTCATTTAACTCAACTTCGACGGCGGAAGCGCGGATGTATTTGCGTAGGGTTTGTCGTCGACTCCGGTGGCTTCACTTCGACGGCGGCACTAGTTGATGATCTCACGCCCCTTGCGAGGACGATGAACGGAGGTGATCTCACAGCGACAAGTGGATTGACAGTGAGATGAATGAGCTTAGGCACCCTGGGTCTGTCCGATAGCTACTCTTCAACGGTGGGCTTCTCTTCTGCAGCGGCAGCTTTGACGGTGAGATGATGCTTCGCTCCTCCACGGCAACGCTTCGCCTTCCAGCAAGAGGACAGTGAGGAGGGCTCGAATCCTATGGGGGTACAATAGCTGCGACAGTTATCCGGTGACCTCGTCTTGAAGATCTCCTTGATGATGAACCTTAAGCTTGATGATGTTCACGGCGCCACTTGGATGTTACGTGAGTTGTTGATGTTGAGTGTCTTGGAGTTGATGGGAGTTTAAGCTTGCGTGAGGCTTGGGTACAGGAAGCTTGTGACTATGAGAAGTAAACCTAGGGTTTTCTATTTTTATTGGCCGCTGCTCTTTTTCTCTATTGTTGTCGCAACACTTTTTTATTTGGCCTCTCTTTTTTTAAGCTTTGAAGCAAGCTTATATAGTTTAAGCTAGGGCTTCTAGGGTCATATGAAGGGTGCGGCAATAAAAAGGTCCCCTTGGGTTCCCAATGTAGAGCTTCTTGGATTCGGCTAGGATGAGCATGAATGGATGGCTAGGATTAACTCCACTTTAAGGTAGGAGAGAAAGATGATTTGAGATTGGGTTTGAATTGGACTTGGGTAGGAAGTTGATTTGAACTTATCTCTTTATCATTTGGCTTGGTCAGTATACTTAATGAATAGCCATTCCTTCATTTCCCATATTGTTATGTGTATATCAATTCCCCCAACAATTGACTAAGTCATCTTCCTGAAGAATTACGTCCTTGCCATCACTGAAAACATACTTAGCACACACGTTAAATATAACAACACGTTTGCCATCATCAAACCAATGATCCTAGATCGTTGTAGATCGTTGCTTCCAACATGGACATCTAGAGGAGCAATGCCAAAGCTTCTTGCTTGATGAAGGGAAGCTCATCAAGAGGTGCCAAAGCTTGGATGGTGTTGGAGATCATCAAGGTTCATGTTCTTGTAGACTTAGACTCTAGAAGAAGCAATGTAATCCATGTAATTTCATTTAATTGCTTTTCTCTTTTTGAGTCTAGGTTTTATGTAATGCCTTGATAGATGGACTAACTCATTCATGCATATGCATTTTCAATCAATAGTAAGCCTTAGGATTATCACAGAAACCATCCCAATAGGTTCACCTTGCCTTAAACTCAAACTGGAGTTTTTGGTTCTCCAACCGTCGACTGATGAAGTCATGACAGGCGACTGGGTGATTCCAGGTGCCTGCCCAGCTTTCTACAGCTGACTGGTATGCACAGCTCAAGTCAAACATTTCTTTACTCTTACTTGAGCTTTTGAAACAGTCGACTAAAGTTCAATTTACAGTCACTGTCTTCCTTCAGGCGCCTGGGAATTGTTCTACAGTCATATGTGTGCCAAAGTCCTTAACTTGCAGTTTCTGGGTTTCATCCCACTTTGCAAGTCGGGTGACTGATGAAGTATTTACAGTTGCCTGTCAAATTATATGCGCCTATGAATTGGTCATCAATCGACTGAAGGAACTAGTGCAAAAGTTGCATTTTTCAGCTCCGTTTCCATCCCAAGTGACAGTCGCCTGCTGAAGGACATATAGGCGCTTGCTCATTTTTAGGCGCATGTGTAGTCTTCTACAGTCGCATGTCATGGCTCAGATTATAACCGTTGGGAATTTTATAGCCGTTGATCAGTCGACTGTCATTTGTTCATCAGTTGACTATCTGTGCTGTAAAATGCCAAAATCTAGCTGTTGCAGATTTCTTCCCTTTGGGTTTTTGGTTGGTTTTATGGATATTCTTGGCTTCACACACACACACACACACACACACACAGATATATATATATATATATATATATATATATATATATATATATATATATATATATGAGATGGCTTAGTTCATTTAAATCTCTTGAAAGGTTTAGGATATCATAGAAGATCATTTAATCTCTTCTCTAAGCCACTCCTCCCTCATTCCCTCTTTGAGATTCACTCTTATGCTATATCATCTAAGCTCTAGGAAATTTCTCCAAGAGATTTTCAATCGCATTCCTTTCTTGGAGAACATACTTTCTTCTCTTCATTCATACACTCTAGTGAGAAGTGTTAGGGTTTATTCCTAGAAGAGAGAAAGATCAACAAGTGTAATCAAAGCAGTAACGCCCCGCTCCCCGAATACCCGGGAAGTACGAATTCGTCCCAGGTTTTCCCAGACCAGCGAGTGTCACGAAGGGAGAAAAGAAAGAAATGTGAAAACGAGAGAGAAGACTGTCTGCAGCTCCACTGCGCACTGCTGGGATAGTACTTGTAATGTTCCCAAAGCACAGCCAAACAACCAACAACATAAACACAGAAAAAAACATAGAGGAAAACTGTACAACAACTAAACCCAGAGAAAAGTCTGATTTCTTATACATCATCCATCTGTACATTTATCCATCATTATCATCTCGTCACTACCCAAACAAAACCCCAAAAGTACAAACACCCTCTCCTCTCATCTCTCCACCCAATCCTACAACTCTATAAGCCCAGCTTCTCACCAACTCCATCTGCTACCAACTCCAACACCTGAACACCTGAAAATTCAATGGTAGGGAATGTCAACGCGTGACCTAGTAGGATATCTAACTCCACCCCAAATGCCACTACTAAATGAAACTACGACATGAGGATGATGCATTGCAACATCGCATGACATGGCATGAACATGGTGCTAAGGGTAAACACAATCATAAGAAAGAGTACATGGGGGAGGGTTTACGATAATAACAGTAACAACAATGTATGCAAGCCGAGGAAGTAAAACAATTAAGCTACAAGTATGAACGCACTTAACGGCATAGAAGACTAAATCAATCAATTCATTGGTTAGCGGTTTGGAACTCTAAATAGTCTGCAGCGTATCAGGACCTGGACCTCACCTCAGGTGGGTGGCTCTCCAACTACCCCGCCAGTGTTACACGAGCACTGATGAATTTTAATGGGGCCTCTCGAACTTCCCCGTCACTCTAGTGCGAGTGAGATATAATCAATACAGATCATCACTCGGTACATTGCCCTGTGGGAATCACATATATCATCAAATCCCGCCAGTGGAACACTTACACTGGGGTACACCTCCCAAGTCCAGTCCTGATACCTAAGTACTACCCATGCCCCCCACCCTGTGTCACCCATGTTAGCATGGACTGAATCACTCTAGATACATCCCCAATCTCATGCCTTTCCATTCTTTCTCAAGATATCATTCTGTAACGCCCCGCTCCCCGGGATACCGGATAAGTACGAATCCGTATCAGGTATTCCCAAAGAGACGGGTGCTACGAAGAAAATACGAAATTACAAACACAAGCAGGTCCACTGCGCACTACTAGGATAGTACATATAGCATTCCAGTCGACCCAAAACAGAGGAGAACCAACAACTCAAGCACTGATGTATATAAATAAAACTGTTCATATACAACTTCCTTATACAAATCCATATACATTATTACCCACATCTCAATAAGGTACAAAAACTCACATCTCACCCAAATACAACAACACTCCCAAGTCATCCACACTTCTCACAACCCGCAACTCCAACCAACTGAGTCAAGTGCCTCCAACTCAAAGAACCAACCTGAAAAGTCAACGGTGGGGCACGTCAACGCGTGACCCAGTAGGAATTCCATATCTCAACTAGTCCTTACATGAAGTGTGGAAAGGGTGCACGTGAACAGGCAGAGTGTATGTCATGGCATAAACATCTACTGTAGTAAAGGAAGTAACAACTATACTTATGAACTTGTGAAAGCGTGCATGTGCAACAGGTAAGGTGTACAACAATGTCATACAACATAAAAGAACCATAGTAAAGAAACACAAGTAAACAACGCATACATTTACCATTGCTACAAGAGTAATAATGATTAACAATTAATTCATTGGTTATCATTTTGGAACCGGATAAATCTTTGGACCTTAAGGAGGCGGACTTCACCCAGGGTGGGTGAAAAGTGGTACCCCAACCAGCAACACGGGCACCGGAGGGGGCATCTCGCAACTCCATACCCGAACGGGGCAAGGTACTGGAGCGAGACCTGCTCGGTTTTTCTGTCGGACAAACGGAGTAAACCATCAATTACCGTCATGGTGCATCACGGGTACACCAGCGGCCTCTCCAACCCTTTCAACTCGCCCTTCCGGGAGTGATACAGCGGGTGGGAATTCATATCATCTGTCCGCTCCTTAACTCCTTTAATTTAACCGTGTTTCCCCCAAACCCCATGTCACCCTCCTTTAAGAGGACTTAGTCATTTTCATGAAACATAACATCTTCCATTTCTTTTCTTTCCACAGTTCATCACATATTTGGGACATGCATCGCCTTGTGCATTCCCTTTCTCATTTCACATAATATTCATGGAACATATAACCATATTCACATCGTCATTTTGCATGTATCAAGAACATAAACCACATATCACCATGTAACAGAAATAATCAAGAACATTGATGGCAAGTTTAACCTCAAAAAGAGCTTAAAACAACATTCAAATCTTTCAGCTTGCTGGAAAAAACAGAACAGTCAGATTAAGAAGCACATTTCTCCATAATTTTGTATCAAACATGCATATACAATACAAATGAAAGTTGTAGATATAGCTGTGCTGGATTCACCTATAAATTTTCAGGTAGAAATGTGAACTGGATGATTTATGGTGAATTGTTTGGTAAGACCTGTCGAATCTGTTTTTCAGACAGATTCTAAAGGCTGTAAAGATTACTAGTTTACGACATGTTAGAGTTAGAATCTCGAAAATGTGCACTCACAGAAAGTAGTAGAAAAAGTTGTTATCTTTCCAACGAGACTAAGATCATCAATTTCTATGAAGTATGCAGGGACTGATCTACGTTTTGCCAAACTATGTCCAGACTAGATGAAATTCCGACAGGTTGTAAAGATGGAATTATTAATCCTAATTACAGGCCGAATTAGTAAAAGTTCACAACATGAAAGTTATAGATAACAGTCCAATATTTAAGCCATAAAAATTTCAAGGCAAACGCAATTCTAGATTAGGAGGACTAAGCAGAACAATCAGCATGTAAATCTGTCCAGAATTGCTCACCGCACAAAACCACCCAAAACCCAGGATTGCTCACCGCGCACAACCATACAAACTCAGGATTGCTCACCGCACACAACCATACAAAACTCAGGACTACTCACCGCGCACAACCATACAAAACTCAGGATTACTCATCGCACACAACCATACAAAACTCATGATTGACATAAGAAAAGGTAAAACCTCAACAACAACAACCATGAAACTGAGCATGCAACTCTAATACTAGTTGGAGATGGAATCCTACCTCAGGTGTGATGAGAGACAAGGGGTTAGCCCAAATCCCTATGGCTCCTCCTTCTTCAAATCCTTCTCCTTCTCCTTCTCTTCTCCTTCACAAGCTCCCAGAATGAGCAACAGAACCCAAATGACGACAGGGATGCTACAGGAGTATGCAGAGTGAGGGTGGCGTAGCCCTACGGGTACTCAGTCCCCCTAATGTCTTAGAGAGAGCAACGAGAAGTGATGAATTCGGTCTGATCTTTGGGAAGAGAGTGAGTGAATAAAAGATTTTCTCTAATTCCTAGAGTAGCCACCTCATCTCCCTAAAATCATCTAAGCATTCCACCAAGCCTTGGGTTAGGTAAGGATCAAGGAAATATTGACACATCAAAGGATGAGGTGTCACTTAGGTAAAATTAGGATTTGTCTTTTAGAAAAATAATTATACACACTTAATACACATGCAATACATTAGTATTCCACCCATATATTTCATTTAATAAAATCATGTCAAACAAATTATTTAAAAATAATTTTTAGCTTGACAAAATTAAATAAAATACATAAGGACTCCTAAAAATTTATACGCATATATATATACATCCAAGAATACGTATTAATACACGTATATGAATTTTGGGGTCATTACATCCTATCCACCTTAAAATAAAGTCTGTCCTCGGACTTTCCAACTCAGGACATAGCTAAGGGTGAATAGAGATATATATGGTCAATCTACCCCAAACTTATATATACAACACATTCATATCTCAACACTTATACCATTTCACAATACACGCATTCGTGGTTTTGTACATAGATACACATGCATCTCTATATATAGATATAGACATACGACCATGTATGTCTCCTAGCATATATCCAAGCACACATATACAAGTCATCACATAAAGTCTCATACAACAATATCAATACATACAGATACTCACCTAATGATATATCTATCCAAACACCGGTGTAAGCGTATCCACTTACAGCCAGACATGCAACCATATACATCTTCAAGATATATATTTATCAAACACATAACACTAATACACATAGGGCATGCCCACTCATACCTGAGCGGAACACAAAGATTCGCACATGGATCTTCACAATCAGCATGTACACATACACCACATATAATAAACACATACAGCATGTCATATATATACATCGCCTAGAGCTCAATTAACTATGTAGGTCCATAATACACACTCCTCATATGTCACCATATATTAACATATATACGCATGCGCCTCTATACTCTAACATACAATCGTGTATGTCTCCTAGTACACATCCAACATTCACAGATGTATCATCACACAAGTTTTATCATATCAATATCAATACACATAGATAACCATACAAAACTATATTCATCCATATACAGGTGTAAGCGTTCAAGCTTACAGCCATACATTTATTATATACTCATCACATATATCAACACATAGAACTAATATTCTTAAGACATAGCCACACGTACATGGGTGGAACTCAAAGATCCACACATGCATCAGCACACTCCACATGTGCATACAACACATACAGTATATAGTCACTACACAGTACATCTATACACTACATGCACCTCAATCAAGTATATAACCCAATTATACACAATACTTATAAGTAGACCATATATTAACACATATACTTCAAATACAATCACATAGTCATATAATCATTCCTACATATACCAAAGTCATATGTATATGAGTATATCATCTCAATATACTCGACAATCCATATTCAACACTTATAGAGCTACAGAAGTATAGGTACACATACATACACACATAGATATATACACACATTCTTACCCAGTCAACACTCTAGTGTCTATCCTCAGGGCTATATACCTCAAACTTCTGATATCAGGGCTCTATCTTAAGTCTGAACTCCTACCCACCTTAAAACCAAACTACCTCTGGAAAACAACATGCACTACCCTTACACAGCTGCAGTGCGGAGACCTGCATGGGCCACCACCTGTAACGCCCCGCTCCCCGGGATACCGGATAAGTACGAATCCGTATCAGGTATTCCCAAAGAGACGGGTGCTACGAAGAAAATACGAAATTACAAACACAAGCAGGTCCACTGCGCACTGCTGGGATAGTACATATAGCATTCCAGTCGACCCAAAACACAGGAGAACCAACAACTCAAGCACTGATGTATATAAATAAAACTGTTCATATACAACTTCCTTATACAAATCCATATACATTATTACCCACATCTCAATAAGGTACAAAAACTCACATCTCACCCAAATACAACAACACTCCCAAGTCATCCACACTTCTCACAACCCGCAACTCCAACCAACTGAGTCAAGTGCCTCCAACTCAAAGAACCAACCTGAAAAGTCAACGGTGGGGCACGTCAACGCGTGACCAATTAGGAATTTCATATCTCAACTAGTCCTTACATGAAGTGTGGAAAGGGTGCACGTGAACAGGCAGAGTGTATGTCATGGCATAAACATCTACTGTAGTAAAGGAAGTAACAACTATACTTATGAACATGTGAAAGCGTGCACGTGCAACAGGTAAGGTGTACAACAATGTCATACAACATAAAAGAACCATAGTAAAGAAACACAAGTAAACAACGCATACATTTACCATTGCTACAAGAGTAATAATGATTAACAATTAATTCATTGGTTATCATTTTGGAACCGGATAAATCTTAGGACCTTAAGGAGGCGGACTTCACCCAGGGTGGGTGAAAAGTGGTACCCCAACCAGCAACACAGGCACCGGAGGGGGCATCTCGCAACTCCATACCCGAACGGGACAAGGTACTGGAGCGAGACCTGCTCGGTTTTTCTGTCGGACAAACGGAGTAAACCATCAATTACCGTCATGGTGCATCACGGGTACACCAGCGGCCTCTCCAACCCTTTCAACTCGCCCTTCCGGGAGTGATACAGCGGGTGAGAATTCAAATCATCTGTCCGCTCCTTAAGTCCTTTAATTTAACAGTGTTTTCCCCAAACCCCATGTCACCCTCCTTTAAGAGGACTTAGTCATTTTCATGAAACATAACATCTTCCATTTCTTTTCTTTCCACAGTTCATCACATATTTGGGACATGCATCGCCTTGTGCATTCCCTTTCTCATTTCACATAATATTCATGGAACATATAACCATATTCACATCGTCATTTTGCATGTATCAAGAACATAAACCACATATCACCATGTAACAGAAATAATCAAGAACATTGATGGCAAGTTTAACCTCAAAAAGAGCTTAAAACAACATTCAAATCTTTCAGCTTGCTGGAAAAAACAGAACAGTCAGATTAAGAAGCACATTTCTCCATAATTTTGTATCAAACATGCATATACAATACAAATGAAAGTTGTAGATATAGCTGTGCTGGATTCACCTATAAATTTTCAGGTAGAAATGTGAACTGGATGATTTATGGTGAATTGTTTGGTAAGACCTGTCGAATCTGTTTTTCAGACAGATTCTAAAGGCTGTAAAGATTACTAGTTTACGACATGTTAGCGTTAGAATCTCGAAAATGTGCACTCACAGAAAGTAGTAGAAAAAGTTGTTATCTTTCCAACGAGACTAAGATCATCAATTTCTATGAAGTATGCAGGGACTGATCTACGTTTTGCCAAACTATGTCCAGACTAGATGAAATTCCGACAGGTTGTAAAGACGAAATTATTAATCCTAATTACAGGCCGAATTAGTAAAAGTTCACAACATGAAAGTTATAGATAACAGTCCAATATTTAAGCCATAAAAATTTTAGGGCAAACACAATTCTAGATTGGGAGGACTAAGCAGAACAATCAACATGTAAATCTGTCCAGAATTGCTCACCGCACAAAACCACCCAAAACCCAGGATTGCTCACCGCGCACAACCATACAAACTCAGGATTGCTCACCGCACACAACCATACAAAACTCAGGATTACTCACCGCGCACAACCATACAAAACTCAGGATTACTCACCGCACACAACCATACAAAACTCATGATTGACATAAGAAAAGGTAAAACCTCAACAACAACAACCATGAAACTAAGCATGCAACTCTAATACTAGTTGGAGATGGAATCCTACCTCAGGTGTGATGAGAGACAAGGGGGTAGCCCAAATCCCTATGGCTCCTCCTTCTTCAAATCCTTCTCCTTCTCCTTCTCTTCTCCTTCACAAGCTCCCAGAATGAGCAACAGAACCCAAATGACGACAGGGATGCTACAGGAGTATGCAGAGTGAGGGTGGCGTAGCCCTACGGGTACTCAGTCCCCTTAATGTCTTAGAGAGAGCAACGAGAAGTGATGAATTCGGTCTGATCTTTGGGAAGAGAGTGAGTGAATAAAAGATTCTCTCTAATTCCTAGAGTAGCCACCTCATCTCCCTAAAATCATCTAAGCATGCCACCAAGCCTTGGGTTAGGTAAGGATCAAGGAAATATTGACACATCAAAGGGTGAGGTGTCACTTAGGTAAAATTAGGATTTGTCTTTTAGAAAAATAATTATACACACTTAATACACATGCAATACATTAGTATTCCACCCATATATTTCATTTAATAAAATCATGTCAAACAAATTATTTAAAAATAATTTTTAGCTTGACAAAATTAAATAAAGTACATAAGGACTCCCAAAAATTTATAAGCATATATATATACGTCCAAGAATACGTATTAATACACGTATATGAATTTTGGGGTCATTACATCCTACCCACCTTAAAATAAAGTCCGTCCTCGGACTTTCCAACTCAGGACATAGCTAAGGGTGAATAGAGATATATATGGTCAATCTACCCCAAACTTATATATACAACACATTCATATATCAACACTTATACCATTTCACAATACACGCATTCGTGGTTTTGTACATAGATACACATGCATCTCTATATATAGATATAGACATACGACCATGTATGTCTCCTAGCATATATCCAAGCACACATATACATCTCATCACATAAAGTCTCATACAACAATATCAATACATACAGATACTCACCTAATGATATATCTATCCAAACACCGGTGTAAGCGTATCCACTTACAGCCAGACATGCAACCATATACATCTTCAGGATATATATTTATCAAACACATAACACTAATACACATAGGGCATGCCCACTCATACCTGAGCGGAACACAAAGATTCGCACATGGATCTTCACAATCAGCATGTACACATACACCACATATAATAAACACATACAGCATGTCATATATATACATCGCCTAGAGCTCAATTAACTATGTAGGTCCATAATACACACTCCTCATATGTCACCATATATTAACATATATACGCATGCGCCTCTATACTCTAACATACAATCGTGTATGTCTCCTAGTACCCATCCAACATTCACAGATGTATCATCACACAAGTTTTATCATATCAATATCAATACACATAGATAACCATACAAAACTATATTCATCCATATACAGGTGTAAGCGTTCCAGCTTACATCCATACATATATTATATACTCATCACATATATCAACACATAGAACTAATATTCTTAAGAAATAGCCACACGTACATGGGTGGAACTCAAAGATCCACACATGCATCAGCACACTCCACATGTGCATACAACACATACAGTATATAGTCACTACACAGTACATCTATACACTACATGCACCTCAATCAAGTATATAACCCAATTATACACAATACTCATAAGTCAACCATATATTAACACATATACTTCAAATACAATCACATAGTCATATAATCATTCCTACATATACCATAGTCATATGTACATGAGTATATCATCTCAATATACTCGACAAGCCATATGCAACACTTATAGAGCTACAGAAGTATAGGTACACATACATACACACATAGATATATACACACATTCTTACTCAGTCAACACTCTAGTGTCTATCCTCAGGGATATATACCTCAAACTTCTGATATCAGGGCTCTATCTTAAGTCTGAACTCCTACCCGCCTTAAAACCAAACTACCTCTGGAAAACTACATGCACTACCCTTACACAGCCGCAGTGCGGAGACCTGCATGGGCCACCACCTGTAACGCCCCGCTCCCCGGGATACCGGATAAGTACGAATCCGTATCAGGTATTCCCAAAGAGACGGGTGCTACGAAGAAAATACGAAATTACAAACACAAGCAGGTCCACTGCGCACTGCTGGGATAGTACATATAGCATTCCAGTCGACCCAAAACACAGGAGAACCAACAACTCAAGCACTGATGTATATAAATAAAACTGTTCATATACAACTTCCTTATACAAATCCATATACATTATTACCCACATCTCAATAAGGTACAAAAACTCACATCTCACCCAAATACAACAACACTCCCAAGTCATCCACACTTCTCACAAC
The DNA here is from genome assembly GCA_030789695.1 of Scilla litardierei. Lineage (NCBI taxonomy): Eukaryota > Viridiplantae > Streptophyta > Magnoliopsida > Asparagales > Asparagaceae > Scilla > Scilla litardierei. Next base: position 120,891,418 of record CM061131.1, on the reverse strand, counting down.
CCGCAACTCCAACCAACTGAGTCAAGTGCCTCCAACTCAAAGAACCAACCTGAAAAGTCAACGGTGGGGAACGTCAACGCGTGACCCAGTAGGAATTCCATATCTCAACTAGTCCTTACATGAAGTGTGGAAAGGGTGCACGTGAACAGGCAGAGTGTATGTCATGGCATAAACATCTACTGTAGTAAAGGAAGTAACAACTATACTTATGAACATGTGAAAGCGTGCATGTGCAACAGGTAAGGTGTACAACAATGTCATACAACATAAAAGAACCATAGTAAAGAAACACAAGTAAACAACGCATACATTTACCATTGCTACAAGAGTAATAATGATTAACAATTAATTCATTGGTTATCATTTTGGAACCGGATAAATCTTTGGACCTTAAGGAGGCGGACTTCACCCAGGGTGGGTGAAAAGTGGTACCCCAACCAGCAACACGGGCACCGGAGGGGGCATCTCGCAACTCCATACCCGAACGGGGCAAGGTACTGGAGCGAGACCTGCTCGGTTTTTCTGTCGGACAAACGGAGTAAACCATCAATTACCGTCATGGTGCATCACGGGTACACCAGCGGCCTCTCCAACCCTTCAACTCGCCCTTCCGGGAGTGATACAGCGGGTGAGAATTCATATCATCTGTCCGCTCCTTAATTCCTTTAATTTAACCGTGTTTCCCCCAAACCCCATGTCACCCTCCTTTAAGAGGACTTAGTCATTTTCATGAAACATAACATCTTCCATTTCTTTTCTTTCCATAGTTCATCACATATTTGGGACATGCATCGCCTTGTGCATTCCCTTTCTCATTTCACATAATATTCATGGAACATATAACCATATTCACATCGTCATTTTGCATGTATCAAGAACATAAATCACATATCACCATGTAACAGAAATAATCAAGAACATTGATGGCAAGTTTAACCTCAAAAAGAGCTTAAAACAACATTCAAATCTTTCAGCTTGCTGGAAAAAACAGAACAGTCAGATTAAGAAGCACATTTCTCCATAATTTTGTATCAAACATGCATATACAATACAAATGAAAGTTGTAGATATAGCTGTGCTGGATTCACCTATAAATTTTCAGGTAGAAATGTGAACTGGATGATTTATGGTGAATTGTTTGGTAAGACCTGTCGAATCTGTTTTTCAGACAGATTCTAAAGGCTGTAAAGATTACTAGTTTACGACATGTTAGAGTTAGAATCTCGAAAAGGTGCACTACAGAAAGTAGTAGAAAAAGTTGTTATCTTTCCAACGAGACTAAGATCATCAATTTCTATGAAGTATGCAGGGACTGATCTACGTTTTGCCAAACTATGTCCAGACTAGATGAAATTCCGACAGGTTGTAAAGATGGAATTATTAATCCTAATTACAGGCCGAATGAGTAAAAGTTCACAACATGAAAGTTATAGATAACAGTCCAATATTTAAGCCATAAAAATTTCAGGGCAAACACAATTCTAGATTGGGAGGACTAAGCAGAACAATCAGCATGTAAATCTGTCCAGAATTGCTCACCACACAAAACCACCCAAAACCCATGATTGCTCACCGCGCACAACCATACAAACTCAGGATTGCTCACCGCGCACAACCATACAAAACTCAGGATTACTCACCGCGCACAACCATACAAAACTCAGGATTACTCACCGCCCACAACCATACAAAACTCATGATTGACATAAGAAAAGGTAAAACCTCAACAACAACAACCATGAAACTAAGCATGCAACTCTAATACTAGTTGGAGATGGAATCCTACCTCAGGTGTGATGAGAGACAAGGGGGTAGCCCAAATCCCTATGGCTCCTCCTTCTTCAAATCCTTGTCCTTCTCCTTCTCTTCTCCTTCACAAGCTCCCAGAATGAGCAACAGAACCCAAATGACGACAGGGATGCTACAGGAGTATGCAGAGTGAGGGTGGCGTAGCCCTACGGGTACTCAGTCCCCCTAATGTCTTAGAGAGAGCAACGAGAAGTGATGAATTCGGTCTGATCTTTGGGAAGAGAGTGAGTGAATAAAAGATTCTCTCTAATTCCTAGAGTAGCCACCTCATCTCCCTAAAATCATCTAAGCATGCCACCAAGCCTTGGGTTAGGTAAGGATCAAGGAAATATTGACACATCAAATGGTGAGGTGTCACTTAGGTAAAATTAGGATTTGTCTTTTAGAAAAATAATTATACACACTTAATACACATGCAATACATTAGTATTCCACCCATATATTTCATTTAATAAAATCATGTCAAACAAATTATTTAAAAATAATTTTTAGCTTGACAAAATTAAATAAAATACATAAGGACTCCCAAAAATTTATACGCATATATATATACATCCAAGAATACGTATTAATACACGTATATGAATTTTGGGGTCATTACATCCTATCCACCTTAAAATAAAGTCCGTCCTCGGACTTTCCAACTCAGGACATAGCTAAGGGTGAATAGAGATATATATGGTCAATCTACCCCAAACTTATATATACAACACATTCATATCTCAACACTTATACCATTTCACAATACACGCATTCGTGGTTTTGTACATAGATACACATGCATCTATATATATAGATATAGACATACGACCATGTATGTCTCCTAGCATATATCCAAGCACACATATACATGTCATCACATAAAGTCTCATACAACAATATCAATACATACAGATACTCACCTAATGATATATCTATCCAAACATCGGTGTAAGCGTATCCACTTACAGCCAGACATGCAACCATATACATCTTCAAGATATATATTTATCAAACACATAACACTAATACACATAGGGCATGCCCACTCATACCTGAGCGGAACACAAAGATTCGCACATGGATCTTCACAATCAGCATGTACACATACACCACATATAATAAACACATACAGCATGTCATATATATACATCGCCTAGAGCTCAATTAACTATGTAGGTCCATAATACACACTCCTCATATGTCACCATATATTAACATATATACGCATGCGCCTCTATACTCTAACATACAATCGTGTATGTCTCCTAGTACCCATCCAACATTCACAGATGTATCATCACACAAGTTTTATCATATCAATATCAATACACATAGATAACCATACAAAACTATATTCATCCATATACAGGTGTAAGCGTTCCAGCTTACAGCCATACATATATTATATACTCATCACATATATCAACACATAGAACTAATATTCTTAAGACATAGCCACACGTACATGGGTGGAACTCAAAGATCCACACATGCATCAGCACACTCCACATGTGCATACAACACATACAGTATATAGTCACTACACAGTACATCTATACACTACATGCACCTCAATCAAGTATATAACCCAATTATACACAATACTCATAAGTCAACCATATATTAACACATATACTTCAAATACAATCACATAGTCATATAATCATTCCTACATATACCATAGTCATATGTACATGAGTATATCATCTCAATATACTCGACAAGCCATATGCAACACTTATAGAGCTACAGAAGTATAGGTACACATACATACACACATAGATATATACACACATTCTTACCCAGTCAACACTCTAGTGTCTATCCTCAGGGCTATATACCTCAAACTTCTGATATCAGGGCTCTATCTTAAGTCTGAACTCCTACCCACCTTAAAACCAAACTACCTCTGTTAAACTACATGCACTACCCTTACACAGTCGCAGTGCGGAGACCTGCATGGGCCACCACCTGTAACGCCCCGCTCCCCGGGATACCGGATAAGTACGAATCCGTATCAGGTATTCCCAAAGAGACGGGTGCTACGAAGAAAATACGAAATTACAAACACAAGCAGGTCCACTGCGCACTGCTGGGATAGTACATATAGCATTCCAGTCGACCCAAAACACAGGAGAACCAACAACTCAAGCACTGATGTATATAAATAAAACTGTTCATATACAACTTCCTTATACAAATCCATATACATTATTACCCACATCTCAATAAGGTACAAAAACTCACATCTCACCCAAATACAACAACACTCCCAAGTCATCCACACTTCTCACAACCCGCAACTCCAACCAACTGAGTCAAGTGCCTCCAACTCATAGAACCAACCTGAAAAGTCAACGGTGGGGCACGTCAACGCGTGACCCGGTAGGAATTCCATATCTCAACTAGTCCTTACATGAAGTGTGGAAAGGGTGCACGTGAACAGGCAGAGTGTATATCATTGCATAAACATCTACTGTAGTAAAGGAAGTAACAACTATACTTATGAACATGTGAAAGCGTGCACGTGCAACAGGTAAGGTGTACAACAATGTCATACAACATAAAAGACCCATAGTAAAGAAACACAAGTAAACAACGCATACATTTACCATTGCTACAAGAGTAATAATGATTAACAATTAATTCATTGGTTATCATTTTGGAACCGGATAAATCTTAGGACCTTAAGGAGGCGGACTTCACCCAGGGTGGGTGAAAAGTGGTACCCCAACCAGCAACACGGGCACAGGAGGGGGCCTCTCGCAACTCCATACCCGAACGGGGCAAGGTACTGGAGCGAGACCTGCTCGGTTTTTCTGTCGGACAAACGGAGTAAACCATCAATTACCGTCATGGTGCATCACGGGTACACCAGCGGCCTCTCCAACCCTTTCAACTCGCCCTTCCGGGAGTGATACAGCGGGTGAGAATTCATATCATCTGTCCGCTCCTTAACTCCTTTAATTTAACCGTGTTTCCCCCAAACCCCATGTCACCCTCCTTTAAGAGGACTTAGTCATTTTCATGAAACATAACATCTTCCATTTCTTTTCTTTCCACAGTTCATCACATATTTGGGACATGCATCGCCTTGTGCATTCCCTTTCTCATTTCACATAATATTCATGGAACATATAACCATATTCACATCGTCATTTTTTATGTATCAAGAACATAAACCACATATCACTATGTAACAGAAATAATCAAGAACATTGATGGCAAGTTTAACCTCAAAAAGAGCTTAAAACAACATTCAAATCTTTCAGCTTGCTGGAAAAAACAGAACAGTCAGATTAAGAAGCACATTTCTCCATAATTTTGTATCAAACATGCATATACAATACAAATGAAAGTTGTAGATATAGCTGTGCTGGATTCACCTATAACTTTTCAGGTAGAAATATGAACTGGATGATTTATGGTGAATTGTTTGGTAAGACCTGTCGAATCTGTTTTTCAGACAGATTCTAAAGGCTACAAAGATTACTAGTTTACGACATGTTAGAGTTAGAATCTCGAAAATGTGCACTCACAGAAAGTTGTAGAAAAAGTTGTTATCTTTCCAACGAGACTAAGATCATCAATTTCTATGAAGTATGCAGGGACTGATCTACGTTTTGCCAAACTATGTCCAGACTAGATGAAATTCCGACAGGTTGTAAAGATGGAATTATTAATCCTAATTACAGGCCGAATTAGTAAAAGTTCACAACATGAAAGTTATAGATAACAGTCCAATCTTTAAGCCATAAATATTTCAGGGCAAACACAATTCTAGATTGGGAGGACTAAGCAGAACAATCAGCATGTAAATCTATCCAGAATTGCTCACCGCACAACACCACCCAAAACCCAGGATTGCTCACCACACACAACCATACAAAACTCAAGATTACTCACCGCGCACAACCATACAAAACTCAGGATTACTCACCGCACACAACCATACAAAACTCATGATTGACATAAGAAAAGGTAAAACCTCAACAACAACAACCATGAAACTAAGCATGCAACCTAATACTAGTTGGAGATGGAATCCTACCTCAGGGGTGATGAGAGACAAGGGGGTAGCCCAAATCCCTATGGCTCCTCCTTCTTCAAATCCTTCTCCTTCTCCTTCTCTTCTCCTTCACAAGCTCCCAGAATGAGCAACAGAACCCAAATGACGACATGGATGCTACAGGAGTATGCAGAGTGAGGGTGGCGTAGCCCTATGGGTACTCAGTCCCCCTAATGCCTTAGAGAGAGCAACGAGAAGTGATGAATTCGGTCTGATCTTTGGGAAGGGAGTGAGTGAATAAAAGATTCTCTCTAATTCCTAGAGTAGCCACCTCATCTCCCTAAAATCATCTAAGCATGCCACCAAGCCTTGGGTTAGGTAAGGATCAAGAAAATATTGACACATCAAATGGTGAGGTGTCACTTAGGTAAAATTAGGATTTGTCTTTTAGAAAAATAATTATACACACTTAATACACATGCAATACATTAGTATTCCACCCATATATTTCATTTAATAAAATCATGTCAAACAAATTATTTAAAAATAATTTTTAGCTTGACAAAATTAAATAAAATACATAAGGACTCCCAAAAATTTATACGCATATATATATACGTCCAAGAATACGTATTAAAGAGATGTCCGCAAATATCGGAGGAGGGTTCTTGGAAGACCCTGGCGGAGGAGGCGGCGCTACCTTTGATGTATCTCCCGGAGACCTGTTAAAGAGTGAAGGCCATCGGGTTACTGGAAAAGAGGCTATCGGGGGCGGTTCACGGGAGGAGGTAGGAGGCTGGCAAACAGTGAGGAGGAAGGGACAGGTAAAGGTGCCATTGCAGCGGGGTGGGGGAAAATCATTGATAGGGGGCGACCGGCCTAGAGTATCCAACAATGTCAGATTTGTTGGTGGGATGACTAGGGCTGGAGATTCACGTACTGGCGCAGGACTGGGTAATGTTGGACCTCAAGGAAGGAAACACGCTGATACCCGCCAGATGTTTGATAGAGTTCCCATTAGACCAAATGTCCCTATTAAAGTGTGCACGTCAGGTAACAAGCTACTTTTCTCAGAGGTCTGTGCAGGGCGGAGAACATATGCTGATTCTTTGACTATGACCTACGTCCCTCCCCTGGTTAGGGATATTAGACCACCGGTTGGTAGGGTTGCTGGGTCTTTGGTAGAAAAGGGTTCGGAGCAATGGAAACACACTTTGGTGGGGTATGTATTAGGCGACGTGCCGTACTACGGACAAATTCGAGCTTGGGTGGAGCGACTTTGGAAACTAAAAAAGGGTATCAAAGTTTACAGTAGAGAAAATGGTTTCTTTTACTTCAGATTTGAATGTGGCGATGAGTGTGAGAAGATTCTATATGGCGGCCCCTGGCTCTTTGATGGAAGGCTCATGGTGTTACAACGATGGAGCTCGTCTATCAGACATGAACGTGATATGCTCAGTAGTGTGCCTGTTTGGGTACAGATTCATGGACTACCGTTGCACATGTGGACGAAGGACATACTGAATATTGCGGCATCAGTGGTCGGCGGGCCTATATGTATGGATGGAGCTACGGCAAGAATGGAGAGACTAACTTATGCAAGATGCCTAGTGGAGGTGAATGCTAAGAATCCTCTCCCTAAGACTGTCGGACTTGAGCTGGATAATGGAGATATCATAACCCTAGAGACGAAATACGAGGGAGAGCCTCCCCGATGCAGCCATTGCGTGTGTTTCGGGCACGCTGACACCCAGTGTCCTGGCCTTATAAAGCTCACTTCAATCCAAAAAATCAAGGAAGGGGGGGAAAAATTGGGAGGAGAAGTAAAAGCTGATAGTCGGGCCACGGAAGCTGATCAGGTGGCTAGCAACTCTGCAAGTGCCTCTTTGAAGGTTGATATTTACGGCCAAGGTGCCCAGAATCCTAGCACGGAAGCAGGAATATTAAATTCGGGGGGGGGGGGGGGGGTGCTGGCAAGGTTGGTGAAGATAAAGTTGGGGGTATCAATTCTGGGGGGCAAATACCTGACGTACTTGATGTCAACAATTCTATGGGGGTGGTTACTAGTACAGGGGAGTCTGTAGACAACATAGAGGAGATGCCCACTTCAATGGCTGTCACGCCTGCAATGGCTGTCCTTGAGACACTGAAGATCACGGGTTTTTCACCAGGTCCTGCCCCTATTGGGAACATTGAGGAGATGCCTAATACAATGCCTTGTACACCTACTGCAGTTCCTAGTAATAAACATGGGCTCTCTCCGGCTGCTGTTAATGGATCTGACAAGTCGGAGCGGACATCTACTAGTACGGTTCCATCACTACTTGAAGATGCTGTAGAATCTGAAATTGATGTTATTCCTGACTCTATGATTCTTGTGAACCCAGAATGGGAATTGGAAGAGGAGGAGTTGGCTAGTAAAGTGGAAGATAAGAAAGTTAAAAAACACAATGGGCATGCTGATGGAGGGATAAGCACGAGGAAGAGCGTAAGACTCAAAATTGGGAGTCTTGCAAAACAACAACCAACCCCCCAATAATGTCCATCCTGTTTTGGAACACCAGGGGCCTAAACAACCCCACGCGACGAAGAGATCTACGTTAAAAGCTTAAAACTAACAGGCCCTCTTTGATTATACTGCTGGAAACAAAAATAAAGTCTGAGGATAATATAAAAAAATGTATTCCCAAACACTGGGAAATCATTAGCAACTTCACTCTGTGTAGAGGGGGAAGAATAATGATCGGTCTTGACCCATTTGTTTGGAAGGCGAGTATCCTCTCTTGTTCAGATCAACGAATCACTATCAGATGTTGCAACAGTGGCGGCTTCGACTTTATCCTTACGGCTGTGTATGCCAGGAATTCAAGCACTGAGCGTAAGGAGCTGTGGAATCAAATATGCCAAGATGCCCAGAACTTGAACAATGAAGCCTGGTTGGTTGGTGGCGATTACAATTGCGTTCTTTTTGCTAAAGATAAGATTGGTGGCCGCAAGCTTGAGGAAAGTATGTTGGAAGACTTGTACAGATGTATTAAAACTTGCGGCTTGCAAGAACTCAAGAGCATTGGGCCTCGTATGAGCTGGAATAATAAGAGAGTCGGTGCTGGCCGCATAGCAGCGCAACTTGACAGGATACTTTGCAATGTCAACTGGATATCGTTGCTCTCTGACTCATTTGTGGAATACATTGATTCAGGGACTAGCGATCACTCTCCCATGGTGGTCAATCTGCACACCGTGGTCCCCTCAAGTCCCAAGCCATTTAAGTTCTTTAACCACTGGAGTCGTTGGCCAGGGTTCTCGGAGCTGATTGAGAAGAATTGGGGCCAGCCAACCTATGGATCGGCAATGTCCAGTTTCCTGTACAAACTCAAGCGCCTCAAGCTTGAGTTGAGAGGCTGGGCGAAGCAACATGCAGATATGCGCTCAATAGCAAAATGACGTGAGTTACTTGCTTCACTGCATGCTCATCCACAGTTTAATAGTGACAGGGCTCTGCAAATCAAGGAACAAGAGTTATTAGCTGAGCTGAAAATGCTATTAGATATGGAGGAAGAAATGGCTCGACAGAAAAGTAGACAAGACTGGCTTTGTCTGGGGGATAGAAACACGAAATTTTTCCACACCAGTATGAAGGCACGACAAGTTCATAACAACATGGGGCACTTAATAGATGCTAACGGCAGGAAGAATACTACTTATGATGAGCTCAAAGTTTCAGCACAATCTTTCTATATAGACTTATACAACCAAACCCATTATTGGAGGGTTTTTCCTAAGCTAGTGCCGAAGTACATATTAACGGTGGAGGCAGCTTCTTGGTTTGACAGGAGAGTAAATATTAAGGAAATTAAAGAGGCGGTGTTCCAAATTGGTGCTGACAAAGCCCCGGGGCCTGACGGGTTCAATGGCCACTTTTATCACTCTAATTGGCCTCTCATATGTGATGATGTCACAAAAGCTGTCCTCTCTTTTTTCCACACCGGAGTCCTACTCCCTCAGGTAAACCACACCTTCCTCACTTTGGTCCCTAAAAATTCTAATGCTTCTACTATGGGAGATTACAGACCTATAGCTTGCTGTAATGTTATCTACAAAATTATTAGCAAAGTGCTATGCAACAGGCTCAAGGCTATAATCCACGACCTTATTTCCCCTAATCAGGCTGCATTCCTGAAAGATAGGCTATTAGCTGATTGCACTTTACTAGCTCATGAGGAAATAAGAGACTTCAGTAATCCAATGGGTGGACGGGCCTGCCTCAAATTGGACCTAAGGAAGGCTTTCGATAGTGTCAACAGAGAATTTATTTACTACTTTCTGCATCAGTTGGGATTTAACCATAAATTCATTAACTGGATAAAGGAGTGTATTGCTACCCCCATCTTCTCTGTTATGATCAATGGATCCCCTGTGGGTTATTTTGAAGGAAACCGGGGGATTAGGCAGGGGGATCCCCTATCACCTTACTTGTTTGTGATTATCATGGAGGCTTTTTCCCTACTAATGAATAAGGCTATTACCACTCGCAGTATTCATCCTATGAGGAGGTCAGGTTATATTTCTCATTTATTATTTGCTGATGACCTCCTTGTGTTTTGTCGTGCCAACAGCCACTCTCTAAATGGGCTCAAAAATTTGCTGGCTGACTTTGCTGATTACACTGGCCTTCAAGTGAATTGGGAGAAGAGTGCAGGCATCTTCAGCAAGGGGACCAAAGATCCATCAAATCTAGCTGATCTGTTGGGCATTAAGCTAGCATCCACTATCACCACATATCTTGGCCTGCCTCTGTCGACGAAGTACCCAAAGGCGCCATCTTATAGTCGTCTTATTGATAAATGCAAAAAAAGACTTATGGGCTGGACTTGCTCTTCTCTCTCTATATCGGGAAGGATAGAGTTAGTTAAGTCGGTCATCTATGGCATGATCTCCTTTTGGATGCAAGCTTTCCACATCCCCCCCTCTGTGCTTCGTAGTATCACGGCTGCCTGCAGGAAATTCATCTGGGGCTCTTCGCAGTTTTGGGCTTGGAAGGATTTGTGCACACCCAAGGAAGAGGGTGGGGTAGGACTCAGATTACTTCCTGACATTAACTTGGCCTCGGGGATACGACTCACTTGGAGAATGCTTTCGAAAAGGGGCATCTGGGCTAATCATATGGAAAAGAAATATGGGGATATGAATGATTTTTATGCGGCTAAGGGGAATGTTATCCAATCGGGTACTTGGAAGTTTTTACTTCACTGCAGAAGTAGCTCACAAAAAATGATTAAGCGGGTCGTGAGAAATGGCAGGAACACCCTGTTCTGGCATGATAACTGGCTCCCTTGTGGACCACTCAAAAATATCCATGATGTACCGGAAGGAGATAGCAAAAGACGAGTGGCGGATTATTGGGAAGGAGATGATTGGACACATGTTCCGAGTATCAATGGGTTACGGGACATCCTGAAAAACTCTAGACTCAATCATGGAGCTGACTCCTGGGAATGGGTACCAGGACCTTCTTTCCGATTCAGTGATGCCTGGGATGGAATCCGTAGGCGAGGTAACCCTTTTGTGTATTATCGTCTAGTCTGGTTCAATGGTCATATTCCCAAAATGTCAATGACACTATTACGGGCACTAAATGGGAAGCTGCTCACAAAAACTATCTTATTAAATGGGGGATCCAATCATCCGGGCTCTGTGACCTCTGCCAGGAAGAAGCCGAAGATGCCAGACATCTATTTTTCGCATGTCCCTATTCCAACTACATCATGAAAAGAGCTACGCTCAAGCTAGGCGTGAATGTTGATTGCGAGAGCCTTGGTGAAATCTGTGATTTTTTCCTCAAGCATTTCCGGGGTAATTCGGTTCTAAGCGTCTTGGCAAAAATCACTTTAAGCTCAGTTGTCTGGCACCTGTGGAGAGAAAGAAACAGCAGGGTGTTTTCGGCCACTAAGAAGAGCAAAATCCAAATGTTTGAAGAAATTGGGGCTGACATCCGTATAGCTATGATGAATAAAGACCTAGCTGATGAAGAAGCAATGGAGGCTTTGCAAAAATGGGGGATTCTTGACAGTGGCTGATGCTCACCACTCAAGAATTAGGATTTTTTTCTGAATCTTTATAGCTTTTTCCTTTAGAGTGCGGAATTAGAATCTGTAGTGGAGGGTGACGGCGCTTGTGCCCTATCCCCTGCCTATAGACTCCAAATTCTGCAAATGGTTTGTAATATTGTACAAAGTTTTTTAATATAGATTATCTTTTACCTTTCAAAAAAAAAAGAATACGTATTAATACACGTATATGAATTTTGGGGTCATTGCACATTCCCACCCATTTCTCAACAAATCACATTTTTTTCATTGCTCAATGTCACATCTTATGTTTTCATAGAATTGCGACATTATTGAAATGCCATGCAACATTAAAGCAACCCATGCAAGTTCATAATACCATGTGAACATGAATAAAGAGAAGTAATGTTAGCAAGAATGAGATAAGAAAGGCCATAAACATAAGCTTAAACATGAGGCATTCATAATTTGGGAGGAGGAAGTCATATAAATCCATAACAATAGCTAATTCCCACTCATTTGTAACTTTAGTTATCTGGAAACAGCAGAACAGTCAGCTTCGGAGGCTATTTTCTCAAAACTTTTGAACCAAACATAAATTTTTCTCCCATTGAAAGTTGTAGATATGGTAGTGCTGGATTCACATATAAAATATCAAGCAGATATATGAACTAGGTGATTTATGGTTAATTGTTTGGTGATACCTATCAAAACTATTTTTCAGACAGATTCTAAGAGCTGTAACAATTGCCATTTTAAGTCATGCTGCAGTTGGAATCTCGAACATGGCCGAGGGGAAATTTATAGGACATGTTGTTATCTTTACAACGAGACCAAGAACACCAATTTTTATGGAGTGTGCAGGGAATGATCTCTGTTTTGCAAAACTGTGTCCACACTGCATAAAATTCAAACATGTTGCTAGGAGAAAATTTTTACCCCTAATTCCAATCCAAATTAACAAAAGTGCTCAGCATGAAAGTTGGAGATACTAATCCAATTTATTAGCCATAAAATTTTCGGACTCTTAGCAGTACTAGTTTAAGAGATTAAAACCAAACAATGAGTATGACCTTCTATCCCAATTTCCAGCAATACCAAAGAAGCAACTACACACCATTAAGCATGGATTAAGCTAATTAATCAAGCAGGGCATGCAAGGACACTAGGGTGGAGATGAAATCCTACCACTTGGCTGATGAGAGACAAGGGTGTAGCCATTGGCCCTATGGTTCCTCCTCCTTCAAGTCCTTCTCCTTCTCTTTCTCTTTCTCTTCTTCTCCTTTGATTTTTCCCTGTTTCATTTGTTTTCCTTTGTTTTCCGTTTCTTTCTCTTTTTTTGCTTTTTTGTGTGTGTGGATCGGCCCCAAATAGAATGGAGGAGAGAGCTTTGATAATTGAAAAGAAAAAGAAAAGAAGGAAGGAGAAAGATGTAAAAGAATTAAGAAGTGTGTAAAGAAAATATCTCTTCCCAAAATCCCCTTATTTACAAGTTTGCCATTATACAAACTCTCTTCATAATTGCCCTCCATTTTTGTATATTATTTACAACCCATGCCATTGCACAAAGCCATTTAGTAAAAATCCCTCTAACTTGGGGTGGTAATTACAATGATGCCATTAGTGTGACACTCTCTCTTAACATACACACACACCCCTTAGCTAATTAGTAATAACCCATTACTAACCCAACACCCCATTACTAAACACACACACCCCCAATTAATAACAAGAATTCCACTCACTCAAGCATATAGCAATGAAAACATATTTCAACATTAGTACTCAAATATACCACATTACTATATAACTAGGCACTACTATATCTACTACATTACTTTATGCACCATACTACAAAGGGACCAATATCCCAAATCCCTACACATATCATTACACTACATGAGACACAACCATAGACATACCATAACACATTGATTCTTGGTGAAAAGTGTATATTTATACCCCTTAACTACCTCCATTTTGTGCTAAAGATTAGACTTAATCTTGCTCTCTTAAGTGTATTATTACTTTAGGTTTCATATTAGAGCTTATTTGCATTCTCTGTACAAAACAACATTATATGGACTAATTTTTCCTTCTCCTATTTTTCAGGTACTCCTGGGAGTCTTGGGGATTTTCTAGAATTTTCTGGTATTTTTCTGGGATTTCTGGGTATTTTTGGTGAATTATTTGGGAGAGAAATGCAATTAAAAACAAGGAAAAGGATTTATTTGGGGCGCTACGTGGCGCGATCCTACGGCGCGACGTGGCACAAATCCAGAGGCTCAGCCGCAGCAAAGCAGGGCCCGCGGGCAGCACGTGCCCCCGCTTCAGCAGCGGGGCACGCGGGCAGCGCGTGCCCCCGCTTGAATTATTGCGGGCTTCGCTCGCAATTAAAGCAGGCGGAGATTTGGCCGGGTCTTCGACACGGCCCGCTCCGCTTTGAGGCATCCCAGGTGCACGCACTTACTTTCGTGCAGGTCGGGTGCCCAAAAACCCGACCCGCAAGCCCCAACCACACCCGCAATGCGAATTAGACCTATTTTCGCACCTGCTTCGATTTCCAGCGACCATCAGATTCGGCCAGGGGTTTTTACTGTTCCATTAGGGCTAGGAGAGCCCCATCTTCTTCCCAAGATCCAGGGCTGGGGGTTGGAGGCCATTGGAGGCTAGGAGAGCTTGGAGGAGGAGCAAGAGAGGGAAGAGCATGGATTTCTAGGGTTTCTCTTGGTGATTTCTTCCCCTCTTTTGTAACTATTAGCTCTAATGCTTTGTATGAATACATTTGAATGATTGTTAAATGAGAGTGAGACCCATTTGATAATCTTTTGATTAATAGCTTGTAATGAAGATTGGTGTGTTTATTTTGCAAGATTATAACCCTATTTTCATTATGAGGGCCTAGAGCCAATAGTGTGTGGAATTGGGATTAGCTAGGGTTTGTGTGCTTGATTAGTGATGATTCATTCATTGCATTTAATTGGATTAGCATACCTTGAAATGGATGTTAGTGGTGTAGATTGATTGGTTGTGCCCTAGATTTGATTGAATCATGCACCACCCTTGGTGGGACTGTAGAACGGTGGTGTACCTTAATGGTCAGACCTACGTGCACGATCCGTGCATCCTATTGACACGGATGCAATGATCGATTCCCAAGCTATTGTTAGGGATTCCAACCCACTAATCAACACACGAATGAATCGTGCATTACTGTAACGCCCCGATCCCTGGGATACCCGATAAGTACGAATTCGTATCAGATATTTCCGAAGAGGCGGATGTTACGAAGGAAATAAAAAAACAACACACAAAGCAGGTCCACTGCGCACATGCTGGAAAGTGCACGTAATGCTCCACCAATAAAAGACAACACAAGCCAAACACCATGTCCAAGTCCAACGCAGGTATATCTAACACATCATTTACAAACAACCAGTGGAGATAATATACGACAAGGGCAACTCTTTCATAAGTAAGGAGGTCTGTTACAATATTACAAACACAAGATAATAATTCCACCAAGTTAAATACAAGACACGAGAACAACATATACATAAAACATCATTAACATAAATTACCAACGTGGTTTAGATACAATTTACATTACAACTCCCAATAGACAACTTCCTTGTACAATACTTCACCATCCGTACCCAAGTACAACCCAACACCTAAACTACCCCAAGGCCTACAACTCCAACTCCAAGGATCTCCAACCATCAAATACTTGAAAAATATCAACGGGGACACGTCAACGTGTGACCCAGTAGGAATGTCGATCTCCATATAGCATATTATGCAATCATGATTAAATTTAAATAAATTATCCTTGTTGGATTAAAGACTAGTTAACAACATGAAAGCATATTAATATTAACAAACATGGGATAGGTGACATGTTGTAACATGGTCACTAAACTAATAACATCAATTAAAGGAGCAACTACTACAACTTTACAAAAGATGGCAAGAGGAAAATCCCATTAGCAACAACAAAACAACAACAATTCTACTAGCCACCCACCATGACATACACATCATAAAGTGAAGCCATAATGGCAAACATATAGCTACAAGGCATGAGGATCTATATTATGAGATAAGGATGTAGTCTAACAAATGAAGTCATTAGCATACTGCATGCTAAAAAGTGAGATGCTAGTGCATAGAAAGCATCCTAGAACTAATATGGAACTCATCAATAAATTAACATGGGACAACTAACCATTATGAAACAACTAAGATTGGAATTAACAATTATAAATGGAAATAACCGTTAGCAAGCCTATTGCATACACTTAACCCTTGGCATGCTACTAACATATGAAGTTGTTAACATATTGCACATATTAACACATGAGGCTAGTTATAAACATGCTACTAGTTACACACTAGTCTTAAATTTAAGAACATGGGCTTAAACATTTCGATGGCTTGAACAAGGCATACGCATAAACAATGTATACACGGCATACTAGTTTGGGCAATTTAACATTACCACACAATTCAACTTCACCCAAAACAGTCCAGCTTGTTGAAATTACAGGAACATCCACAAAATCAGGGTATTTAACCAATTTCTCTTGTGAATTTGACAAAACTCTCTAAATTAAATTTGAAGATATAGTACTCCTGGATTCACCCATGAAATTTCATGTTTAAATATGGACTGAGTGATTTATAGTGAATTAATTGGTAGAACCTGTACAGACTGCTTTCCTGACAGATTTCAGGACCTGTATTAGAAGCTAATTTTGGACATGTTGCAGCCAGAAATTCAAAATATATGCACTGTGATGAATTTGTAGATAAACTTGTTAACTTTCCAGCAAGACCAAGAACAGCAAATTCCATAGATTGTGCAGGTAATAAAATTCGTTTTTCTAAACTGTAACCAGTCTGCAAGGAATTCAGACATGCTGTAAATATTGAATTTTAAACCTAACTTTCAGTTTGAATTGGAAAAAGTTGTGAACATGAAAGCTGTTAAGGACATCAATATGCACACCATATATTTTTCTCAAGCAATTTCATGTAGCCAATTAAGAGCAGATCATCACTAAAGTTTCAGTTGAACAGCACATATTTTCCTGCAACAACTGTGAATACCATTCATGATATTAAACGTGAAATTAAATAGCAAGCTATAGGGAGATGGATTTTTAACCTAACTTGCATGCACAAATAGCTAGTAAAGGGAAGGAAATACAACATCAAACCCAAGTACAACTACTAGCTACCACCAAAGGGAGTCATATCTCAACGTTCATTCAAGTATATGATGCTTATCCTAGGGATCCCATTCCTATGCTGGCGTGCAAGTGCAAGTGATTCTACTCCATTATCAACGTGGAGCCACGTAAGGGTATCAAGATGTTACCCACGGTGACTTCACCCGCCTCCTACCGTGGCAACTTTGTCCCTGCCCGTGCACTCCATCTTCGTGTCCTAACAACATCATATCACATTACGAAGTTCTCATTTCCAACACATAATTTTACAACCTCAAATTCAATTGGAACAACATGAAGGGCAATTCTTAGTCACCCTTTGTTATTTCAATTCTGTCTTTTCATAGAGCTAACAATACATAAGCCAACAACACATAAGCCAACATGAAATTAATTACGTGCCTTCACATGATCATAAGCCAACAACACATAAGCCAACATGAAATTAATTACAACTAAAAGCAATATGTCAACTTGACTTCATGTAGCCATTTTGACCAACACATAGTTGGCATGAATAACATAACTTGAATAACATAAAGCTTAAGCAAGATAACAACTTGTTGAGGTGTAGTGTAATTTCATAGCATATAATATCCTCCAACCACACCATTACACACACAGTCAAAATTTGCAAGCAATTCTCTCTATTTTCATACATGACTTCATATAAGCAATTCAACAAACACATGGTAGGCTTAATGACAAATATCATTAGTTCAATAAGAAGCAAATGCAATTTGTAGCAAAATAACAACATGCAACTTCATAGCATGAAAGGAAAATGCATATAGATGAATAAAGTTAACAACTTGCTAATTCAATTGAAATAACATAAACCAATAGCAAAATAGCAACTTGATAATGTGTTAAGTAATTTCATAACAAGAAATAAATGCATCTCTATAATTAAAGAAAATCTCATTAACATGCTTGAATGAATGTGAATAACAAACCATATGGAGAGGGATTCCTACATCAAATGAGAATCAAGAACCCTCCATCCAATCCAATAGAACTCCACCATTTTTCATTTTTGGAACTTTGAAACTTTCACCACTCCCACCCATTCTCATTCCAACACATAATTTTACAACCACCTCTTTGCCCCATAGCCAAAATATGCAAAACAATCCTCTCATTCCACACTTGACTTCATATGAACATTTCTACAAGCACATGGTGGGCATTTGCTCAATAATTAAATATAAGGTAACATAGAGAAGCATTCTTCTTTAGTGTCAACAATTATTAGTAACAAGGCATATCATGGTATGGATTCCACAAATAATATAGCAAGGGACATCCTTGTAGCATGGTATCTAAATTCGTAGTATGAAAAATTACAAAATCATTAGAAAGAAAATACATTTAACTTGTAGGGGTGAAATAGAGTAATATGCTAAAGGGAGATGAACTCCTACCTCCTTGAAGAAGCAAACCCTCCACCAATTCCATGATCTCCACCATGGCTCCTAACATCAAACTCCAAAAATCCCAAACCCTAAATCCTCTTCTTGCTCATTCATCCTTCCCCTTCACTCTTCTCTTTCAATTTCTCTTCCAATTTCTTTCTTTCTTTTTCTCTTTCTTTTTTTTCCTCTTTTTTTGGCCTGGGAATGTTCGGCCACATGGGGAGGTTGGCAGGCTTGGGGGGAAACGAAATGGGAGTAAAAAAAGAATTAAAGGGAAGATGAGAGAATGTTGTAGAAAAAGGACAGGTTTGGGTATTTACAAGTTTGCCATTCATATTCTCATTCTCCCCTCATCTAATATTCAAGCCCAAAAACCAAGCCCAACTACCCACACTAGCTAGCTACTATAATTAGCTTATTGCCCAATAATAACAATCATAATATGTTTCAACATCAACAACAACACTAATAAATAGTTAAAACTAATAATAATAACAACATCAACCACAATGCCATTCACTTATACATCCAAATCATACCATATTCAACCATATAGCCATTCACATAGGGAATTACTATGCGTACAACAAAATTACTATACACACTACGGAAGCACACAAGCAAGTATACACTACATATCAAACAACAATACATACCCTTACTGTATATGGCACTAGGGCCATTACATTCTACACACCTTAAAAATGAAGTTCGTCCTCGAACTTTCTAAAACTAGGGGTCTAAGGGTGGATCACTCTAGACTCTAAGGCCACTACCCACCTTAGGACACAACTATTGTTGAATATTGGACTCCCCGGATATGGTTTTGATGATGAGCAAACATAAATAATCCATGAACTAACAATTTGTGAGCGCAGTATTGGAGATCGTCGCCAATTTCACGAGAACATTCAAAGCGACATCTCAACACTTCCCAAAGCTCGTATTCATGCCTAAAGCTTCGTTGAAGCTCTTGCGCCGTTTTGGAAGTTATGAAGATTCAATCGAAGCTCTCGAAGACCGTTTATTAAGGTTTTATTTATAGTCTTTTAGCTTCGATATATAGAATGTTAAGCCTTGAGTATATCTTACGTTTCTATCTTCATTACGCTCATTTCGTAGCTCTAGGATCCTTGCACAAGTTCATTCTAACTTCCTCGAAGCGTCGCGCTTCGATTCGGACTTGTATGTGCATGTTAGTTGGTACAAGAACAAGTACTGACCGACTAGATGGTGATCTAGTCGGTCGGTAACTGTTCTTGGACCGACTAGTTTGATTCCTTAATTTCTTGGACTTTACTGTTTACAGTTAGTCGGTCTACGTTGACTCACTGACCGACTAGTTTGTGAACTAGTCGGTCAGTGATGCTTCTTTGACCGACTAGTTGTGACTTACTGTTCATGCTAAATTTCTCCTAAGCTACTGTTTATCGTTAGTCGGTCTAAGAACGTTTGGTGACCGACTAGTTGACAATCTAGTCGGTCAACTTTTGTTCTTGGACCGACTAAGTCACTTTGTACTCAGACTAATTCTTTTTGCTCTTAGTCGGTCTACGTTCATTGGCTGACCGACTAGTTGTGAAACTAGTCGGTCAGACAGTCTTCTTGGACCGACTAGATTTCTAGGTCTGAAATTCTATCTCTTCTCAGATCTTCACTTAGTCAGTCCATGCTGTTTGACAGACCGACTAGTTGATGAACTAGTCGGTCAGTGACTGTTCTTTGACCGACTAATTCTCACAGATTTCTATCCAGTGGTGAATGACCTAACTTGTTTTTATGGGACCCTATAAATACGAACCTAGGTCATTTCTATCTAGGTTAGAGCTGCCATTAAGAGATTCATTGAGTTCTAAAGAGATAGCCATTCTCACTCAAATCAAAAGCTCTCTTCCTCACAAGAAACCCATTCTCTCTCATTTCTAGATCTAGAATCCATCTAGAGAGAAGGTTGTTCTTGGTGAGCTCTTCAAGCTATTGCTTGATCCAAGTCTCCAAATCATCCCTAGGCACCGATTGCTGGTCATTTCCTTGGTGCTAGGTCTTGGTGACTTCATCTTCCTCAAATCATTCATTTCACCATTTGGGTAAGAAAAACTCAAGGTATAGGATTTTGTGGTAAGATTGTTTATTTCATATTAAACTCTTTAATATTGCTTTGTGATTCTCTCGGTTGTGAGAGAAGGTTGTGATCCCGGGTTGTGGGATTCACGTTTGTTATTGCATGTATGATTTGATCTTGTGAAGGTTTTTCACAAGATATTCATAGTGGAAATCTTAGGTTAGGGTTCCTAACCTAAGTATCCAGAGGGGATCCGGGTGGTTGGGACGTAGGATCACCGAGAACAAGTCGGGGAGACTTGGGTGGATCCGAACCCATTAACATCATTTGTTTGCATTGTTAATTTTGTGTTGTCATTCAATTTAAGCTTCCGCAAATTGATTTGGTAGTTGTTTGCAATTTAATTTGGAATTATACTCCTTATTATTTTAAAGTACTATTCACCCCCCCTCTAGTACTTGTGCAGTAGCTAGTAGGGCATTACATTTGGTATCAGAGCCAGATACTTAGCTATGTCTGCCAACGACAACAAGACCGTGCCTCCACCTTCCAACTATGACACCTTCAGGAATCGTGAAGGAGCGTCATCGGTGATGGAAGGACATTCCTCTACGAGGCCTCCATTCTTCAACGGTACCAACTATGGGTATTGGAAATGCCGGATGGAAACCTTCCTCCGGAGTGCATCCTTATGGAGGACTACAATGAAGGAATACATCGAACCCAAAGAAGAAGACTTTGAGAAATGGACTACCGCGGAGGTCGCCGCGGAGGTAAGCAATGCCAAGGCAATGAACGCCTTGCAATGCACATTGGAGCCCGAGGATTTCAATAAGATATGCACATGTAAGATTGCATATCAAATTTGGAACTCCCTCCTCATTCTTCATGAAGGGACGAGTAGGGTAAGAGACTCTAAACTCGTAGTCGTAAACAAAGATTACGAAATGTTTCATATGCAACAGGGCGAGAAGATGAAATTATATTACGCTCGTTTTGTTGACATAATAAACGAGTTAGAGGCCCTCGGCAAGTCCTACACTCAAAAGGAGAAGTGCTCAAAGCTTATTGAAGGACTTCCCTCTTCTTGGGAAAAACGTACCTTCGCCATCGAGGAAGGTAATGACATGAACAAATATACCGTAGTTCAACTAATGGGTACTTTGATGTCATACGAGGTACGCAAAGATAGCAAGGTGAAGTTACAAGAAAAGATGAAGTCCTATTTGAACCTAGATGCGCCTAAGAAAAAGGCGATTGCATTCAAGGCGGCTTCATCCACCTCTACCGATGATGAGGACTCGGAAGAAGAAATGGACATGGAATCCATTGCACTCATGGCAAAGAAGTTCAATCGCTTCTTCCGAAAGGGTAACTTCAAACAAAAATCTAAGTTTACTTCTACTAACGCCTCTCCACCTTTGTGCTTTAAATGAAATAAGCCAGGACACATCAAAGCGGATTGTCCTCAAAACAAGCAAAAGGAGAAGTGGAAGGCGCCGAAGTTCGACAAGTCAAAGAAGTACAAAAAGGGGTACAAAAAGGGACTTGTCGGAACAACATTCACCGACTCCGAGGATTCCTCAAGCGGAGAGTCGGACGATGAGAACGTGGAGCAAGCGCACATGTGCTTCATGGCAAGAGAGGAGCACGATCAAGGATCCTCCTCTTCCGATGATAGTGATGTCGAAAGCGATGAGGTAACCATGGACGATCTTAGGAATGCTAACTCTCAACTTTGGTCAAAATACACTAAATTAGTAAATAGATATACTAAAGTAAAAGATGACCTAGCTAGCATTCAAACATCGCCTAAGACTATCATCACCAACAACGACACCGTTGTTGAAGAGTTAAGAAATGAGATTGTTAATCTCAAATCTAAACTTGAACATGTTAGCATTGAGGATGCGGAAGAACATAAGATAACGGATTTAACTTCTCAAAACTCGACTTTGAGTATTGAGAACGAGAATCTTAAATCTCGTGTTTATGTGCTCACATCGCAAATATCCACTTTGGATATTTCTTTGCGTTCTCTCAAAGAGAAATATGAGGACACATTGGGCCGAATCAACAAATTCAACAAGGGTAAGGGCCACTTGGACAATATCCTAAAAGACTTACTTCCGGCCAAACACCACATTGGCTTGGGGTATATGATGGGAAATTCATCCAAGTCGGTCACTACTTTTGTAAGGCCAACTTCCGAAGCCTCAACGAGTGGGAGCAAACACTCTATTGGTAGTTCATCTACCAATGGTGCTTCCACCTCGTCCACACCCTCTTTTGGAAAGAAACCCACTTTGGGTGGACCTCCAAAGAAGGGGCATGCTTATATGTACACAAATACCATGCCACATAGGAACACACGTCCTACTCCACCATCTCACACATATGATGATTTCTATGCTACACGTTCACGGGCACGTGCACACCATGTGAGACACCCTCACGCACGTGTTTCCACACATGCATATGTTCACCCACCTCATCGTATGAATAATTCTCGTCATGCACCATTCCATCATGTCCCGTATGCCTATCCACGTCATGCATCACGTAGAAATCAACGTCGCATGCATGCACCCAATAGGATGATGGCTCCCAAAATTTTCACTATTTGGAGCCCAAAGGACACAAGCATGGACGAAAAAAAAATGTATATGAATGCTTATTTTTCGAATGTTGTGCATAGTAGGAATTATGTGGGGAAGTCAAAGTCCAATTGGACTTGGCTTCCAAAGGTCTAACCTTTGAGGACCCAATGACCTTGGGTACCATGATATGAAAGTTTCTATCTTTAGGTACTCAAAGAAAAGAAAAAGAAGAGGAGCAACAAATTTAAATTTAGCTCCAAAGGGAATTGGATACTCGATAGCGGGTGTTCAAAACACATGACGGGTGACGCTCAATTGCTCTCCGGAGTGGTTCCCATTGCAAATGGAAATCGCGTCGTATTTGGAGGCAACGAGAGCGGAACCATCGTCGGTGTTGGTAAAGTGGGTAACCCTTCTAAACCCTTAATTAGTGATGTTTATATAGTTGATGGTTTAAATCATAATCTTATTTCAATTAGCCAACTTTGTGACAAAGGTTACAAAGTTAGCTTTGCGAAAGGATTGTGTCATATTTCAAATGATAATAATAAATTATTATTTTCCGACACACGCCATAAAGATATTTATATTTTGGATCTTCCTAAGTCATATGAACAATGTCTCGTTGCCAACACAAGTGAACAACACTTATGGCATCGACGCTTTGGACATGTGAACTTTGGAACACTTTATAAACTTTCGAAATTAAATTCCATTAAAGGTTTTCCGAAGCTCGTTTTCGAAAAGAAAAGTTTTTGTGATTCTTGTCAACGTGGCAAGCTTCCTAAATCTTCATTTAAACCTAAGAAAAGCATTTCTACGAAACAGCCACTAGAGCTATTACATCTAGATTTATTTGGGCCAACTAGAGTTGCTTCCTTAGGAAATGCAAGATATGGACTAGTCATCGTTGATGATTATTCAAGATTTACATGGGTATTTTTCTTAAGTAATAAAAATGAAGCTTTTGAAAACTTCACAATATTTGCAAAGAAAGTACAAAATCTCATCGGAACCACCATTGTCACTATTCGTAGTGATCATGGGGGTGAATTTGAGAATGAGTCTTTCTCAAATTTTTGTGATGATCTTGGAATTACTCACACGTTTTCTTTACCTCGCGCACCTCCTCAAAATGGTGTTGTTGAGAGGAAGAATAGAACGCTTGTGGAGTGTGCTCGCACTATGCTCGAAGATAGTCAACTTGGTTATCAATTTTGGGTGGAAGCGGTACACACCGCTTGCTATGTGTTTAATAGAATACTTTTGAGGCCCGGCACCAAACAAACTTGCTATGAATTGTTGTTTGGTAGATTGCCTCAAGTTAAACATTTTCGTGTTTTCGGCGCAAAATGTTTCATTAAAAACACATATGATAATTTGGACAAGTTTGATCCGAGATCGGATGAGGGGATATTTGTTGGGTATTCCTCACGTAGCAAAGCCTACCGGATATACAACAAAAGATCCTCTATGATCGAGGAATCACTTCATGTCTCTTTTAATGAGAATTTTACTACTTCTAGAATTTCAAATGATAATGATTCTATGGATGTTTTATGTGATTCATTTGAAAATTCTAAGTCTATTGAATCAATTGATTCTATTGAGACTAACCCGACTAATGAAGTTGTTGAGAATGTGCCTAGTGATCAAGGTATTCCCAAGCGGCTTCATACCGTTCGCGACCATCCCCATGAGCAAGTTATTGGCAATATTAATGATAGTGTCAAGACGAGATCTCAAGTCCACCACTTCGCCAATTGTGCCTTTGCCTCATCGATAGAGCCAAAGAATATCGTTGAAGCGTGCGAAGATAGTGCTTGGATCCTTGCCATGGAGGAGGAACTCATTCAATTCGAGAGGAATGAGGTATGGGAGCTTGTTCCTTTGCCATCGAAGAACCACACCGTCATAGGGACAAAGTGGATCTTCAAGAACAAAACCGACGAAAATCAAGTCGTCGTCTGGAACAAAGCTCGGTTAGTAGCTCAAGGCTATCGCCAAGAGGAAGGTATCGATTTCGAAGAATCCTTCGCTCCGGTAGCTAGATTAGAATCGATTAGACTCTTAATGTCTTATGCATGCCATAAAAATTTTAAGTTATTTCAAATGGATGTTAAAAGTGCATTTTTAAACGGAGATGTCGTTGAGGAAGTTTACGTTTCTCAACCTCCGGGCTTCATAAATGAAAAATTTCCAAATCATGTTTTTAAACTAAAGAAAGCTCTTTATGGTTTGAGACAAGCTCCTCGAGCTTGGTATGATCGCCTAAAGAATTTTCTTTTGGATTTGAATTTTAAAATGGGCGAAGCCGATACTACACTTTTTGTTAAGCATGCGAATAATGATATTTTATTAGTTCAAATTTATGTTGATGATATCATTTTCGGTGCTACTAACTTCACTCTTTGCGAAGAGTTTTCTAATGTTATGAAGGACCAATTTGAGATGAGCCACATGGGCGAGCTCAAATATTTCTTAGGTCTCCAAATTCGACAAATGAATGATGCAATCTTCATCCACCAAACGAAGTATACGGTGGAGTTGCTTAAGCGATTTGGAATGGAAAGTGCTTCCGGGAAAAAGACTCCAATGAGCACGACTACGCATCTTGACAAGGATACGGGCGGTAAGGATGTAGACATTCGTCTATATCGAGGTATGATAGGTAGTTTATTTTATCTTACCGCAAGTAGGCCCGATATTATGTTTGCCGTATGCATATGTGCTCGTTATCAGTCTCAACCTAAGGAGTCTCACTTAGTAGCGGTAAAGCGTATTTTCCGTTATCTAAGTTACACTTTAGATTTTGGATTACTTTATCCGAAATCTAGCACGTATGAGTTAGTCTCATACAGTGATGCCGATTATGCGGGATGCAAATCCGACAGGAAAAGTACTAGTGGCACTTGCCATTTTCTAGGAAATTCTCTTATCTCTTGGTTTTCCAAGAAGCAAAATTCCGTATCACTTTCAACCACCGAGGCGGAATATATTGCCGCCGGTGCCGCTTGTGCCCAGGTTCTTTGGATGAGACACACTTTGAAGGATTTTGGTATTCACTGTGATAATAGCCCTATCATGGTGGATAACCAAAGTGCTATCTGTCTTTCAAAGAATCCGGTGCACCATTCCCGATCAAAACACATAGATGTCCGACACCATTTCTTAGATGATCATGTTGCTAAGAAGGACATCATTTTAGTGTACGTTGAAACCCAAAAGCAAATCGCCGATATTTTCACGAAACCCCTAAAGGAGGACTCCTTTGTGCGGTTGCGTCGAGAATTGGGGATTATGGGTGAATCCGAGATATAGGATTCATATTTCATTCAATTATCTTGCATGCTATTCGATTTCGCGATATTTTGTTCATGTTAGATTAATTGAATTTTTGGGAATTTTATGTGATATATTTGAATTTATGATCGAATTCGTATTTGAAAGTCGTATTTAAGATTTCGACGTTTTATGGGGTAATTTAGATGACTAATGAGAGTTTTAAGTTGTTTCATCCAAGTGGTTTGTGAAGAAAAATCAATTATCAAATTTTGAACTCTTCTAGTCGGTCTAAGTTCATTTGTCAACCGACTAGATGCTCATCTAGTCGGTCAGCAAGTGAACTCAGACCGATTAGATCAAGCTTTCATCCATCTCCTATCATTTTCTTTCGTTAGTCGGTCATAGTACACTTTCCGACCGACTAGATTGAAAACTAGTCGGTCAGTAAGTATACTGCGACCGACTAAATCTTGCCCTAAAATTTGCTGTTTGCCTCTGTTTCAACTTAGTCGGTTCAAGCTCATTGACCGACCGACTAGATCGTAATCTAGTCGGTCAGTGCTTGAACTATGACCGACTAAGTGGGTTAGGGCAATTGTGTCTTTTTGATTCCAGACCGACTTATACTCACTTTGGTTCGACTAAAATCATTCTTAGTCGGTCTTCTCCTCTTCTCCAGCCCGATAAACCCCAAAACCCATCTCAAGCCCCCTCGTATTCCGTCGACTCCGGCCATCCCTGCCGTCCGCCGCCGTCGCCTCCTCCTCCTAGGTATCTTCCCCCTCCTCCTAGGTCGATTTCTTGCCCTAGGGTGCGATTTCATCTTCTAGGTATTCTAGGGTTTCGGAATTTTTCATCTTAGGGCTTGTGAGTTAGGGTTTGTTTGTTGTGTGCTTAGGATTTGTTGTTGATCCTCCGTGATTGCTTGCTTGTACTCGTCGTGCCACGACCATGGCTAAGACGAGGATTCCCATCGCCTCTTCCGGGGCTTCTCCTATGACCGTAGGGCCTTCCGACCCTAGGAATCCCCCTAAGCCTAAACGTCGTGCCAAGTCTACTCAAGCTTCCCCGTCTTCGCCTCCTCTGAAGAAACAGAGGACGGCGACCGTCAAGCCCCGTAAATCTAAGACCAAAAAGCCCATACTCCACTCACCGGCTACTCCTCCCGATTCCGACACTGAATTTGTGCCTGAGGATGAGCCTATCACTAGGGAACCCACTCCTCCACTTCGTCCTAGGACTCGCCAGCCAAAGGGAAAGGGCCCAATGCCAGCGGGGGGTGTTGACATATCGTTGTGTCGCGATGACCCTTTGTGTCTCGCGGCCTACAACCGTATTGAACACTGCCCGATGTTATTGGAGCACTACGTCCAGTTTTCTGATTTCCTTGGCTTAGCCGACCTCCTCTCCTATAGTGGTCTCCTTGATTATCTCCGCTATGACCCCAAGGCCAATCCCAAACCGTATCCTCGCCTTGTGAAATTGTTCTATGCCAATCGCGTTCGAGGCCAGTACGATGCCAGCCACTCCATTGAGACTACTGTCTTGGGAACTCCTATAGTTCTCACGGCAGAAATCTTGGGGGAGATTCTTGGTTGCTCGTCGTGTGGTCTCCTTCCTTCGGACATTTCGGTCGATGATATTTCTTCTTTGGATCAGTCAGTTCTTTCAGATATCTTCCAGGTTATCCCCTCCGCATTCATTGGTGTTCCATCGAAATCTTTTAAGCCGAATGCGTGGGTCCTTAACCTGATCTTGAAGTCATGTCTTCTACCTAAGTATGGATCATCTTCTCTTCCATCCCAGCCGTTCTTGAAATTGATCTACGCTCTTTTCTTGGGGTGCGAGATTAATTGGGCTCGCGTGATACTCGATAAGATGGACTCTTTCGAGTGTATACGCAAGACCAATAAATCTGCGCACATTCCATACCCTTGTTTGTTGACCCTTGTGTTTCGTCATTTCCGAGTCCCTCTCCCTCCTGACGATGAGCGTCCCTTGGGTACTCCTCTGAACGCGACGGCCGTGAAGAAATCTCTAGCGGCGCTTCGTCACGTGCAGAGGTCTACCACATCTGCTTCTCAGGCGACTCCCTCTGTTGCTGGTGCCCCCTCTCGTCCTGCTACTTTGGATGATGTCGTACGGATACTTCGTCAGCACGAGTCTCGCTTGGCTCATACCGAGGAGGTAGTTTTCCGTATGGCTCGTCAGATGGGCATTGATCTTCCTCCGTCCGTGTCTGAGGACGAGGAGATGGACGATGAGGAGCTTGACGAGCTTGTCACTTCTTTAGCCCGTGGCGATGAGGCCACTGCTGCTGCTGCTGCCACATCTTCTGCTCCTGGAGATGGCACCACTTCCGGTGCTCCAGAGACGTCTGCTTCAGCACTTCAGACTTCTGAGCCTGCTGCTGACCCTGTTGCCGAGCCTGCTGATACTCCTGTTGACACGTCTGCCGTCGAGCCCGTCGTTGACGTCTCGACTCCTGCCCCGACGATTCCATCTGTTGAGACACCTCTACTCCCTGCAGAGCCTGAGTCCACTCCGTCGACTGGACCCACGGACACTGCAGATCCAGCCACTTCCTCGTGATCGCTGTTCCGAGGACTCTCCACTACGCTTTGGATGATATATCTTAGTGAGAGTATTTTGGGTTAGGATAGAGTATGAGGGTTATGATATTTTGATGTATTTTGGATGATGTCGATGATGTTGTTATATTTTGATGTGGATGATGATGTTGTATTTATTTTGATGTGGATGATGATGATGTATTTCTTTTTGATGGGTATGTTGCATTTGATGTATCGATATTATTTTGATGTACTCATGATGTTATCATTTATATATATACATCGTCGTTCTCTTTGTCTTAATTCGTCGTGCACATTTAATATTCGTTCAATGCATGTAATGTGTGAATTCGTCGCTCGACGCATGCAAACTTGGTTAAATAGATTTAAATTCTATAATTGTATAGAATTGTTTTCCATGCACAAATTTAGCCAAGAATATTGAATATTGAAGAGTATGTTTCTTTATTCAAGAAATGAATAATTATTTGGTATTTTTGATGATTTTGATTATTTTTTTTGATAATGGACATTTTGGCA
This sequence comes from Scilla litardierei, assembly GCA_030789695.1. Lineage (NCBI taxonomy): Eukaryota > Viridiplantae > Streptophyta > Magnoliopsida > Asparagales > Asparagaceae > Scilla > Scilla litardierei. The sequence continues at coordinate 120,861,841 of CM061131.1, read as the reverse complement.
CACCTTGATTTGATTTCCACATTTTTCCCTTGGTGTCAATTTGGTCCATCGTCATTGTCTACGACTCCCGATGTTGCATTTTCCATTTCCTAATTGTTGTCGTTGTATGCCCCCCATTTTTGGGATAATGCCAAAGGGGGAGAGATAATGATAATAAATAGCGCAAATGAAAAATTAACTCAATTTCCAAGAATCTAGTTTGATATGTTAGATTCAGGGGGAGTTAAGATATATATAAGGATTTTCAAAATCCGATATTTCAAAAATCGATTCTCTTTATTTATCTTACTCGTCTGCTTGATGCAATTCATATATATTCATTTTGGAATTAACGTGTCATCAATGCAGGGGGAGTAAGTATTTTACATTTGAATCATTATTTTTTATTATTATTTATGTTGGTTTGTCATCACCAAAAAGGGGGAGAATGTTGAATATTGGACTCCCCGGATTTGGTTTTGATGATGAGCAAACATAAATAATCCATGAACTAACAATTTGTGAGTGCAGTATTGGAGATCGTCGCCAATTTCACGAGAACATTCAAAGCGACATCTCAACACTTCCCAAAGCTCGTATTCATGCCTAAAGCTTCGTTGGAGCTCTTGCGCTGTTTTGGAAGTTATGAAGATTCAATCGAAGCTCTCGAAGACCGTTTATTAAGGTTTTATTTATAGTCTTTTAGCTTCGATATATAGAATGTTAAGCCTTGAGTATATCTTACATTTCTATCTTCATTACGCTCATTTCGTAGCTCTAGGATCCTTGCACAAGTTCATTCTAACTTTCTCGAAGCGTCGCGCTTCGATTCGGACTTGTATGTCTATGTTAGTTGGTACAAGAACAAGTACTGACCGACTAGATGGTGATCTAGTCGGTCGGCAACTGTTCTTGGACCGACTAGTTTGATTCCTTAATTTCTTGGACTTTACTGTTTACAGTTAGTCGGTCTACGTTGACTCACCGACCGACTAGTTTGTGAACTAGTCGGTCAGTGATGCTTCTTTGACCGACTAGTTGTGACTTACTGTTCATGCTAAATTTCTCCTAAGCTACTGTTTATCGTTAGTCGGTCTAAGAACGTTTGGTGACCGACTAGTTGACAATCTAGTCGGTCAACTTTTGTTCTTGGACCGACTAAGTCACTTTGTACTCAGACTAATTCTTTTTGCTCTTAGTCGGTCTACGTTCATTGGCTGACCGACTAGTTGTGAAACTAGTCGGTCAGACAGTCTTCTTGGACCGACTAGATTTCTAGGTCTGAAATTCTATCTCTTCTCAGATCTTCACTTAGTCGGTCCATGCTGTTTGACAGACCGACTAGTTGATGAACTAGTCGGTCAGTGACTGTTCTTTGACCGACTAATTCTCACAGATTTCTATCCGTTGGTGAATGACCTAACTTGTTTTTATGGGACCCTATAAATACGAACCTAGGTCATTTCTATCTAGGTTAGAGCTGCCATTAAGAGATTCATTGAGTTCTAAAGAGATATCCATTCTCACTCAAATCAAAAGCTCTCTTCCTCACAAGAAACCCATTCTCTCTCATTTCTAGATCTAGAATCCATCTAGAGAGAAGGTTGTTCTTGGTGAGCTCTTCAAGCTATTGCTTGATCCAAGTCTCCAAATCATCCCTAGGCACCGATTGCTGGTCATTTCCTTGGTGCTAGGTCTTGGTGACTTCATCTTCCTCAAATCCTTCATTTCACCATTTGGGTAAGAAAAACTCAAGGTATAGGATTTTGTGGTAAGATTGTTTATTTCATATTAAACTCTTCAATATTGCTTTGTGATTCTCTCGGTTGTGAGAGAAGGTTGTGATCCCGGGTTGTGGGATTCACGTTTGCTATTGCATGTATGATTTGATCTTGTGAAGGTTTTTCACAAGATATTCATAGTGGAAATCTTAGGTTAGGGTTCCTAACCTAAGTATCCGGAGGGGATCCGGGGTGGTTGGGACGTAGGATCACCGGGAACAAGTCGAGGAGACTTGGGTGGATCCGAACCCATTAACATCATTTGTTTGCATTGTTAATTTTGTGTTGTCATTCAATTTAAGCTTCCGCAAATTGATTTGGTAGTTGTTTGCAATTTAATTTGGAATTATACTCCTTATTATTTTAAAGTACTATTCACCCCCCCTCTAGTACTTGTGCAGTAGCTAGTAGGGCATTACAACTATCCCTAAGTAACATTACTTGCAGTACCTTATGCACGCCGTAGTGCATGACCTGCATGGGCCACCAAATGTAACGCCCCGATTCCCAGGATACTCGATAAGTACGAATTCGTATCAGGTATTTTCGAAGAGGCGGGTGCTACGAAAGAAATACAAAAACAACACACAAAGCAGGTCCACTGCGCACGTGCTGGGAAGTGCACGTAATGCTCCACCAATAAAGACAACACAAGCCCAACACCATGTCCAAGTCCAACGCGGGTATATCTAACACATCATTTACAAATAACCAGTAGAGATAATATACGATAAGGGCAACTCTTTCATAAGTAAGGAGGTCCGTTACAATATTACAAACACAAGACAAGAATTCCACCAAGTTAAATACAAGACACGAGAACAACATATACATAAAACATCATTAACATAAATTACCAACGTGGTTTAGATACAATTTACATTACAACTCCCAATAGACAACTTCCTCGTACAATACTTCACCATCCGTACCCAAGTACAACCCAACACCTAAACTACCCCAAGGCCTCCAACTCCAACTCCAAGGATCTCCAACCATCAAATACCTGAAAAATATCAACAGGAACACGTCAACGCATGACCCAGTAGGAATGCCCATCTCCATATAGCATATTATGCAATCATGAATTAATTTCAATAAATTATCCTTGTTAGGTAAAAGACAAGTTAACAACATGAAAGCATATTAATATTAACAAACATGGGATAGGCGACATGTTGTAACATGGTCACTAAACTAATAACAACAATTAAAGGCGTAACTACTACAACTTTACACAAGATGGCAAGAGGACAATCCCATTAGCAACAACAAAACAACAACAATTCTACTAGCCACCCAACATGACATACACATCATAAAGTGAAGCCATAATGGCAAACATATAGCTACAAGGCATGAGGATCTATATTATGAGATAAGGGTGTAGTCTAACAAATGAAGTCATTAGCATATTGCATGCTAAAAAGTGAGATGCTAGTGCATAGAAAGCATCCTAGAACTAATATGGAACTCATCAATAAATTAACATAAGACAACTAACCATTATGAAACAACTAAGATTGGAATTAACAATTATAAATGGAAATAACCGTTAGCAAGCCTATTGCATACACTTAACCCTTGTCATGCTACTAACATATGAAATTGTTAACATATTGCACATATTAACACATGAAGCTAGTTATAAACATGCTACTAGTTACACACTAGTCTTAAATTTAAGAACATGGGCTTAAACATTTGGATGGCTTGAACAAGGCATACGCATAAACAATGTATACACGGCGTACTAGTTTGGGCAATTTAACATCACCACATAATTCAACTTCACCCAAAACAGTCCAGCTTGCTGAAATTATAGGAACATCCACAAAATCAGGGTATTTAACCAATTTCTCTTGTGAATTTGACAAAACTCTCTAAATTAAAGTTGAAGATATAGTACTCCTGGATTCACCCATGAAATTTCATGCTTAAATTCGGACTGAGTGATTTATAGTGAATTCATTGGTAGAACCCGTACAGACTGTTTTCCTGAAAGATTTCAGGACCTGTATTAGAAGCTAATTTTGGACATGTTGCAGCCAGCAATTCGAAATATATGCACTGTGATGAATTTGTAGATAAACTTGTTAACTTTCCAACGAGACCAAGAACAACAAATTCCATAGAGTGTGCAGGTAATAAAATTCATTTTTCTAAACTGTAACCAGTATGCAAGGAATTCAGACATGCTGTAAATATTGAATTTTAACCTAACTTTCAGTTTGAATTGGAAACAGTTGTGAACATGAAAGTTGTTAAGGACATCAATATGCACAACATATATTTCTTTCAAGCAATTTCATGTAGCCAATTAAGAGCAGATCATCACTAAAGTTTCAGTTGAACAGCACAGATTTTCCAGCAACAACTATAAATACCATTCATGATATTAAACGTGAAATTAAATAGCAAGCTATAGGGAGATGGATTTTTAACCTAACTTGCATGCATAAATAGCTAGTAAAGGGAAGGAAACACAACATCAAATCCAAGTACAACTACTAGCTACCACCAAAGGGAGTCATATCTCAACGTTCATTCAAGTGTATGATGCTTATCCTAGGGATCCCATTCCTATGCCGGTGTGCAAGTGCAAGTGATTCTACTCTGTTATCAATTTGGAGCCACCTAATGGAATCAAGAGGTTGCCCACGGCAACTTCAACTGCCTCCTACCGTGGCAACTTTGTCCATGCCCGTGCACTCCACCTTCGTGTCCTAAAAACATCATATCACATCCAGAAGTTCTCATTTCCAACACATAATTTTACAACCTCAAATTCAATTGGAACCACATGAAGGGAAATTCTTAGTCACCCTTTGTTAATTCAATTCTCTCTTTTCATAGAGACAACAACACATAAGCCAACAACACATAAGCCAACAGGAAATTAATTGCGTGCCTTCACATGATCATAAGCCAACAACACATAAGCCAACATGAAATTAATTAAAACTAAAAGCAATATGTCAACTTGACTTCATGTAGCCATTTTGACCAACACATAGTTGGCATGCATAACATTACTTGAATAACATAACGCTTAATCAAGATATCAACTTATTGAGGGGTAGTGTAATTTCATAGCACATAATATCCTCCAACCACAACATTACACACACAGTCAAAATTTGCAAGCAATTCTCTCTATTTTCATATATGACTTCATATAAGAAATTCAACAAACACATGGTAGGCTTAATGACAAATATCATTAGTTCACTAATAAGCAACATGCGATTAGTAGCAAAATAACAACATGCAACTTCATAGCATGAAAAGAAAATGCATATACATGAATAAAGTTAACAACTTGCTAATTCAATTGAAATAACATAAACCAATAGCAAAATAGCAACTTGATAATGTGTTAAGTAATTTCATAACAAGAAATAAATGCATCTCCATAATTAAAGATAATCTCATTAACATGCTTGAATGAATGTGAATAACAAACCATATGGAGAGGGATTCCTACATCAAATGAGAATCAAGAACCCTCCATCCAATCCAATAGAACTCCACCATTTTCATTTTTGGAACTTTGAAACTTTCACCACTCCCACCCATTCTCATTCCAACACATAATTTTACAACCACCTCTTTGCCCCATAGCCAAAATATGCAAAACAATCCTCTCATTCCACACTTGACTTCATAGGATCATTTCTACAAGCACATGGTGGGCATTTGCTCAATAATTCAATATAAGGCAACATAGAGAAGCATTCTTCTTTAGTGTCAACAATTATTAGTAACAAGGCATATCATGGTATGGATACCACAAATAATATTGCAAGTGACATCCTTGTAGCATGGTATCTAAATTCGTAGTATGAGAATTACAAAATCATTAGGAAGAAAATACATTCAACTTGTAGGGGTGAAATAGAGTAATATGCTAAAGGGAGATGAACTCCTACCTCCTTGAAGTAGCAAACCCTCCACCAATTCCATGATCTCCACCATGGCTCCCAAGATCAAACTCCAAAAATCCCAAACCCTAATTCCTCTTCTTGCTCATTCCTCATTCCCCTTCTCTCTTCTCTTTCAATTTCTCTTCCAATTTCTTTCTTTCTTTTTCTCTTTCTTTTTTTTCCTCTTTTTTTGGCCTGGGAATGTTCGGCCACATGGGGAGGTCGGCAGGCTTGGGGGGAAAGGAAATGGGAGTAAAAAAATAAAGAATTAAAGGGAAGATGAGAGAATGTTGTAGAAAAAGGAAAGGTTTGGGTATTTACAAGTTTGCCATTCCTATTCTCATTCTCCTCTCATCTAATATTCAAGCCCAAAAACCAAGCCCAACAACCCACACTAGCTAGCTACTATAATTAGCGTAAGGCCCAACAATAATAATCATAATACGTTTCAACAACAACAACAACACTAATAAAATGTTAAAACTAATAATAATAAATCAACCACAATGACATTCACTTATACATCCAAATCATACCATATTCAACCATATAGCCATTCACGTAGGGAATTCCTATGAACACAACAAAATTACTATGCACCGTACGGAAGCACACAAGAAAGCATACACTACATATCAAACAACAATACATACCCTTACTATATATGGCACTAGGGCCATTACAATTACCCTTGGAGGGGCCGTAGAACAGCGGTATGCCTTAAGGGCATTATCTGCGTGCACAACCCGCATACCTTGAAATGGATGCGAGGGTTGATTCATTTGGAGTGAACCTATTGCTAATCAACTCACAACCCTAATGAAATCCCATTCCACACACTTCTCCTTGCTTAACTAGCTTCACACTTTGGTCTCCACCCTACCTACCTTGGGTTTGGCTCGACATTCTCACCCCACACTTTCACTCACCGCACTTGCTAGTTTAGTTGGTCGTACCAACACTTTTAGCCTTTCATTAACCAATTGAGATTGTGAATGTAAAATGAATTGTCTCTGTGGATTCGACCCCGTACTCACGGGATTATATTGCATTTGACACTCCTAACCTTGGGAGGCGAACGTGTGCATCCAACTTGGATTGTGCATGCCTCGTTGTCAACCAATTTGGTGCCGTTGCCGGGGACGACGGTTTTCACACTAAAATTTTGTGTTGGTTTTGGACACTTTAGGTGTAATACTTCCAGCTTAGTGTTGAGTCTTTTTGGTTGTTTGTTTTATACTTTTTTGAGTCATTTTCCTTTCTTTCTTTCATTTATTTTAAAAATTTTTTGTATATAAATTTTTTTTCTTGTAGATTCATTTTCAACCTTTAGCGATGCTGATGTGGAGGATTCCCAACTACAATCGTTCTTTCACGGTATGGGGTTGGAAAATCCTAGTTCATTTATGCCAAAGTTTGAAAAATGGTGTAGAAAAGAGTTTTGGGATTTGTTTGATGAGAACACTTGTGCAGATTTTGTTTATTTTAAAGTGTTCCCATATACTTTGAGAGATGATGTTAAAACTTGGTTTGATGCTTATCCTCGAGATTCTTTTTCTACATGGCTTTCTTTTCAGACTGATTTCCTTCGAGCTTTCTTTCCTATTTATTACAGGAATCAGGTACACATGCGCCTGGCATTTGAGCAACAAATGGCGAGCTTTATCCAGTTTGACGGTGAGACTTACGGTCAAGTTTTGGAGAGGTTCGATGGTTTAGTGCTTGGGTGTCCATGCCATGCTTTCAGCACAGAGGATCTTCTTCAGGGTTGCAGTCGTCGATATGGGACTTTATGCCGATGAGTAGTAGTGGAGATTTCTTTGCATATACGACAGAAGATGCATGGTTGTACCTGAGGGACCTTGCAGAGTGGGATCAGACTGCGCCATCTGGAGAGCCGTCACTTGGATATGAGGATGATGGCCAGTCCCCACCTCCACTTTAGGATGCAGAGCAGCAGGTCCAGTTTCAGTCTGAGGAGCCACTTTTGGGCTCTTTTTCTTGCGACCCCATGGGATACCGAGCAGAGCAGGATGTTTGGTTACAGGAAAGCCAGGTAGAGGATGTTAAGAGATTACATGTTAAGGATCAGGAGGAGATGGATGATGGAGTGTGTGTCACCCACTTTGGAGACACGATGCAGTTTCGTTGGGTTGGTGGTAGAGATGAGATGGAGATGTGTCTAGGCGAGAGTGAGATAGATGACATCGGAGTGCCTGAGTCACATTGCGTGTCTGATCCATTACCACAGCTTGGGGGTGTGCGAGCATCTTGGATGGGCTGCTGAGATGGTTTACTACGGTAGTATGGAGGAGGATGAGTACATAGGATGCAGCCTACAGACTACTTTGGAGCCCGAGCCCTCCCTCCCTATAGATTCAGTTTAGTAGCCATCACTTCAGACACCTTAGGACACACATCAGTCTGTCATCCAGGACGACGTTATTCAGGGTGGACCACATAGCCCAGGGATGACTGCAGAGGCTATTACCTTCGATGGCGAGGATGTGGCAAGCGACAGTGACTACGAGAAGATCTACATTGAGCCTACGCTGCCTTCTCCTCCACACTTGCCCCTGCAGCCATTTCACCCTCCTCCTGAGGATTCGCATCAACCAGGCGATAGCATCGCCATTCAGGGAAGTTCTCATCACACTTTTCTCTTCATTTCTGAATCTCATGCTTCATTTCCTTACACGTTAGATTCAGATTGTCGTCATATATATTCATATCCTTATTTTTATTATGACGACCCTATTTGGACTTCCTTTATTGGACGTCTCACTTATTTTCCTTGTATTGACACAGCTTGTCTCCTGCATGACACATGAGTATATCTAGGGAGATGCTGGGAGCTATGTTGCTTGGATCCAAGGAAGGTGGAGGAGCTTCGTTTCCAAAGCAGCTGGCTGAGGAACGAAAGGATATGATAGAGCAGCTGCCTCCACCATTTCACATTAGGGATCCGCCTTTTTCTAAGGTGTATTCTTTCATTTACTTAGTGTAAATAAAAAGAATAATAAACCTTTTTAGTTTAGATTGCTTTAGTATGTTTGTTTTCCCTCTAGCATCGTTGAATAATATCTAGTTTCACTTCAACCATTGTGGACAAAGCTCATTTCTAGTTGGGGGGAGTGAACTATGAAGTTGGATGCTAGTTTTGGGTAGTTTTAAAATTTTTTGATGTTAATAAAAATTCTCATTCGTCATTTTCATCATTCATTCATTTTGAGCATATCATTTTGATGCCTCCATCACATTTCTTTTGCTTAGTCCCTACATGCTTAATACCATGCAATTTTTTCAGATTATTATTTTGGTATCAACTTTATAGATGTTTGATTGGCATGTTTTAATTTCTTTTCCATTTTGGAGACAAATGCTAAGTATGCCATGTATGAAACGATTTTATATGTTTTGATACTCTCTTTGAAATAATTCGGGAGTAGTTTGGTGTAAGTGATTGCATGAAGTGGGATGAATGGCTTAGTTTTTGATTGGATAGGATGTGGCCAATGGTGTACATTTTGTTTTCCTCTTAAGAAGTGGGTGGATAATTCATGTTTAGAATGAGAAAGAGAGTTATATAATGAATGGTTCTTCTAATCAAATTGAGTAGCCGGTGCCCCACGAAACATTGGGAAGGACGCCAAAGATGAGATTTAGGGGATCATTCCATCCTTTTGCCTATATAGCGTTATCGCGTGTATGCAAAAGTGTCCGTGTTTGCATTTCATAGCATTATTGCGTGAATAAAAAACATAAACATAAACATACTAAAAACAAAAAGAATACAAAAAAGAGAGAAAATAAAAATAAAAATAAAAATTGAATGAATAAATGAAAGAATAAGCAACATGAGTGATGCAATCTCATCTCCCACAACTTAGAGGAAATTTCTTTTGTTTTTGGCCATTTCCATGAAAATTAGAAACTTTGCCGTTTGCGCATCTTACCAAAGAATGTGATACGGTGCTCATTTCCTTACTTTTCTTAGAATTGGATTGCGGAGAGTGTCATTTGTTATATCATTTCATACATTGTGTATATTAGCTTTGAAATCAATTGGAAATAACGTATGAAAGATGCCATGATGATATCTTAAAGTTGGTGCATGCTTTCACTTCAATCCGAAATTTTCGCATATTTTGCTTGGGACTAGCAAACTTCTAGTTGGGGGGTGTGATTCGTGGTAAGAAGTGTATATTTATACCCCTAACTACCTCCATTTTGTGCTAAAGATTAGACTTAAGGTTGATCTCTTAAGTGTATTATCACTTTATGTTTCATATTAGAGCTTATTTTCATTCTTTGCACAAAACATCATTATATGGACCAATCTCTCCTTCATCTATTTTTCATGTATTCCTGAGAGTCTTGGGGATTTTCCAGAATTTTCTGGGATTTTTCTGGGATTTCTGTGTATTTTTGGTGAATTATTTGGGGGGAGAAATGCAATTAAAAACATGGAAAGGATTTATTTGGGGCGCCACGTGGTGCGATCCTACGGCGCCACCTAGCACCGATCCGGAGGCTCAGCAGCAGCAAAGCAGGGCACGCACAGCAGCGGGGCACGCGGACAGCGCATGCCCCCGCTTGAATTATTGCGGGCTTCGCTCGCAATTAAAGCGGGCAGAGATTTGGCCGGGTCTTCGACCCGGCCCGCTCTACTTTGTGGCAGCCCAGGCGCACGCACTTCCTTTCGTGCGGGTCGGGTGCCCAAAAACCCGACCCGCAAGTCCGCAACCAGACCCGCAATGCGAATTAGCCCTATTTTCGCACCTGCTTCGATTTCCAGCGACCTTCAGATTCGGCCAAGGGTTTTTACTGTTCCATTGGGGCTAGGAGAGCCCCATCTTCTTCCCAAGAGCTAAGGCTAGGGTTTGGAGGCCATTGGAAGCTAGGAGAGCTTGGAGGAGGAGCAAGAGAGGGAAGAGCATGGATTTCTAGGGTTTCTCTTGGTGATTTCTTCCCCTCTTTTGTAACTATTAGCTCTAATGCTTTGTATGGATACATTTGAATGATTGTTGAATGAGAGTGAGACCCATTTGACAATCTTTTGATTAATATCTTGTAATGAAGATTGGTGTGTTTATTTTGCAAGATTATAACCCTATTTTCATTATGATAGCCTAGAGCCAATAGTGTGTGGAATTGGGATTAGCTAGGGTTTATGTGCTTGATTAGTGATGATTCATTCATTGCATTTAATTGGATTAGCATACCTTGAAATGGATGTTAGTAGTGTAGATTGATGGGTTGTGCCCTAGATTTGATTGATTCGTGCACCACCCTTGGTGGGACCGTAGAACGGTGGTGTACCTTAATGGTCACACCTACGTGCATGATACATGCATCCTATTGACACGGATGCAAGGATTGATTCACAAGCTATTGTTAGGGATTCCAACCCACTAATCAACACACGAATGAATTATGCATTACCCTGGGAGGGGCCGTAGAATGGCGGTATGCCTTAAGGGCATTATCTGTGTGGACAACGGCGGTATGCCTTAAGGGCATTATCTGTGTGGACAACCCCGCATACCTTGAAATGGATGCAAGGGTTGATTCATTTGGAGTGAACCTATTGCTAATCAACTCACAACCCTAATGAAATCCCATTCCACACACTTCTCCTTGCTTAACTAGCTTCACACTTTGGTCTCCACCCTACCTACCTTGGGGTTGGCTCGACATTGTCACCCCACACTTCCACTCACCACACTTGCTAGTTTAGTTGGTCGTGCCAACACTTTTAGCCTTTCCTTAACCAATTGAGATTGTGAATGTGAAACAAATTGTCTCTGTGGATTCGACCCTGTACTCACGGGATTATATTGCATTTGACACTCCTACCCTTGGGGAGGCGAGCGTGTGCATCCTACTTGGATTGTGCATGCCTCGCAGTCAATCACACATCAATGTAGCTAGACATGCACCAAAATAGGCATCCATAGGCAACCAATAAAGTAGTTACTATACACACTACAATACTTCTATACACACTACAAACGTATCCAAGCATTCATACACAATAGAGTAAACAACAATACACTGTATCATGCAAAGATATAGGTCTTAGTGTATATGGCACTATGGGTCATTACATTCTACCCACCTTTAAAATAAAGTCCGTCCTCGGACTTTCCAACGAAAGACAAGGCTAAGGGTGAGAAAATACATGCATGAGGGTCAGTCGACTCCAAACATAGATCTAGGCAACGCACACTCATATACGAGTACTGACACAAATACTTTAATCATGCACACAGGCTCATATCTATACTTATACTCACACCATCATACACTCAACTGATATTTACGCCATATCATACATCCCTATCATACATGTTTACAAAAACATAGGCACCTGCACTACATGTACACACACGTATACACAACATGATACTCCATATCAACGGCTAGCAGAACATTGACTATGCACACCTTACCGAGACGCGGTCATACAAATTGTATGACCCCTAGGGTGTAGTCAACTTACACATATATATCACTACTCACAGTCATGTATCACAATACACTATATAATACATTATTTTTACCATGTTACTCCATCAAACATTTGGTAACTATACGCATACTATGCACACAGATACATATAATTCAGCACATGCCTGCTCATGCATGGGCTCACGCCCACACATGCTAATATACAATCATGTTACACAACATGGCCTACCCAAATCTTGTCAACACACATGTTGTGTAAGAAACGTAAACATGTCATTACAAATGACATGAACCACAACATGAAGCATACACATGCCATAACCAATGTTGTGACAGGAGACATAACATGAACACACACATGTTATAACTGAAGTTATTGTAATGCCCTGGAAGCTACTGCACAAGTAGTAGAGGGGGGGTGAATAGTACTTTAAAATAATCAAGAGTATAATTCCTAATTATTGTGCAATCACAAACAACAATGCGGGAATAAGTAAGAACTACAAGAGAATTCCAACGCAAACAAACGAAGTAATGGGTTCGGATCCACCCAAGTCTCCCCGACTTGTTCCCGGTGATCCTACGTCCCAGACACCCGGATCCCTTCCGGCTACTTGCGTTAGAATCCACTAACTCAAGGTTTCACTAAGAAACTTCTTGTAGAAACTTCTACAAGACAAATCGTTACAACAAACGAATCGTGACTCCCACAAACCGGGATCACGAACTTCTCTCACAAACCGAGAGATAAACTTATAATAAAGAGTTTAAATGAAATAAGCAAAACTCACCATAAATTCATATGCCTTGAGATACTTACGAATTTAGGGCAAGGAAGGAAGATGGAGAAAAATTCACGAAAGACGATTGCAACCCTAGCAACAATAGGATGAGCAGTTGGAGACGGCTAGGATGAAGATCTTAATCGTGTTTCAATTTTACAGAAGAACGATCACACAACGCTCAAGATCTGAAAATCTCTTTAGAGAAATTAGGTCACAAAAGAGAGAGAGAGAGAGAGAGAGAGAGAGAGAGAGATTTTTCCGAGAGAGAGAGCTTCTAAATTGATAATCGATTGAATGAATACTCAGATCTGAAATCTCTCTGATATTAGACAAATTTCCATGTTTGAAACGAATCAAACACATATGGAAAGAATCAAAACAGATCAAGAAAAATCGCAGAAATAAAATCTCCAACGGCTGGAAAATTAAAACAGCTTAATCGGTCTAAGAAGGATCACTGACCGATTAGTTTAGGAACTAGTCGGTCGGTGAACCTTCTTGGACCGACTAGAAGGTTGACAGAGAAATGAGAGAAATCCAAGGAGAAAACTAGTCGGTCTAAGAAGAAACACCAACCAACTAATTTGACAACTAGTCGGTCGGTGAACCTTCTTGGACCGACTAATTGGTCAACAGTAACTAGGCTGAAATACACAAGGATGACTAGTCGGTTCAAGAAGAATTCCAACCGATTAGATTGTCATCTAGTCGGTTGGTTCTTCTACTTGAACCAACTAAGATGCACACAAAGCCATGAGAAGAAGCGATAAGCTACAGAATACTTTCTAATGGCTTGTAAGGCAATCATAGAGATAAAATAGGATAGACAAGAGGATCACTAGGCAAGTACTACTCAAGGCTTAACATTCTAGAAGACAATAAAAATAAACATGACAAACCGTCTTCAAAAGCTTCAACATGTAGAATCTGAATCCCCTGACTTCATTAATAACTCCTTGAGCTTCAACGAAGCTTCAGGCACAGCGATCACGTGCTCTAAAGAAGTCTTGGAACGTCGCTTGAGATCTACAAAGTAATTTGGCGATGATCTTCATAACTGCACTCAAAGAGAATTAGTACCCGATATTTATGTTTGTTCATCATCAAAACCAAATCAGGGGAATCAATACTCAACATTCTCCCCCTTTTTGGTGATGACAAACCAACATAAATATAAATCAATAATAATGAGATAAATGAAATTTACTTACTCCCCCTGCATCGATGACTCGTTAGTTCCCTATTAAATAATAAATATAAATATAACCATCAAGCAGAAGAGAAAAGTATAAAATATGATCCAACTATTGAAATATGAGATCGGAATCCATAAATTTTTATATCTTCACTCCCCCTGAATCTAACACATGAAATTAGATTCACGGTAATTGTTTAAATTATCATTTAGCACCAAGTCATTATTAATTCTCTCCCCCTTTGGCATTATCCAAAAAAAGCGGGAGGTAGTCAACGACAACAACCATGGTTAAACAAAAATCTAAACAAGAGAGTCGAAGAAAATGACTACGTTCCAAATGACACCAAAGAAAAATATCGAAGAAAACAAGGTGTGTCAACTAGGCCATAGTCGAAAGAAAAAAATAGAAATCATCAAAACACCATCAAATCATTTGATTGATTAGAGGAACAATCTCTCCAATATCAACATTCGAGCAAATTGAGTGCATAGAAAACAATTCATGTTTTCATACAAACAAAGCTATATAACCAACATAATCGACGAGCGATGAAGCAATCAACAGAGACAAAGTATAATGTGCACACAGAGACGAACTGAAACAGGATGTATATACATATATAGATACAACAAAAATGATACATCCAGACAACAAAAAATATCAAACATCAGCAGATAGCAGTATAAGGTGCACATCATACAACAACCAAACAAACATCAAAATGTATCACAAAACATACAAAACAACCACCCACTATCCTAGCCCCACTCTCTCTCACCTAGATGGATCATCCAAAGAGCGCAAAGGAGAGTCCTCCAAGGTAGGCTCAGGAGGCAGAGGTAGGATCTGCACCAGCAGCAGGCTGTGTAGACGGAGTGGTGGTCTCGGAAGCAACAGAGTATCGACCGACGGGATGGTGGCAGCAGGAGTGCTCTCGGGAGCACGAACGGGAGAGGCAGCAGCAGGAGTGCCCTCGAGGGCACAAACAGGAGAAGCAGCCGCACGCTCCTCAGCCTCAGATGGGTATACACGTTCTCGCCATGAGATCGAGAAGAGAAAACTACGAAAATGAGTGAAAACGAACCCTAATCGATGAGAAAAGGAAAGAGGAGATACCAATGAAGGAGGAGATCGACCCTGGAGGGAGGAGGATGACCGACGGTGATTGGATGCGACCGGAGACGGCAGATGACGGTGAGGGGCGAGAGGGAGACGGCGGAATAGGGTTTTGAGAAAGGGGGGCAGACAGATTAGAATGAGTTCTAATCGGTGCGAGGAGGTTTAATCGATTCAAGTAGGGTCAAGGACCAAATTGCCCTTGCATAATTAGTCGGTCTGGGTTCAGGAGCTGACAGACTAAAACGAATTCTAGTCGATCGGCAAATGAACTTGGACCGACTAAAAGGTAAACAGTAAGAGGGTCAAGAAATAGGGCATGAACTAGTCGGTCTGAGTTCAATGTCTGACCGACTAGAAGAAGAACTAGTCGGTCTGGAGATGAACTGGGACCGACTAAGTGAGTCCAAAAATTTGAGAATTCGAAATTTTGAGTTCTCTCCAAAGAACACTTGGACAACCTATCTAAACACTCTCATACGCACTTATTCTACCCCATAAATCCAGAAAACCATAAATACAACGTGTAATTCGAAAAACCAATCATAACTCCAGCATAAATAGAGAATATAACAGCAAATCCAATAAGAGCTTATGAAAATCATTAGCACGCAAGATTATACAAAAAAATATGAATCCTAAATCTCGGATTCACCCATAATTCCCAATTCTCGACTTAACCGCACAAAGGTATCTTCCTTGAGTGGTTTCGTGAAAATATCGACGATTTGCTTCTGGGTTTCAACGTATACTAATATGATGTCCTTTTTAGCTACATGATCATCTAGAAAATGGTGACGGGCATCTATGTGTTTGGTACAGGAGTGGTGTACCGGATTCTTGGAGAGACATATTGCACTTAGGTTGTCCACCATGATAGGGCAAGTATCACAGTTTATACCAAAGTCTTTAAGTGTGTGTCTCATACAAAGAACCTGTGCACATGCAGCACCGGCGGTGATATATTCCGCCTCGGTGGTTGAAAGTGATTCGGAATTCTGCTTCTTAGAAAACCAAGAGACAAGAGAATTTCCTATAAAATGGCAAGTGCCACTAGTACTTTTCCTGTCGGATTTGCATCCATCATAATCTGCGTCATTATATGAGATTAACTCCTATGTGCTTTACTTTGGATAGAATAATCCGTAGTCGAGTGTGTGACTTAAATAACGGAAAATACGTTTAACCGCTATTAAGTGTGATTCCTTAGGTTGTGACTGATACCTAGCACAAACACATACAGCAAACATTATATCGGGCCTACTAGCAGTAAGATATAATAAACTCCCTATCATACCTCGATATAGACGAATGTCTACATCTTTACCGCCCGTATCTTTATCAAGGTGTGTTGTGGTGCTCATCGGAGTCTTCTTATTAGAAGCATTCTCCATTCCAAATCGCTTTAGCAGCTCCACCGTGTACTTGGTTTCATGGATGAAGATTCCATCGTTCATTTGGCGAATTTGGAATCCTAAAAATATTTGAGCTCACCCATGTGGCTCATCTCAAACTGATCCTTCATGACATTAGAAAACTCTTCGCAAAGAGTGAAGTTAGTAGCACCGAAAATGATATCATCTATGTAAATTTGAACTAGAATAATATCATGATCTGCATACTTAACGAAAAGTGTTGAATCAACCTCAACCATTTTGAAACTCAAATCCAAAAGAAAGTTCTTTAAGCGGTTATACCAAGCTCTAGGAGCTTGTCTCAAACAATAAAGTGCTTTCTTAAGTTTGAAAACATGATTTGGAAAATTTTCATTTATAAAACCTGGAGGTTGAGAAACATATACTTCCTCAACGACATCTCCGTTTAAAAACGCACTCTTTACATCCATTTGAAAAAGTTTGAAATCTTTATGCCATACGAATGACAATAATAGCCTAATAGATTCTAATATAGCTACAGGTGCAAAAGATTCCTCGAAATCAATACCTTCCTCTTGCCTGTAGCCTTGAGCAACTAACCGAGCTTTGTTCCGGATGACATTTTGGTTCTCGTCTGTCTTGTTCTTGAATATCCACTTCGTTCCTATAACGTTATGGTGCTTCGAAGGCAACGTAACAAGCTCCCAGACCTCATTCCTCTCAAACTGAATGAGCTCCTCTTCCATGGCTAAGATCCAAGAACTATCTTCACACGCCTCATTGATATTCTTTGGCTCCACGGAAGAGACAAAGGCACACTGAGCGAAGAAGTTGACTTGAGATCTTGTTTTGACACCATCTTCTATGTTGCCAATAACTTGCTCATTGGGATGGTCACGAACTGTTTGAAGCTTTCTGGGAACACTTTGGTCACTAGGAACATTCTCAAGAGATTCATTAGTAGGGTTAGTTTCAACAGAATCAATAACATTAGATTTAACAACGGAATCACTAACAGCTTCCATAGAATCATCGTCATCGATAATTCTAGGAGGGACAAAATCTTCATTAAAAGAAACATGAAGTGATTCCTCGATCGTTGAGGTTCTTTTGTTGTATATCCGGTAGGCTTTACTATGGGAGGAATATCCAACAAATATCCCCTCATCGGATCTTGGATCAAATTTGTCCAAACTACCATACATGTTCTTGATAAAACATTTAGCACCAAAAACTCTAAAATGTTTAACTTGAGGTAACCTACCAAACAACAATTCATAACAAGTTTGTTTATTGCCGGGCCTAAAGAGAATCCTATTAAACACATAGCAAGCGGTATGTACCGCTTCTGCCCAAAATTGATGGCCAAGGTGGCTATCATCAAGCATAGTGCGAGCACATTCCACTAGCGTCCTATTCTTTCTCTCAACAATAACATTTTGAGGGGGTGCAGAGGGAAAGAAAAGGTGTGAGTAATACCAACCTCATCACAGAAGTTTGAGAAAGACTCGTTCTCAAATTCCCCTCCATGATCACTACGAATAGTGACAATGGTGGTTTCAATGAGATTTTGTACTTTCTTAACAAATACTGTGAAGTTTTCAAAAGCATCATTTTTATTGATTAAAGTAAATACCCAAGTAAATCTAGAAAAGTCATCAACGATGACAAGTCCATATCGAGTATTCCCTAATGAAGCAACTCTAGTTGGCCCCAAAAGATCTAGATGTAAAAGCTCTAGAGGCCGTTTAGAGGATATGCTTTTCTTAAGTTTGAATGACGATTTTGGAAGTTTGCCTCGTTGACACGAGTCGCAAAAGCTTTTCTTTTGAAAAGAAAGCTTAGGGAATCCTTTTATAGAGTTTAGTTTGGATAGTTTGAAAAGTGTTCCGAAATTCGCATGGCCAAAGCATTGATGCCATAAGTGTTGCTCACTTGTGTTGGCAATAAGACATTGTTCATGGGAATTTGGAATATCTAAGATATATAAGTCCTTATGGCGTGTGCCAGAGAACAACACATTATTATTATCATTTCTTAAAATATGACACATTCCTTTCTCAAAGCTAACTTTGTAACCCTTGTCACAAAGTTGACTTATAGAGATTAGATTGTGATTTAAACCTTTAACAAGGTAAACATCATATATAAGGGGTTTAGAAGGGTTACCAACTTTTTCAACACCGATGATGGTTCCGCTCTCGTTGCCTCCAAAGACCACTCGGTTTTCATTTTCAATGGGTACCACTTCGGATAGCAACTGAGCTTTACCAGTCATGTGTTTTGAGCACCCGCTATCAAGTATCCACCCGTTCTTGGAGCTAGATTTAGATTTGTTGCTCCTTTTCTTTTTCTTGAGTACCTGAAGATAAAAACATTATATCATGGTACCCAAGGTCATTGGGTCCTAAAGGATTAAACCTTTGGAAGCCAAGTCCAATTGGACTTAGACTTCCCAATGTAATCATCATTGTGCACAACATTCATAAAATATGAGTTTATGTAGGCTTGTTTCTCATGCATGCTAATTTCCTTCGGGCCCCAAATAGTGAATGTCTTGGGAGCCCTATTCCTATTGGGAGCATGCACATTTTGTTGATTTCTACGTGGTGCATGTGTTCTACGAGGAAGTGGCCTAGTGTATGCATGATGTGGATAAGCCTGCGGCACATGATGAAATGGTGGTGGCAACATATGATACGGTGCATGATGGTAATCATTCATGTAATAATGATGTGGGTGAACATATGCATATGGGGGAACACGTGCGTGAGTGTGTCTCACTTAGTGTGCACGTGCTCATGGACATGGAGCATAGAAATAATCATAAGTACGAACATATGGAGTAGGAGGTGTGTTCCTACTTGGCATAGTATTTGTGTACATAAATGCATGACCCTTCTTTGGAGGTCCACCCAAATTGGGATTATTTCCAAAAGGGGATGAGTACTTAGTGGAAGTACCATTGGTAGATGAGCTACCCATGGGGTTTTACTCCCACTAGTTGAGGCATCGGAGGATGACCTGACAAAGGTGGTGGAAGATTTGGATGAATTTTCCTTCTTATACCCCAAACCAATGCGATGATTGGCCGGAAGTAAGTCATTCAGAATATTATCCAAATGGTCTTTGCCTTTGTTGAATTTTTCAATTCGGCCTATTGTGGACTCATATTTCTCAGTGAGTGAAAGTATTTTAGTATCCAAAGTGGACACTTGCGTTGTGAGTTCACAAACACGTGACTTGAGATTCTCATTCTCAATACTCAAAGTTGAGTTTCGGGAAATCAAATCCGCTATCTCGTGTTCATCCGAATCCTCAATGTTAACATGCTCAAGTTAAGATTTGAGATTTACAATCTCAGTTCTCAAGGTTTCAACAACGGTGTCGTTGTTGGTGATGACAGGCTTAGGTGTGGTTTGAAGACTAGTTAGCTCATCTTTGATTTTAGTATATCTATTTACCAACTTAGAATACTTAGACCAAATTTGTTCATTAGCTAATCTTAGGTCATCCATAGTTACCTCTTCACCTTCATCCTCGCTTTCATCTGAAGCGGTCTCTTGATCATGTTACTCTCTTGCCATGAAGCACATGTGTGCTTGCTCCACTTGTTCTTCAACTGACTCACCACTTGAAGAATCCTCTTCCGAGTCGGTGAATGTGCCGACAAGCCCTTTCTTGTACTCCTTCTTGTACTTTCTTGACTTGTCGAACTTAGGTGCCTTCCACTTCTCCTTTTGTTTGTTGAGAGGACAATCGACCTTGATGTGTCCTGACTTATTGCATTTGAAACATAAAGGAGCAGATGCATTAGTAGAACCAACTTTAGATTTGTTCTTGAAATTACCTTTTCGGAAAAACCGGTTGACCTTCTTTGCCATGAGGGCCAAAGATTCCATGTCCAACTCAGAGTCTGATTCTTCACTATCGGTAGGTGTGGTAGGGGCAGCCTTGAAAGCAATCGCCTTTTTCTTCGGCTCTTCTTGCTTCAAGAACGCCTTCATCTTGTTGGATATGGACGACATGTATACACCCATGAGGGGATGTATGAGGGTCTATGGACCTCAGATGTCGCGTGCATGAAAGCATGTGCGAAGGGAACCTTTTCATGTGTGAAAAGGACCACTCGATAAGTGGAAAAAGTCACTTTATAAGTGCATAAAGGCACTTGATAAGTGCATAAGGAAGAGGATAAGGAATGGTGTTAATATAGGCTAATAAGCTTATAAGTAGTTATTTCCTACAATAACTACCCCCTTGGCCTATAAATAGGACCCAAGGGTAAGGCTTTTAAGGCTAATCATTCATGCCATAAGTTTGCATAAGGCAACTTATTTTTCCTCTTCTCCCTTCCATTAAGTTCTTCTTCCAAAGAGAGATTTGGACGGTGAAACGTTGCTTTGATCCTCTGTGACAAAGTACCGACTGTTGTGGCGAATCCAAGGGCGAAGTTCAGAGACTATAGCGAAGCGTACGCTAACATAAGTCTCTTTTGTCTTTCGATCCTCTATCATCTAATGATGGGATCCTTCATTGGTATCGGAGCCACACGGGTTCGCCCGGTCTCACCAATGAATGAGACGTTGTCTCTTTCACGAATGAGTTTCCTACCATTATGGATATGGTAGGAGCGCATCGTGACGGAGAGAACGCAAAAGTTGTTCTTTTCATGTTAGGGTCTTCTGCCATTACGGATATGGCAGGAACTCTCTGTGACGGGAAGAACTGACCATTCATCTCGCCAAAATCGCACTCCTCATGGATGCTGAGTCTCCATTCAATAGGGAATGTGCACTCTCTTCATGTAGAGCGTGAAGTTTGCGGCCTTGAAAGTGTGTTTTTTGTTTTTTCTTTTTGGCACATGGCCATTAAAGCATAACCACTTTCTCGATGAATGGGTGTCTCATCGGAGAAGATGGTGGTTTCAAAACTTCTAATCGGAGAAGAAGATTGCCATGGAAGGGCATGGTGCATTGTCACCATATAGTATGGCAATAGCATATCTCTTTGGTGCATGATCACCATGGCCATGTGGGTCATAATGGCTATGCACCCCCTCCCATTGGGGAAGGGGTTGGCTTCGGCCAATGACAACCAAGACCACCCCCCCTTCGGGGGGGGGGTGTGCGGCCGGACTCTAAGGAGGCCGGCCATCCTCGGCCAGGGCTGAAGGAGCCCTGGCCTCGGCCAGGGCAGAGGCGCCCTGGCCTCGGCCAGGGCGTCGGTGCCCTGGCCTCGGCCAGGGCCACGCCCGGCCCTGGTCGGCCATGGCCGAGGCCAGGGCAGAGGTGCCCTGGCCTCGGACATGGCCGAGGCGCCCTTGACTCGACCAGGGCCGAGGCGCCCTTGACTCGGCCAGGGCCCTAGCCGGCCCTGGCCTCGGCCAGGGCAGAAGCGCCCTAGCCTCGGCCAGGGCCTCGGCCAGGGCCGATGAGGCTGGCCCTGGCCTCGGCCAGGGCCTCGGCCAAGGCAGAAGCACCCTGGCCTCGGCCAGGGCCTCGGCCAGGGCCTCGGCCAGGGCCTCGGCCAGGGCCGAGGAGGCCGGCCCTGGCCTCGGCCATGGCCGAGGAGCCCTGGCCGAGCCAGGGCTGCCGTGCCCCGGCCTCGACCCAGGATATAGGGGGCTGTATGGTCGGCCCATACGGGACTGGCGGTAGTTGCCTGCGGCAAAGCCCCCTGCAGGGGGGAGGGCCTGGATCCCTACGGGGAGGGAATCCGGCCTTGGCACGGCCACGGCTTACCCCGATAATGGTCGGGGCATGCCGCTACCTCCCGCGGCAAAATACGTTTTCAAAATACGTTTTCAAAATCGCTTTTTCGCTCCAAGTACTATAAGAGTACTATTGTTTGATAAGTGATGGGGAAATATTGAAAGTTGTTCTAGATGGTGATTGAAATCGTAATGACCTTTTCGATTCTAGAGCAACATCTTCAATATTTTTCGAAAGTAACTTATCAAATGTAAAATTTATGCAATGTTTTTGATCGAACTTTTTTTTATGTCTTTTGCAGAATTTTAAAACTAAAATGTCTTCCGCTACTAAGAACATCGTCGCTGAGTTGAACAAAGGTGAAAAACTCAACGGCGATAATTACAAACTGTGGTCCATGAAGATACAATATGTTCTAGAGGAGCAAGATGTGCTCGAAACTCTGACGAACAAAATGATTGAACCTGAGTTCGGTACTACGGCCCAACACAGATGAGACAAGTAACCTTTCGATGCTTGGTCTCGGAAGAACAAAATTGCTGGCATTACGTTGTTATCAAGTATGGCCGACGACATAATGCGAATCTTCCGAGAATATGACCTAGCTATGGACATATGGTCCAAGCTAGAGGAGAAGTTTGGTGGCACCTCGGTGACCAAACTTCGCTCTTTAACTATAAAATTCAATTCGTACAAAAAATGTCCACATCATTCCATGGGAATGCATCTGTGACACATGGCGAATCTTATTTCAGAGTTAAAGGATGCATGTCATATACTCACTGATGAGCAACAAATCCAAGCGGTCATACGTTCCCTACCAATCGAATGGGACAACATGAAGATGCATCTCACTCATAATGAGAGCATCAAGAACTTCAACGATGTTTCTAAGCACCTCGAGTTAGAGGAAGAGCGGCTTACGGACGCCAAGCCAAGTACAGAAGTGCACTTGGTTGCTAGTTCCTCACACGGGGGAAAGAAACGTAGACATCACTCGAAGTTTGTTCATGAACATAAAAAGCAACCAGTGTCTACCAAGAAACCCAAACAAAAGGGTGGGAACAAGAAATGGCACAAGAAGAAGGACTTGAAGAAGATCAAGTGCTTCAAGTGCAACAAGTTAGGTCACTTTGCCCGTTCATGTGCGGATGGAGGTGACAAGGTAACTTGTCATAATACTAGTTACATATGTGTTTCTAGTTCAATATTTTTTGAAAAATCTAATCCCATTTGGATAATTGATTCAGGTGCCACCGACCACATAGCAAGTGACAGACGGTCCTTCGTGGAGTATCACCGGATACCCCAAGGAAGGAAGTGGATATATGTAGGAAACAACACACGTGTTGAAGTGAAAGGCGTTGGGACATGCAAGCTCGTCTTGGACAACAGTCGCACTATCTTACTTCATGATGTTCTCTTCGCTCCGGATATTCGAAGGAATATCATATCTGTGGTCGTCTTAATGGGTCTTGGTTATAGTTGGTTCTTTCATAATTGTAATGTGGATCTGTCTTGTAATAATTCTTTAATTGGTTCTGGGTATGTTTTTAAAGGATTCATTGTATTGAATACGATGTACGATTCCTCAAATTTTAATGAAAATTTCCTTGTTACAAATTCCTCGATTTATGAGTCAGATGTAATTTGTTGGCACGTAAGGCTTGGTCACATTGGACCAACACGTATGGATAGACCTGCCAAACGTGGCCTTCTATCCAATGTTTCAAAGGTCGAAATGTCAACTTGCGAACATTGCCTTGTAGGGAAATCTTGTCACAAGCCATTTGGAACCGGCACAAGGGCCGAGGTTCCATTACAGCTCATCCATTCGGACATATGTGGTCCGATGAATGTCAAGACAAGACGCGGGAAGTCCTACTTCATCACTTTTATTGATGACTTCACCCGATTCGGACATATCTATTTGATATCCCACAAAAATGAAGAATTAACCTGCTTTAAAAACTATATGAGTTTAGTGGAAAATCAATTAGATCGCAAGCTTAAGGTCTTACAAACCGATAGAGGCGGTGAATATCGATCAGCAAGTTTTAAAGAACTTTGTGATGAAAAGGGCATAGTTCATCAAGTAACTATGCCTTATACTCCGCAACAAAATGGTGTTGCTGAAAGGAGGAATAGGACTTTAATGGAAATTGTCCGTTCAATGATAGCGTAAGCTAACTTGCCAATCACCTTTTGGGGTGACGCATTATTGACGGCTGCTTTCATCTTGAACCGCGTACCCTCGAAATCAGTTAGCTCCACTCCTTATGAGTTGTGGAACCAAAGGTCTCCTAACTTAAGCATTTTAAAACCTTGGGGGTGTGCATCATATGCAAATATTTCCTCCCATAAGTATGGCAAACTTGGGCCAAGGGGGAGGAAATGTATCTTTATACGATACGCAGAAAACTCCAAAGGTTATGTTTTCATTGGTCAGGAAGACAATGGAGGACTGATTGAATTTGAATCGAGGGATGTTACTTTCTTGGAAAATGAGTTTCCAAGAAAGGACGAGATAAGTCAGGACTTATCTCTATTTGAGATTTATGATCAAGAAGGATTACCTCATTCGAGTGGGAGAATTCTTGGTGAAGACGAAAATACATTTCAACCTTCACCAATGGATGATACGAATGATGCGAATCCTATTCCCTATTGGAATAATGATCCAAGTGGGATCAATTCTAACCACATTCCAAGTGGGAGTATTATTAGAATTGATCCAAATTCGAGTCAACAAGGACTTGAAGAATCTCAAATACGACGTAGTAGTCCTACAGGGTTAGCTCCTCTAAGATTTGAGGATGAATTCCCACAAACCTTTGTGACTTTACTACAAGAAGATGACGAGCCTGCTACTTTCAAACAGGCCGTATCATGTCCTGCAAAAGACAAATGGATGGAAGAGATGAAGGAGGAATTAGAATCCATGAAAATTAACCGAGTCTGGGACTTGGTTGACTTACCCAGAGGACGTAGAGCTATTGGGAACAAATGGGTTCTTAAGATCAAGCATAAGACTGCTGGTTCTATAGACAGATATAAAGCTCGCCTTGTCGCAAAAGGTTTTACGCAACAGGAAGGGATAGACTACGAAGAGACCTTCTCACCTGTTGTTCGTTTTACCTCAATTCGCTTGATTCTGGCTTTGGTAGCTTGCTTATACCTCGAATTACATCAAATGGATGTAAAGACTACCTTTCTCAATGGAGAATTGGACGAAGAGATCTATATGGAACAACCAACAGGGTCTGTAAAAGAAGGAAACGAACATAAGGTTTGTAAACTTCATAAGTCCATATATGGTCTTAAACAATCCTTGATGCAATGGTATATACGATTTCAAGAAGTTGTCTTATCAAATGGTTTTACCATGCTTGATGAAGATAACTGTGTATATATCAAGAGAATCAAAAGCAAGTATGTTATTATGTCTTTATATGTAGATGCCATTTTAATAGCCAGAAATGACAAGGGCTTTGTAATGGATATCAAGGCTGGGCTTTCATCAGTTTTTGAGATGAAAGACATAGGAGAAGCCGCATATATCCTTGGAGTTAAGATTTCAAGGAATCGTTCGAAGAAACTTCTTTCTCTTTCACAAGAGACTTATATAAAGAAGGTTCTAGAACGTTTTAACATGCAGGACTGTAAGTCCATTGATACTCCTATAAGCAAATGCGATAATTTATGTCTGAAAATGTGTCCTAAGAATAAAAAAGAAAAGGAAATTATGGAAAAAGTTCCATATTCCAGTGCAGTTGGTAGTCTTATGTACGCTATGATGTGTACAAGACCGGAAATCTATTTTGCCGTTGGAATGGTAAGTCGTTACCAATCCAATTGTAACGACCACTTTTCGTTGTACGTTGTTCGTGCACGTGCTTTTGACCGTGCACGTATTTGTTTTAGACTTCGTTTGATTTTGAACACTTTGGTGTGATATGTCATTGTGATCGTCTCTGAGAGTATTAAAATTGTGGTGTTAATTAGGAACGTCATTTCACGGGTCGTTCTCCCACGATTTGATCCTAGTTGAAGAGACGTCACGATTTTCACTTTTGTCGCTAGACATTTTAATTTTTAATTTCGTTTCTCGATGTCGAAATTGTGATCCGTCTTCTCGATCTTCTTTCTCTCGTCGCCCTGGTCGCCCCAGTATTTATTTCACAATTTTTGAGCTTCGATTGACCTACCTTCGCTTTTTGCCAGCTTAAATATTATTTTTAACCCTAAGTTGTTTAGGCTTATGACTCTAATAAATTTTATTATAGATTACACCCTTTAAAACCTTGTCTTAGCCAGCCCATCTTAGCCTAGGCCGTTGGCACCAACATTAGGAGAGAGAAGGAGTAGAATCTTGGGCTTTTGAGAGTTTTACTAACATTTATAATAGCAAATCAACCCGAGTTGAAGCCCACCCACGCTCAGCCAAGCCCATGTTCACAGCACATAGCCTATTAAAATGATCTAGGGTTTAATGCATTCACATCCAACATGAAACCCGCCGCCTCTTTGTAAAAACGCACGCAAACACCCAAAAACCCGGCCTTTTCACTTGTTCTCCGGCCAAGCATCGTCGCCGGCGACCCCGTCAGCATCCCCGATCCCCCACGTCACCGCAGGCACCGTACCCTCGCCGTGGATCACCTGAAATGCCGCAGCAAGCCGCTGCACCTTCGCAGCAGCCACAGTCAGCCCCGCCGGCGCCGTACTCATTTCTCTGGCCAAGACGACGACGCCCACAACCTCACCTCCCTTTCTCCGACCCCCTTTCTATCTCACGACCGCCGTGGGCTCCCCATAAGTCGCCGGAATCGCCTTCTGGCTGCTGAAAACCATCGCGGCAGCCGCCACCATCGGAGCTCCGCCGCAGGCCGCCGCTCCCCCTCCTCCGTGGGTCCCCTCTGACCTCGCTCTGTTTTCTCAGCCCCAGGCCATTGCAAGCCACGAAACATCGAGTAATCTCGTTGTTGCACGTGTATTTCGATGTACCGACGCGTCGCCAAGTTCTCACCGCATTCCCTCGCTGTTGGAGACTTTTGGCAGTCCCCTAGTACTCCTAGGGGTGTGTACCGACGTCACGAACGTCTCCACAAACGCTCAACGTCGTAGACTTTGCGTGCGCCAAGCCGTCCGTCTCGGTTGGTTGATACGGCTTCCCGGTGTTGGATATGGATGACGTTTGTACACCCTTGTAGGGGATGTACGAGGGAATACGGACCTCGAACTTCACGTACACGAAGTCGTGTGCAAAGGAAATCTGTTCCCTTGCGGAGAGGATCTCTAGATTAGTGGGAAAGTCGCATTATATGTGCATAAGTGCATGCGACATATGGCTAATAAAGGGGGAATATCGTAAGCTTATGTTGTACCATGCATATGGTACAACTTAAGCTTATAATGTGCCATGTATGATGGTACACTTTAGTTAAATTGTTCCAAAGGAACAATTACTCCTAAAATAACTACCTTGGGGGTTATAAATAAGACCCAAGGCTTAGCCATTTAATAACACTTTTGCATGGTATTCTGGCCTTGCATTTCATTCTAGCGAAGCTCTGCCGAAATCCTTCCTCTCTCTTTATCCAAGTTCTTAATCTAAAAGTAGAGATTTAGATTGTGGATTTAGTAGCCTTACTCCGTTCGTGAGAAGACTCGATCCGTCGTGGCGAATCCGAAGGCGAAGTTCCGAGACTACCGTGCCGCATACGCAAGCGTAAGTCTCAACTTTATTTATCGATCCTAACGCTGTTTTGACAGGTTCCAACATTGGTATTAGAGCCATACGGGTTCGCCCCGGTCAAACCGCCGCACTGTCGAACCGATGAATGAGGCGTTGTCTTTTTCACGAATGGGTATCCTACCATTACGGATATGGTAGGAACTCTTCGTGACGGAGAGAACGCAGCGGTTGTTCTTTTCACGTTAGGGTCTTCTGTCATTACGGATATGGCAGGAACTCTCCGTGACGGGAAGAACCGACCGTTCACGTCGTCAAGCTCGCACTCTTTATGGATGCCGAGTCTCCATTCATAGGGAATGTGAACTCTCTTCATGTGGAGCGTGTAGTTTACGAACTTTAAAGTATGTTATTTTTCATTTTTGGCACACGACCATTAGAAAATAACTAATTTCTCGACGAACGGGTGCTTCATCGACGAACGGGTGCTTCATCGAGGAAGATGATGGTAGTTATCTCCATCGGAGAAGATGAATTTTGGTGCATGTGCACCATGGCCAAATGGGCTATGAAGGCCATGCACCCCCCCTCCCCATACGGAGGGGGTTGGCTACGGCCAATAACCACCACGGCCACCCCTCCGGCGGGGTGTGCGGCAACCCCATTCAAAGGGGGTGGCCGGCCATGGCCATATGGGCCATGGCCGGCCAATGCCAAAATGGCCTTGGCCATGACCGGCCATGGCCAGGCCGGCAGTGGTCGGCCATGGCCAGGCCGGCAGTGGCCGGCCACGGCCACGGCCAGGGGGCCGTGGCCAAGGCCAGGCCTGGCCGAGGCCAGGCCAGGGCCAGGGGGCCCTGGCCGGCCTCGGCCAGGGCCAGGGGGCCCTGGCCGACCTCGACCAGGGCCAGGGGCCGGCCTGGCCGGCCCTGGCCAGTCTCAGCCAGGGCAGAGGCCCTGGCCAAGCGGCCAGTGGCCTCTGGCCGGTTCTGGCCGGCCTCGGCCAGGGCAGAGGCCCTGGCCGAGGGGCCAGGGCCCCTGGTCAGCCAGGGCAGAGGCCCTTGGCCAGCCTTGGCCAGGGCAGGGGCCCTGGCCGGAGTGATGTAGACCAATTTTTTGTCGACCAATTTCGGTATTTTGGTCGACCAATCCGGCAAAAGGTCTTGGTCGATCACGAACTTGTCGACTAGCCCATACGGGGTGTCAAAAGGCCTTGGTCAAACACGAATGTGCCGACTAGCCCATACGGGGCTAACAACAGTCGTCTGCTCTTATTTTATAAAGTTTTTTTTTCTCTTGGGCTCTACTCCTTGAAGATTAGCCGTAGTGCTCTACTTCATGCGAGATTAGCCATGTCATTGTGCTCTACTCTACGGAGATTAGCCAATGTACTTATGACATTGTGCTCTACTCTACGGAGATTAGCCAATGTATTTCAATTTTTTTTGAAAAAGATGTTTTCAAATAGGTTATGTCCCGTCCTTAATCGGGATAGCGCAATTTAGAATTCCAAGTCCTACCACGATCCGGCCATGGTTATCTAACCCATGGGTGTGTAGAACAGGTCTCGTGGCTTGGCAATTGTTGCGCTAAAATTCTTTGCGCAAACTCTCACCTATTCCATTTTGAAAGATATGTTTTTCAAAAGTATTTTTCCGCTGCTGGTACCATACGGGTATCATTTCTGATTTCTTTTTACATGAGATAAGTAAGAGGGATACTTTGAAAGTTACTTCTAGATGGTAGTTGGGAACGTAGTGAACTTCTCGATTCTAGAGTAACATTTCAGCTTATCCAAGGAACTTATCAAGTGTTTAAAGAATCGAAACTTTATGCATAGAATTTTGATCGTGTTTTTCATTTTCTTTGCAGTTTTTTGATTCGAATATGTCTACCGCTTCTAAGAACATTGTTGCCAAGCTTAACAAAGGTGAGAAGCTCAACGGCGACAATTATAAACTTTGGTCAATAAAAATCCAATTTGTTTTGGAGGAGCAAGATGTGCTTGAAACACTCCAAAACGTAATGGAAGAACCTGAGTTGGGCAATACGGCCCAACACAAGAGGGACCGAGAAGCTTATGAGACTTGGACTCGAAAGAACAAAATAGAACGTATTACGTTATTGTCTGCAATGGACAATGACATAATGCGTCTATTTCGGGAATTCGACCTAGCCAAAGACATATGGTCTGGGCTAGAAATAAAGTTTGGTGGAACTTCGGTCACCAAACTCCGCTCCTTAAATATTCAATTTGATCGTACAAAATGCGGCGAGATCAATCTATGAAAAAGCATCTCTGCCACATGGCGAATCTCATAGCTGAATTGAAGGATGCTGGTCTTACGCTGTCTGACGAACAGCAGATCCAAGCAGTCATTCGTTCACTCCCAGATAGCTGGGATAACATGAAAATGCACCTCACTCATAATGAGTGCATTAAAACTTTAAGCGATGTATCCAAACACCTCGAACTCGAGGAAGAGAGGATTCAAGCCGCAAAACCTAGTGCCGAAGTGCACATGGCCGCTAGTTCCTCACATGGAGGAAAGAAGCGGAAGGATAAACGCTTAAGGTTTATGAACGAACGAAAGCAAGAACCGGAAACCTCAAAGAAGACTAAGAACAAAAAGTGGCAAAAGAATGTGCACTCAAAGAAGAAAAACTTGAAGAAGATCAAGTGCTTTAAGTACAACAAGTACGGTCACTTCGCCCGTACGTGTGCGGATGGAAGTGATAAGGTAACTTGTAGGGCTAGTTACATATGTGTTTCTAGTTCCATGTTTCTTACTGAATCTAACTATTTTTGGTTGATTGATTCAGGGGCCACAGACCACGTAGCGAAGGACAGAAGGTTCTTCGTAGAGTATCGAAGGATAACTCAAGGAACAAAGTGGATATACGTCGGCAACAACACTCGTGTTGAAGTCAAGGGCGTCGGAACATGCAAGCTAGTTCTCGACAACGGCCAGACTCTATTATTGCACGACGTCCTCTTTGCTCCAGATATTCGAAGGAATATCGTATCCGTGGTCATGTTAATGTCTTTAGGTTATGAATGGAGGTTCTATGAACAAAATGTTGACCTTGTTTGTAATAGTTCTTTAGTTGGGTCGGGTAATGTTTGTAATGGATTGATTGTTTTAAACACTATGTATGATGATTCTTCTTCTATTAATGAAAGTTTCCATTTGACAAATGCTTCTAATTCTGAATCTGAGATCATTTGTTGGCATGCAAGACTTGGTCACATTGGACCAACTAGAATGGATAGACTTGCCAAAAGTGGCTTGCTATCTAATGTTTCAAAAGTTGAAATGTCAACTTGCGAACATTGTCTTGTAGGGAAAACTTGTCGCAAGCCGTTTGGAACTGGCACAAGGGCCGAAGTTCCATTACAGCTTATCCATTCGGACATTTGCGGTCTAATGAATGTTAAGACAAGACGCGGGAAGTCCTATTTCATCACCTTCATTGATGACTTCACCCGTTTCGGTCACATTTATTTGATTTCCCACAAACATGAAGCTTTATCTTGCTTCAAAAACTATATGAGTTTAGTGGAAAATCAACTAGATCGCAAAATAAAGGTCTTGCGAACCGATCGGGGTGGAGAATATCAATCAACGAGTTTTAAGGAACTCTGTGATGAAAAAGGCATAGTTCATCAAATAACTATGCCTTATACTCCGCAACAAAACGGTGTTGCGGAAAGAAGAAATAGGACATTGATGGAAATGGTCCGATCAATGATGTCTCAGGCAAATTTGCCCATCACATTTTGGGGTGATGCATTATTGACGGTAGCATTCATCTTAAACCGTGTACCCTCGAAGTCGGTAAGTTCTACTCCTTATGAGTTGTGGAACAATAGAACTCCAGACTTAAGCATTCTAAAACCTTGGGGTTGTGCCTCTTACGCACATTTATCCTCTCACAAATATGGCAAACTTGGGCCACGTGGGAGGAAGTGTATCTTCATCCGATACGCTGAAAACTCCAAAGGATATGTTTTCGTCGGTCAAGAGGACAATGGGGGTCTAATAGAATTCGAATCGAGGAATGTTGTCTTCTTGGAAAACGAGTTTCCAAGACAGGGTGAGATAAGTCAAGACTTATCCTTGTTTGAGACTTGGGATCAAGAAGGATCGGAATGTTCGAGTGGGAGAATTCTTGGTGAAGAGGAAAATGACCCTCATACTTCACCTATGGATGATACGAACGATACCAATCCTATTCCGAGTGGGAGTGATGTTATTCCAAGTGGGAGTGATGTCATTCCAAGTGGGAGTGATCAAACTCAAGCAAGATGTAGTAATCGAACGAGGCTAACACCTCTGAGATTTGAGGATGAATTTCCTCAAACATTCATGACATTACTACAAGATGATGACGAACCTGCAAATTTCAAACAGGCCGTCACATGTCCTGCTAAAGATAAATGGATAGCGACGATGGAAGAAGAACTTCAATCCATGAAAACAAACCAAGTCTGGGACTTGGTTGATTTACCTAAGGGACGTAGAGCCATTGGGAACAAGTGGGTTCTCAAAATCAAGCATAAGGCTGATGGCTCCATCGAGAAATATAAAGCTCGCCTTGTTGTGAAAGGTTTCACGCAA
Source organism: Scilla litardierei (assembly GCA_030789695.1). Taxonomy (NCBI): domain Eukaryota; kingdom Viridiplantae; phylum Streptophyta; class Magnoliopsida; order Asparagales; family Asparagaceae; genus Scilla; species Scilla litardierei. The sequence continues at coordinate 120,829,174 of CM061131.1, read as the reverse complement.
CAGGAAGGAATAGACTACGAAGAGACTTTCTCTCCTGTCGTGCGTTTTACCTCCATTCGCTTAATTCTGGCAATGGTGTCTTGTTTGGACCTCGAGTTACATCAGATGGATGTAAAGACTGCCTTTCTTAACGGAGAACTAGATGAGGAGATCTACATGGAACAACCAAACGGGTTCGTACAAGAAGAAAACAAACATAAGGTTTGTAAACTTCGTAAATCCATATATGGTCTTAAGCAATCCTCAAGGCAGTGGTATATGCGCTTTCAAGAAGTCGTTTTGTCGTATGGTTTCTCCATGCTCGACGAAGACAACTGCGTATACATTAAGAGGATTAAGAACAAGTATGTAATTATGTCTCTTTATGTAGATGACATACTTATAGCCGGAAATGATAAGCGTCTTATCATGGATATCAAAGCTTGGCTTTCATCCGTCTTTGAAATGAAAGACATGGGTGAAGCTGCATATATCCTTGGGTTTAAGATCTCAAGGAATCGTTCCAAGAAACTTCTTTCTCTCTCTCAATAGACATATATAAAGAAAGTTTTAGAACGGTTTAATATGCAGGACTGCAAGCCTATTGATACTCCAATAAGCAAAGGCGAGGGTCTATGTTTGGAAATGTGTCCCAAAGATCCAAAAGAAAAGAAAGCTATGGAAAAGGTTCCATACTCCAGTGCTGTCGGGAGTCTGATGTACGCCATGATGTGTACCAGACCGGACATTTGCTATGCTGTTGGTATGGTAAGCCGTTACCAATCCAACCCAGGACAGGCACACTGGAAAGCGGTGAAGAGGATATTAAGGTACCTCAAAGGGACTGCGGACTATGCGTTGTGCTATCAAGGCAATACCTTGAGACTCGAAGGCTATACCGATGCTGATTGGGCAGGTGATCTCGACGAGCGAAGATCTACCTCAGGCTTTGTTTTCTTGCTCGGGAATGGTGCAATATCCTGGAGCAGCAAGAAGCAAACCTGCATCGCCCTATCAACCATGGAAGCCGAATTTGTAGCATTCAGCATGGCGGTCCAAGAAGCTGTTTGGCTTAGGAAATTCTTAGACAGGCTGACGGATGCCACTGACTCAAGCACTGTTCCTATATACAGTGATAGTCAAGCTTCGATTGCCTATGTCAAAGATCCTAAATTTCATTGTAAGACCAAACACATTGATATTCGATTCAAGTTTGCGAAGGACTATGACAAACGGAAGGAAGTAGACATAGGATACATATCCACGCATAAGATGATAGCGGATCCCCTTACTAAGGCGATCCCCAGAGATGTGTTCTTCAAACACTTATCATCTATGGGAATGCGTAGGTGCTGAGCTGTATCATGTAATATTTCCCATGTCTATAGAAGATCAAAGTTTAATAAAAGGAAGAAGTTTTTTTATATATATTGCATACAAGTTTCTTACAAATGATTTTATATACATTTGTGTTTAATTCTCAGCTATTTTATTGTGTGTATGTCGGACAGATTAAGGTTGCCTCTCTCACATGAGCAACCGCCTTATCTTATCAGATGGATAAGATAGAGATGAGACTAGTTTAAAGTCAAAATCATTAGACAAATGATTTAGAGTCGTGACTTAAACAAGATAGTCGAATGAAAGATCTGCATCATATGGATGCTTACAAAAGATCTGAGATCTGTATCACAGGGATATTTAAAAGAGATCTCATAGGATTTTTTAAATCCTATCTGTCTCATGCAGGATGAGAGTCTGGGAATATTTCATGGGTAGTAAGGGGACTCAAAAGATAGGCACTGTGGTGTCTGATCTTTCATCTGTACAACATCATTAAGACATACTCTCCCTGGGAAAGGAGTGATGTTGTAATATGTGTTCATACCACGTATGCATTTCGACCACAGAGTTAGTAGCAATAGTGTTTGCTATTATGTGAGACTCAAAGGCCATATGGGTCTTAACTCTTACCCTCAAGGACTCCAATTGGTTCCTTTAGATTTGACGAGATGATCGCTATCTTAGCGTGTTGCTAATGGGCTATGATAATTCGGCTCGGCGGGGCACGTTAGAAAAGCGAATCAAGTCAAGATCAGAAGGTTCGCAAGAAGAGGAAGATTGATTTCATATTCGCATTTCGACTTTAATGATTCAAAGCTGGCCAGCCAATTGTGATCCAGATGGGATTCAATTGTTGAATATAAAGTATAAGAAATGTGAAGAAATAATCTAGGGTAAAGCATGCATTGAACTACTCAACTTTAAACATTCGAGGTCGTTGTGTATCTCTAACAAGTGCACAACAACAGACTCTACGCGCATGACGGTCGCACAGTCTATTTCTCGGTATGATAGATGAAAGAACTAAGAGAAAGCCGTTCTCTTACAATCCCCTCAAGTGTGAGTGGGAGATGTACGTTTGTACACCCTTGTAGGGGATGTACGAGGGAATACGGACCTCGAACGTCGCGTACACGAAGTCGTGTGCAAAGGGAATCTGTTCCCTTACGGAGAGGATCTCTAGATTAGTGGAAAAGTCGCATTATATGTGCATAAGTGCATGCGACATATGGCTAATAAAGGGGGAATATCTTAAGCTTATGTTGTACCATGCATATGGTACAACTTAAGCTTATAATGTGCCATGTATGATGGTACACTTTAGTTAAATTGTTTCAAAGGAACAATTACTCCTAAAATAACTACCTTGGGGGCTATAAATAAGACCCAAGGCTTAGCCATTTAATAACACTTTTGCATGGTATTCTTGCCTTGCATTTCATTCTAGCGAAGCTCTGCCGAAATCCTTCCTCTCTCTTTATCCAAGTTCTTAATCTAAAAGTAGAGATTTAGATTGTGGATTTAGTAGCCTTACTCCGTTCGTGAGAAGACTCGATCCGTCGTGGCGAATCCGAAGGCGAAGTTCCGAGACTACCGTGCCGCATACGCAAGTGTAAGTCTCAACTTTATTTATCGATCCTAACGCTGTTTTGACAGGTTCCAACACCCGGGAGCCGTAGAAACGCCTACCGGCCCCCACTCGCTGTTGGAATCTTGATCGTTGATCTGGACGCTGCCCGAGGATTGGCGAGCATGGAATCTTGACTGGAATCTGGATTTGGAGCGCGTTCTATTTATTCCAACCCCTGGCGTCGCTACCCGACGCCAGTGTAGCTTTCGCGTCGTGTTGAGGTAACGCTTTGCACCCCTAGGACCCCCAACCCATTGCACGTTAATCAAGACTAAAATCAACGTTTTTAAAGTATTTTAAATGTTTTAGAATTTACTAATCAAGATTAATAAAACGGATGTAGGCCGGTGGACTTGTGCACGTAGGATATTGTGATTTTGGACTCGTTGGACGGTGTGCTCAGACGTGATACTTGCAGGCAAGTGAAACTTGCCAACTCTTGTGTAGGGCCATGTTTTTAGGCCACTTCCTTGTTTCCAGCGTAAAAGAGACTAGACAGTGAAATGATAGCTGTCTAGACGCAACTTTAGGGTCTAGCTTGACAACGAAGCTAGATCCATCACCCTGCCATGTCATGCATGCATTGAAATCTGTCACGTTTAAATTCCTTAACTGTACGCACTTTTAACTGCCATGCATTGCATTTTACATGTCATCCAAGTTGATTGTTGCATTCGTAGCACACGCTACAATACTTGTACTTGTACTTCCTTGTCCGGCTAGGTGCACCCCTATGCCATACTTGTTAAAAACACTTCCTGGCTCGTGATCCAGAAGCGAGCATTCCGTGTTCGGGGGTAAGGCCCTGGCTCGATACACGTGGAGGGGTAGGGATAAATGGTCACTTGAGCTTAGGAGTTGGCCCGATCAGCCACTCTAGCCAAAAGGCGGAATCTCTGTGCACAAGGTGCTTACTTTACTTGTCTTGTACTAGTGAGTGTTACTTGTATAACTTGTCATCCATGCCATGTTTAAATGCCATGCCCGTACTTTACTTTACTTTACCTTACTTGTTGCACTCATGCTTTAACTGCCATGTCATTGCATTCATGCTAGAACTGCTAGGTTGCTTACTTTCACTTTCAGTTTCCTTGCACACGTCTCTTGTAGACTTGCTGACATGTGCCCCTTGCTCTTTTGGGTGTCACATGTTAGACCCTGAGCCAGAGACCGTTGCTGAGTACGTGATGTTTTTCTGACGCTGAGCCTGAGTCCATGTCTGCCCAGGAGGAGTTTTGCAGACACCTGTGACCCTTGCTGAGCTTCCTTTTGTTTTAGGTTTTGCTGTTAGTTGTCGGTGCGTGGCACCTTTGTTTTGTACATTGTCCCTTGTTGGCCATGTTTGGGCCCTTAGATTCTTTCTTTCAGCCTGGTGGCTTTTTCTGCGATGTTGGAATTTATATTTATGGATATTCTGAGATTATACTTTTGTCTCAATTCATTATTATTATCGTGTTTCGTTTCACGTTGCAAGGACCTGCAGTTTTAAAGTTGATTGACGCTTATCGGACTTGCAGCTTGCAGCTTCAAGTCTGAGCGGACCTTCTCACGCTTCGCCTCCATATTTTTGGGAAGCGGGGCGTGATAGGTTTTGTTGGTGGCCCATGTAGGTCCAGTCTTGCAATTGCGGATTAACGGAACAACGATAATAACGGAATATCCATTAAATAAATTGCAACATCCGAGTCATAAGCCCTGAGTCTAGTCGTTTTCTTATGACACTAGGTGGTAAGAAGACTTAGTTAGACGTCGGTGTTTGCTAGATAGAGGCCATGATTGCTAGTTAGACTCCCTGCTAGCAATTAATTTAATCGTCGTAGGAGTTACCTTAGTGGTTCTTACCCAGCTCTGACCATATTAGACTTCTAGAATTTCCTTTAGTCGTTCGTTTGGGTTCATCGATTTCGGACCAAGCTGAACGCATTTCATTACCGTCTAGCCCCTTAAAGAGTCTTAGCGCTTAGCTTCTTAATACTTAGTTGGTCGACCGTAGGAGTCTCCCCGTAGACTTTCCTGATTCATATCCTAGGCGTATGTATGTGTGACCATCTGACCATTTTCCTTGCCTCGATTCACGAGATCGCCTCTTGACGATCGTCATCAATTTTTGAACCTCTCCGTTACAAATCTTAAATCTCCTGAAAGTATTTTTCGACTTCCTCCTTTCCGAAGTTTAACCTTGTTCCAAATTTTAATGTATATATACTTATACTTCATCCTCCTTCGTTGATTTAAAATTTTAAAACTTTTGTCGGAATTTTTGAACACTAGCTTATAATATTTTTCCAGCCTATATTTTTCGTACTTATGTAAATGCGTTGTCCCTTCATATATTAATTTTATTCTGAACCGTACTTTTGCTTTGCCCAATTCGATTTATAATTTTCCTTCTTATTTGTGTTATTCGAATGATACGTCGTGTTTACTTTAATATACTTTCAAGTCACATGGAATTTCAGCTTTTAGCAAGTCGGTTTTATGCTCATCGTTTTCGCTATTTCAAAATTTTAAAAATTACTATTCCGGGCCCAGACCCCCCCCCATAGTTTGGTTCTAAAGATTTACTACAGTTTTTGATAATTTCACTACTAAGTTATTATTATCTTTCCGTTCACAATACATACTTTTAGAATAATTTCTAAACTAAATTGAATTTCAATTACTTTTATATCCGTACCAGGTTCGTTGTGCTCGTATGTTAAGAGTTTTGTGTAAACCAGTTTCATTTTTTGGCACATCCTGGTTCTTCTAAAAGTAGCCCAATATTGGTTATTTTTAAAATTTTCCCTAGCTTAAAGATTTGAAAGTATTTAACATGAGTTTAAATTCTCCAGTTCACTTAATTTCATTCTTTGACTTTCAAAACTTTTTGCCAACATTAATTAAATTACTGACGTATAAAATTTTCTAAACCACGTCCTTAATATTCGTGTAAATGATTTTACTTCCTTTATAATGATTTTATATAGATCAATAGACCATTTTCTCCTATTATGAATATTCGACTCAAACTTATTTTGAACAACTCGTTTTATCGATCTCCAAATATTTTTATACCGACGAGAATTCCAAATTTTGAAGTACGACAGTTTTCAAATTTCACGTATTTTAGCTTATGTTATTTATACTATTTCATTTCTCCATCCTATATAAGTATCACTACATCTCCCTTTCCTCTACCTAAGCATTCACAAGTGAATCGCTGCTTCACCTAACCAAGCTGTCCCCTTGTATTCGTCCTATCTGAACTCGTGCTTATCGGTCCTTCCCTCGTCACGCTTCGACCCCTAATCTTCCTCTCGTCACGCTTCGACCCCTAATCTTCCTCTATTGCTTAGGCTCTAGTGCCCGTCAATGTCTGTGTCAACTCTAAGTTGGTTAGTAGGCCCTTGGACCTTGTGATGTAGTCGTAGTGCACGTACCCAAGTTGTGTACGTGGGCTTGAATGAGTATACCCCCATAGTATATTGATATTTGCCTATTGTGTGATATATATATATATATATATATATATATATATATATATATATATATATATATATATATATATATATATATTATACATTTGACAGTGTTTTTTGAATTCTAGGGCTGACTAGGACAAGATAAAGAGTGGCTGAGATTTGATCTTGGTAAATCAATGGTTGAGAATGGATGTTGTGAAAATTTTGGGGGTTAAGTGCTTTGGGAACATAAACTTTGAAATTAGAAGTGCCTTGGGAAAAAGTGTGGAAATTAAATTTGAGTAGAAAAGTGCATTGGGAAAGATTGTGGAGATTAAATTTGGGGGAAAGTGCATTGGAAACTTAAACTTTGAAATTAAAAATTCTTTGGGAAAGATTATGGAGAATCATGCTCCATTAAATTAAACAAAATAAAAAGTTTAGCGTAAAACAATTTAGCGGAACAACAAATTAGCGTAAAAACCCCTGCTATTTGTTGTTCTGACGCCTGCGCCAAAGGCGCCCCGCTAATTTTTTTACGCTAATTTGTTGTCACGCGCCAAAGGCGCGGACGCCAAATTTGTTGTTCGACGTCGAATTTGTTTTTCCGCGCCGAAGGCACCTGCGCCGAATTTGTTGTTCCGTACCGAAGGTGCACGTGCCGCTAAATATTTTACGCTAATTTATTGTTCTGTTAAATTTTGGCTGTGAAAATAATTTTCGGGGAACAAAGATTTCGCGGGGGAAATAACAGAAGGCGCCCCCGCTAAATTATTTTACGCTAATTTGTTGTCCCGTCCCACGCCGAAGGCGGGGACGCCAAATTTGTTGTTCGACGTCAAATTTGTTGTTCCGCATCGAAGGCGCCTGCGCCGAATTTGTTGTTCCGCGCCGAATGTGCCCGTGCCGCTAAATATTTTTACGCTAATTTATTATTATGTTAAATTTTGACTGTTGATATAATTTTATGGGAACAAAGATTTCGCCGGGGAAATAGGTTCGGCGCCCACGCCGAAGGCGCCCGCTAAATTTGTTTATCTGCGTCGAAGGCGCCCGCTAAATTTGTTGTTCTGCGCCAAAGGCGCGGGCGCCAAATTTGTTGTTCGACGCCGAATTTGTTGTTCGACGCCGAAGACGCCCGCGCCGAAGGTGCCCGTGCCACTAAATATTTTTACGTTAATTTATTGTTCTGTTAAATTTTGGCGGTGTAAATAATTTTTCGGGGAACAATGATTTCGCGGGAGAAATGTTAAATGAACCGTGTCCGCGGACACGGGTTATGAGTAGTATATATATATATTATAAAAGAGGGATGTTATCAAGAGAAATTGGATAAGAGATATTGGACAAGAGAAATTGGATAAGAGATATCTATATTATAAAAGAGGGATGTTATCAAGAGAAATTGGATAAGCGATATTGGAAAAGAGAAATTGGACAAGAGATATCTATATTATAAAAGAGGGATGTTATGAAGAGATATTGGAGAAGAGATATTGGACAAGTGAAATTGGAGAAGAGAAATCTATATTATAAAAGAGGGATGTTATCAAGAGAAATTGGACAAGAGATATTGGACAAGAGAAATTGGACAAGAGATATCTATATTATAAAAGAGGGATGTTATCAAGAGAAATTGGATAAGAGATATTGGACAAGAGAAATTGGATAAGAGATATCTATATTATAAAAGAGGGATGTTATCAAGAGATATTGGATAAGAGATATTGGACAAGAGAAATTGGATAAGAGATATCTATATTATAAAAGAGGGATGTTATCAAGAGAAATTGGATAAGAGATATTGGACATGCGAAATTGGATAAGAGAATTTGGATATCTATTATATAAAAGAGGGATGTTATCAAGAGAAATTGAATAAGAGAATTTGGACATGAGAAATTGGATAAGAGAATTTGGATATCTATTATATAAAACAGGGAAATTGGATAAGAGATAATATAAGAGATGAGATTTTGAGAGATAAGAGAGGAGGTGTGAAATTTTGCACATACCACCCCGGTTTTTGCATTTTTGCCCCTGGACCCTCCTCACACACCCACCCACACTTTTTATTCTCCCCCTTCCGACCATTGTTTCCCAGTCATTTGAAGATGTTGAATCTTATCCTACTAAGACAAAGCTTTGTCCTACGTGGCAAGTTTGTCCTAGGTGACAATGACAATTTTGGGGGGGACTTAAATTTTGGAAAAAAACTTAAATTTGGAGGGAAACTTGAAATTTTGTGGGAAAACTTGAAATTTGGGGGAACTTGAAATTTGTGTGGGGGGGGGGAATTTGTGTGGGGGGGAAACTCAGCCATTAAATAAACAGTGCCATATGGGCACGGGTAATGACTAGTGTGTATATATATATATATATATATATATATATATATATATATATATATATATATATATATATACTCGGAGTTATTAGTGATATTATGAAGTGGATTGTGTGATAGTATTTATAGATTTGTGTGTGGTTAGCTATACCATACTAGGGATGCCTATGTATATAAGAGTTAGTGTTGGAATATCTAATGGAGTGTATGTAGTTAGAGATACTTGCAATGGTTGAAATAAAATGATTGGTAAAGCTATGTGTATGTTAGGTGTGATAATAATATGTGTATGTATAGTTAAGTGAGTAGGCCTACTATATGACCTATATGTTTGTACGTGTGAGCATGTGCTCGTGCGTAGTTATGTATTGTGCTTAGAAGTAAGCAGTTATGTTTTGATGCATGAGTATATAGGTGATATACATATGGTAGTAAGATTATAATTTTGATTGGTATTGCTTGCTTTTACGAGATGTTGTATGCGTGCATACCGTGAGGTATACACGACTATTGCACATCTTAATTATGTATGTGTAGATGTGTTAGTATACTAATTATAGGTAGTAGGCTATGGTGTGAACATATAGGTTCCATGTGGGTGACTATACGATGAATGCGTATGAATTAGGGAGTGTATTATAATTATACGTGTGCTAATGTCTGTATTATTATATAGAGTGATTGAACTAGGTGAGTATTACCTGACTAAAAATTAAGTGTGATTGACTTATGGTATGTATATGGTTATATGGGTAGACGTGTATATATTGGAGTGGTAATAGTATAGGTATAAATGTCGTGTTACGTATGTGGAATATTCTGATGTGTGTATTGAGTCTCACTCAAGCTTGAGTGGGTATACTCTAAGTATATTGTGATGTATGTCTGTAGTTTGAATACAGCGATGTTTGATGTACGTATAGTGATAGTATTGTTTGTGCCTGGTTGTGCTACGCACATGATTGTGGGTCGCTACACCAAGTATATAGTCATAGGTGTTGGTCTTGTGGTGTAGTTAATTACTAAGGACTTGCTTGTGTGAACATATGTGTACTAGCTAAACTAGATGAGTAGTTGTGCTAAGTATATAGTGGTGTGATTGGTATGAATGAAATGTTAGCGTGAATGGGTGTGCACCATGCACGGGTAAGTATGTGCTTAGTTATAGTTATTGGTGACTATGATATATGTGGCATGTCGTAAATGCAGTTATAGGACCGTATGTAATGTGAATGTATGGTGAAATATTTGAATGCATTGAATGACTATATATATTGTGAAACTATAGTAGTGGTGAATATATATTAGATATAGTGGAACTGGATTTAATTATGGTATGGTGTGACTACATGTGTTGATGTGTGGTATGGAATGTACACTAGGAAGTATTAGAGGGTAGTATACCCATGTTGGTTTTGTGCATAGGTAGCTATCTATAGGTAGAAGCAATGATTGTATTTGCTAGTGTGAGACCATACCTATGAGTATCTGAAATATTGTTTTGTGATAGGTAAGTAGTAGTTATATAAGGGATGTATGCTTACATATATGATTGAAATACGTGTATGCATTTGACTGACTATGATAGGTATACGTGTATGATGTGCGTGAATATATATATGTATACACGTTGGTAGCGTTAAAGTTTGACTACCTAGTGCATATATAAGCACTTGTAATAGCTATACATGGATTAAATTATAACGTGACATGATTGGGGCAGTTACTAGAACGACTAGATATGATAGAAAGTCCGAGGACGGACTTTATTCTAAGGTGGGGAGGATGTAACGACCACTTTTCGTTGTACGTTGTTCGTGCACGTGCTTTTGACCGTGCACGTATTTGTTTTAGACTTCGTTTGATTTTGAACACTTTGGTGTGATATGTCATTGTGATCGTCTCTGAGAGTATTAAAATTGTGGTGTTAATTAGGAACGTCATTTCACGGGTCGTTCTCCCACGATTTGATCCTATTTGAAGAGACGTCACGATTTTCACTTTTGTCGCTAGACCTTTTAATTTTTAATTTCGTTTCTCGTCGTCGAAATTGTGATCCGTCTTCTCGGTCTTCTTTCTCTCGTCGCCCCGGTCGCCCCGGTATTTATTTCATAATTTTTGAGCTTCGAGTGACCTACCTTCGCTTTTTGCCAGCTTAAATATTATTTTTAACCCTAAGTTGTTTAGGCTTATGACTCTAATAAATTTTATTATAGATTACACCCTTTAAAGCCTTGTCTTAGCCAGCCCATCTTAGCCTAGGCCGTTGGCACCAACATTAGGAGAGAGAGGGAGTAGAATCTTGGGCTTTTGAGAGTTTTACTAACATTTATAATAGCAAATCAACCCGAGTTGAAGCCCACCCACGCTCAGCCAAGCCCATGTTCACAGCACATAGCCTATTAAAATGATCTAGGGTTTAATGCATTCACAGCCAACATGAAACCTGCCGCCTCTTCGTAAAAACTCACGCAAACACCCAAAAACCCGGCCTTTTCACTTGTTCTCCGGCCAAGCATCGTCGCCGGCGACCCCGTCAGCATCCCCGATCCCCCACGTCGCCGCAGGCACCGTACCCTCGCCGTGGATCGCCTAAAACGCAGCAGCAAGCCACTGCACCTTTGCAGCAGCCGCAGTCAGCCCCGCCGGTGCCGTACTCCTTTCTCCGGCCAAGACGACGACGCCCACAACCTCACCTCCCTTCCGCCGACCCCCTTTCTATCTCACGACCGCCGTGGGCTCCCCCTAAGTCGTCGGAATCGCCTTCTGGCCGCTGAAAACCATCGCGACAGCCGCCACCGCCAGAGCTCCGACGCAGGCCGCCGCTCCCCCTCCTCCATGGGTCCCCTCTGACCCCGCTCTGTTGTCTTAGCCCCAGGCCGCAGCAAGCCACGAAACAGCGAGTAATCTCGTTGTTGCACGTGTATTTCGACGTACCGACGCATCGCCACGTTCTCACCGCATTCCCTCGCTATTGGAGACTTCCGGCAGTCCCCTACTACTCCTAAGGGTGTGTACCAATGTCACGAACGTCTCCACAAATGCTCAACGTCGTAGACTTTGCGTGCGACAAGCCGTCCGTCCCGGTTGGTTGATACGGCTTCCCGGGAGCCGTAGAAATGCCTACCAGCCCCCACTCGCTGTTAGAATCTTGATCGTTGATCTGGACGCTGCCCGAGGATTGGCGAGCATGGAATCTTGACTGGAATCTGGATTTGGAGCGCGTTCTATTTATTCCAACCCCTGGCGTCGCTACCCGACGCCAGTGTAGCTTTCGCGTCGTGTTGAGGTAACGCTTTGTACCCCTAGGACCCCCAACCCATTGCACGTTAATCAAGACTAAAATCAACGTTTTTAAAGTATTTTAAATGTTTTAGAATTCACTAATCAAGATTAATAAAACGGATGTAGGCCGGTGGACTTGTGCACGTAGGATATTATGATTTTGGACTCGTTGGACGGTGTGCTCAGACGTGATACTTTCAGGCAAGTGAAACTTGCCAACTCTTGTGTAGGGCCATGTTTTAGGCCACTTCCTTATTTCCAGCGTAAAAGAGACTAGACAGTGAAATGATAGCTGTCTAGACGCAACTTTAGGGTCTAGCTTGACAACGAAGCTAAATCCGTCACCCTGTCATGTCATGCATGCATTGATATCTGTCACGTTTAAATTCCTTAACTGTACGCACTTTTAATTGCCATGCATTGCATTTTACATGTCATCCAAGTTGATTGTTGCATTCGTAGCACACGCTACAATTCTTGTACTTGTACTTCCTTGTCCGGCTAGGTGCACCCCTATGCCATACTTGTTAAAAACACTTCCTGGCTCATGATCCAGAAGCGAGCATTCCGTGTTCGGTGGTAAGGCCCTGGCTCGATACACGTGGAGGGGTAGGGATAAACGGTCACTTGAGCTTAGGAGTTGGCCCGATCAGCCACTCTAGCCAAAAGGCGGAATCTCTGTGCACGAGGTGCTTACTTTACTTGTCTTGTACTAGTGAGTGTTACTTGTATAACTTGTCATCCATGCCATGTTTAAATGTCATGCCCGTACTTTACTTTACTTTACCTTACTTGTTGCACTCATGCTTTAACTGCCATGTCATTGCATTCATGCTAGAACTGCTAGGTTGCTTACTTTCACTTTCAGTTTCCTTGCACACGTCTCTTGTAGACTTGCTGACATGTGCCCCTTGCTCTTTTGGGTGTCACATGTTAGACCCTGAGCCAGAGACCGTTGCTGAGTACGTGATGTTTTGCTGACGCTGAGCCTGAGTCCATGTCTGCCCAGGAGGAGTTTTGCAGACACCTGTGACCCTTGCTGAGCTTCCTTTTGTTTTAGGTTTTGCTGTTAGTTGTCGGTGCGTGGCACCTTTGTTTTGTACGTTGTCCCTTGTTGGCCATGTTTGGGCCCTTAGATTCTTTCTTTCAGCCTGGTGGCTTTTTCTGCGATGTTGGAATTTATATTTATGGATATTCTGAGATTATACTTTTGTCTCAATTCATTATTATTATCTTGTTTCGTTTCGCGTTGCAAGGACCTGTAGTTTTAAAGTTGATTGACGCTTATCGGACTTGCAGCTTGCAGCTTCAAGTCTGAGCGGACCTTTTGACGCTTCACCTCCATATTTTTGGGAAGCGGGGCGTGACACCAATCCAGGGCAAGCACACTGGAAAGCGGTTAAGAGGATAATGCGGTAGCTTAAAGGGACTGCGGACTATGCTTTATGCTATCAAGGAGATGCCTTGAGGCTCGAAGGCTACACTGATGCTGATTGGGCGGGTGATCTCGATGAGCGACGATCGACCTCAGGATATGTTTTTCTACTCGGATCTGGTGCAATATCCTGGAGTAGCATGAAGCAATCCTGCATCGCACTTTCAATTATGGAAGCCGAATTTGTGGCATTTAGCATGGCGGTCCAAGAAGCTGTTTGGCTTATGAGGTTCTTTGACAGGCTAATTGATGCAAGTGACTCAGGTGCTGTACCAATATACAGTGACAGTCAAGCATCTATAGCATATGTTAAAGATCCAAAATTCCATTGTAAGACCAAACACATTGATATCCGCTATAAATTTGCAAAAGACTATGATAAGAACAAGAAGGTAGACATTAGGTACATATCTACGCATGAGATGATAGCGGATCCGCTTACGAAGGCGATCCCCAGAGATGTGTTTTACAAACACTTATAATCTCAAGGATTGCGTAAGATTGTATCAATGTATATTCCCATGTCTATGAAAGATCAAATTTAATAAAAGAATAAGTTCTTTTCGACATTGCATATGAGTTTCTTGAAAATGTTTGTGTACATTTCTTTTAAAATCTCAGCTATATTTTCTAGTATGTCGGACAGATTGAGGTTGGCTCTCTCACATGAGCAACCGCCTTTATTCTATCAGACGGATAAGAAAATGATGAGACCTGTTTAAAGTCAAAATCGTCAGACGGATGATTTAGAGTCATGACTTAAACAAAATGGTCGTATGAAAGATCAGCATCATATGGATGCTTACAAAAGATCCAAGAGGATTTTTAAATCTTATCTGTCTTATGCGGGATATGGGTCCAGGAGATTAATGAGTAGTAAAAGGGACTCAAAGTCAGACATTGTGGTGTCTGATCATCATCCTTACAACATCATTAAGACATACGCTCACTGGGAAAGGAGTGATGTTGTAATACGTATTCATACTACGTATGCATTTGACCATTGGGTTAGAATAGTAATTGTGTTTACTATTATGTGGGACCCAAAGACCACATGGGTCTTAAACTTCTTACCCTTATGGACTCTAATTGGTTCCTTTAGATTTGACTGGGTGATCGCTGTCTTATCATGTTGCTTATGGACTATGGTCAATTCGGTCCGGCGGGGCATGTTAGAAAAACGAGTCAAGTCAAGATCGAAAGGATCGCAAGAAGAGGAAGATTAATTTCATATTCACATTTGGACTTTAGAGATTCAAAGCTGGCCAGCCAATTGTAATCCAGATGGGATTCAATTGTTGAATATAAAGTATAAGAAATGTGAAGAAATAATCTCGGGTAAAGCATGCGTTGATCTACTCAACTTTGCACCCCAAGGAGTGTTGTGTATCTCTAACAAGTGCACAACAGCGGACTCTATACACATGACGGTCACACAGTATATTTCTCAGTATGATAAACAGAAGAACTAAAGGAAAAGATGTTTTCTTACAATCCCCTCAAGTGTGAGTGGGAGATGTTGGATATGGACGACATGTATACACCCATGAGGGGATGTATGAGGGTCTATGGACCTCAGATGTCGCGTGCATGAAAGCATGTGCGAAGGGAACCTTTTCATGTGTGAAAAGGACCACTCGATAAGTGGAAAAAGTCACTTTATAAGTGCATAAAGGCACTTGATAAGTGCATAAGGAAGAGGATAAGGAATGGTGTTAATATAGGCTAATAAGCTTATAAGTAGTTATTTCCTACAATAACTACCCCCTTGGCCTATAAATAGGACCCAAGGGTAAGGCTTTTAAGGCTAATCATTCATGCCATAAGTTTGCATAAGGCAACTTATTTTTCCTCTTCTCCCTTCCATTAAGTTCTTCTTCCAAAGAGAGATTTAGACGGTGAAACGCTGCTTTGATCCTCTGTGACAAAGTACCGACTGTTGTGGCGAATCCAAGGGCGAAGTTCAGAGACTATAGAGAAGCGTACGCTAACGTAAGTCTCTTCTCTCTTTCGATCCTCTATCATCTAATGATGGGATCCTTCACATCTTGTCATGTATATTGATCTTGTTGTCATTTCGTACCTCATAAGACATTAAGGTACCCATTAGTTGAACAACAGTATATTTGGACATATCATTACCTTCTTCGATAGCATAAGTTCGCTTTTCCCAACTCGAATGAAGTCCGTCAATGATCTTTGTGACTTTCTCTTCTTGGGTATAGGTCTTCCCAGGGGGCTTCCAACTCGTTGGTTATATCCATGAAGAGAGCATAGTACTCCTTAATTCTTTCACCCTGTTCCATGTGAAATAACTCGAATTCTTTGTTAGCAACAGTGAGTTTCGAGTGTTTTACCCTGATCGTTCCCTCGTGTAAGATGAGGAGTTGGTTCCAAATCTGATAAGCACTCTTACAGGTACATATCTTGTTGAAGTCTTCAGGCTCCAATGCACATTGTAAGGCATTCATTGCCTTGGCATTGCTCACCTCCGCGGAGACCTCCGCGGCTGTCCACTGTGTGAAGTCTTCTTCAGTGGGCTCAACGTACTCTGTTAACGTGGCTCTCCAAAGTGACGCGCTCCGGAGGAAGGTCTCCATCCGACATTTTGGTACCGTTGAAATGAGAAGGCCTGGTTGAGGAGTATCCTTCGACCACGGAAGAGGCACATTCACGATTCTTATAGGAGCTGTAGTCGGGTGGTGGTCGAACGGCCTTGTTGTCGTTGTTTGTTATAGCTATGAACTTGGCTCTGATACCTAATGTAATGCCCTGGAAGCTACTGCACAAGTACTAGAGGGGGGTGAATAGTACTTTAAAATAATAAAGAGTATAATTCCTAATTATTGTGCAATCACAAACACAAACAACTATGCGGAATAAGTAAGAATAACAAGAGAATTCCAACGCAAACAAACGAAGTAATGGGTTCGGATCGACCCAAGTCTCCCCGACTTGTTCCCGGTGATCCTACGTCCTTGGCACCCAGATCCCTTCTGGCTACTTGAGTTAGAATCCACTAACTCAAGGTTTCACTAAGAAACTTCTTGTAGAAACTTCTACAAGACAAATCGTTACAACAAACGAATCATGACTCCCACAAACCGGGAACACGAACTTCTCTCACAAACCGAGAGATAAACTTATAATAAAGAGTTTAAATGAAATAAACAAAACTCACCATAAATTCCTATGCCTTGAGATACTTACAAATTTAGGGCAAGGAAGGAAGATGGAGAAAAGTTCACGAAAGACGATTACAATCCTAGCAACAACGGGATGAGCAGTTGGAGACGGCTATGATGAAGATCTTGATCATGTTTCAATTTTACAGAAGAATGATCACACAACGCTCAAGATCTGAAAATCTCTTTAGAGAAATTAGGTCACTAAAGAGAGAGAGAGAGAGAGATTTTTCGAGAGAGAGAGCTTCTAAATTGATAATCGATTGAATGAATACTCAGATCTGAAATCTCTCTGATATTAGACAAATTTCCATGTTTGAAACGAATCAAACACATATGGAAAGAATCAAAACAGATCAAGAAAAATCGCAGAAATAAAATCTCCAACGGCTGGAAAATTAAAACAGCTTAATCGGTCTAAGAAGGATCACTGACCGATTAGTTTGGGAACTAGTCGGTCGGTGAACCTTCTTGGACCGACTAGAAGGTTGACAGAGAAATGAGAAAAATCCAAGGAGAAAACTAGTCCGTCTAAGAATAAACACCAACCGACTAGTTTGACAACTAGTCGGTCGGTGAACCTTCTTGGACCGACTAATTGGTCAACAGTAACTAGGCTGAAATACACAAGGATGACTAGTCGGTTCAAGAAGAATTTCCAACCGATTAGATTGTCATCTAGTCGGTTGGTTCTTCTACTTGAACCAACTAAGATGCACACAAAGCCATGAGAAGAAGCGATAAGCTACGGAATACTTTCTAATGGCTTCTAAGGCAATCCTAGAGATAAAATAGGGTAGACAAGAGGATCACTAGGTAAGTACTACTCAAGGCTTAACATTCTAGAAGACAATAATAGTAAACATGACAAACCGTCTTCAAAAGCTTCAACATGTAGAATCTGAATCCCTTGACTTCATTAATAACTCCTTGAGCTTCAACAAAGCTTCAGGCACAACGATCACGCGCTCTAAAGAAGTCTTGGAACGTCGCTTGAGATCTACAAAGTAATTTGGCGATGATCTTCATAACTGCACTCAAAGAGAATTAGTACCCGATATTTATGTTTGTTCATCATCAAAACCAAATCAGAGGAATCAATACTTAACAGTTATGACATAACACACTAAAACAAACACAACCAATCCCTTCAAAAATACACCCAGATCATTACATACATATACCCGTACAATAACATATGTATCCATAAACATGTACACCTATACATGCTCGCAAATATACATCTAATCATATGCATGGCACATAGATTTCTACCTACACACATAGATCACCATAGACAAACATAACCACTACGCTTAGTCTACAGTGCCCACTCATACCTGAGTAGTACGTAGAGGCTTACACACATAATATACCTTTAGCACACGCTAGGTATATACATACTACATAGCCTTACTATAATATTCAGTTATAGGTCCACCCTCTACAATCACATACACTACACAATATCAACATACCGACCCATACTCATACAACTATCTAGAATAGCAGCTATGGCTATAAACTTAGCGGCAACAGCACATACGTGCATATCACAGAAATCTACTTGACGATAAATATGGTAGATCTACTGATAAACACATAAGCATACATCATACATACATACGTACGTACATACATACACATATGTGTCGTCACACATATCAATATACACAAGTATCCATATGATGGTACATCCCTCCACTCACGGGTAAGCACATCCACTTACGACCAGACATGCAACCATATACATCTTCCATATATATATCAAACACAAACTTTAATACACCTAGGGCATGCCCACTCATACTTGAGTGGAACACAAGGATCCACACATGAATCTACATAATCAGTAGGTACATATATACTCCATACTACAAATATAGATGACACACGATATCTATACATCGCTTAGAGTTCAATAAACTATATAGTTCTAGGATGCGCACTACTCATAGGTTACCATGTATTAACATATATACGCATGCACCACTATACTCAGATATACAATCATGTATATCTCCTAGTATCCATCCAACATTCACAGATGTATCTTCACACGAGGTCTACTATATCAATATCAATACACATAGATAACCATACAAAAGTATATTCATCCATACACAGGTGTAAGCGTACCAGCTTTTACACCATACATGTATCATAATCTCATCACATATATCAACACATGACACTAATACTCTTAAGACATATCCACACATACATGTGTGGAACTCAAAGATCCATACATGCATCTGTACACTCTACATGTGCATACATCACATACAGTATATAGCCACTACATAGTGCATCTATACGCTACATGCACCTTAATCAAGTATATAACTCAATTTTACACACTACTCATAAGTTAACCATCTATTAACACATATACTTCAAATACAATCACCTAGCTTTATAACCATTCGTACCTATACCATAGCCATATGCACATGAGTATATCATCTCAATATGATCAATAAGCCATTTTCAACACTTATAGAGCAATAGACGCATATGTACACATACATACACACATAGAAATGTACACACATTCTTACTCAATCAACACTTTAGTGTCTACCCTCAGGGCTATATACCTCAAGCTTCTGATATCAGGGTTCTATCTTAAGGCAGAACTCCTACCCATCTTAAGACCAAAATACCCTCGGAACACTACACTGACTACCCTTTACAGCCGCAGTGCGGTGACATGCACGGGCCACTACATGTAATGTCCCGCTCCCCATGATACCCGGGAAGTACATCCCAGGTTTTCCCAGACCAGCGACTGTCACGAAGGGAGAAAAGAAAGAAATTTGAAAACGAGAGAGTAAACTATCTGCAGGTCCACTGCACACTGCTGGGATAGTACCTGTAATGTTTCAAAAAAACAACCAAACAACCAACAACATAAACACAGAAAGTAACATTGAGGGAAACTGTACAACAATTAAACCCAAAGAAAAGTCTGATTTCTTATACATCATCCATCTGTACATACATCCATCATTATCATCTCGTCATTACCCAAATAAAACCCCAAAGTACAAACACTCTCTCCTCTGCTCTCTCCACCCAATCATACAACTCCACAAGCCCAACTTCTCACCAACTCCATCTGCTACCAACTCCAACACCTGAACACCTAAAAAGTCAACGATGGGGCATGTCAACGCGTGACCCAGTAGGATATCCAACTCCACCCCCAAATGCCACTACTAAATGAAACTACGGCATAAGGATGATGCATTGCAACATGACATGTCATGTCATGAACATAGTGCTAATGGTAAACACAACCATAAGAAAGGGTACATGGGGGAGGGTTACGATAATAATAGTAACAACAATGAATGCTTGCTAAGGAAGTAAAACAATTAAGCTACAATTACGAACGCACTAAATGGCATAAAAGAGTAAATCCATCAATTTATTGGTTAGCGGTTTGGAACCCTGAATAGTCCGCAGCGTATCAGGACCTGGACCTCACCTCAGGTGGGTGGCTCTCCAACTACCCCACCAGTGGTACACGAGCACGGATGAATTTTTATGGGGCCTCACAAACTCCGCCTTTACTCTAGTGGGCGTCAGATAGAATCAACACACATCATTACTTGGTACATTGCCATGTGGGCATCACATATCTCATCAAATCTTGCCAGTGGAACACTCACATTGGGGTATACCTCCCAAGTCCACTCCTGATACCTACGTACTACCCAGGCCTCCCCCCCACCCGGTGTCACCATGTTAGCGTGGACTAAATCATTCTAGATACATCCTCAATCTCATGACTTTCCATTCTATCTCAAGATATCATTTCTGCCCATTTATCAAAATATCACATTTTTTCATTGCTCAATGTCAGATCTCATGTTTTCATAGAATTACGACATTATTGAAATACCATGCTACATTAAAGCAACCCATGCAAGTTCATAATACCATGTGAACATGAATAAAGAGAAGTAATATAATCAAGGATGAGATAAGAAAGGCCATAAACATAAGCTTAAACATGAGTCATTCATAATTTAAGAGGAGGAAGTCATAGAAATCTATAACAATAGCAAACCCCCACTCATTTGCAATTCTAGTTTTCTGGAAACAGCAAAACTGTCAACTTCGAAGGCTGTTTCATCCAAACTTTTGAACCAAACATAATTTTTTCTCACATTGGAAGTTGTAGATATGGCAGTGCTGGATTCACATATAAATTTTCATGCAGAGATATAAACTAGGTGATTTATGGTGAATTGTTTGGTGATACCTATCAAAACAGTTTTCCAGAAAGATTCTAAGAGCTGTAACTATTGCTATTTTAAGTCATGCTGCCGTTGGAATCTCGAAACCATGGCCTAGGGAAAAGTTGTAGAGCATGTTAGTATCTTTACAACGAGACCAAGAACACCAATTTTTATAGAGTGTGCAGGGACTGATTTCTGTTTTGTCAAACTGTGTCCAGACTGGATAAAATTCACACATGTTGTAAGGAGAGAATTTTTACCCCAATTCCAAACCGAATTAACATAAATGCTCAGCATGAAAGTTAGAGATAATAGTCTAATTGTTAGCCATAAAATTTTCAGAATCTTAGCAGTACTAGTTTAAGAGATTAAAACCAAACAATGAGTATGACCTTCTGTCCCAATTTCAAGCAACACCAAAGAAGCAACCACACACCATTAAGCATGGATTAAACTAATTAATGAAGCATGTCATGCAAGGAAACTAGGTGGAGATGAAATCCTACCACTTAGGTGATGAGAGACAAGGGGATAGCCATTGACCCTATGGCTCCTCCTTCTTCAAGTCCTTCTCCTTCTCTTTCTCTTCTCTTCTTCTCTTTTGATTTTTCCTTTTCTTTTCTTTTTTCCTTTGTTTTCCTTTTCTTTCTCTTTTTTCTTTTTTTGTGTGGTTCGGCCCCAAATAGAATGGAGGAGAGAGCTTTGAAAATTGAAAAGAAAAAGAAAAGAAGGAGAAATATGAAAAAGAATTCAGAAGTGTGTAAAGAAAATATCTCTTCTCAAAAGCCCCTTATTTACAAGTTTGCCATTATACAAACTCTCTTCTTAATTGCCCTCCATTTTTGGATATTATTTACAACCCATGCCATTGCACAAAGCCCTTTAGTAAAAAGCCCTCTAACTTGGGGTGGTTATTACAATGATGCCATTAGTATGCACACACTCTCTTACCATATACACACCCCTTAGCTAATTACTAATTAGTAATAACCCATTACTAACCCAACACCCCATTACTAAACACACACACCCCCCAATTAATAACAAGAATGCCAATCACTCAAGCATATAGCAATGAAAACATACTTCACATTAGTACTCAAATATACCACATTACTATATAACTAGGCACTACTATATCTACTATATTACATTATGCACCACACTACAAAGGGACCAATATCACCAAATCCCTACACATATCATTACACCACATGAGATACAAACATAGACATACTATAACACATCAATGTAGCTAGACGTGCACCGAAATAGGCATCCATAGGCAACCAATATAGTAGTTACTGTACACACTTTAATACTTCTATACACACTACAAATGTATATCACTACTCACAGTCATGTATCATAATACACTATATAATACATTATTATTACCATGTTACTCCATCAAACATTTTGTAACTATACACATACTATGTACACAGATACATATAATTCAGCACATGCCTGCTCATGCTTGGGCTCATGCCCACACATGCAAATATACAATTATGGTACACAACATGGCATAGCCAAATCTTGTCAACACAGATGTTGTGTAAGAAATGTAAACATGTAATTACAAATGACATGAACCATATCATGAAGCATACACATGCCATAACCAATGTTATGACAGTAGACATAGCATGAAACATACACATGTCATAACTGACGTTATGACATAACACACTAAAACATGCACAACCAGTACCTTCAAATATACACCCACATCATTACACACATATACCCATACAACAACATTTGTACCCACAAACATGTACACCCGTACATGCTCACAACTATACATCTAATCATATGCATGACACGTAGATCACTACCTACACACATAGATCACCATAGGCAAACATAACCACTACGCTTACTCTAGCGTGCTCACTCATACCTGAGTAGTGCGCAGAGGGTCGCACACATAATATACCTATAGCACACGCTAGGTATATACATACTACAAGCATGAGTAAAGTGAAGTAATATTAGCAAGAATGAGATAAGCAAGGCCATAAAAATAAGCTTAAACATGAGTCATTCATAATCTGAGAGGAGGAAGTCATAGAAATCCATAACAATAGCTAATTCCCACTCATTTGCAACTCTAGTTTTCTGGAAACAGCAGAACAGTCAGCTTCGGAGACTGTTTTCTCCAAACCTTTGAACCAAACATAAATTTTTCTCCCAGTGGAAGTTGTAGATATGGTAGTGCTGGATTCACATATAAAATATCATGCAGAAATATGAACTAGGTAATTTATGGTGAATTGTTTGGTGATACCTATCAAAACTGTTTTCAAGACAGATTCTAAGAGCTGTAACAATTGCTATTTTAAGTCATGCTGCAGTTGGAATCTCAAAAACATGGCCTAGAGGAAAGTTGTAGAACAGGTTGTTATCTTTACAACGAGACCAAGAACACCAATCTTTATGGAGTGTGCAGTGACTGATCTCTGTTTTGCCAAATGTGTCTAGACTGTATAAGATTTAGACATGTTGCAAGGAGAGGCTTTTTACACTAAATTTCAATCCAAATTAACAAAAGTACTCAGCATGAAAGTTGGAGATAATAGTCCAATTGTTAGCCATAAAATTTTCAGACTCTTGGCAGTAATAGTTTAAGAGATTAAAACCAAACAATGAGTATGACCTTCTGTCCCAATTTCCTGCAACACCAAAGAAGCAACCACACACCATTAAGCATGGATTAAGCTAATTAATCAAGCATGGCATGCAAGGACACTAGGTGGAGATGAAACCCTACCACTTAGGTGATGAGAGACAAGGGGGTAGCCCTTGGCCCTATGGCTCCTCCTCCTTCAAGTCATTCTCTTTCTATTTCTCTTTCTCTTCTTCTCCTTTGATTTTTCCTTTTTCCTTTCTTTTTCCTTTCTTTTCCTTTTCTTTATCTTTTTTTCATTTTTTTTGTGTGGTTCGGCCCCAAATAGAATGGAGGAGAGAGCTTTGAAATTGAAAAGAAAAAGAAAAGAAGGAAGAAGAAAGATGTAAAAGAATTAAGAAGTGTGTAAAGAAAATATCTCTTCCCAAAGCCCCTTATTTACTAGTTTGCCATTATACAAACTCTCTTCATAATTGCCCTCCATTTGATGTATATTATTTACAACGCATGCCATTGCACAAAGTGTTGGATATTGGACTCACCGGATTTGGTTTTGGATGATGAACAAACATAAATATGTCGTGAACTAACACTTTGTGGGCGTAGTTATGGAGATCGTCGCCAAATTTATATGAACATCCAAAGCGACATCTCAAGACTTCTCAAAGCACGTGATCGTATGCCTAAAGCTTCGTTGAAGCTTATGGACCTTTTTAGAAGTCATGAAGATTCGATTGAAGCTTTTGAAGACGGTATCGTCAAGTTTTATTTATAGTCTTTAAGCTTCTTTCATAGAATGTTAAGCCTTGAGTAGGTCTTACGGTTTAAATCTTCATAACGCTCATATCGTAGCTCTAGGATCTTAGTTGAAGTCCATACAAACTTTCCCGAAGCTTCGCGCTTCGATTCACGACTTATTGTGCATGTTAGTTGGTTCAAGAAGAAGAACTGACCGACTAGATGGTGATCTAGTCGGTCGACAAAGCTTCTTGGACCGACTAGTTTCAGTCAGTCATTTCCAAGCTCGTTACTGTTTACAGTTAGTCGGTCTACGTTGACTCACCGACCGACTAGTTTGTGAACTAGTCAGTCAGTGATGCTTTTGTGACCGACTAGTTGAGCTTTCTCTATACATGCAACTTTGAGCCTGAGCTACTGTTTATCATTAGTCGGTCTGTGTTCATTGATCGACCGACTAGTTGATGAACTAGTCGGTCAACTTTCCTTCTTGGACCGACTAGTTGAGTGTTACTGTACATGACAATTTTCACTTGACTTACTGTTGTTAGTCGGTCTATGCACATTTGGTGACCGACTAGTTGATGAACTAGTCGGTCAACATTTGTTCTTGGACCGACTAATTCAATTTGCTCTCAGACTATTTGTTTTTCTCTTAGTCGGTCTCAGTTGAGTAACCGACCGACTAGTTGTGAAACTAGTCGGTCAGCTACTCTTCTTGGACCGACTAGTTCCTTTTGTCTGTGCTTCGACCTTTTCCCTGTTCTCTCATTAGTCGGTCTATGTTAATGGTCGACCGACTAGTTGATGAACTAGTCGGTCGGTGGTTGTTCTTTGACCGACTAGTTGGGTTCAGAAAAGAGCCGTTGGAGCATTAATTGAAACGTTTTTCTTTCTCTCTCCTCTAACTTATAAATACTTGATGGGCTGCATTCATTGCAGTCAAAGCTGATATTATTGCAAGTTTAGAGATCAAGAGAAATCATTCCAAGCTCATTCAAAGCTCTTTCATTCCATTCAATAATCTCTCCCCACTCTTACTTCTAAAGAGAGATTCATTGAGTGTGAAGCCTTCCAAGCCAAGTGCTTGATCCTAGGTCACCAACATCCCCATAGCTCTACATCGGTGATCTACATCTTGGAGCTAGGGTTTGGTGCCACTTCTTCTTCCTCAAAATCATCTTTGCCCTAATTCGTAAGCATTACTCAAGGCATAGGTATTTTGTCGGTAAGAAGTTCTATTTCATTTACTTTCATATTGTAAGTTTCACTCTCGGTTGTGAGAGTGTGGTTGTGATCCCGGGTTGTGGGAGTCACAAATTACTTTGTGTATGATTTGACTTGTGAAGGTTTTTCGCAAGTATTTCATAGTGGAAATCTTGAGTTAGGGTTTCTAACTCGAGTATCCGGAGGGGATCCGGGTGGTTGGGACGTAGGATCACCGGGAACAAGTCGGGGAGACTTGGGTGGATCCGAACCCAGTAATATTGCTTGTTTACGATTGATTCTATTTGTTGTCGATTATTTACTATTCCGCATCCGCATTATTTGGTAGAGTTTGCATGTAATTAGGAATTAGCCTCTTAATTATTTTAAAGTACTATTCACCCCCCCTCTAGTACTTGTGCAGTAGCTTAGCAGGGCATTACACAAAGCCCTTTAGTAAATAGCCCTCTAACTTGGGGTGGTATGCCATTAGTATGCTCAAAACTCTCTTACCATATACACACCCATTAGCTAATTACAATAACCCATTACTAACCCAACACCCCATTACTAAACACACACACACCCTAATTAATAACAAGAATCCCACTCACTCAAGCATGTAGCAATGAAAAAATACTTTACATTAGTACTCAAATATACCACATTACTCTATAACTAGGCACTACTATAGCTACTACATTACTTTATGCACCACGCTACATTGGGACCAATATCACCAAATCCCTATACATATCATTACACCACATGAGATACAACTATAGACATACCATAACACATCCATGTAGCTAGACATGCACCAAAATAGGCATCCATAGGCAACCAATATAGTAGTTACTATACACACTACAATACTTCTATACACACTACAAACGTATCCAAGCATTCATACACTATAGAGTAAACAAAATTACACTATGTATCAGGCAAAGATATAGGCCCTAGTGTATATGACACTATGGGTCATTACAAAAGCAAATATCAAGCACTTGGTCATCCACACTTGCATGCCTTCTTCATCAAATTGGTAAGATCATTTCAAGGCATATGTAATTGTTTGTTCGTTTCATCTTTTGTGAAACCCCCTAATTCTCTTTGTGGGAATTAGTAACCCTAGCTTTCTGTGTGAGAGCTAGTTACTCTCTGTGTAAGAGTATAACCTTCTGTGTGATGATTGGTTGTGATCCCTCTTTGTGAGAGTTTGAGTTTCTCTGAGTGAGAGCAAGGATATCTCTTGTGGGAATCCAAAATCCTCTGTGTGAGGTATCTCTGTGTGAGATTGTATTCACTTCTCTTTGTGGGAATTATAGTGGATATTGGTGTGGCTGGACGTACCCATGTTTGGAGAACCAGGGTAAAATCCTTGTGTTTTGCATTTGATGTTATTGAAGATGCTCTTTAATTTCCGCTGCTTAGTGTGCATTAATTTTAGTAACTTTTAATTAAGCACTTTGCTTGCCTTTACACTATTCACCCCCCTCTAGTGTTTGTGTAGCCCCGTAGGGTCCTAACAATTTGCCCTAGAGATTGCCTTATAGGATTGATTAGGGTCTGTTGGATGCAACGATCTAGGATCTCTAGTTTGATGATGACAAACGTGCGTTGCTATTTAACGTGTGTGCTTAGTGTGTTTTCAGTGAGGGAGATGACTTAGTCAATTGTTAGCAAATGGACTTGGTCAAAGTGCCATACACAAAATCAAATTGCACTTGGTCCAATATGTAAAGAGATGGAGTCTCATCAATTAGAGATTTGGTCAAGATCCTATTCCTAATCATCTTCAAAACAAATTCTACTAAATCCTCACTTAAAGATTCTCTCTAATCCTACCACATGGCCAAACTCCATTGAAACCAAGTTACGCAACCTAATGCCAAAAATCCCAAACAACATCTCCTAGCCTATATATACTCCTCCTAAAAGTACCATAAGAGTGTGACAAACAAAAAGGACATGTCCAATTTTTATCACCAAAGCCCCCAAAACCCTAGGGCATACTCTCCTTAGCCGCATCCTTCCAACCCTAACCCTACCCTATATAAGAGTGCGCCAACCAAGGGCAATAGAGGGTGGTCACAAAAACTTCTCCAAGCAAAGGGTGGCTGCCAATAGATCATCATGTAAGCCCCTACAACTCACGGCAAAGCCATCATCAAGCTACAACCAAAGCCATCTTCTTCAAGCTCATCTTCAACCTCTACTTGCCAAAGCCCTACTACACATCATCATCTTTCTCCCAAGACCTACAAGTTATCATCATCAAGGGAGAAGGCACTCACGCAAGGGGTTCTTGTACCAAATAAGAGACAACATCAATCCACGCATCCAAGGCTACGTCGACCCATTGGAGAAGTCGACACGAAGCTGTCACCTACCTCGCCGCCGTGAGTTGCTGCAGGAAAGATTGTCTTCGTCGAGAGCTCCCGTTGCCGAAGTAGAACTCGTCGAATTCGAAGAAGACGAGAGCCTATCGCCAGAGTTGTCATTACCCTCGGAGAAGTTCGAAGCCAAAACCCACGCAAAGTCGATGCAGCATGCCGTCGAAGTCACCAACGCTCGCCTAAGTCGAACTCTCGCTGTCGCTGCTGCACGTCGAGGTCGAGCTGCTGTCGTCGTGATCTCCTCGCCATATGTTCAACCTTCCTTGTTTTCGTGGTCGAAGACCACTGTTGAATCATTATCGCTGAGCTCGAAACCCACGTACGCAATTGCTGTCATCGGAGAAGTCGAGAGCCTCGGGTTGCCGTCGGAGGAGCAGCTGTCGAAGAAGAAGCAGTCGGAGTTGAGGAGCAGTCGAAGAAACACAACAACGTCGAGTCACTCATCGGAGTTGAGTCGCTGCAGGACTCTAGATGCCGCCGTCGAAGTTGGGACGCTCGGAGACGTCGGACGACGAAGGTCGAGAGCACTGCATGCCCTAGATCGAGTCGATGGCAGATAAGAAAGAAGCGAACGAAAAGAAACGAGATGACATGGATTAAGTGGATTTGCTGTGCGCATAGATCGAGTTAATTTATGTTTGAACCGGATTGCTATATGCACAGACTAGAGTGCTTTCAAAGATTGACGAGCCACAGATTGAGATACAGACGTCAGATCGAGACACCGTTTGCGTCAGACTGGAGCTGACGACGTGCTAATTGACAGAGATGACTACACGAACATGAACTGAGCATTTCTAAACTCTTTACTCCTTATATTCATGTATTAGTGTAACGATCTCTGTAGGAAAAACTTTACCGCTATTTGTGTTATTTTGGGACTTGTCTGGTTGGGGCTAGACAATAGGGTCTTGACGTGTTGTTGCAGTCAAGATACGTATTTACTAGGTTGATAGGGTTCTGTACTTTGTTGAGTGTGATATAGTCTAGGTGGGGAGTTGGAGCTAGGACCCCATTGTAGGTGTACAGCAGGAACTTATTATTGCTAGTATTTGCTGGGGGCTGGACGTAGGTCGTTGATGCGACCGAACCAGGGTAAATCTGTGCGTACTCTGTGATTGTCTCTTATTTACTCTGCTTGTGATTTTAACTGAGTGTGATTTCTCGTAGGTAGCGCGAGAATTTTGTATTAGCCTATTCACCCTCTCCCCTTCTAGGCTAGGATCCAGATCTAACAAGTGGTATCGGAGAAGGTTTTTGGATCTAGCCTAGAATTGACCATGAATCGCATTGATAGTGCTTTTGCTGATGGTCAGTCCATATCTCGTCCCCCTAGATTTAATGGAGTAGATTATGCTTATTGGAAAAATCGTACGATAATCCACTTAATTTCTATTGACTATAAAGCTTGGTAAATTGTTGAAAAAGGCTATAAACCATCTGTCATTAAAATTGAAAATGTTGAGATGATTAAACTTGATGATAAATGTGATGAAAATGATTGGAGACTTTATTCTCTTAATGCTAAATCTATGAATGCTCTCATTTGTTCATTAGATAAATCTGAATTCATTCGTATCTCACATTGTCTAACTGCGCAGGAAATATGGCATACATTGGAGGTGACGCACGAGGGAACATCACAGGTGAATGAGTCTATACTTGCACTTTTGAGCACAGAGTACAAGGTATTTTGCATGCTATCATCAGATACCATATCAGAGATGTGTACGAGGTTCACCAACATCGTCTACAAGTCTAGCTCACTCGGTAATTCATATTCTAGCCTTGAACAGGTGAGGACGATATTAAGAGCACTGCCAAGCTCTTTCAGGTCTAAAGTCACCGCCATCCAAGAAGCAAAGGATCTATCGCAGATGAGGGTGGAGGAATTGATAGGTAACTTAATGTCCCTTGATCTTGAATTGCAAAATATTGAAGAAAGAGAGAAACCTGAGAAGAAGGAAAAAGCTTCAAATCCAGTTGCTCTGAAAGCTAGCGAAGATGAAGATGATGATGATAAGATAGCACTAATGGTTAGATATTTCAAAAAGTACGTCAGAACTCCTCAAGGAAGATCAGAAATGCATAGAAGGTTCATTCGCTCTAACACTTTTAATCATGATTCTGAACAAGAATCTGCTAATAGAGTTGAATGCTTCAAATGCAGGAAAAAGGGACACTTCGCAAAGCAATGCAGACAAGAGATTGCTCAGGTTGCTAAAGATAAAGGAAAAGCCAAGATTCTAACTTGGGACATGGACAACGAAGCTGAGGATGAGGATGAAGAGGTGGTAGCCCACTCTGCTGTCGTATGTTTAATGGCAAATAACGATGAGGTAAATTCCTTCACTAAAGCTAAATTATTAGATATTTGTAAAGGAATGCAAAATGAGATTAATGAGCTAGAACTCACGTTGAATGACTATAGGGATGCTAGCTTTAATTTACAAAAAGAAAATTGTGACATTTCTGAGGAAGTGGATATTCTTAAAGAGAAACTTGTTGCATGTAAAGCTAAAATTGTGTCACTAGAAAAAGAAAAAGCTAGCATACCTGAAAAATCTACTTGTCTTTCTTGTCCTTCCTTATTGCTTATTGAATGATATTAGCATGCTTAAGCAAGATCTACTTGTCTTTCTTGTCCTTCCTTATTGCTTAGTGATTAAAGAGCTTAAGGATAAACTGTGCATGTTAAATAACGAACTTAAAAGAAAAATGGATGAATTTGAAAAGAAGGAAGAGGAAAACAAGAGATCTTTTCTAAGTAAATGCACCTTACTTGTGGATGAAAATAAATTATTAAAATCCAAAGTTTCTAGTTTAGAATTGTCATTAAGAAAATTTTCGATTGGTAAACATTCGTTGGATACCATACTTGAAAATCAATTATATGGCAATAATAAAAGAGGACTTGGATTTGGTTTGAAAACATTGAAAAGCCCAAATTTAAGAAATTCCACAATGTGCCTTCTAGTGTGAAAAATAAGCATGCAAAGTGCTTTACTTGTGATAGTGTTGGTCACACATCCTATTATTGTAAGTTTAGGAACACAAACATAAAGTTCAAACAAGTGTGGGTTCCTAAAACTTTAATGGCTAATACTAGTGGACCTTGTTGGATTCCAAGGTCACACTTAACACCTTTCATGTAGGTGAGGTGGAAATTTGGCGAGGTGCAATAAATTGAAAGTCTCATTCTTTTAGCTCCTTAGTCAAATAGCGACGCGAATGTATATTTCTTTTCCTTTTTGCATTCATTGCATACCATCATATATTTTGTGTGTGCTTCATTTAATTTTTGTTTGTGTGCTTGTTTGTTTGATTTTTAGGTTTGTTTTAGTTCTTTATAAAAGAAAAACAAAAAAATTGAAGAACAAAAAAAATTGGTGCTTAATGAATATCTCTTTATGAATCTTTGTAAGTGGTATTATTGAATGTTCATTCATATCCTTTGTAGAAATCATTGTATTATTGTTATAGCTATATGCGCATGTTAAATCTATTTAGTAGCCATGACATGTTTCATGAAATGACTAATTTGATTTCTAAACCTACATACGCACTTCTACGAAAACTAAACTTTTAGTACTTTTGGAGATTCTTTTGATGAATGTTGGAAAGTGAATGTAGGATATAAAAATTGAATTATCTAATGGATATGCTGTGTATTGCCATGAATAAAAATTGAGCAAAAAATGAATATGAAAAAAATAATGAAAACTGCTCCGTATGTAAAATGGATACAATTCATGGCAAGTACACTACCCATGAGTATCCAACATATGCTTTATGGGTAATCTATAGCCTTGGTGTACTTTACTCGTCAAGCAATTCCACCACACATCTAAGAGTCCTTATAGGCTATGTTTTGGGGGTTTGGTAACTTGAACTCATCTATGATGAAGTGGGAAAAATCAATCCTAGTAATATTCATGTTAAATGAAAAATGTGGGTTGAGTTGGTTGGTGTTCTAAATTAAATCTTCCTTTGTACTTCAATGTTTATATTATCACACTTACACAATGATGGAGAAGTCTAAATTATGATTTCTATGAACTTGAATAGCCTACTTTATGGAAAATGACATGCAAGTGCTAGATATAATTTATAATGCTCTATTTTTGCATGTGATATTGTTTTGACTTCATTAGTCCACTTTTGATGATAACAAAGGGGGAGAAAAGTGTTGAAAAGATTTGGTACTGTTGGCACGTACTATGGTATTATTGATTGAGGGGGAGCTTGAAAATACATGAATAGGGGGTGCTTGGAAAAGGGGGGAGCATGCTTACTTCATTGCTATATTCTACATGCTAGTAATGCTTGCCTATTTGCTCATTGTATACATCATTGCTATATTCACATGCACACATTTATTTGCTCAAATCTTTTATAGGTTTGTCATCATCAAAAGGGGGAGATTGTTGGATGTGACGATCTAAGATATCTAGTTTGATGATGACAAACGTGCATTGCTATTTAACGTGTGTGTGCTTAGTGTGTTTTCAATGATGGCAAGGACGTAATTCTTCAGGGAGATGATTTAGTCAGTTGTTAGCAAATGGACTTGGTCAAAGTGCCATACACAAAAGCAAATTGGACTTGGTCCAATATGTAAAGAGATGGAGTCTCATCAATTAGAGATTTGGTCAAGATCCTATTCCTAATCATCTTCAAAACAAATTCTACTAAATCCTCACTTAGAGATTCTCTCTAATCCTACCACATGGCCAAACTCCATTGAAACCAAGTCACGCAACCTAATGCCAAAAATCCCAAACAACATCTCCTAGCCTATATATACTCCTCCTAAAAGTACCATAAGAGTGCGACAAACAAAAAGGGCACGTACAATTTTTATCACCAAAGCCCCAAAAACCCTAGGGCATACTCTCCTTAGCCGCATCCTTCCAACCCTAACCCTGCCCTATATATGAGTGCGCCAACCAAGGGCAATAGAGGGTGGTCACAAAAACTTCTCCAAGCAAAGGGTGGCTACCAATAGATCATCACGCAAGACCCTAAAACTCACAGCAAAGACATCATCAAGCTACAACCCAAGCCTTCTTCTTCAAGCTCATCTTCAACCTCTACTTGCCAAAGCCCTACTACACATCATCATCTTCCTCCCAAGACCTACAAGGCATCATCATCAAGGGAGAAGGAACTCACTCAAGGGGTTCTCGCACCACAGAAGAGACAACATCAATCCATGCATCCAAGGCTACGTTGACCCATTGGAGAAGTCGACACGAAGCTGTCACCTACCTCGCCGTCGTGAGTTACTGCAGGAAAGATTGTCGCTGTCGAGAGCTACTGTTGCCGAAGTAGAACTCGTCGAAGTCGGAGAAAACGAGAGCCTATCGCCGGAGTTGTCGTTACCCTCGGAGAAGTTTTAAGCCAAAACCCACGCAAAGTCGACGCTGCACGCCGTCGAAGTCGCCAAAGCTCGCTAAAGTCGAACTCCTGCTGTCGCTGCTGCATATCGAGGTCAAGCTGCTATCGTCGTGATCTCCTCCCCGCCATTGTGTGTTCAACCTTCCTTGTTGCCATGGTCAAAGACCGCCGTAGAATCATCATTGCTGAGTTCGAAGCCCACGTATGCAATCACTGTCGTCGGAGAAGTCGAGAGCCTCGAGTTGCCGTCAAAGGTGCCGCCGTCGAAGAAGAAGAAGTCGGAGTTGAGGAGCAGTTGGAGAAACACAACGATGTCGAGTCACTCCTTGGAGTTGAGTTGCTGCAGGACTCTAGACGCTGCCGTCGAAGTTAGGACGCTCGGAGACATCGGACGACGAAGGTCGAGAGCACTGCTTACCCTAGATCGAATTGACAATGGATAAGAAAGAAGTGAACGAAAAGAAACGAGCTGACATGGATTAAGTGGATTTGATGTGCACACAAACCGAGTTAATTTAAGTTTGAACTAGATTGCTATACGCGTAGACCAGAGTGATTTCAAAGATTGGCAAGCCACAGATTGAGATATAGACGTGCGTCAGACTGGTGCTGACGACGTGCTGATTGACAGAGACGACTACACTGACAAGAACTGAGCATTTCTAAACTCTTTACTCCTTATATTCGTATATTAGTGTAACGATCTCTGTAGGGGAAACGTTATCGCTATTTGTGTTATTTTGGGACTTGTCTGGTTGGGGCTAGACAAGAGGGTCTTGACGTGTTGGTGCAGTCAAGATATGCATTTACTAGGTTGATAGGGTTCTGCACTTTGTTGAGTGTGATACTGTCTAGGTGGGGAGTTGGAGCTAGGACCCCATTGTAGGTGTACAGAAGGAACTTATTAATGCTAGTATTTGCTTGCTGGCTGGACGTAGGTCGTTGATGCGATCGAACCAGGGTAAATCTGTGCATACTCTGTGATTGTCTCTTATTTACTCTGCTTGTGATTTTAACTGCGTATGATTTCTCGTAGGTTGCACGAGAATTTTTTATTAGCCTATTCACCACCCCTCTTGGCTAGGATCCAGATCCAACATGGTCACTAGTGGATTCACCTTTGGTGTGTAATCCATGATACTGGCACTCACTCTAGGGGTCTCCACCAATGCCATATACCCCTAATTGATGACCTATGATAGTAGCATCAACCAAGAGCAATCACATCACAAAACGAAGCTCTAACTCATGATAGTGGCAAGAGTGGAGATTGGAAACTATTTATCGATCGTAATGCACGTGTCACATGCAAGGCCATCTACGATAGTAGGGCTAAACACGATACACAGTAGATGATTAGTCCAATGATAGTTAGCTACGATTTCACATTCAAGATGAGACAATCTCGCTCTAAGAACCAAATCCAACCTAAAGATTACGACTTAGCATCGACACCCAACAAACCCTAATGGTGACTCCTGGCACCCTAGTTTCCCTTTTACTGTTAGTAATTAAAATAGACAACTGTGACAACATACAATCTTGGATCACCTCATAACTATCACAGTCATACAACTCTAAACCATTGCCCGAGACCCAAACCAATGGCCTCCCCGAGACTGACAACCTATACTATACTACAAGAAGACACCGTGCACTTGCGTTCAAGAACAAATATATGAGTCAGAAAATGACCATGATACACAGATGATACATGTATATGGGCCAGATTATCATACATGATACTTGCCCAATTAATTTTAATCTGGCCAACAAAAGTATAGACACATTTTTCCAAGCTCGCAGAAAGGTTGGTAAAACTGCCAGATTTTTTAACAATCTTGTAGGATATTATTCTAGCAAGAATGCTAGCCCTAAGAAGTAGTTGACTTATTTTCATGCTTGTACGATAAGGCTTTCCTTTAAGGAATGACCTGTCCATATTTTACACTGTTTTTCTGCATGTTTTCACGCAATTGCTCATATTGCGATTTTCACGATTATTCGACGATATTGCGTTACTTTTCATTATTTCTTGTTTTTGTTGGATTTTAGGAAATATGGAGCAATCGGAACCAAAAAATGAGCTTAAGGGACTTGCACGTGTACCGGAGCGTCGCCCATGGCCCTATCAAGGAGCCAACAGTGCTGGATGGTGAGCGGGAGAAGGAGATCGATAGAATTGACGAAGAGTCGATGAGGAGAAGAGTTAACTCCAGAAACAGGCCAGTCGATCGAGTAATACAGCCCACCCGGTCGAGTGAAGAAGCGTACTCGACGAGTACGATTGATACGAAGACACCTTGTGCCGTAATGTACTCGGGCGAGTGGTGAATTCCACTCGACTGAGTAGAGAACTCCACTCGCCCAAGTGAGGTCAGAACTTCTGAAGGAAATGGAAGCAGACTCTCTGGAATTTTGGGAGTATAGCAGAAGACCCTACTCGACCGAGTAGGAAGCCCACTTGGCCGAGTAATGAACCCCACTCGACCGAGTGACGCAGAGTGCGAGAGTACCCAAATCCTCCAACTTCTCTGTTTTTATTCAGATTTGGCACTCGGCCGAGTGAGATTTCTACTCGATCGAGTAGCGACGCCATCCTGGGTTGGAAACTAGGGTTCTGGGCTGCGCAGGGGCAGTTTTGTCAAGTTTATTTTGACGATTTGGACATGTATTTAAGCCCAGTTTTTATCCTAGCTTATGGGGAGACCAAAAAATAGATTTTAGATTAATTCTTATTGTAATTCAGCTTTGGAGATTGAAGAACTCAGATCTGGTTTGTCTATTTCTTTTGAATATTTACATCTTATGAATCGTTTTCTTCTAAATCTGAATTGTGATATGTTTTCTATCACTGATTTTGTTATTGCTTTGATGAATTGTGAGTAGATCCTTTGTTCTAGGGCAAAGGAATGAAACCTATGGATCTAATTTCAGATTTGTGATGAATGAATTTCTTTGTTGTTAGATTGTTAGAAGGTTAAATTATGATTGATTTATTACGGATAGCTAGGAATTTCCATTGATCTATGGTTTGCAAGTGATTGGGCTCTGATCAATGGGAAGGCCTAGATATTCGATTTAGATTTATAATCGAGATTCACTAGGTTTGGTTTACAAGAGATTGGACCAAAGCTAGCATCTTTATTATAAGTCTATACACATGTGTTTGCAAGAGATTGGACGAATACGAACTATCACAATCTAGATCGTAACTCGATTTTGCACGAGAGTGGGTTTGAGGTGCGATTGGACGATGATGTCGATCTTAATGCTAGTGGCCTAGATTAGGGTTTGCATGAAAGTGGGCTCTGATCTAGGTTGCTATAGACCTGTAATAGCTCGAGAGCGTGAGCTTGGTTCTCTAGTCAGTTACGACTAGTTCACCTCAATTCAAGTCTTGCAACATTGTGATTCGCGATTCAGGAAAAATGCATGACGATCCGTAGTGGGGATTCCATAGCCCTAGAAATTTTTATAATATTGAATTGAATTGATTATTGAACGATTGTGACACCTACATTCCAAAATCGACTTTCCACTAATAGCTTAGTGATTAAGATAGAGTACTGTCATTAGTCCCTCCTTGTGTTCGATAACCCGCTTACCACTTAACCGTGCGCTTGCAGTAAAACTACAATTGTTTTTCGGGTGTATATCCAGGAGCGATCAAGTTTTTGGCGTCGTTGCCGTGGAGGCAACAGAATTTTGTTTTCCTCACATGGCTACCTTTTATATTTTATCTTTCTTTTATTTTTATTTAACGCTCGTATTGACGTGTTCTTCCAGATTTTTCAATTGGTTCTTAACAGGTTACCTGGGAGACATGATGATGAGAACAGTCTCTAGCCTACAATATGATGACACCTTTGCACCCCTTTTGGAGGAACTTATGGATGATGTCCAATCCACAGTGGCATTGGCCATCAACTTGGAGGACCCATTTGAGCAATTGTTTGCTAATTTCGTTATTGATCAAATTTCCCCAGAAGGAAAGATCAAGGGTAACATCAGAGTCGACATTAGGGATGATAAGTTGCATTTTGAAGTTGGCGAGA
Source organism: Scilla litardierei (assembly GCA_030789695.1). NCBI lineage: Eukaryota > Viridiplantae > Streptophyta > Magnoliopsida > Asparagales > Asparagaceae > Scilla > Scilla litardierei. The sequence continues at coordinate 120,791,837 of CM061131.1, read as the reverse complement.
TCCCTCAACCTGAAATAAAGGAAGGCATCGAAGCATGCACGGAAGAGATCGATGCTTGTGAATAGTTTGTTTGGAATACCGACGTTTAGGGAGGTATACTTGACAATCCCTTCTGCAACACCGATGTATGCACTGACTTATCTTTTAATGTCAGGTATGAATAAGAGGAGAATGGTAGTCCCATTGACCTGAGAGCAGAGTCATGTAGCATCTACTCTGATGCACCATCCATGCCAAACAGCGATTCTGAGTCAGCATGCGAGAGCCTACCATCTGAGGAGGTAGTAAACATAGATGCAATCGAAGACGCCATGCTTTCACACGAAAAGGAGGTAGGGGGTACAACGCCCCCAGAGGTAGAACCGAAACAATTACCTCCTAACCTTAGATAGGCATTTTTGGGGGATAAATTGACTTATCCTGTGACTGTTAATGCTAGCCTCAGCCACCATCAACTTGAGAGTCTTTAAGATGTCCTTAGGAGCCATAAGGATGTCCTTGGCTATAGCATTTCTGACCTCAAGGGGATAAGCCCTAGGCTGTGAACCCATGGGATCCATCTTGAAAACACTGAAGCCACCTCCATAGAACCTCAAAGGCGTTTAAACCCTAACATGAAAGAGATGGTTAAAAAGGAGATCCTTAGACTGCTTGAAGCCGATATCATCTATCCTATTTCTGACAGCAGATGGGTTAGCCCGGTTCATATTGTTCCTAAAAAGGGGGGATGACCATAATAAAAAATGATAAGGGAGAATCTATATCCACACAGACCGTCACGGGTTGGCGGATGTGTATCGATTACAGGAAATTGAATAAAGCCACCCGGAAGAACCATTACCCACTGCCCTTTATTGACCAAATGCTAGAACGCCTCGCCAAACATAAATACTTTTGCTATTTGGATGGGTATTCGAGATTCTTTCAGATTCCCTTACATGAGGATGACCAAGAAAAAACTTCTTTTACGTGCACTTACGGTACTTATGCTTACCGTAGGATGCCTTTCGGTCTTTGTAATGCCCCGCCACCTTTCAAAGGTGCGTGACGTCCATCTTTTTTGATTATATTGAAGACATCATGGAAGTCTTTATGGATGATTTTTCTGTTTATGGCATCGAATTTGACTCATGTTTGGCTAATCTTACTAAGGTCCTTAAAAGATGCCAACATAATAATTTAACGCTTAACTAGGAGAAATGCCATTTCATGGTCACCGAGGGAATAGTTCTAGGGCATCTTGTCTCATCTAGAGGGATCGAGGTTGATAAGACAAAAATTGAGGTAATAGAAAAGCTTCCCCCTCCTAATAATGTTAAGGGCATTAGGGGATTACTTGGTCAGGCAGGGTTATACCGTCGTTTATCAAGGATTTTGCCCTAATTGCCCGACATCTTACAGCTTTACTTACTAAAGATGCTCCCTTTGACTTTTCAGGAGATTTCTTGCAAGCCTTTAATACACTGAAGGAAGCCCTTATTTTCGCTCCAATCATACAACCACCGGATTGGAATCTTCCTTTTGAGTTGATGTGCGACACTAGTGACCAAGCAATTGGGACAGTGTTGGGACAAAGGAAGGATAAAAAGCTTCATGCTATATTTTATGCGAGCAAAACCCTGTATAAGGCATAAAAGAGTTACACTACAACCAAAAAGGAAGTTTTGGATGTAGTCTACACCATTGAGAAGTTTCGCTCCTACCTTCTTGGATCAAAAGTGATTGTGCACACCGACCATGCAGCATTGAAGTACCTATTGAGCAAAAAGGAAGCCAAGCCAAGGTTAATAAGATGGATACTACTTCTCCAAGAATTTGACTTGGAGATCCTGGACAAAAAGGGCACGGACAACTTTGTGGCGGATCACTTGTCAAGGATGGTTCGTGATGGAAAGGATGACAGCTTGCCAATTGATGACACTTTTACTGACGAGAAGCTATTCGCCATTAGGCCTGGAGAAGTGCCTTGGTATGCAGATTATGTGAACTATTTGGCGTGCAAGATAAAACCGTGTGGGATGGCCACACAACAAAAAAGGACATTCATGCACGAAGTCCGTAACTATTTCTGGGAGGACCCGTACCTCTTCAAGGTATGCAAGGATGTGATTATACGGAGATGCATTTCGAAGGAAGAGGCCACTTCTATCATTTCACATTACCATGATATGCCCTGCGGGGGATATCACGCTGCCTCCAAAACCACCGCAAAGATATTGCAATGCAGATTCTTTTGGCTGACCATGTTCAATGATACACATGACTTCGTCAAATATTGTGATAGATGCCAATGGACAGGAAACATATCCAAACGGAATGAGATGCCGATGAAGCCTATTTTGGAGATTGAGCTATTTGACTGTTGGGGAGTAGATTTCATGGGACCTTTCCCGTCAATCAAAGGAAACAAGTATATTCTATTATCCGTTGACTATGTCTCGAAATGGGTAGAAGCCATCGCTACCCCAACCAATGACACGAGAGTGGTTTCCAAATTATTTAAGAAAAACTTATTTCCCCGCTTTGGAGTACCGATAACATTGATAAGCGACAGAGCAAGCCATTTCATAGAAAGAAAGTTCGAAGCCATGCTAAAGAAGTTTGTGGTGAATCATAGATCGGGATGGCATACCATCCTCAAACGAGCGGACAAGTGGAAGTGTCAAACCGGGAGATCAAACAAATTCTAGAAAAGACGATTGATAGGTCAAGGAAAGATTGGTCCATGAAATTGAACGATGCATTGTTGGTATATTGCACGGCTTTTCGAACCCCCATTGGCACGACCCCATATCGGCTAGTTTATAGGAAGGCATGCCATTTGTCGGTAGAGTTGGAGCACCGCGCCTATTGGGTAATCAAGACTTTGAATTATGACTACAAGAGTGCAGTGTTGTGATGACTTCTAGATATCAATGAGCTTGACGAGATTAGACTGGATGCTTACGAGAGCTCTAGAATTTACAAGGAAAGGACCAGAATCCTCCACAACGTCCGCATCACCGTGACAGATTTCAAGGTCGGAGATAAGGTCTTATTATTCAACTCTAGACTTCGACTCTTCCCCGAAAATCTAAGATCACTTCGTCGGGACCTTTCACCATTCGACACATACAACTGAGAGGAGCTTTTGAGATAGAAGGAAAAGACGGTGCCATAGTTAAGCTAAGTGGACAAAGGCTCAAGTATTACTCAGAAGGAGACCCCACCGACGAATTAAATAGCATACACCTTATTAAAGGTTGGTCCAAAGATCTGTCATACATACTTAAGAAGGCCGTTGATGACGCCATCCCTCATGCTATTGGAGCTTTGCACATAAATGGTCTTTATGAAATCTTAAATACCGAAGACGGTGAAATGATGGAAGACCCACCAGATCCTCTTACGGATGAAGAGAGGAATGATGCTGATGTCGTTAGGATTAGAGAGATATGCAAGCTCTCTACGGTGAAGCACTTGAAAGAAGCACCACCGGCGAATAAATCCTCACCGTTGGTCAAGAAGAAGGATGCCAAGAGCCCAAGCTTGGGGGAGTCATCCCCCACTACTACCTTTGATGAGGCGCTCAGTCGAGGAAAGCCGACGAAAAGCAACAACTAAACCCAAGCGGCCTTCCCAACAAGTTTGACACGCGCATCTCTAATGCACCGAACACCAAGCACTAATCGCGAATCTTAAGGGGTCGAGCTCAAGACCTTAAACGAGCGCTTGTCGGGAGACAACCCGACGGTTCTATCGCAGTTTTTAGTTAAATTGTACTTTCATTTTTGTTTTAGGTCTTTGTTAGTGTATAGAGTCAAGAGTCTAGGAAAAACCTGACAACGGGCTACGGTTTTCATTTCAGGAAAAGGATGATAGGAGACCATAGGAACGGAGGACGGCCATGGCGATGGAGAGCACTCCAAGGATGTGCTCAAATGCCAAAGGGGGGAAGAAACTGACGGGAGAAAGAAAACAGAAAGTGTCGCTAAAACAGAGAGTCAGGAGCTGAAAACAGCAGCCCACTCGGCCGAGTGACTTTTTCACTTTGTCGAGTGAAGACCCTACTCGGTCGAGTAGGGCACTGCACAGGGAAGTCTCGAAAACACATCACTGGAAATTATATGCCACTCGGCCGAGTGACTTTGTCACTCGACCGAGTGAATCTGACACATTCAGCACTTAAAATGATCTGAGTGGCCTATCCACTCGGTCGAGTGACTTTGTCTACTCGGCCGAGTGATAGTTTCTACTCGACCGAGTCGAAACTTAATGAAATTTCTAAAAATATCCTAAACAGCTGCCACTCGGCCGAGTGGTTATCGTCACTCGACCGACCTAACCCTATTTAATCCAAACTCGCGGCCACTCGGAATAAAATCTCCAAATCTGCTAATCTTCCCACTACACTCGACCGAGCCCCCCTTCACTCGCCCGAGCCAACACCGTCACAACCGAGTGGAACGACCCCACCGATCCACCACCCACTCTGCCACCATCCACCCAGCCGCCGGCCGGCGATCGGCAACCTTCCAACCCCAAATTCTTCCCTACTCTCCTATTTCTCATTTCGTAAACCCAAATCTGCCCCCAATCCAAATTAAACCCTTTTTACGCCTATTTCTCTTGATCTACCCCTTGATCTTTTGATATGTATTGCTAATCAATTGTTTTTGTGCTTCAGGATAGCTTGGGGGAGATCGAGCGCTGATTTGGAGCTTCAGGGGAGGCACCTCTTTGCCTGAATTGCTTGCGTGGAGTCGCGTTGTGTTTTGGTATACTCATTCCATATTATTTACTAGCACTTCACAATATTTGCACATTTCACGGCATCCCGATGCACCCATGAACTAGGTCCCGTGCACGGGAGCCCGCTGCCAAGCGGGAGAAGACCAGCGACCCCGATCCTTCTTCCGCCAGAGTAGACTTCCTGCCTCCTAGTGATCCTGTAACGACTGGTTTTCATGTAATTGGATTATTTATATTATAATATATGCATGGTGGATTTTCTCCTTGGATGTGTGGTTTCGTCGCCATAGCTTTCATTTTCGATCGATTCGTCGTATTTTCTCGTTCCTTCCTTAGGATCATCGATTTCGAAGTATGTCATTCGTGACGGACTTCATAACGGTCGTATCTTACTATTAGATCAAGCCTAGGAGTCTTAGGAATCGATCCCGGGGCCCCGCGCTCCGTATCGGAACTTTTGGTGCTCATTAGCCGGTATAAGAAGGGGCACCGACCGACTAGATGTCGATCCAGTCGGTCGTCAATCCTTCTTGGACCGACTAGTTAGCTTTCTAAATTTCTCAGGAGTTACTGTTTACTCTTAGTCGGTCTAAGAACGTTCATCGACCGACTAGATGCTAAACTAGTCGGTCAGTATTTGTTCATGGACCGACTAACTCTAAATCCTATTTTCGTCCAGGAGTTACTGTTTGCACTTAGTCGGTCTGCGTTGGTCGACCGACCGACTAGTTGCCAAACTAGTCGGTCAGTGGTTGCTCTTTGACCGACTAACCAGTGTTAAAACCCTAATTTCTGGGCAGCCGCCAGCCTAGCCTATTTAAACCCAACCCATTCGACTTCTTCTTCTCCAACACGACCCAAAACCCTAAAAACCTCCCCCTTCAGCCCCCATCTTCCTCCAAGCTCCATTTCTCCATTCCAAGCCCTAAATCCATCATCCAATCCATCCATTCACTCTATCTACCTCTCATCTTCCCCAAAATCTCATCAAACCCATCAAAATCCCCAAATCCCCCTAAACCCTAGTTTCCCCAAACTTCTCCAATCTTCTCCAGATCTGATCCTAGGGTTCCCCGGAGTGTTTCTTCCGCCTCCTCTCGGTAAGAAATCGATCTACCGTTGTTTTCTTATCTTATTGTAATTTTTATGAAACCCTAATAAAATACTTGTGTTTTGATGATTGTTCCCCATAACAGCGATTCCCCGTAGCCTAGCATTCGCGGAAACGAACTTTCGTAACCGTCATCCCCGGTGATAGGCAAGTGAAACTTGCTACCCTTGTTGTTTAGGCCGTGCTTAGGCCATTACCTTGTTCTAGCGTAAAAGAGACTAGGCAGTGAAAGGATAGCTGCCTAGACGCATTTGATCTAGCTTGACAACGAAGCTAGATCCGTCACCCTCATCATGCTTGTATGTCACGTTTAAATTCAATTAACGGTACGCAATTATCTGTTCATATCATCCCTGCATCTCTGCCTGTCACGTTTAAATTCTATTAACGGTACGCAATTATCTGTTCATATCATCCCTGCATCTTTGCCTGTCACGTTTAAATTCTATTAACGGTACGCAATTATCTGTTCATATCATCCCTGCATCTTTGCCTGTCACGTTTAAATTCTATTAACGGTACGCAAATATCTGTTCATGTCATTGCATAGTGATCATTTATTGTGATTGTGTAGCACACGCTATAATATTATATTCCTGGCTCGTGTTCCAGAAGCGAGCCCTGTAGTTGGAAACCCCAACGCTCGGATACCGGCTAGGCACCTGCGTTGCGGGCACAACCCTATGCCAAATACACTTCCTGGCTCGTGATCCAGAAGCGAGCATAATGAGTTGCTAACCACAACGCTCGACACACGTGGGTGGGGTAAGAGATATGCGTCACCAGAGCACGAGATGGCCTGATCCGCCACTCCAGCCTGCAGGCGAAATCTATAGTGTTTAAGTGAGTAAGAGATATGCGTCACCAGAGCACGAGATGGCCTGATCCGCCACTCCAGCCTGCAGGCGAAATCTCTAGTGTTTAATTGATTAACAGTGATAAGTGAAAACAGTGATAAGTGATTCGTGAACTAGTGAGTTGGTAGCTTTGGCTACATTGTGCATGCTTGTCTCTCTTTTAAACTGTTGCATCATATTCAACTGCCATGCCATTGTTTAACATTTAAATGCTAGGTTGTTAGTCACTTTCAGTTTCCTTGCACAAGTCTTTCCAGACTTGCTGACATGTGCCCCTCTCTCTTTTGGGTGACACATGTTAGACCCAGAGCCAGAGTTTTGTTGCAGGGAATATGGTGTTGCTGATGCTGATGTTTGCTGTGCTGGTGAGTGGACACCAGGGGCCTGTCTTGAAGACCGCTCGTGTTCACTTCTTTGTTTAGGTTTGCTGTTAGTCGTCGGTGCGTGGCACCCTTGTATGTATGTTATTCTTTGTTGGCCATGTTTGGGCCTTAGACTCTTTTTCCTTTAGTCTGGTGGCTTTTCTGCGATATTGTAATTTGTTTATGGACATTTCGAGATTCAATAAAATGTCGTCTCATTTCTTTATTATCATTGTTGTTTCGTTTCGTTTTGCAAGGACTTGCCATAATAAGTGTTTCTATACGCTTATCAGACTTGGAGCTTCACAGCTTCAAGTTTGTGCGGACCTTCTCACGTCTCGCCTCCACATTTTTGGGAAGCGGGGCGTGACAGGTTTTAGTGGTGGCCCATGCAGGTCCATTTGCAAATGCGAACTATCGGAACAACGATAATAATTATAGAATGTCCATTACATAAATTAGAACATCCAAGTTATAAGCCCGGAGTCTAGGTTTTTAGCGTTCCTATGTCTTATGTGGCTGGTAGGCGTGTTAGAGCATCTGTCCCAGCTTGGTAGGGAATCCATTAGGTTAGGACCATAGTGAGACTTAGTTAGAAGTTTGTGCTTGCTAGTTAGGGATCCTTGATTGTTAGTTAGACTCCATGTTAGTGATTGATTTGATTGTCTTAAGAGTTACCTTAGTGGTTCCTGTCTAGCTTTGACTAGGATAGACTTCTAGAATTCTTTGGCTGTTCGCTTGGGTTCATCGATTTCGGACCAAGCTGAACTCATTTCATCGCTGTCTAGCCCTTAGGGAGTCTTAGCGCTTAGTTCCATAATCTTTAACTGGTTGACCGTAGGATATTTCCGTGGATTTTCCTAAGTCATAAACCTAAGCGTATTTATGTTTTGATCATCCGACCAATTCCTTGCCTCGATTCACGTGATCACCACATTTCGATAATCGTTGACTTTCAAATGTCCTCTTTCGCAAAAATTGATTTTTCCAAAGTTATGATTTCAATTTCCCTTTATTAAAAGTTTTTCGCTAAGTTTAAATTTTGTTTTAAACCCGCTACGTATATACTTGAATTTCTCACTTTTCGATTGAGTCAAATTCCTTGTAGATTTCGGAGTCTAATGGTTGTAATTATAATTGCTAACTCGTAACCATTTTCTTGTCTATATTTTCGCATTTCGGTTTAAAGACTCCAATACTATTTTGGAAAATTCGATATACCATTTTCTAACTGTGAGATCCATTTTAATCGCATAGCATACATACTTTAAAATATTTTCCAAGTTAAATGGAGTTTCAATTGTTATATGTATACTTATATCTCGTACTCTTCGTTGACTTAAATTAATTTTTGAAATTCAAAAGTTTTGACGAGATTTTGATTACTGTTTTATAATGTTTTACATCCTATACCTTTCATACCTATTTGAATATCTTGTCCCTTTTTCATAAATCGATTTAATTCTGAGCCGTAATTCTATTTTCCAAATTCGATTTATGAACTTTCCTTTCTTATTTATGCTATTCAAATGACTCGTCGCGCTCCCTTAACATACTTTTCAAGTCACAGATGATTTCAGCTTTCAACAAATCAAAGTTATGTTCGAACATTTTTCCCGACTACTGATTTTTGGAAAATTACGTTTCCGCAACCACTTCCCTTGTCCTTAATTCACATGACCACCTCATTGCAATTATCCTTGATCTTTCAAATTTTTTCCGTTGCAAATCTTGATTCTTCCAAAGTTATTTTCGAATGCTTTCCTTATTTGAAGTTTCACTCAATTTAAATTTTGTTCTAAACTTCTTTAAATATGTCTCCCTAAATTTCGATGGAGTTAAAAGTCGTTCTTGAATTTTGAAGACTTTTGGTCGTAATTTTAAAATTACTATCTTGTACTATTTTTCTAACAATGTACCTTTCGCATTTCGATTTTTAAACCTTAGTACTATCCTGATGGTTCGATATACCGTCCTTTTTCCTAACTACAAAAAAAAATTTTATTTTAACCACTTATCTTACATACCTTTAGGGGTATTTTTCCAAACTGAATGGACTTCAACTAATTTTTGTATATATCAATTATAGGTTCATCGTACTCGTTAAGTTTAAATTTGTTCGAAACGCTTTTGATATAGGTACGGTTTCATGCTCCTTCGCCGACTTAAATTATTTATGTTTTAAAATATCGAAATTTGAGTTGAGATTTTTAGATTAGAAGTTTATAATATTTTCTGCACATACCTTCGTATCGATATAAATGTCTTGTCCCTTTTCATATACAAATTTCATTCTGAACCGTATTTCTATTTTCCTAACTCGATTCATAATTTCTTTTACTTGTGCCATTAAAATTCTATTCGAAAAACCCTCGTGCTTACTCTTAATAAACTTTTCAAGTCCCTTTGGACTTCGGCTTTTAGCAAGTTGATTTTATGCTCAACATTTTCCATATTTCAGATTTTTGTTTATAAAAAAAAAATATTTACTATTTCGAAATCATTCCTGACTTAGACCCTTCATAAAACGGTTTAAAAGTTTTAATACTAACTTGATGAGTTTAAATATCCTTTTCTCTTTCCATACTACTAAGATATTATCTTCCCATTCACCATACACACTTTTAAGACAATTTCTAACATATGACTTCAATTATTTTGTATATCGGTACCACGTTCGTCTGCTCGTACATTAAGATCTTGTATAAATCAATTTTGTTGGCAAATCCGGATTTCTCTAAAAGTATTTTCGATATGGTTTATTTGGGATTTCTCTTCAGTTTTAAGATTCGGAAAACCTTTAGCATGCGCTTAAACTCTCCACACTATACTTGATCTGATTTCAATCTTCGAATCTCAAAACTTTTCCAAAATTTTATGTTGCTGTCGCATAACATTTCTGACCTATGTTTTAATGTTCGAGTAAACGATTTCCTTTTTCCTCAGGATGATTTTATATAAGCCAATAAACCACTTTCCTCTTATTACGTATATTCGTCTCAAACTCGTTTTCAAACAACTTGTTTATCGACCCCTAAATATTTTTATACGAAAAGGGACTCCAACTTTTGAAGTATGACGGTTTTCAAACTTTTCGTATTTTAGAATATGTTAATTACACTATTTTCCATGTGTCCTAATGGAGCATCATAACATCATTACACGACCGTTTTCATGCTTTTCGATCCTTCTATTCGTTACGCTTTTGGTTTCAATTCTTTCCTATTGTCTAGCCATAGAGCTCGTCGTTGCCTGTGTCAACCTTGTTATGGTTTGGTGGGCCCATTAGTTAAGTGGTTACGTCGTCGTAGTGTTGATTTTGTGGTGTGTATAAAGTGGTATGGGTGTTGGCATTTGTATGTTGTGCGTAGGTAATTTTCTGCTTGAGTATGATGTGATATACGTATGATAACAGAATGATAATTTTGATTGGTACTACTTGTTTGATGAGATGTCGTATGCGTGTATATCAGGAGGTATACCCGACTATTGCATCTCTTAAACTTTAATGTAGTTGATGTGTTGATATGGTAATTATAAATGGATGGATATGGTGTGAAAATATGTGATACATGGATGTGTATGCTTTGGAGTGGTATTGGTATGTGTATGGTTACTGTGTTACGCATATAAATGTCCTGCTATAATTTGAGTCTCCCTCAAGCTTGAGTGGGTATACTCTATGTACGTTGATATAATTGTATGTGGTGGTGAATAGTGATGGATGATGCATGTATGGTGTTTGAATTGTTTGTGCTTGGTTGTGTTACGCACACGATTGTGGGTGGCTATACCAATATATAGTTATAGGACTATATGTGAGGTGAAATATGGTGAAATATTTGCATGTATTTGAATGACTAAATAAATGTGAAATTATTTTCAAATAAGAGAGGCTTGGTTATTTTTTTTATAGTAAGTAATAAGTATTTATTGTTGTATAAATATATTGACTATGTATATTTGTGATTGAAATACGTGTATGAAAATGATTGACTATAATAAGTATGAGTGTACTATGTGCGTGAAAATATGTGTGTAGTGGTAGTAATATTTGATTTCTAGTGCATATATATATAAGCACTCGAAATGAAAGTACTTGGTTGAATTTATGATGTGATATTGGTTGAGGGTAGTTACCAGAGTGACTATATATATGTGTTAGAAAGTCCGAGGACGGACTTTATTCTAAGGTGGGTAGGATGTAACGACTGGTTTTCGTGTAATTGGATTATTTATATTATAATATATGCATGGTGGATTTTCTCCTTGGATGTGTGGTTTCGTCGCCATAGCTTTCATTTTCGATCGATTCGTCGTATTTTCTCGTTCCTTCCTTAGGATCGTCGATTTCGAAGTATGTCATTCGTGACGGACTTCATAACGGTCGTATCTTACTATTAGATCAAGCCTAGGAGTCTTAGGAATCGATCCCGGGGCCCCGCGCTCCGTATCGGAACTTTTGGTGCTCATTAGCCGGTATAAGAAGGGGCACCGACCGACTAGATGTCGATCCAGTCGGTCGTCAATCCTTCTTGGACCGACTAGTTAGCTTTCTAAATTTCTCAGGAGTTACTGTTTACTCTTAGTCGGTCTAAGAACGTTCATCGACCGACTAGATGCTAAACTAGTCGGTCAGTATTTGTTCATGGACCGACTAACTCTAAATCCTATTTTCGTCCAGGAGTTACTGTTTGCACTTAGTCGGTCTGCGTTGGTCGACCGACCGACTAGTTGCCAAACTAGTCGGTCAGTGGTTGCTCTTTGACCGACTAACCAGTGTTAAAACCCTAATTTCTGGGCAGCCGCCAGCCTAGCCTATTTAAACCCAACCCATTCGACTTCTTCTTCTCCAACACGACCCAAAACCCTAAAAACCTCCCCCTTCAGCCCCCATCTTCCTCCAAGCTCCATTTCTCCATTCCAAGCCCTAAATCCATCATCCAATCCATCCATTCACTCTATCTACCTCTCATCTTCCCCAAAATCTCATCAAACCCATCAAAATCCCCAAATCCCCCTAAACCCTAGTTTCCCCAAACTTCTCCAATCTTCTCCAGATCTGATCCTAGGGTTCCCCGGAGTGTTTCTTCCGCCTCCTCTCGGTAAGAAATCGATCTATCGTTGTTTTCTTATCTTATTGTAATTTTTATGAAACCCTAATAAAATACTTGTGTTTTGATGATTGTTCCCCATAACAGCGATTCCCCGTAGCCTAGCATTCGCGGAAACGAACTTTCGTAACCGTCATCCCCGGTGATAGGCAAGTGAAACTTGCTACCCTTGTTGTTTAGGCCGTGCTTAGGCCATTACCTTGTTCTAGCGTAAAAGAGACTAGGCAGTGAAAGGATAGCTGCCTAGACGCATTTGATCTAGCTTGACAACGAAGCTAGATCCGTCACCCTCATCATGCTTGTATGTCACGTTTAAATTCAATTAACGGTACGCAATTATCTGTTCATATCATCCCTGCATCTTTGCCTGTCACGTTTAAATTCTATTAACGGTACGCAATTATCTGTTCATATCATCCCTGCATCTTTGCCTGTCACGTTTAAATTCTATTAACGGTACGCAATTATCTGTTCATATCATCCCTGCATCTTTGCCTGTCACGTTTAAATTCTATTAACGGTACGCAAATATCTGTTCATGTCATTGCATAGTGATCATTTATTGTGATTGTGTAGCACACGCTATAATATTATATTCCTGGCTCGTGTTCCAGAAGCGAGCCCTGTAGTTGGAAACCCCAACGCTCGGATACCGGCTAGGCACCTGCGTTGCGGGCACAACCCTATGCCAAATACACTTCCTGGCTCGTGATCCAGAAGCGAGCATAATGAGTTGCTAACCACAACGCTCGACACACGTGGGTGGGGTAAGAGATATGCGTCACCAGAGCACGAGATGGCCTGATCCACCACTCCAGCCTGCAGGCGAAATCTATAGTGTTTAAGTGAGTAAGAGATATGCGTCACCAGAGCACGAGATGGCCTGATCCGCCACTCCAGCCTGCAGGCGAAATCTCTAGTGTTTAAGTGATTAACAGTGATAAGTGAAAACAGTGATAAGTGATTCGTGAACTAGTGAGTTGGTAGCTTTGGCTACATTGTGCATGCTTGTCTCTCTTTTAAACTGTTGCATCATATTCAACTGCCATGCCATTGTTTAACATTTAAATGCTAGGTTGTTAGTCACTTTCAGTTTCCTTGCACAAGTCTTTCCAGACTTGCTGACATGTGCCCCTCTCTCTTTTGGGTGACACATGTTAGACCCAGAGCCAGAGTTTTGTTGCAGGGAATATGGTGTTGCTGATGCTGATGTTTGCTGTGCTGGTGAGTGGACACCAGGGGCCTGTCTTGAAGACCGCTCGTGTTCACTTCTTTGTTTAGGTTTGCTGTTAGTCGTCGGTGCGTGGCACCCTTGTATGTATGTTATTCTTTGTTGGCCATGTTTGGGCCTTAGACTCTTTTTCCTTTAGTCTGGTGGCTTTTCTGCGATATTGTAATTTGTTTATGGACATTTCGAGATTCAATAAAATGTCGTCTCATTTCTTTATTATCATTGTTGTTTCGTTTCGTTTTGCAAGGACTTGCCATAATAAGTGTTTCTATATGCTTATCAGACTTGGAGCTTCACAGCTTCAAGTTTGTGTGGACCTTCTCACGTCTCGCCTCCACATTTTTGGGAAGCGGGGCGTGACAGATCCACCACCCACACTTCTGCCTCCAAATACACCCATTCCACCCCCACCAGTACAGCCCTCCATGGCCCTCGACACGATGGGGAACACTTTCAGGGATGACGCACATCGTGCCAGATTTGAAAGATTCTCACATCGTTCGATAGTCCCCTCTAGGTTCACGCACATTGCTGATATTGAGTGCCTAGGGGTATACCATGGGCTGCTCCAGTTGTACGACAACATGGGATGTCATGATTTTCTTTTGGTGTCGGTGGACACCTACGTCTGTCTGACCCTCGAGGTCCTGAGTTCTATTCGTAGGACTCCCAGGGGGTGCACTTTTCGCCTAATGGACCGTGAATGCGAGATCACTCTCGATATGCTCTGAGCCTAATTGCACTGGCCCCTTGTCCCTGACCCCGATCACGCTTTTGGTCCCACGCACCACACCCCTCCTTCCTTTGATGCACATGCATTCTGGACCCTAATCATGGGATCACCTCTTGCCTTTGACCCTAGCCAGGCCAAGGCCTCCTCTATCGTCCACCCTTGCCTTTGTATTGCTCAGCGCCTTATGGCGACCACCATTCTTGCGAGGTGCGATCCTGGGACGATGTCTACGTCTGAGCTCTATATGCTCTACGTGATGATGAGAGAGAGAGATCCTTAGAGGGCGATGGGGACGTCTTAGTCCCTGCCATTCAGATTGATATTACCAGTTGGTATCTTGACAGCATCATTTCCTCTGTCACCGCCAGGACGACGATTTTTGTGGCGGTCTGATCACCTTGCTGGCTCCCATATGTGGGATTGAGCTCCCTGATGGTTTTCTTCGACCTACATGCCCCACTTCCCTTTTTATAGATGTTATGGTCCGTATGAGGATGCTGCATCCTCATGGTCAGCACCACTGAGTTTAGCTACATGGTCCATTTTCAGCAGACTATATGGTACTTTCGAGCACTGCTCGAACCCACATTGGACCCGCAGGTGGGGAGTGGATACCAGAGCTGGACCTCCTCATCCCAGCTGCGTATATACTCGAGCCCGAGGTTGCTCAGCAGGAGCCCCTCCTCGACTCTCTAGCCCCGGAGATCCCTATCCCACAGCCTACATATGATCTAATTCCAGCCCCCGACACTTCTGTCCACATCTCTGCCAATGTCAGGAGCACAATTGTTGTGTCAGCCACCACCTCCACCATCACCACCTCTGTGCCGTCAAGTTTTGATCCCATTTCCTGCATGGGCACTGAGAGCGTCACTCCCGCTGCACTTGAGAGAGGCAAGCCTTCCCTTGCTTCGACGGCTGAGACCCTATCCTCACCTGATTTCTCGACCCCTGGAGAGTCATCTTCTGTCATTTTTACGACCTCCCCAGTCGTCGACCCTTCTGTCTCTGCCGCCGCTATTTTCATCGAGAGTGTCGTGACGTCTGTCCCCACTTCTGTGTCCATGACATATCTGCCTGTCTCGACCTCTATCACCGCATCATCATCTTTTGCCACTGCTCACACTCCTCGGAGCTTTCCTGCGTCTCAGCCTCCCACATAGGCTGAGCATAGCGAGCCCCGCACCTCACCCACACCCACTTGTGGCCCCGGTCATTTACGGTGGCCGTGTGTGTCACCCCGATCTCCTCCTGTGTAACCCTCTGCCCCTGCCCCCGCCCCCAACGCCCTTGTTCAGCATCTCCGTACTGTCAAGGGGCCGTGAGTGGGCTCAGGGCAGATTTTCAGGCTCTCGGCGCCACCGTTAGCTCTGTGCAGGCACGCGTTGCCCTTCTTCCTAGTATTCAGGTCACGCTGAACCAGATCCTTGCACGCCTGCCACAACCTCTACCAGCAGCACCACGTCCCTTCCCTTAGCAGCCTGCACCTCCGCCATCACCTTCCCCACCACAGGGAGGTGTTGACGCCCCACCACCAGCTTAGGCACACACTTGATGCCTCTGATATTTTTGGCCGATGTTTTGGTTGATACTTTTCCTGCTGACTTTGCACCCCCTCTCGCCCCATGATTTCACCGACACTTTCCTTGCCCATATATATTGATCACCTTTTTGCAAGGCTATGGATATATCCGTTTGGGGGAGAGATGGTATTTCTGGGCCTTACTATTTTGCTCCCATGATCTGTCTGCCACCACATCCATCATTTGCATGTTGCACTTATTATATGCATATCCATTTTATTTTCTTTTATTTTTCCTTTTTATCATGCATGCATCCGCACCCACCCACCCCTACTATATATGTCCTTGTGCCACACTTAGCACATTGAGGACACTGTGCAGTTTATCTTGGGGGAGTGAGTGCACTCACGAACTTTTTATTTTCTTCATTTTTATCTTCATTTTTCCACCTTTCTTTATTTTCCATTTATTTTTACCCACTTTTTCAATTTTTTTCTCATGCATCACGTTTTCCTACTTTCCGCGTGCGTTGCATTTGTATAGTTAGTCTCTATTTTCCCTTTATCTTTATTTCTTTTATCCTTTTTGCTAGAAGTGAATTCTCTGTGATGACGATGACTTGGAGTTTGCTCACTCTTATATACATATTCTCTTGCCATGCCATTTTTTTATTTCAGATATCATATGCTATACATCGCTATGCATTTGAGAATAATAACCTTCATTTCTATTATATGATTGTGAATGAAATTATAACATTAGCTAAGTCTGAAAATTTATATCGTATACTTTTTGTAGAAAACACACCAAGCTTTACGCATTGATTGCCTAATCTTGGAGTGCTGCTTTGTTGTCTACTATCACTTCTATTTGCATGAAATTGTATGTTCAACTTCCAGGTTGATTGAATGTATGCCTTTTTGATATGGTTAGATTAGTTTACTTTCTGAAATCAAACTGGGTATATTACATTACCCTGTTGAAAGTTGTCGTGCACATACAAAAGAGTGAATTGAGCGCTACATATTTTTCTTTCTCCAAATATCTTGAACATCATTTCTATACTTATAATCATTGGTGAATCTCCCCTTAGTGAATCTTATATTTGCATCTTCCCCATGCTAAAAAGTCCAAGCTCCATTGTCCCAAAATCAAAAGAAAAAAAATACATGCATACCTTTTCATCTTTGATTTGGGATTGTTATTGTGTATATCGGTTAGAAAAAAAGAGAGAAAAAGAGAAAAGAAAACCAAAAAGAAGTTCATTTGTATATACACAATCCTTCCTTCTTTCCTCTTTTTATTTTCCCTTTATTCCTTTGGAGCTTCAAAAAAAAGGGAAAAAGCCATATTGTTCTATTTGATGCTAGATGCTTATAGATAAGCTTGGGGGAGGGGATCCAATGACGTGTGAGAGAGTGGCCACTTATATGTGCATGACGACCTAAGCCAGGTAATTTTTGATACTTAGGGAGATTACTAGAGTATAACGAAGTATATGAATTGAATATTTGGCATGCACTTCATGAATAGCATCTCTTTCTATTCTTATTGCCTTATAATGTGTGATAGCTCTTATACTCCAAGAAGAAAGCGATCAATTGAAAAGTGTTCAATCTATGATTACGTAAATCATTTTAAATGCCTTAAACGATGCTAATTCTAGAATTATTTCATATTTCGTATCGTTTTGACGTTCTTGGTTTCTATATCGAATGCACCCATATATGATGTGATATCGAGGTAAAAATCTTTAGCATGATTAATTCATCGGGCTATTTGAGTAAGCAACTCCATGTCCTGAGAGGATGATCTAGCACCTCCATCCTCGTTTTCTCTTCTCTCTTTATTTTTTCATTTTCCTTATTTTCGTCCACCGGGTTCGCCATTTTACTCATCTTCCTCGAGGACGAGTAAAAGGTAAGCTTGGGGGATTTTGATCGGTCCATATTTTACACCTTTTTTCTGCATGTTTTTACGCCATTTCGATTGTTCAGATTGCGATTTTCATGATTATTCGATGATATTGCGTTACTTTTCACTATTTCTTGCTTTTGTCGGATTTTAGGAAATATGGAGCAATCGGGAGCAAAAAATGAGCTTAATGGACTTGCACGCATACCGGAGCATCGCCCATGGCCCAAGCAAGGAGCCAACAGTGCTGGATGGTGAGCTGGAGAAGAAGGAGATCGATAGAATCGACGAAGAGGTGAGGAGAAGAAGAGTTAACTCCAGAAACAGGCCACTCAGCCAAGTAACATAGCCCACTCGACCGAGTGAAGAAGCGTACTCAGCCGAGTACGACTGATACGAAGACACCTTGTGTCGCAATGTATTCGGTTGAGTGGTGAATTACACTCGGCTGAGTAGAGAACTCCACTAGCCCGAGTGAGATCAGAACTTCTGAAGGAAATCGAAGCAGACTATCTAGAATTTTGGGAGTACAGCAGAAGACCCTACTCGGCTGAGTAGGAAGTCCACTCGGCCGAGTAATGAACCCCACTCAGCCGAGTTACACAGAGTGCTAGAGTGCCCAAATCCTCCAACTTCTCTGTTTTTATTCCAATCTGGCACTCAGCCGAGTGAGATTTCCACTCGGCCGAGTAGCACCGCTAGCCTGGGTTGGAAACTAGGGTTTTGGGCTGCGCATGGGCAGTTTTGTCAAGTTTATTTTGACGATTTGTGCATGTATTTAAGCCCAGTTTTTATCCCAGCTTAGGGGGAGACCAAAAATAGATTTTAGATTAATTCTTATTGTAATTCAGCTTTGGAGATTGAAGAACTCAGATCTGGTTTATCTATTTCTTTTGAATATTTGCATCTTATGAATTGTTTTCTTCTAGATCTGAATTTTGATATATTTTTATCATTGATTTTGCTATTGCTTTCATGAATTGTGAGTAGATCCTTTGTTCTAGGGCAAAGGGATGAACCCTATGGATCTAATTTCAGATTTGTGATGAATGAATTTCATTGTTGCTAGAATTGCTAGAAGGTTAGATTGTGATTGATTTATTACGGATAGCTAGGAATTTCCATTGATCTAGGGTTTGCAAGAGATTGGGCTCTGATCAATGGGAAAGCCTAGATATTCGATTTAGATTTATAATCGAGATTCACTTGGTTTGGTTTGCAAGAGATTGGAACAAAGCTAGCATCTTTATTATATGTCTATACCCAAATTCATTTACAAGATATCGGACGAATACGAACTATCACAATCTAGATCGTAACTCGAGTTTGCACGAGAGTGGGCTCGAGGTGCGATTGGACGATGATGTCGATCTTAATGCTAGTGGCCTACATTAGGGTTTGCACTAGAGTGTGCTCTGATCTAGGTTGCTATAGACCTACAATAGCGCAAGAGCGTGAGCTTGGTTCTCTATTCAGTTACGACTAGTTCACCTCAATTCAAGTCTTGCAACATTGAGATTCGTGATTCACAGAAATGCATGACGATCCGTAGTGGGGATTCCCTAGCCCTGGATATTTTTATAATATTGAATTGAATTGATTGTTGAACGATTGTGACACCTACATTCCAAAATCGACTTTCCACCAATAGCTTCGTGATTAAGATAGAGTACCATCATTAGTCCCTCCTTGTGTTCGATAACCCACTTACTACTTAACCGTGCGCTTACGGTAAAAATACAATTGTTTTCCGGGTGTATATCCGGGAGCGATCAAGGAACAATTAGATACAAATGCTTTCTTCATTCAAAAATATCTTTCTAAGGGTTACCACTTGGTAAGGAATGCCTAGTATGTTTCCTATTTCCTTAGGTGATAAGCGGAATGAAGTGTTTGTCATTCTTGTGGAAAATTTAGAACAACCTATAGTCATGTTGGTATAAAATAGTATAGGAACATACGGTAGCATTTGCATGAACTATTAATTGAGAATAAATTCTCAAGTCCTTGATAAGAAAAAATTTGCTTGCTGCCATACCTTCATATATCATCAAATTTCACAAACCTCTTATGAAGAATGTTGATGTGTGAATTCCTCTCATAAACTTCCTCAAACTCATGTCTATTTAAATATTACAAAATATATGAACTATCTTTAGGGGGTTGAGAGGATGATGATGGGGCTGGCCTTTTGGTGGTTCTAGCTCTTTTTGACATTATAAAAAGTGTGTGTAAGTGTGAGCTAATAATAACTAAATGAATGCGAGCTAATGATGCAAATGCAAGTAAAACAACTACAAAGTGAATGAGAAGTAGAAATATACCTAAAATAAAGAATATTTCCCTGGAAATCCCTTGAATCCGTTGAAAATCTGAAGCAATAGGATGAGGGAAGCAAGAATTTTGAAGAAATTTTGATAGGGGATCTTGATTTGTGAAGATGAAGAGTTGGGGGAAGTTAGGATTTTTTTATTGGAAGAATTAATGTTAGCTATAGAATAAGAGTTTGATAGCTAGGATTTGATTCTCATAATGGGTTTGAGTCAAAGAAACCCAATACATAATAGGTTGAAGTCAGATCTGCCCAATTAAACCCGAAAAACCCCACTGAACCCAGAATAGATTGAGGTTTCGAAACTGTAGGAAGAAAACCACCAGTCGACTACTGTTCAACCATTGGTTGACTAGTTTTTCCACACTGGTCGACTAGTATTTGTACTATGGTCGACTAGTTTCACCTTGCATAACTTGTCAAAGTTTTGGCTGAAAACTAGTCGACTACGATATTAAACTATTGGTCGACTATCGTCTGAAACTTATTAGATCAATTAGAACTCAAGTCAAAACTCAAGTATACACTCACAAATCAAAACCTAAGATTTCTACACTAAATTAAATGCATAACTATTCAAGCACACACATGCAAAATTAGTGAACCCTGTAAATATGAGATACTTATAGTTATGTGTTGGTATTTCACTTAGGTTATACCTAAACCAAACAATTTGGAAACCAAATCCAATTAATTTTGGATTTTCCATCTTTTACATTCTTATAATTAGGTGAGAAATGTATATCTTTCAAAATGTTAGCTGCAAAGGCATTAGTCATCTTCCAATTTTAGCCTTTTAGAATCCATATTTTAACCATTTTATTGTTATTAGAGTTTGCTTTTCTTGTAGTTGGCTTGCTAGGATTATTTTTTATGATGATTTTTCGGCGGTCCTAGCGTTACCATGGTTAGGATTTTGATTGTAACCTAGTCCACTTTTATTGTTTTAAATTATTTGAGATCCTATTAGATAATCTAAGTGTTCTTTACCCTTAGTAAATTTTTTTACATTAGTATGCAAGTCATTATGCTTAGATTCAATTTTATCTATTTTTTAAACCTAGGTTGTCTAACCTAGTGTTCAAAATTTTACTTTCATTTGTAAGTTTATTATATTTTTTTAATTGTTGGTTTTCAATCCTAAGATTTTTATTTTCATTATCAAATTCTTGATTAAGCAAAATTTAGCTCTTCAGGGGTATCCTTTAGTTTCATAAGTCCTACTTTAGTCTAATACTTTCTTCTTCTACACCTTTTAAATAAGCATAATGTTTATGAATCTTGTCTAGTTGGCATACTCTCTAAGTAGCTTGCTTAGATGAACACATAGCTCATCAAATGCATTTTCAAGATAAAAAACTATCATATCATCATCACTATCATCATCGATGTCATCATCACTATTGCTATTATCATTATCGCTATCAACTCTAGGGTTTGCAGCAGAGCATATCTTTGCAGAGGTTGAGGCCATAAAGCACATATGTGCCCCTCCTCTCTTTCTTCTTCATCATCCGATGATGATGATGATGAGCCATCAGAGCTTCTTCCATTGTCAATCCTATCCCATGCCACCTAAGCCTTTCTCTTTGGCTTCATCACTTTCTCATTTTTGTAGACTTTCTTCTTTTCTTCTTGTGCTTGTCCTTGTCCTTGTTCTTTTCTTAGGGACAATCACTCTTGACATGCCCTGACTTATTGCATCCAAAGCAAATAATATCATTAGATAAATGAGATTTGGGTTTAATGGACTAACTCTTGATGATCTTCTTGAAAGCTCTAAGATGAATGCTACACCTTCTTTGTCAAGCTCAGATTCTTCCAAGTATGATGCCTTAGCTTTAGCCTTAAAAGCTATGTTCTTTTTTTCGGTTATTGCTCCTTCTTCTCCTCTTCAAGCTAATTCTCAAATGCTATGAGATTGCCCATTAGATCTTCTATGGTGAGTTTGGAAAGATCATGTCACTCATGGATTGCAGTGGTCTTTGGCTTCCACTCCGATCTAAGTGACCTAAGAATCTTCAGTACCTGAACATACATAGAAATCTTCTTACCCAAACTTGCAAAATTGTTAACTATCTCTAAACAACAAGTATTCATATCAAAAATTGACTCACCTACATCCATCTTAAATCTCTTAAACATACTATTCAAGACATTGATTTTAGAATCTTCTACCTTATTGATGCCCTCGTGTGTTACCTCTAAGGTGTGACATATCTCATGAGCCATTGTGCATTGTGAGATGCAGTTGAACTCATTTGTGTATAAAGCACAAAACACCGCATTCATGACTTTGGCATTCAAGTTGCCCTTCTTCTTGTCCTCTTTCTGCCAATACTCTATATATGGGTAGTATGCATTTTGTACTCATTCTTCACGATCATCCATAAGTCAAGATCCATGGATTATAAGTGAATCATCATCCTAGTCTTCCATGGACCATAACTGGTTCCACTGAACCTTGGTGGTCGTGAAGTGGAGTGGCCCTCGGAGAATGTTGAAGTAGTTGACACCATCTAAGTAACCTCGCTCTGATACCACGTATTGGGGATCCTAAGATGGCAAGTAAATACTATATGGAGATGAATAGTGTTATCAAAAAAATTTACTAGTTCAAAATTTTCACCCTCTAAGTTTACCTAAGTTTCAATGAGTGTTACCTCTCTTGAAACTTAATCAACTTATCTCGATATTTGTAAGAGAAATGTGCAACAGAAATAAAATCACAACTATGCAAATAAGAAGATAAAGAGTTAAATACAAAAGAGAAAGAACAAACACAAGTAATTTCCGTGGTTCACCCAACCTCGTGGGCTACATCCAACATCCACTAATCACAATCATAATAAGTTGATTACACTTGCCATTTCTCAATAAGATGACTTCCTAACTACCTCTTTCAACTAGATGACTTAGCCAACCAACGCATAAATGTGGTTTTATAATTAGCAATACAACAAATACACCAAACAATTGTACAATGAAGCTTACCACCTATTTAACTAGATGATTTTACAAACCTTTTGTGTTGGTGGAGTTAAACTTTCTATAGCCAAGATTAAAGCTTGAAGTGTGTGAGTGGATAAGGAAAACTCAAGTTCTGATCCCAAGAGTATCTAGATAAAGCTTGAGGAGATCATAATAAGAAAGGCCAAGAAAAAAATTTGCTTAAAAGCTTTTGAAAAACTCTTGAAAAACTTTGGCCTTATAAAACTTTTGCAGGCTTAAGAGGGCTTAGAAAACTTAAATTTTTTTCACAAAAATTGTCAATAATTGCATATTAACTTCATAAACCAACCCTCTATTTATAGAAAAAAAATCTACCAAAGAAAAACTTTCCAAAATGCCCTCTAATGGCTCTACGACGGCTAGCCAAAAGGAAGTCAAATATGACTATTGTAGGTTACTAGTCGACCATAGTTTTTTCACTAGTCAACTAGTAAGCTGCTAGTCAACTACTTGGGCAACACCGGTCGACTAATAAGGTACTTTTAGAAGAAGTTGTTGCTTTATGTATTTAGTAGTCGACTATAGTTATAGAACTAGTTTACCACTATGCTACCACTATTCACCTAATATCATAATTCAATTAGTTTTTTGACACTGCCCAAGCCTAGATATGTGTCAGTAATTAGTCGACTGATGTATCAGTCGAGTCAACTAGTTTGCCTGAAATTAGTATTATGGCCTAGAAAATCTTAGAGAAACTCTTTAAAAATATTTCAAAACATTTTAAAACTTTTAGGAGTGATTCCTAAGTGTGTGAAGCTTCAATCTAAGGTATACATAGAATCTAAAGACATATATAAATTTACATCAAAATTACGTAACTCTTGAGCTTTGATATAGTCTTGAAGTCCTACACCATGTATATGATTCTTAAGCCTTGGTTACCTTGATTGTGATTCATCATCAAGTTGACTACGAGTTCTCTAAAAGTGAATGTCTTCATGAATCTGGGTGGGCTTCATAAGTCTTGATGTGAATCACTATTCTTAGCTTTGAACTCAACTTCTTTTACAATATATCTCAAATACATACACACCCATAAATCTTGATTAGCACACTTAATTGTTTTTTCATCATCAAAATCACACTAGGAGTGTCTTATTATCCAACAAAATCATCATCACGTCTTCCAAGATGCGTAGTTCAATCCATTGAACATGGGAGGTTGAGAAGTAGAGTGGCCTTTAGGGAACTATGCTGTGAAAGTTGATGTCACCCTTAATAGTATGCTCCGATACCAAATGTAATGGGATCCAAAGATGGAAAGCAGAAAACACTTGAGGAGGGTGAATAATTTTCTATCAAAACTTATAAAATCTACTGAATTTTTTTGCTTAAGAATTCACATAGTGTTGCCGAGATTAACCTTAATCAATAATTTCACAATAAGTACTTGCAAATAAGAGTTATAAAGGCATGTAGATGAAATAATAAGAATATTTGCAAGATCACATAGCAATGCAAATATAAGAATATATCCTGGTTCGGTCAATTCTTGACCTACATCCAGTCCCCAAGTCACACTTGAGATTTTCCACTACTTACTTCCAAACCGAAAAAAGTATAATCTTTCCACTACACCATAACTCATTGTATAGAGCAAACACTCGAACACACTCGAGCAAGCACCTCTTAACAATTGAGAGAAACATTCCCTCTTACAAACAAAAGAAGAAAATACTTACAATCCTTTTGGGTGATTATAATTAACCTATAGCATTTGCATTGAAGTACATGTGTACAGTGAGGCTATAAGAAATTTGATATCAAAGAATGTTAAAAACTGAACTTTGGATATCAAGAAAATTGACCAAGAAAACAATGGAAAACTTTGAGCAAGAGTACAAAAGAGAGGGCTTTTCTAAAAAGAGCTTTTGAGCAAAAAATACAGTTTTCTCACAAAAATATGAATTTCTTGATATATAACACCTACATAATTTCACTATTTATAGAGAAAAAATCGTGTGCAATAGATTACCATAAACACCCTCAAAATTGTAACAAACGGCTAATTTGCACTAATCCTGTTTTGGCCAATAGTAATGTTCTAGTCAACTAGAGTAGACCAATTGTTCAACTTATGGCTCAACTAGTTGACTAAGCAGAGGACCTAGTCGACTACTCAGTCAATCAGAAAATAGCAAACTCTTAGTTAAGCAATTAGTTGACCACTGTTCTTTGGATAGTTGACTAGTCCATGGGTTAGTCGACTATTCCTTGGACTATGGTCGACTAGTTTTGACATGTTAACAACCATTTGTTTCCATGTTTTAGTCGAATAGTCTTGGTAATTACTCGACTAATATGCTTAAAACAATGTTTTGACCATGAACACTTAGGAAAACTTTTCAAAACATTTTCAAATATTTTCTATGGTTTCCTAAGTGTAGTGTGAGAGCTTCAACAAGGTTTTAAAATAGAATCTAAACAAGATTGAAAATTATATTAAATTTAAATTTTCCTTGAAGCTTCTTGATGTAGAATTATAATTCCATGTCTTGTCTTTGATTCTTTGAATACTGTATGCCTTAGGCCTTGATTAGCTTCACTATACTTTGATCTCCTTTATACTTAAACATGTACTCATAGATTATTAGCATACAAAATGTTTGCTCATCATTAATATTCAACATCATTTACTTCCTTCATCTAAGGGTAGGCATCTGCTCCATTATCCAGTACATACTTGACAAAACATCGACTTATGTCCCATCATTTTAGTGCCACAAGAAGTGCATGCTCCACTTTTAACCCTAGTAATCATTGACACAACAATCCCTTTTGACCACCATCAGCTCCATAAGTGCAGATATCTTGACCAGCATTTCTCCAACATCCACTTCTCCCTAGACTATTATTGCCCACCCCCAAAGCTATTTCTCCCTCCTATGTAAGAGGAGCTTGAATGTCCCAATATGCAAGGCCTGACAAAGGATTTGGATTAGGTCAACAAGGGGTGAATGGATGTAGGGACATGCTTCAAGCATGCCATGGTAAGCAAGATAATTCTTCTCATTATCCCTTTAGACGAAGTGCACTCTAAGTTACCTTCAATGAAATCCTTTGATTCTACCTTTTAACAAGTTACCACTGCTTTTGACCATGCAAGCCTTACTTTAGCCTCCAACAACACATTACTTTGTACATGAACTACCTTCAGTCAATGTGTAAGTCTTTATTTTTATCAATGTATATTATTTTAGACTTATGTAATGTTAACTAATTACCCACCTTATCTTTTTGCAAGCATCACCGATCAACATTAAGATCCTAAATCACTTTGGAAATAACAAACTTTCCTGAGGGTCTATAATAAAAGAGGCAATGGAGAAGGACCGTTCCATTTCTTAGCTAAAGGAGTATGTTTGCAAGTTTTAAGCATTAGAGAATAAGCTAACAAAGAAGGTTGATACGACAAAGGTAGTGATGTATAATCTTAAGGAGCATGCCGTCAAATCTAAGACGAAGTGTAAACATGCTAAGTCTTAACTCGAAGCATCCTCAATAGAGTGGAAATAAAAAGAGTTTACATAGAAAGGACTTTGGGCCTTATTGGAGTAGATCCAAGATGATCAGATGAACTGAATCGATAATATTACTACTAATATCAATACTATTTACACACATGATGTGGATGCCAAGGCAAAGTTAGTGATCGGGCTTGACCTCCTCTCCCTTCCTGCTAAGACTATTATGTAGAAACTGTTGGGTCATACGTGGTGTGACTGTATTGTCATTAGTGGCACTTAATTATTTTAGTGGATCTTAATTATCTTGATGAGGAAGATCTTTTTTATAAGTCATGGTATGAATTATGTTGTAAGTCATGTTGCCACATGAGTTGCGATATGCTGTTCTGACTTAATAGAGAGAAGTTCAAATTTCAGGGGGTGAAGAGTTATTACTTGAATGGCTCCAGATCTTATATTATTATTTAGATTCTCTCAAAGGTATTCAGTTGTATGCTGGTGTGTATGAGATTTGTTAAAGATGAAATAGGAAGTTATTTACCCGCAAATAGTGTTTACAAGATCTGCTGAAGATATAATTGAAGTTATTAATGATCACTCCGTATTTTACACCTTTTTTCCGCATGTTTGCATGCCATTTAGATCGCTCAAATCATGTTTTTCACGATTTATCGACAATATTACGATACTTTTCACGATTTGTTGTTTTTGTCGTATTTCAGGAGATTTGGAGCGATTTGGAGTGATTCCGAGATACACCTACTCCGGAGTGTCATCGACGACTTCCCCGAGGGGTATTTTGCTATTGGAGAGGAGCGGAAGAAGAAAGAACGTCGTAGGAGCGACGAGGAGGCAAAGATATGCAATTTGGGCATCTTCAGCATCTCACTCGGCCGAGTGAAGGAGTCACTCGGCCGACCGACGAGACCCCGCCCGGCCGGCCAGATCGGACACGCTCCAAGCGTGCACTCGGACGAGCATCAAAAGCCGCATCGGCTGAGTGACGTATCCCATCCGCCCGAGTGGCACTCAGACGACACCCATCAAAAACTCCCGACTTACTGTTTTTCGTCAGTCTGAGCATCAGAAGACCCACTCGGCCGAGTGGCAATTGCCGACCGCCCGAGTGAAGATAAGCCCATCGGCCGAGTGACGACAACTCCCTCGGCCGAGTGACCCCCGAAGTGAAGACCCCCAAGACCCTAGACTTACTGGAAATTCTCAGGGTCTCTCACTCGGCCGAGCGACTTCTGTCACTCGGCCGAGTGAGCAGCGCTGCCTGTAGCGGAAATCATGATTTTGGAGCTACGCAGGGGCAGTTTGGTCACGAATTTTTGGGCAGTTTTGGGGGGTATTTAACCCCAGATTCTAACCTAGTTTAGGGAGATTTTTCTATTGCTTTTGGCAGCCTTTTGAGATTAGAATTTTTAGAGTTTTATTCTTGTGATTGGAGAGGAGAGAAAAGTGTTATTTTGTTGGATTCTTGGAAAGCTACATTGGTTTGTCTCTCTCTTCATTAAAAATCTTATTTTTATTGCTATTTTGAATATTGTCATGAATTCTATTGCTATTTCAATTGATTATTCTTCCATTTGTGATATGATTTGTGAGTAGTCTTAACGTCTTAGGGCGTGGGGATGAACCCTACGAGCCCAATTTCCGATTTGTGATGATTTGGTAGAACTATTGCTAGAATTGCTATTAGGGTTAGTTTGGGATTGATATAACACGGATAGCTAGGTGTTCATACCGATTGGGATTTGCAAGAGATTGGATCCCAATTCGATAGGAAACCCTAGAAATTCGAATTGGGTTGGAATTGAGTTCCCGAAGTATCGGTTTGCAAGAGATTGGACCGATACTAGGATTCTCGGTTGCAATTCTATACCAATACCCGTTTGCAAGAGATTGGACGGGTAGGAACTATCCCAACCTAGGTCGTAGCCAGAGTTTGCACGAGAGTGGGCTCGAGATGCGATTGAACGATGACGTTGATCCTAATGCTAGCTTGCCTAGGCATCGGTTTGCAAGAGATTGGGCCCGAGCCTAGGTTTGCTATAGACCGACAACAGCGCGAGAGCGTGAGCTAGGTTTTACATTCAGTTGCAACTAGTTCATCCGACATTCTACCCTAGCAATTGTGAAACCGATGAATCACAATGATGAGATACGGTGAGTAGCGGGGATTCCCTATTCCCTAGGCATCTTTATTTGATTTTATATCTCTTTACATTACTTGACTATTGTGACAACATCACCGAAAGGCAAATTCCTACTTTTCTGTCCCTATAGCCAGGTTGTTCGGAGAAGGCACTGTCATACGTCCTCCCTGTGTTCGATACCCGCTCGCCGCTACACCGTGCGCTTGCGGTAAAACTACACGGTCGCTCTTTAGGGTGTACGCCTGGGCGCGATCAAGTTTTTGGCGCCGTTGCCGGGGATTTATCTCCGTGCATTTGCGCCATACTAGGTTGTGCTTCAGGGTTACATTTCGAAGCGATCAAGTTTTTGGCACCGTTGCCGGGGACGGCGTTTTGACAGAGTTTGATTTGGATCACCCGATCATTTCTCTTCAACTTCTTTCTTTATTGCTTCAGTCTTTTCTAACTCTGTTTACAGCCCCATTTTGCAATCCCTCCCAAAATTCTCCACGGAATCTTATCAGGTAAAATGGGGGATGCAATTCACATGACTGAGTCTGGCCAGGGATGATGAATATTTTGTGGAGCTCCTCAAGGAACTTATTGATGAGGTCTACGCTACCGGAGCTTTTGCTATTAGTATCGAGGACCCCGTCGAACAACTGTTTGCTAGCTTCGTGATGGATCAAATCTCCCCGGATGGGACTATTGGGGGCGATATCAGAGTTGATGTGAGGGATGACAATCTATATTTTGAAGGCGATAGAACGTGTGTCGAAGAGTACTGCACTCCCGAGGAACACTTCGAACAAACCGATATTCAGGGAGATACACTCTATGACCCTCACTCTTGCATTTATGAATCTGCTGACGTATTTCTTGATCTCAGGAATGAACCGGAGCAAGGTGGTGGTCCTATCGATGCAGGCGCAGAATCGGAGAGCGTCTATTCCGATGCACCATCCTCACTAGAAAGAGAATCTGATCCCCCATTCGAGAGTGAGCTAAATTCAGATGTCGAAGGAGAAGCCAAATTCACACAAGACGACGAAGCAAAGGGTACAACACCCTTTGAGGTAGAGCTTAAACAATTACCGTCGAATCTAAGTTATGCTTTCTTGGGTAGTAAATTGACCTTCCCGGTGATTGTAAATGCTCACCTAGGCCAAGACCAACTTGAAAAATTATTAGAAGTCCTTAGGGATCACAAGGATGTCCTTGGTTACACAATCTCTGATCTTAAGGGAATAAGCCCTAGGCTATGCACGCATAGGATCCACTTGGAAAAAAATGAAGCCTCTTCTATTGAGCCTCAAAGGCGGTTGAACCCGAATATGAAAGAGGTAGTGAAAAAGGAAATCCTAAAATTTCTTGATGCTGGAATTATCTATCCGATCTCTGATAGTAGATGGGTTAGCCCCGTTCACGTCGTCCCCAAGAAAGGGGGGATGACCGTTATAAAAAATGATAAAGGAGAACCCATTTCTACTCGCACTGTCACGGGATGGCGAATGTGCATAGATTATAGGAAACTGAATAAAGCCACCCGAAAAGACCATTACCCATTGCCCTTCATTGATCAAATGCTCGAACGCCTAGCTAAACATAAATACTTTTGTTATTTGGATGGGTATTCGGGATTTTTCCAAATCCCTTTGCACGAAGATGACCAGGAAAAAACCACTTTCACCTGCCCCTATGGTACCTATGCCTACCGTAGGATGCCCTTCGGTCTTTGTAATGCTCCCGCAACCTTTCAGAGATGTATGACATCCATTTTTTCTGATTACATTGAAAATATAATGGAAGTCTTTATGGATGATTTCTCGATTTATGGGAGCGATTTTGATTCTTGTTTGGCTAATCTCACTAAAGTTCTTAAAAGGTGCCAACAAAATAATCTAACTCTGAACTGGGAGAAATGCCACTTCATGGTCACGGAAGGTATAGTTCTTGGGCACCTTGTCTCCTCAAGAGGGGTTGAGGTAGATAAGGCAAATATTGAGGTAATCGAGAAACTCCCACCTCCTATTAATGTTAAGGGCATTAGAGGCTTTCTTGGTCATGCGGGGTTTTACCGCCGCTTTATCAGGGATTTTGCCTTGATTGCCCGACCTCTTACGTCCTTGCTTGCTAAAGATACTCCTTTTATTTTTTCAGGCGAATGCTTGCAAGCCTTCAATACCTTGAAGGAAGCACTAGTTTCCTTACCCATCATACAACCACCGGATTGGAGCCTTCCCTTTGAGCTAATGTGTGATGCTAGAGACCAAGCCATTGGAGCGGTATTGGGACAAAGGAAAGATAAGAAGCTTCATGCAATATTCTATGCGAGCAAGACATTGGATGACGCGCAGAAAAACTATACAACTACCGAAAAAGAGCTTCTAGCGGTCGTCTATTCCATCGAGAAGTTTCGCTCCTACCTCCTTGGTTCCAAGGTGATTGTCCACACCGACCATGCGACATTGAAATATCTTCTAAACAAGAAGGAGGCCAAACCCCGGTTAATTAGGTGGATACTCTTGTTGCAAGAATTCGATTTGGAGATCAGAGACAAGAAAGGTACGGACAATGTTGTGGCGGATCATTTGTCTCGGCTTATTCGCGACAAGGAGGATGAGAGTTTACCTATCGACGACACGTTCGTGGATGAGAGGCTATACGCCATAAGGCCTGGGGAAGTGCCTTGGTACGCGGACTTTGTCAATTACTTGGCTTGTGGAATTAAACCGCATGGGATGCCCACGCAACAAAAGAGGAGATTTTTGCATGAGGTCCGTAGCTATTTTTGGGAAGATCCATACCTCTTCAAGATATGCAAAGATAGTGTTATTCGGAGGTGTGTTTCTAAGGAGGAGGCAACGTCTATCATCTTGCATTGCCACGGTATGCCATGCGGGGGACATCATGCCGCCTCTAAGACAACCGCTAAGATTTTGCAGAGCGGATTCTTCTGGCCAACAATGTTCAGAGACACCCACGACTTTGTGAAGGGGTGTGATAGATGCCAATGGACCGGGAATATTTCCAGACGTAATGAGATGCCAATGAGGCCCATCCAAGAAATTGAGCTTTTTGATTGTTGGGGAGTGGACTTCATGGGACCATTTCCATCAAGCAACGGTAACAAGTATATCTTATTGGCCGTTGACTACGTTTCCAAATGGGTGGAAGCAATCGCTACCCCTACCAATGATGCAAGTGTTGTTTCTAAATTTTTCAGGCAGAATATCTTCCCACGCTTCGGGGTGCCTCGTACCTTGATAAGCGACGGGGGGAGCCATTTCATAGAAAACAAGTTCGAAGCCATGCTGAAGAAGTACGGGGTAAACCATAGAGTTGGCATGGCATATCACCCCCAGACGAGCGGCCAAGTGGAGGTCTCGAATAGAGAGATAAAACAGATTCTTGAGAAGACCATTGATCAATCTAGAAAGGATTGGTCAATGAAGCTAAAAGATGCTCTATGGGCATATCGCACAGCCTTTCGCACTCCCATCGGCACCACACCGTTCCGACTTGTTTATGGGAAAGCTTGTCACTTGCCGGTAGAGCTGGAACACCGCGCGTATTGGGCCATCAAGACCCTCAATTACGATTATAAGAGTGCGGCGGTGAGGTGACTCTTGGACATCAACGAGCTTGATGAGATTAGGAGAGACGCCTACGAGAGCTCGAGAATTTACAAAGAAAGGACCAAGATTCTCCACGATGCACGCATAACTGTTACGGACTTCAAGGTCGGAGATAAAGTCCTCCTATTCAATTCCCGGCTCCGACTCTTTCCCGGAAAATTGAGGTCACGGTGGTCCGGACCTTTCACAATCAAGCACATACAACCGGGAGGAGCTTTTGAGTTAGAAAGCAAGGACGGAGCCACATTTAAAGTAAATGGACAAAGGCTCAAGCATTATTCCGAGGGAGTCCCTATGGGAGAAATAAGTAGAATATATCTGCTTAAGGGACGACCGGACGATCTTTCATACCTCCTTGACGAGGTCATTGAGGAGGCGATCCCCCATTCCATTGGCGCAATATTCGAGGAAGACTTTGAGGAAGGGCCGGACTTGGGCCAAGAAGAAAAGATGAATGACTCCCCCGATCTCTCCATGGAAATTGATGAAGGCGATGCTGATGTCGCAAGAATACGAGAGCTCTGCAAGCTCTCAAAGATGAAGTCTCCAAAGAAAGCTCCGCCGATACGGAAATCGGTGTCACCGGTGAAGCCGAGGACCGGAGCAAGCACTAGCTTGGGGGTGCCACCCCCCAACACTACCCGAGACGAAAGATCACCGAGGAAGAACACGCCGCCACAACATCCGAATCCGAGCGTTCTTCCCGATAAATTCGACGGGTGCATCTCATATGCACCCAATATCCCGCATTAAATTGAATATCCAAGGGGGTCGAGCTCAAGACCTTAAACGAGCGCTTGTCGGGAGGCAACCCGATGGTTATCGCTTTATTTTTACTTTGTTCTTTATTTTTTTAGAACTTATTAAGTGTTTTGAGTCGTTTGCCTTAAAAATTCGTGATAACGGGTCCTATTTTTCCTTGACATGAGAGGAGAAAGGGATATCTCTCGTTAGGAGGATGAACAAGGAGACATAGAGCGCTCCAGGAATGCACTCGATGCTTAGGAGGAGGAAGAAATCAACTGGAGGAAGAAAAACAGAGATTAGAGCCCAAACGGAGCCAAACAGCAGAAAACAGGGTTCACTCGGCCGAGTACACTAGCCACTCGGCCGAGCACATAAGTTCGTCCGCCCGAGCGGCGCACCAACGAGGGAAGTCTGATGTACCCAACTCTCTGTTTCTTTTCTTGATTTCAGTATAATTGCCACTCGGCCGAGTATATATCTTCACTCGGCCGAGTGAAACTGATACGCTCCTAGGGCGAGAACTGCCGAGTAGCTTGTGCCACTCGGCCGAATGGACTTTTTCCACTCGGCCGATGGTGGCAAAGCCACTCGGCCGAGTCGTAAGCGGGGAGGAATTTTCAAAAATATTTCCGTTACGATCACTCGGCCGAGTGACACTTTCACTCGGCCGAGTCGTAACTTTTCCTATATAAAGGGCAGCGGGTCGGCGTGGAATTCGAAGCATCACTTTTTCGTTATCACGCCCGAGCCCGTGCCCGATCAGCCCCCTACGCCCGCTGCGACTCGCCGCCACTCACCCGACCGCACTCACCGCCGTCGTGCTCGGCCAACCACCCCCGGCCGACGCCACCACCCCTCCGCCCGAGTCACCGCCGGTGATCTCACCGCCGGCCGAGCTCCGGTAGCCCCTTTTCGCCCTATTTTCTCCTTTTTCTTGTATTTTTCCCTTTTTCTTGTATTTTTCGACGATCCATGTGCAAATCGAACCCCTACACCAAATTAACTTCAAAATCTATCTATTATACCCCTAACCCCCCATACATTTTGAATAGTACTCGCTGATATATTCGTTTGATGTGCAGGCTATATTGGGGAGCTTAGGGGAGCCTAGGGGAGCTTCCGGGGAGCGTTTTTGGCTTTGTGGAGGCGGCGTCTTCGCACGCATCCACTATTTTGCTCTCGCGGCTTGTTACGGTATACTCGTTCTACTTACTTTCACACCCCGTGTTTTTCCTATTTTTGGTGAGCACCCGGGGCCCACATGCCGCCCCGGACACGGCCACGCACCAGGAGAGCTTCTGCCAAGCGGAAGCGGCCGGATGAGGCCGGCCCCTCCCATGAGATGGAGGACTCTCCTCTGCCTACACCACCTCACCCCGCACACCCACAGCCTGCAGACCCTGTTCACCCCACACAGCCACAGCCTGCAGTCCCCGTTCACCCCGCACAGCCACTCCCTGCCGATCCACTGCCACCACCGGCTCCACTTGTCGGGCCGCTGGGGATTACGATCCGAGACGACGCACACCGCGTCATCTTCGAGCGCATTACCCAACGCTCGATTGTACCCTCCAGGTTCGCGCACCTTGCAGACCTAGGACGCCTGGAGGTACTTGAGGGGATGCTCACGTTGTATGACAACGTGGGCTGGCGAGATTTTTTCCCAGTGTCGGAGGACACCTTCGTCCGTCCAAAACTTGAGGTGCTTAGTTCTATTGCCCGGACCGACGAGGGATGCTCGTTCAGGTTTATGGACCGGGAGTGCCAGGTCACTCTCGGTATGATGAGAGCATTCTTTTCGTGGCCCGATATCCCCGGGGCCGACCGTGGTTACGCACCCACTCACATTCCCCCACCTTCCTTCGATTCCCACGCTTTCTGGGCCCGGATTCGGGCTAGCTCACCCACGGAGTGAATCCGGTCCTTTCTGACACAAGCACAACCACGCCTCCCTGAGTTCGACCCCCAAGCCACACTACAACACCGTGCGCTTGCGGTTACAAATATTTAAATCTCACGCCCCTAATATCCAATTGCACACATTTGCATGCCACAAACTCGGGGGACGTCAAGCTTTATAGCGTCGTTGCCGGGGAGGCAACGTTCTTGTTATTTTAGGGTCTCATAAACCTTTGAGTCTAGCTCACATCCCTATCTCGCGATAATTTTCGCTTTCTTCTTTTTCATTTCTATTTTCTTATTCTTATTTTCTGTTTTTATCTGTTTCTATCCCAATTTTTCTTCACGGGTGTTCGTTGCTTTTCATGCGCTGGAGTTCAAGGAGTGTCGACGACTTGATTCCTGTTGATCCCAAGGTAAACGCCACCCTAAGCGTCTAGCCGTAGAGAAGTGAAGAAGAGAAGAGCCTGAAGCCATGGGGGAGAACACCCCACCTCACAAGTCCCTGCTGGAGTACTCGATGCCATCCATCGAGTCCACCTCCGCCATCCGTCCTCCTGCTATTACGACGCAAAGCTTCGAGCTTAAGCCGTCTTTGGTGACGTGGATCCAGTAGGATCAATTATCTGGGGCACTCATGGAGAGCCCCATCGAACATCTGGACTCCTTCCTCGAGAAATGTGACACCTTCCGAATAAATGGTGTCACAGCTGAAGCTATCCGTCTGAAGTTATTCCCATTCTCTCTACGGGATAAGACCAAGCTATGGCTTAGGGGGAAGGACCCGAATACCGTCAACACTTAGTAGAAGCTTTCAAATGCTGTTTTGATGAAGTTCTTTCCTCCGAAGAAGACCATGAAGCTGAGGAGTAAGATCTCATCCTTTTCCCAAGCCAGCCAAGAGTCCCTGCAAGAAGCTTGGACAAGATTTAAAGAGATGCAGCGAAGATGCCCTCATCACGAGCTTCCCAAGTGGCAGATAATTAATCTGTTCTACAATGGATTGAGGGATGATTTAAAATCTTCAATGGACGCCGCGGCTGGGGGGTCCTTCATGTCCAAAAGTGAAGAAGATGCCGAGAACATATTAGAAAATATGGCATCGAACAATAAGCGGTGGTATGACGAGAGAGCCACACCTAGATCTGGGGGCATCCACAGGGTCGAGGACGTCGACAAATTATCCAACAAGTTTGACTTGCTGTCGACCCACATATCCGTGCTAATGGTAGGAGCCGGTGGTGCCGGTACACGACATATTACGGCGGTGGAAACTGAAGTCATGTGGGACTTCGAGGGTGGTGACGTCTCACCTCCGTTGGACCAAGCGAGCTCACTATTCTACAACCCTACTGGGAATGCGCCGTATCCACCATGGACTAGCTCCAACCCGGCCTACTCTCCAAACAACCGGAATCATCCCAACCTTAGCTACCGGGCACCGTATCAGCAACCGCCGCCTTAGCAGCAGCAACAACAGATATATCGGCCGGCTAGGCCTCAGCAACAGCAGTTCCAGCCGCAGCCGCAATTTCAACAGCAGCAGCTTCCACAACAGTATCAACAGTACCCCCCAAGGAACCAGCAGCCCATTCAGCAGCAGCAGCTATATGGCCAGCAGAGGGCCATCTCTCCGGTTGAGTCCCTCTTGACTCAATACATTACCAACCAGAAGAAGATAAATTCGAAGCTGGAAATGGGGCAGAGGGCTCTCACGGACCAAGTGACCCAGCTGGGGTTACAAGTGGCGAACCTTCAAAGGTCGTAAAATCTATTGCCGCCACAACCGAAAGTGAATCCGAGGGGAGCAAACCAGAATTTGGCACTCACGTACGAGCATGCGAATGTGTCCCTATCGTTTTGAGAAGTGGAACACAAATCCCCACAAGAGTGTCCCCCAAGGAACCGGAAACACCGTTGGTCGTAGAGCGACCGATTGAAAAATTGAATGACGACGGTGCTTCGTCGCCAAGGCCAACGACTCCGGAGGGAGTCCCTGAAGAGGAGAAGAAGAAAAACGAGGAAGGGAGCCTCAAAGTGTTCAAGCCCATTATGCCTTTTCCACAATGGCTAGCCCAAGCCAAGATAGACGAAAAGTATGGCAAATTCTTTGCCATGGTCAAGGATCTGAGCTTGCAAATCCCCTTCCTTGAAGCTATCGAGACGATCCCTCCTACGCAAAATTTTTGAAGGATTTGGTGGCAAGAGGGTCCAGAAAGGAGAAGGTCGTATTAACGGCGGAATGCAGCGCTCTCATTCAGAGAGCAAATCCGCCCAAGCTTAAAGACCTGGGGAGCTTCTCTATCCCTTGTGCGATCGGGGAGGTAAAGATCCATCGCGCGCTCGTCGATCTTGGAGCGAGCGTCAGTTTAATGCCCATGTTGCTATATAAGAGGATAGGGATGGGCGACTTGGAGCCCACCAGTATGACCTTACAGCTTGCAGACCGATCGGTCATATATCAGGTGGGTGTTGTAGATGACCTACCTGTCAACGTAAGTAGGGTGCATGTGCCAGTGGACTTCGTCGTCATGGACATGCCTGAAGATGAGCACACCCCCATCATCCTTGGACGGCCTTTCATGGCCACTGCTGGCGTATTAATAGATGTGAAGAATGGGAAGCTTTCCCTTAACGTCGGTAACGAAAAAGTCGAGTTTGACTTAGGGTTGTCAATGAAGCACACCAACCCCCCGGATGATCAAGGATGCAATATGCTGGAGTTATAAGAAGAGAGAGTTGTGGAAGAAAGCTTCTGGTAGATTCTTTCAAGAAATCCCCCCAATAGCTTGGGGGACTTAGAAGAACCAGTCGGCCTGAAGAAAGATGATATTTCTGGGAAAGTGGATGCGGCACATACGGTCCCTCCCGGATTTCAAGAAATTCCTCCGACGAGGAGGAAAGGGAAAGAGCCCATGGGGCTAACTGGAGATGAGATCCGAATCCTGAAAAGAGTGGCGGTGGACGCCAATATAAGGGAGAAGCCTCCGGATCCTGTCAACGGAGGGAGGGTCGTCGAGCAAGTTTTCTTGTCATCGCCGACGACACCGAAGGCCGCCAGCTCTGGATATGAGATGATGCCGATCTTAGGGCATCACCCCCGTCCGCCTTGAATATCACCTACGGGCGTCGAGCAAACGACGCTATACAAAAACGCTTCATGGGAGGCAACCCATGCTCTGAACTTTTATCTTCATTTTTTAGGATTTTTATTATCTTTATTTTTTCTATTTTAATAATTAAATCCAGCCGCGGGATCATCCATCAAGGAACTTTGCCATTCGTGAATGTTTGCAGGAAACAAGCCCTCACCCGATTGGGTGACCAATCAACCGATCGGGTGAGACATATCAGACAATGGCCATATCTGAGCTCCAACGAACCGGTCGGGTGAAGCAAGCTGAGACCAGGTGGTAGACCATGTGAGCTGAGCAGAAGTCTCGAAAAATTTTGGGAATTGATCAACCGATCAGTTGATACAAAGCATGGTCGGGTGACTGACCGGGTGAGCTGTACTAAACTTTCGGGAAAAATTTTGAAGCAGCCGATCGATTCGCCTGTAGCATATTTTCAGCAATATTTTCGACCTAATCGTCAACCGATCGAGTGAGTTATCACCCGATCGGTTCGCCTCTAGCATATTTTCAGCAATATTTTCGACCTAATCGTCAACCGATCGGGTGAGTTTTCACCCGATTGGTTCGACTTAAACCCTATAAATAACCCAACTCCACTCGTTCATTTCCCCTTCACCCGACTTCGAATTTCCGTCGCCGTTTCACCTTCTCCAAGCTTCAACCGGCCTTGATCTCCCACCAACCGATCGTAAAACCCCCTAGATCGATCCCTCCACTCTCCATTTCCATCTTTCCATCGATCTCTCTCTCTTTCTCTCCAATTTCACCTGCATCAAAACCCTAGTTTTCGCCCAACCCCCCCCCCCCCCCATTTTCGAAAGTTGCTGAAAAGAGTTGCTGCGGCTTCACACTTCTCCCCATTGCGTTGCATTAGGACATCTACGAGCAAGGATCTTCATCTCGCTTGGGTAACTTCGTTCGTTAGCTCAATTTTATATTTTTCCCTAGAAATTTCTATTCGCTCGATTGCCTGTGTGTGTGTGTGTGTACATTCACATTTTGCATACACTCACTCACACACGCTCACATGACCAAAGATAAAGATAAGGGTAAGGGTATCATGCGAGAGGAGGAGGAGTCTCGTAAGAGACGCAAGACCACATGCCCACCACACTCACATCCTCCTCCCGCATAGCCTGCACTGCCCCAACCCCAACCCCAACCTATCGTCCCAGTTGAGGACCCACTGATGGGCCCGCATGGCTACCGCTTTAGGAACCAGGAGCATAAGGATTTCTATCATAGACTTGATGCTCGGGGGCATCTATCGACCAAATTTGCCCACACCCAATTGCTTATCGATCTCGGTGTATTCACCGAGGTCGAGACCCTCTTCGCAAATTTAGGTTGGTTGGCTTTCCTAAACGCCTCCGCGGTGTCCTACCCCTCCCTCACACTCGAATTCTTATCCACACTTGTCTCTGAGTCGGGGTCGGTCGTCATCTTCTGCATCCATAACAGAACCATTCGCACTCATCTGAACATCATTAATAACATCTTTGGTTTCCCCATCCTTGGGGACGATGCTATCCGTCCCTACGGGTATCCCCCCGAATTTGACGTTTATCAGTTTCGGTTCCGCCTCACCCTACACCCTCACTATCCCCGGGGTAAGGCCAAGGCCTCCTCCATCATTCACCCCATCTTCTGTCTGGCCCACCGAATCATTTCTTGCACGTTTTTCCCCAGGGATGAGTCCGGTACCATAACCATCCCTGATCTTTTCATTTTGTGGGCCATGACCTTTCCTTTCGTTCGGGGTGATGACGGGATTTCTTTTAGGGCCCCTACCATTCCCGTCCATGCCGGTGCTTGGCTCATCTCTAAGCTTCTTGAGATTAGCCGTGCCGGCAAGGGCAAGCTTTGTTGTGGGGGCCTTATCACGATCATCTCTATGGCTCCCCAGTTCAACATTATCATCCCCCGAGATCTTTCCACTGCCGCAGGACCCTCCCGTCTAGATATAGATGTCCTGCGTCATATTCACATGATTAAGCCCCGCCCCAATGGCCGCTTCACCTTCCATTACGGGCACCCCCCAGCTCCCTATACCATTCTGCCCAACCCCGCTCGCATGACCATCCATTTTGTGGCAGATTGGACTTTTCCCCCTGATCCTGAGTTTCTTGGGGGGTTACGCCTTCCATTCATCTAGGGCGCACCTAGACCACCTTCCCCTACCACCCACTTAGGCGAGCAGGACATTCCTGCGTCCCGAGGAGACCCTGGGGCTGGTCCTAGACATGTCATCCCAGTTTCTATCCCGATCACCACTGTCACCACCTCTCTGGTCCGTACTACCTCCTCCTCCTCCTTTCGCCGAGCCACTTCCGCTCGTCTCGCTCTCGAGATTGAGTTAGCTGTGTTGCGCGATGTCGCTTCTTCCTCCAACTCCTCGGTCTCATCTTCTTCCCTCTTCACTCACCCATGTTTCCTCGCACTTGAGAGGAACGTGTAATGCCCTACCAGCTACTGCACAAGTACTAGAGGGGGGGTGAATAGTACTTTAAAATAATAAGGAGTATAATTCCAAATTAAATTGCAAACAACTACCAAATCAATTTGCGGAAGCTTAAATTGAATGACAACACAAAATTAACAATGCTAACAAACGATGTTAATGGGTTCGGATCCACCCAAGTCTCCCCGACTTGTTCCCGGTGATCCTACGTACCAACCACCCGGATCCCCTCCGGATACTTGAGTTAGAAACCCTAACTCAAGATTTCCACTATGAATATCTTGTGAAAAACCTTCACAAGATCAAATCATACATGCAATGGCAAAGTGAATCCCACAACCCGGGATCACAATCTTCTCTCACAACCGAGAGAACCAATTAGCAATATTAAAGAGTTTAAATGAAATAAACAATCTTACCACAAAATCCTATACCTTGAGTTTTTCTTACCCAAATGGTGAAATGAAGGATTTGAGGAAGATGAAGTCACCAAGACCTAGCACCAAGGAAATGACCAGCAATCGGTGCCTAGGAATGAGTTGGAGACTTGGATCAAGCAATAGCTTGAAGAGCTCACCAAGAACAAGCTTCTCTCTAGATCTAGAAATGAGATAGAATGGGTTTCTTGTGAGGAAGAGAGCTTTAGATTAGAGTGAGAATGGCTATCTCTTTAGAACTCAATGAATCTCTTAATGGCAGCTCTAACCTAGATAGAAATGACCTAGGTTCGTATTTATAGGGTCCCATAAAAACAAGTTAGGTCATTCACCAACGGATAGAAATCTGTGAGAATTAGTCGGTCAAAGAACAATCACTGACCGACTAGTTCATCAACTAGTCGGTCAGTCAAACAACGTGGACCGACTAAGAGTAGATCTGAGAAGAGATAGAAGTTCAGACCTAGAAATCTAGTCGGTCCAAGAAGACTGTCTGACCGACTAGTTTCACAACTAGTCGGTCAGCCAATGAACGTAGACCGACTAAGAGCAAAAAGAATTAGTCTGAGTACAAAGTGACTTAGTCGGTCCAAGAACAAAAGTTGACCGACTAAATTGTCAACTAGTCGGTCACCAAACGTTCTTAGACCGACTAACGATAAACAGTAGCTTAGGAGAAATTTAGCATGAACAGTAAGTCACAACTAGTCGGTCAAAGAAGCATCACTGACCGACTAGTTCACAAACTAGTCGGTCGGTGAGTCAACGTAGACCGACTAACTGTAAACAGTAAAGTCCAAGAAATTAAGGAATCAAACTAGTCGGTCCAAGAGCAGTTGCCGACCGACTAGATCACCATCTAGTCGGTCAGTACTTGTTCGTGTACCAACTAACATGCACATACAAATCCGAATCGAAGCGCGACGCTTCGAGGAAGTTAGAATGAACTTGTGCAAGGATCCTAGAGCTACGTAATGAGCGTAATGAAGATAGAAACGTAAGATATACTCAAGGCTTAACATTCTATATATCGAAGCTAAAAGACTATAAATAAAACCTTAATAAACGGTCTTCGAGAGCTTCGATTGAATCTTCATATCTTCCAAAGCGTCGCAAGAGCTTCAACGAAGCTTTAGGCATGAATATGAGCTTTGGGAAGTGTTGAGATGTCGCTTTGAAGGTTCTCATGAAATTGGCGACGATCTCCGATACTGCGCTCACAAATTGTTAGTTCATGAATTATTTATGTTAGCTCATCATCAAAACCAAATCCGGGGAGTCCAATATTCAACATTCTCCCCCTTTTTGGTGATGACAAACCAACATAAATAATAATCAAAAATAATGATTCAAATGTAAAATACTTACTCCCCCTGCAATGATGACACGTTGATTCCAAAATGAATATATATGAATTGCATCAATCAGACGAGTAAGATATATAATGAGAATCGATTTTTGAAATATCGGATTTTGAAAATCCTTATATATATCTTTACTCCCCCTGAATCTAACATATCAAACTAGATTCTTGGAAATTGAGTTAAATTTTCATTTGCGCTATTTATTATCATTATCTCTCCCCCTTTGGCATTATCCCAAAAATGGGGGGCATACAACGACAACAACTAGGAAATGGAAAATCCAACATCGGGAGTCGTAGACAATGACGACGGACCAAATTGACACCTAGGGAAAAAATGTGGGAATCAAATCAAGGTGTGCCAAAATGTCCATTATCAAAAAAAATAATCAAAATCATCAAAAATACCAAATAATTATTCATTTCTTGAATAAAGAAACATACTCTTCAATATTCAATATTCTTGGTTAATTTTGTGCATGGAAAACAATTCTATATAATTATAGAAATATAATCTATTTAACCAAGTTTTTAATCGTCGAGCGACGAATTCACATTTCAAATGTATTCAACGAATATGAAAAAAAATGCACGACGAATGAAAGACAAAGTGAATGATGATGAACATATATATATATATATATATATATATATATATATATATATATATATATATATATATATATATATACATCATGAGTATATCAAAAAGGTATCACATCGAATACATGTGGTACATCATATGAAGCGAGACACATCATCTATATAAACATCAAAAAAATACATCAACATCATCAACATCATCAAAGTGTATCAAAATACATCAAAACAACATCATATCATAATATCCAACTCCGACATCCAGAAATCGCAAAAATACATCAAAACATCTCTCAAACCCCATCCTAACCCAAAATACTCTCACTAAGATATATCATCCAAAGCGTAGTAGAGAGTCCTCGAAACAAGCGATCACGAGGAGGTGGCAGGATCTGCAGTCTCCGTGGGTCCAGTCGACGGAGTGGACTCAGGCTCTGCAGGGAGTAGAGGTGTCTCAACAGATGGAATCGTCGGGGCAGGAGTAGAGATCTCAGCAACAGGCTCAACAACTGGAATCTCAACAGCAGCATGGGTCTCGACAGAAGCAGCAGCAGTGGCAGTGTCAACAGCAGCAGGAGATACATGAGTAGGCTTGGAAGCAGGGTCAGCAGCAGGCTCAGAAGTCTGAAGAGCTGAAGCAGAAGGCTCTGGAACACCGGAAGTGGTGCCAACTCCAGGAGCAGAAGTGGAAGTACCAGTAGCAGCAGCAGTGGCCTCATCGCCACGGGCAAAAGAAGTGACAAGCTCGTCAAGCTCCTCATCGTCCATCTCCTCGGCCTCAGACACTGAAGGAGGAAGATCAATCCCCATCATACGAGCCATATGGCAGACTACCTCCTCAGTACGAGCCAAACGGGAGTCGTGCTGACGAAGTAGGCGTACGACATCGTCCAATGTAGCAGGGGAAGAGGAGGCTGCAGCAGCTGACGGAGTAGACTGGGAAGCAGATGCGGTAGACCTCTGCACGTGACGAAGTGCCGCTAGAGATTTCTTCACGGCCGTCGCGTTCAGAGGCGTACCCAAAGGACGCTCATCGTCAGGAGGGAGAGGGACTCGGAAATGTCGAAATACAAGAGTCAACAGGCAAGGGTATGGAATGTGCGCAGACTTATTGGTCTTGCGTATACACTCGAAAGAATCCATCTTATCGAGTATCACGCGAGCCCAATTAATCTCGCACCCCAAGAAAAGAGCGTAGATCAATTTCAAGAACGGCTGGGATGGGAGTGAAGAGGATCCATACTTAGGGAGGAGACATGACTTCAAAATCAGGTTAAGAACCCACGCATTCGGCTTAAAAGATTTCGAAGGAACACCAATGAATGCAGAGGGGATAACCTGGAAAATCTCAGAAAGAATAGACTGATCCAAGGAAGAAATGTCATCGACGGAAATGTCCGAAGGGAGGAGACCACACGATGAACAACCAAGAATCTCCCCCAAGATTTCTGCCGTGAGAACTATAGGAGTTCCCAAGACAGTCGTCTCAATGGAGTGGCTGGCATCGTACTGGCCTCGAATACGATTGGCATAGAACAATTTCACGAGGCGAGGATACGGTTTGGGATTGGCCTTGGGGTCGTATCGGAGATAATCAAGAAGACCACTATAGGATAGAAGATCAGCAAGGCCGAGAAAATCAGAAAACTGAACGTAATGCTCTAACAACAGTGGACAGTGCTCTATACGGTTGTACGCTGCGAGACACTGAGGGTCATCGCGGCACAACGATATGTCTACACCGCCGACTGGCATAGGAGCTTTACCCTTAGCCTTACGGGTCTTCGGAGGAGGAGTAGGTTCCCTAGTAGGCTCATCCTCTGGGATAAATTCAGAGTCGGAATCGGGAGGAGTAGCCGGTGTGTGGAGTATGGGCTTTTTGGTCTTGGATTTGCGGGGCTTGACGGTCGCAGTCCTAGGCTTCTTAGGAGGAGGCGATGATGGAGAGGCTTGGGTTGACTTGGCACGACGCTTAGGCTTCGGGGGATTCCTAGGGT
The DNA here is from genome assembly GCA_030789695.1 of Scilla litardierei. Classification (NCBI taxonomy): domain Eukaryota; kingdom Viridiplantae; phylum Streptophyta; class Magnoliopsida; order Asparagales; family Asparagaceae; genus Scilla; species Scilla litardierei. The sequence goes on along the minus strand of CM061131.1, from coordinate 120,747,027 downwards.
CGGAAGGTTGTTCTACGGTCATAGGAGAAGCCCCGGAAGAGGCGATAGGAATTCTCGTCTTTGCCATAGCACGACGAGCACAAGCAACTGAAAACGAAGATCAAATATCCTAGCACAAACCCTAGAAGCTAACACAAACCCTAGAAACTAACACAAACCCTAGGATTCAGAAATTCGAAAATAAGCCCTAGAATACCTAGGAGGAGAAATCGAACCCTAGGGCAAGAAATTGACCTAGGAGGAGGAGGGAGATACCTAGGAGGTGGAGTCGACGGCGGCGGACGGCGGGGATGGCCGGAGATATGGCCGGAGACGACGGAATTTGAAGGGGCTCGATCGGGGTTTTGGGGTTTTTCGGCTGGAGAAGAGGAGAAGACCGACTAAAAAGTGTTTTAGTCGAATGAAATAAGAGTATAAGTCAGTCTGGAATCAAAAAGACACAAATGCCCTAACACACTTAGTCGGTCATAGTTCAAGCACTGACCGACTAGATTACGATCTAGTCGGTCGGTCAATGAGCTTGAACCGACTAAGTCGAAACAGAGGCACAGATGAATTTCTAGGGCAAGAATTAGTCGGTCGCAGTATATTCACTGACCGACTAGTTTTCAATCTAGTCGGTCAGAAAGTGTACTATGACCGACTAACGAAAGAAAATGATAGGAGTTAGATATAGGCTTGATCTAGTCGGTCTGAGTTCATTTGCTGACCGACTAGATGAGCATCTAGTCGGTTGACAAGTGAACTTAGACCGACTAGAAGAGTCCAAAAATTGATAATTGATTTCTCTTCACAAACCACTTGGATGAAACATCATAACTCTCTCATTAGTCATCTAAATTACCCCATAAAACGTCGAAATCTTAAATACGACATTGAAATACGATTTCGAGCAATAAATTCGAACAAATCACATAAAATTCCCAAAAATTCAATAAATCTAGCATGAATGAAATATCGCGAAATATAATAGCATGCAAGATAATTGATTGAAATATGAATCCTATATCTCGGATTCACCCATAATCCCCAATTCTCGACGCGACCGCACAAAGGAGTCCTCCTTTAGGGGTTTCGTGAAAATATCGGCGATTTGCTTTTGGGTTTCAACGTACACTAAAATGATGTCCTTTTTAGCAACATGATCATCTAAGAAATGGTGTCGGACATCTATGTGTTTTGATCGGGAATGATGCACCGGATTCTTTGAAAGACAAATAGCACTTTGGTTATCCACCATGATAGGGCTAGTATCACAATGAATACCAAAATCCTTCAGTGTGTGTCTCATCCAAAGAACCTGGGCACAAGCGGTACCGGCGGCAATATATTCCGCCTCGGTGGTTGAAAGTGATACCGAATTTTACTTCTTGGAAAACCAAGAGACAAGAGAATTTCCTAGAAAATGGCAAGTGCCACTAGTACTTTTCCTGTCAGATTTGCATCCCGCATAATCAGCGTCACTATATGAGACTAACTCATATGTGCTAGATTTCGGATAAAGTAATCCAAAATCTAAAGTGTAACTTAGATAGCGAAAAATACGTTTTACCGCTACTAAGTGAGAATCCTTAGGTTGAGACTGATAACGAGCACATATACATACGGCAAACATAATATCGGGCCTACTCGCGGTAAGATAAAGTAAACTACCTATCATACCTCGATATAGACGAATGTCTACATCTTTTCCGCCCGTATCTTTATCAAGATGCGTTGTAGTGCTCATAGGAGTCTTTTTCCCGGAGGCATTCTCCATTCCAAATCGCTTTAGCAACTCCACCGTGTACTTTGTTTGGTGGATGAAGATTGCATCGTTCAATTGGCGAATTTGGAGACCTAAGAAATATTTGAGTTCGCCCATGTGGCTCATCTCAAATTGTTCCTTCATAACATTAGAAAACTCTTCGCAAAGAGCAAAGTTAGTAGCACCGAAAATGATATCATCAACATAAATTTGAACTAATAAAATATCATTATTCGCATGCTTAATAAAAAGTGTTGAATCGGCTTCACCCATTTTAAAATTCAAATCCAAAAGAAAATTCTTTAGGCGATCATACCAAGCTCGAGGAGCTTGTCTCAACCCATAAAGAGCTTTCTTTAGTTTAAAAACATGATTTGGAAATTTTTCATTTATGAAGCCCGGAGGTTGAGAAACGTAAACTTCCTCAACGACATCTCCGTTTAAAAATGCACTTTTAACATCCATTTGAAATAATTTAAAATTCTTATGGCATGCAAAAGACAATAATAATCTAATTGATTCTAATCTAGCTACCGGAGCGAACGATTCTTCGAAATCAATACCTTCCTCTTGTCGATAGCCTTGAGCAACTAACCGAGCTTTGTTCCGGACGACGACTTGGTTTTCGTCGGTTTTGTTCTTGAAGATCCACTTTGTCCCTATGATGGTGTGGTTCTTCGATGGCAATGGAACAAGCTCCCATACCTCATTCCTCTCGAATTGAATGAGCTCCTCCTCCATGGCTAAGATCCAAGCGCTATCTTCGCATGCTTCATTAATATTCTTTGGCTCTATCGATGAGGCAAAGGCACAATTTGCGAAGTGGTGGACTTGCGATCTCGTCTTGACACTATCTTGAATATTGCCAATGACTTGCTCATGGGGATGGTCACGAACCGAATGAAGCCGTTTGGGAATACATTGATCACTAGGAACATTCTCAACAACTTCATTAGTTGGGTTAGTCTCAATAGAATCAATAGAATCATTAGACTTAGAATTATCAAACGAATCACATAAAACATCCAGAGAATCATTATCATTTGAAATTCTAGTTGGAACAAATCCTTCATTAAATGAGACATGAAGCGACTCCTCGATCGTTGAGGTTCGTTTGTTGAATATCCGGTAGGCTTTGCTACGCGAAGAATATCCAACAAAAATCCCTTCATCGGATCTTGGATCGAATTTGTCCAAACTACCATATGTGTTCTTAATAAAACATTTCGAACCAAAAACACGAAAATGTTTAACTTGAGGCAACCTACCAAACAACAATTCATAACAAGTTTGTTTAGTGCCGGGCCTCAAAAGTATTCTATTAAACACATAGCAAGCGGTGTGTACCGCTTCCGCCCAAAATTGATGGCCAAGTTGGCTATCATCAAGCATAGTGCGAGCACACTCCACTAGCGTCCTATTCTTTCTCTCAACTACACAATTTTGAGGAGGTGCACGAGGGAAAGAGAAGGTGTGAGTAATACCAACTTCATCACAAAATGTCTCAAAAGACTCATTCTCAAATTCACCTCCATGATCACTACGAATAGTGACAATGGTGGTTCCTAAGAGATTTTGTACTTTCTTAACAAAAATTGTGAAGTTTTCAAAAGCTTCATTTTTATTACACAATGAAAATACCCAAGTAAATCTTGAATAGTCATCTACGATGACAAGTCCATACCTTGCATTTCCTAAGGAAGCTACTCTAGTTGGCCCAAATAAGTCTAGATGTAATAGCTCTAGTGGCCGTTTAGTAGAGATGCTTTTCTTAGGTTTAAATGAAGATTTAGGAAGCTTGCCACGTTGACAACAATCACAAAAACTTTTCTTTTCAAAAACAAGCTTCGGAAAACCTTTAATAGAACTTAATTTCGAAAGCTTATAAAGTGTTCCAAAGTTCACATGTCCAAAGCGTCGATGCCATAAGTGTTGTTCACTTGTGTTGGCAACGAGACATTGTTCATATGACTTAGGAAGATCCAAAATATAAATGTCTTTATGACGAGTTCCGGAAAATAATAATTTATCATTATCTTTTCTTAAAATATGACACAATCCTTTCGCAAAACTAACTTTGTAACCTTTGTCACAAAGTTGGCTTATTGAAATAAGATTATGATTTAAACCACTAACAAGATAAACATCACTAATTAAGGGTTTAGAGGGGTTACCGACTTTACCAACACCTATGATGGTTCCGCTCTCGTTGCCTCCAAATACGACGCGGTTTCCATTCGCAATGGGAACCACTCCGGAGAGCAATCGAGCGTCACCCGTCATGTGTTTTGAACACCCGCTATCGAGTATCCAATTCCCTTTGGAGCTAAATTTAAATTTGTTGCTCCTTTTCTTTTTCTTTTCCTTGAGTACCTAAAGATAGAAACTTTCATATCATGGTACCCAAGGTCATTGGGTCCTCAAAGGTTAGACCTTTGGAAGCCAAGTCCAATTGGACTTTGACTTCCCCACATAATTCCTACTATGCACAACATCCGAAAAATAAGCATTCATATACTCTTGTTTTTCATCCATGCTTGTGTCCTTTGGGCTCCAAATAGTGAAAATTTTGGGAGACATCATCCTATTGGGTGCATGCATGCGACGTTGATTTCTACGTGATGCATGTTGTGGATAGGCATACGGGACATGATGGAATGGTGCACGACGAGAATTATTCATATGATGAGGTGGGTGTACATATGCATGTGTGGGAACACGTGCGTGAGGGTGTCTCACAAGGTGTGCACGTGCCCGTGAACGTGTAGCATAGAAATCATCATATGTGTGAGATGGTGGAGTAGGACGTGTGTTCCTACGTGGCATGGTATTTGTGTACATATAAGCATGCCCCTTCTTTGGAGGTCCACCCAAAGTGGGTTTCTTTCCAAAAGAGGGTGTGGACGAGGTGGAAGCACCATTGGTAGATGAACTACCAATAGAGTGTTTGCTCCCACTCGTTGAGGCTTCGGAAGTTGGCCTTACAAAAGTAGTGACCGACTTGGATGAATTTCCCATCATATACCCCAAGCCAATGTGGTGTTTGGTCGGAAGTAAATCTTTTAGGATATTATCCAAATGGCCCTTACCCTTGTTGAATTTGTTGATTCGGCCCAATGTGTCCTCATATTTCTCTTTGAGAGAACGCAAAGAAGTATCCAAAGTGGATATTTGCGATGTGAGCACATAAACACGAGATTTAAGATTCTCGTTCTCAATACTCAAAGTCGAGTTTTGAGAAGTTAAATCCGCTATCTCATGTTCTTCCGCATCCTCAATGCTAACATGTTCAAGTTTAGATTTGAGATTCACAATCTCATTTCTTAACTCTTCAACAACGGTGTCATTGTTGGTGATGATATTCTTAGGCGATGTTTGAATGCTAGCTAGGTCATCTTTTACCTTAGTATATCTATTTACTAACTTAGTGTATTTTGACCAAAGTTGAGAGTTAGCATTTCTAAGATCATCCATCGTTACCTCATCGCTTTCGTCATTACTATCATCGGAAGAGGAGGATCCTTGATCTTGCTCCTCTCTTGCCATGAAACACATGTGCGCTTGCTCCACGTGCTCATCGTCCGACTCACTGCTTGAAGAATCATCAGAGTCGGTGAAGGTAGCTCCGACAAGTCCCTTCTTGTTTCCTTTCGTGTACTTCTTGGACTTGTCATACTTTGGCGCCTTCCACTTCTCCTTTTGCTTATTGAGGGGACACTCCGCTTTCATGTGTCCTGGCTTATTGCACTTGAAACACAAAGGAGAGGAAGAGGCGTTAGAAGAACCAAATTTACCTTTGGTCTTGAAGTTACCTTTTCGGAAGAAACGGTTGAACTTCTTGGCCATGAGTGCCATGGACTCCAAGTCCAACTCGTTTTCCGAGTCTTCATCATCGGTTGATGTGGATGTGGATGGAGCGGCTTTGAAGGCAATAGCCTTTTTCTTTGGCTCGTCTTGCTTTAGATAAGACTTCATCTTTTCTTGCAATTTGAGCTTGCTATCCTTGCGTACCTCGTACGACATTAAAGTACCCATTAGTTGAACTACGGTGTACTTATTCATGTCATTACCTTCCTCGATGGCGAAGGTGCGTTTCTCCCAAGAAGAAGGAAGTCCTTCGATAAGCTTTGAGCACTTCTCCTTTTGAGTGTAGGACTTGCCGAGGGCCTCTAACTCGTTTATTATGTCAACGAAGCGAGCGTAATATTCTTTCATCTTCTCGCCCTGTTGCATATGAAACATTTCGTAATCTTTGTTTACGACTACGAGTTTAGAGTCTCTTACCCGACTCGTCCCTTCATGTAGTATGAGGAGGGAGTTCCAAATTTGATATGCACTCTTACATGTGCATATCTTATTGAAGTCCTCGGGCTCCAATGCGCATTGCAAGGCGTTCATTGCCTTGGCATTGCTTACCTCCGCGGCGACCTCCGCGGTTGTCCATTTCTCAAAGTCTTCTTCTTCGGGCTCGATGTACTCCTTCATTGTAGTCCTCCATAAAGATGCACTTCGGAGGAAGGTTTCCATCCGACATTTCCAGTACCCGTAGTTGGTACCGTTGAAGAATGGAGGCCTCGTAGAGGAATGTCCTTCCATCACCGAAGATGCTCCTTCACGGTTCCTGAAGGTGTCATAGTTGGAAGGTGGACGCACGGTCTTGTTGTCGTTGGCAGACATAGCTGAGTATCTGGCTCCGATACCAAATGTAATGCCCTACCAGCTACTGCACAAGTACTAGAGGGGGGTGAATAGTACTTTAAAATAATAAGGAGTATAATGCCAAATTAAATTGCAAACAACTACCAAATCAATTTGCGGAAGCTTAAATTGAATGACAACACAAAATTAACAATGCTAACAAACGATGTTAATGGGTTCGGATCCACCCAAGTCTCCCCGACTTGTTCCCGGTGATCCTACGTCCCAACCACCCGGATCCCCTCCGGATACTTGAGTTAGAAACCCTAACTCAAGATTTCCACTATGAATATCTTGTGAAAAACCTTCACAAGATCAAATCATACATGCAATGGCAAAGTGAATCCCACAACCCGGGATCACAATCTTCTCTCACAACCGAGAGAACCAATTAGCAATATTAAAGAGTTTAAATGAAATAAATTGTCACGCCCCGCTTCCCAAAAATATGGAGGCGAAGCGTGAGAAGGTCCGCTCAGACTTGAAGCTACAAAGCTGCAAGTCCGATAAGCGTCGATCAAATTTAAAACTGCAGGTCCTTGCAACGCGAACGAAACAAAGATAATAATAATGAAATGAGACAAAAGAAACATCTCAGAATATCCATAAAATAAGTTTCCAACATCGCAGAAAAAGCCACCGGGCTGAAAAGAAAAGAAACTAAAAGCCCACACATGGCCAACAAAAGTACAAAGTACAAAACAACGGTGCTACGCACCAGCAACTAACATAAAGCCTAAAGCAAAATAAAGCTCAACAAAGACCCAAAGAATGGTCACCGGTGTCCACCAAAATCCTCCTGGCAATCATGGACTCAGTGTCAGCGACACATCACGTACTCAGCAACGATCTCTGGCTCAGGTCTAACATGTGACACCCAAAAGAGAAAGGGGCACATGTCAGCAAGTCTACAAGAGACTTGTGCAAGGAAACTGAAAGTAAAGTGAACAACCTAGCAGTTCTAGCATGATGCAATGACATGGCAGTTAAAGTATGAGTGCAGCAGGTAAAGTAAAGTAAAGTAAAGTAAAGTACGAGCATGGCATGGCAGGGATGACAAGTATTACATGAATCATTCACAAGACAAGTACGAGACAAGGAAAGTAAGCACCTCGTGCACAGAGATTCCGCCTTTTGGCTAGAGGGCTGATCAAGCCACTCCTAAGCTCAAGTGACCGTTTATCCCTACCCCTCCACGTGTATCGGGCATTGGTTTCTAGCCAACACATGAGGCCCGCTTCTGGACCACGAGCCAGGAAGTGTTTAAACAAGTATGGCCTAGGGGTGCACCTAGCCAGGGACACTGAAACACGGATTTGTACAAGTATTTTTGTAGCGTGTGCTACGATGCAACAATCAACTGGGATGACATGAAAGATGCAATGCATGGCAGTTAAAAGTGCGTACAGGTAAGGAAAGTAAACGTGACAGTTTAGTATGCATGAACAACAAGTTTAATGGTTGGATCTAGCTTCGTTGTCAAGCTAGATCAATTAGGTGACGGATCTAGTTTCGTTGTCAAACTAGATCAAGTAGGCGTCTAGCCAGCTATCATTTCACTGACTAGTCTCTTTTATGCTAAAAGCAAGTAAGTGGCCTAAAAACATGGCCCTACACAAGAGTTGGCAAGTTTCACTTGCCTGCAAGTCTGACGTCTGAGCACAGCGTCCAATGGGTCCAAGAATCACAATTATCCTACGTGCAAAGTCCACCGGCCTAAAGTCCATATTATTAATCTTGATTAGTGAATTTAAAACATTTAAAATACTTTGAAAATACCGATTTTAGTCTTGATTAGCATGCATTGGGTTGGGGGTCCTAGGGGTGCAAAACGTTACCTCAACACGACGCGAAAGCTACACCGGCGTCGGGTAGCGACACCGGGGGTTGGAATAATAGAACGCGCTCCAAGTCCTGATTCCAATATAGTTTCCTCGCTGGAAAGTTCAGAGCATCAACCCGGGCGACGATTCCAGATTCCAAAGCTCGCACGTGCGACGACGGGCTACGACGGGTCGCAACGTCGTGCACGGCGAATCGTCGGAGAGAAAGCACCTAGGTGGGGCCCACAGTAGTCCTAGGGACCTTTGGGGGACCCACAATAACTCTGGAGAACTTGGGGGGCCCACGGAGGCAAGCGGTGCGACGGATGCGGGGTTGCGACGATTGGCCATCGGTCGTACTCAGCCAATGCGGGAGGATGGCTCGGTCAGACACTAGGGGCGGGCTGTGCAGCGCTTGGGGTCGGTGCGGTGGTCGGGCTCTCGGTCGGTGCGGGACAGGCCATCGGTCAGACACGGGGGAAAGCGGGGCCGGGCGCTGCAGCGGTGCGCTGCAACGTTGCAACCGTTGCAACGTTGCGGAGAGCGGCGATGGCGGGCGGGCGCCTCGGTCAGACACGGTGCGGAGCGGGAGCGTGAAGCGGGGCTTGCAGCGATGTGGGGAGCTGCGATGGCGGGCGAAAGCTCTCGGTCAGACCGAGAGCTCCCCTCGGTCGGTGCGGAAGAACGGAGCAGAGCGGCAGCACGGGGTGCGGACGGGGCTTGGTGCGGAGGCAACGGCCGGTCGGAGCGGGGGAACGGAGCCCGTTCTCTCGGTCGTGCGGCTGCTGAACGTCGCAACGTTGCGACGAATCGTCGCAACGTCCAATTTCAAGTTTGGAAGAGGCTAGGGTTAATTTTTTGCGAAAATAGGTCTTCCTAGGGGTTGCTTATATAGTATAGGTGGGTTGACTTGGTCTAGGGCTAAATCTAATAGGATTAGATGTTCAAAAAGATTTAAAATTTGAACTTAGACTTCTCCAAACCAATCTAGGATTTGACCTGGTCCAAATGAGCTGGAAATTGGCTCAAAAATTCTTTAAAACGTTTTAAACTCAAATAAATTTTATTTGGCCGAAATTAATTTAAAAATAAATTATTAAAAATATTATAAAACTTGTAAAAATTATAAAAGTGGTCAAATGAACTCCAAAAATTATAAAATAAATATCGGGGTGATCGTGGCGACGAATGTGAGCTAACTAAGAAGACGGATCTCAGATTCGACGTCGGACGACGAAACTAAAAATAGAAACGTCTCCCGTCAAGAGTAAGAATCGTCACGTCTCATCGGGTAAGATCAAATTGTGGAAAAACGACTCGAGAACGTCGTTCCAGTATAGTGCCACCATTTAATACTCTCAGAGACGTTCGCAACGGCATATCACACAAAAGTGTTCACAAACAAATAAAGTCTAACGCAAACACGTGCACGGCCAAAAGCACGTGCACGAACAACGTACGACGAAAAGTGGTCGTTACATCCTCCCCAACTTAGAATAAAGTCCGTCCTCGGACTTTCTAATACGTCTAGTTGCTCTAATAACTACCCCAATCAAGTCGCATTATATTCAGCCAAGTATAGTCTTTACAAGTGCTTATATATGCACTAGGTAGTCAAACATTAACACTACCAACACGTATATATATACATTCACGTACGTCGTATACTTATACCTATTATAGCCAGTCAAACTCATACACGTATTTCAATCATGTATATAAGCATGCATCCCTTATATAACTACTACCTTCTTAATCACAAAACAATATTTCAGGTACTTATATAAAGATAGTTTCACGCGTAGCCAATACAATCATGCTCTACCTATATGTAGCTACCTATGCACAAACATCAAGGGTATACTACCCTCTGATATTCATCCCTAGTATGCATCAACACATGTAGTCACACCATACCATAATTAAGTCAAGTTTCACTATATTTATATATATATTCACCACTACTAAAGTTTCACAATATATAGTCATTCACATACATGCAAATAGTTCACCATATATTCACATCACGTACGGTCTTATAACTGTATTTACGACACACCACATATATCATAGTCATCAATACCTATAACTAAGCACATACTTACCCGTGCATGGCGCACACCCATACACGCTAACATTTCATTTACATACACCAATCATACCATTATATAACTAGCACACATACATACCTAGTTTTAGCTAGTACACATATGTTCACACGAGCAAGTCCTTAGTAATTAACTATACCACAAGACCAACACCTATAACTATATACTGGCGTAGCGACCCACAATCATGTGCGTAGCACAACCAGGCACAAACACTCCTATCACTATTCATACATCAACCATTTCTATATTCAACTACAATCATACATTCAATATTCTTAGAGTATACCCACTCAAGCTTGAGTGAGACTCAATACATATATTAGAATATTCTATATACGTAACACTGCATTCATACATATACCAATACCACTCCATTATATATCTATATATATATGCATCTACCAATGCAACCATATACATTCCATAAATCAATCACACTTAATATCTAGTCAGATAACACCCACATAGTTCAAACTAATTATATACCGTAATAATAACATTACCGACATCAGCACCCACATATTTATAATACCCTCTCTAGTACAAACATTCACCGTATAGTCACACATAAATAATGTATATATTCCCACCATAGCCTACTACCTATAATTAGTATACTAACACATTCACACATACATAATTAAGATGTGCAATAGTCGTGTATACTTCACGGTATGCACGCATGCAACATCCCGCAAGAGCAAGCAATACCAACCAAAATTATACTCCTACTACCATATGTATATCACCTATATACTCAGGCATCAAAACATAACTACTTATGTCTAAACACAATGCATACCCACATACGAGCACACGCTCATACGTGCTAATATATATGGGTCACTCAATAGGCCTACTTACTTAAATATACGTACACTTATTATTATCACTACTATCATACACATAGCTTTACCAATCATTTACTTCAACCATTATAAGTATCTCTAACTACATACACAACTTAGATATTTCAACGCTAACTCTAATACATAGGCATCCCTAGTATAGTATAGCTATCCACACAAAAATCTATAACTACTAACACACCACAACTTCATACTATCACGAATAACTCCGAGTATATATATATATACCACACAATAGGCAAGCATCAATATACTATGGGGGTACACTCATTCAAGCCCACGTACACAACTTAGGTACGTGCACAACGACACCTCACAAGGGTCCAAGGGTCTACTAACAACTAAGGGTTGACACAGACATTGACGATCCCTAAGGCCTAAGCAATAAAGAGAGATCGAGGGCGAGACGAGGGAAGGATCGACAAGCACGAGTTCAGATAGGACGAATACGAGGAGACGGCTTGGTTGGACGAAACATTGACTCAAAGGTGAGGTTTAGGTTGAGGGAAAAAGGAGATGTAGTGATGCTTGAATAGAGTACAGAAAAGCAACTAGAATAAATAGCATAAGCTAAAATACGCAAAATTGAAAACGGTTGTACTTTAAAATCCTCATCTGAGAAGAAATGTTTGGGGATCGATAAAACGAGTTGTTCAAAATAAATCTGAGTCGAATATTCAAAATAATAGAAAATGGCCTATTGGTTTTTAAAAAATCCTTTTAAAAGGAAGTAAAATCATTTACGCGAATATTAAAGACATGGTTTGGAAAATTCTATCCGTCGGTAATTTAATATAATGTTGTCAAAAGTTTTGGAAAGTCGAAGAATGAATTCGAGTAACGGAAGAATTTAAACTCATGTTAAATGCTTTCAAAACTTTTAGGCTATGGAAAATTTAAAATAATCAATTTTGAAAATTCTTTTAGAGAACCAGTGTTTGCCAAAAATCAGAAACTGATTTACATAAGGTTCTTAATCTACGAGCACACAAGTCTGGCACGGATAAAAATAGTTGAAAGTAGGTATGGTGCACGGAAAAATAATAATATTGACTTAGTATAAGAATTATCGAAGTCGAATAGTAAGTCTTTAAAATCAAATCACTGAGGGTCTAAATCAGGAAGTGGTTATGAAAATAGTAATTTCAAAAATCTGAAACAGGGAAAACGATGAGCAAAAACCAACTTGCTGAAAGCTGAAATTCCATGTGTCTTGAAAAGTATATTAAAAGTAAACACAATGTGTTATTCGAATGGCATAAATAAGAAGGGAAATTATAAATCGAATTGAGCAAAATAGAAGTACGGTTCAGAATAAAATTAATATATGAAAGAACAACACACTTACACAAGTACGAAAAGCATAGACTGGGAAAATACTATAAACTAGCATTCAAAAATTCCTACAAACATTTTTCAAAATTTAAATCAATGAAGAAGTATGAAGTATAAGTATATTAAAATTTTGAACAAGTTTAAACCTAGGGAAAGAGGAAATTGAAAGATACTTTTGGAAGATTCAAGATTGTAACGGAAAGGTTTGAAAATTGACGACAATCGTCATGAGGCGATCTCGTGAATCGAGGCAAGGGAATTGGTCGGAGATCAGACATTCATAAGCCTAGGATATGAACCAGAGGAGGCTACGAAGAAACTCCTACGGTCGACCAACTAAAGATTAGGAACTAGGCGCTAAGACTTCTAAGGGTTAGACGGTAAAGAAATGCGTTCAGCTTGGTCCGAAATCGATGAACCCAAAAGCGAACGACTAAGGGGATTCTAGAAGCCTAATATGGTCAGGGTTAGGCAAGGACCACTAAGGTAACTCCTACGACGATTAAATCCATTGCTAAAAGGGAGTCTAACTACAGTCAGGGCCTCTAACTAGCAAGCACAGACGTCTAACTAAGTCTTCTCATCACCTAGTGTCCTAAAAACGGCTAGACTCAGGGCTTCTGATTCGGATGTTGCAATTTATTTAATGGACATTCTGTTATTATCGTTGTTCCGTTAATTCACAATTGCAAGATAGGACCTGCATGGGCCACCAACAAAACCTGTCACGCCCCGCTTCCCAAAAATATGGAGGCGAAGCGTGAGAAGGTCCGCTCAGACTTGAAGCTACAAAGCTGCAAGTCCGATAAGCGTCGATCAAATTTAAAACTGCAGGTCCTTGCAACGCGAACGAAACAAAGATAATAATAATGAAATGAGACAAAAGAAACATCTCAGAATATCCATAAAATAAGTTTCCAACATCGCAGAAAAAGCCACCGGGCTGAAAAGAAAAGAAACTAAAAGCCCACACATGGCCAACAAAAGTACAAAGTACAAAACAACGGTGCTACGCACCAGCAACTAACATAAAGCCTAAAGCAAAATAAAGCTCAACAAAGACCCAAAGAATGGTCACCGGTGTCCACCAAAATCCTCCTGGCAATCATGGACTCAGTGTCAGCGACACATCACGTACTCAGCAACGATCTCTGGCTCAGGTCTAACATGTGACACCCAAAAGAGAAAGGGGCACATGTCAGCAAGTCTACAAGAGACTTGTGCAAGGAAACTGAAAGTAAAGTGAACAACCTAGCAGTTCTAGCATGATGCAATGACATGGCAGTTAAAGTATGAGTGCAGCAGGTAAAGTAAAGTAAAGTAAAGTAAAGTACGAGCATGGCATGGCAGGGATGACAAGTATTACATGAATCATTCACAAGACAAGTACGAGACAAGGAAAGTAAGCACCTCGTGCACAGAGATTCCGCCTTTTGGCTAGAGGGCTGATCAAGCCACTCCTAAGCTCAAGTGACCGTTTATCCCTACCCCTCCACGTGTATCGGGCATTGGTTTCTAGCCAACACATGAGGCCCGCTTCTGGACCACG